>CM053028.1:116195631-116870631 GCA_028564925.1 Lithobates sylvaticus | reverse complement strand
AATATGTGTAACACAGTAAAAATCTAAAATGTCTTCATCTTTTTCACAAAGGTTGTATCATTCTAAAATAACAGTGAAGTGTTTTGTTACAAATGCACTATATGCATATGTGTATATATATATATATATATATATATGTGTGTATATATATATATGTGTGTGTGTGTGTGTAGTACACATATATATATATGTACAGCCCTCACATTTTTGTAAATATTTTATGATCTCTTTTCATGTGACAACACTGAAGAAATGACACTTTGCTACAATGTAAAGTTGTGAGTGTACAGCTTGTATAACAGTGTAAATTTGTAATCCCCTCAAAATAACTCAACACATAACCATTAATGTCTAAACCGCTGCCAACAAAGTACACCCCTGGTTTTCATAGAAAGGTATCAGAACACACAGTGCATCACAGTTTTTTGAGTATGGGGCTGTGTAGCAGCAGATTGGTCAGGGTGCCCATTCTGACCCTTTTTCTACAGCCAAAGGTGCTTGCAATTGGCCCATAAAAATGAGAACTGGACCACGGAGCAATGGAAGAAGGTGTCTTCAAGGCGTTGACTTGGCCTCTACATTCTCTAGAACTCAATTGAATCGAGCATATATGCGATGTACTGGAAAAACAAGTTTAATCAATGGAAGCCCCGCCTCTCAACTTACAGGACATGGAACACTTGGGGGGGGGGGGGGGGGGGGGGGTTGCTGTATGAGGGAGGAACCTGAATTTTGACGATAACTGTACTAAAAATACAGTTATCATTTAACACTAAAAACATCTGTGTATAGCTGAAGGATGCACTCTTTAGGTGCAGTTTAACATTGTTTTCTAGGGTCTTTTGCTGGGCTTCTCCAGGATGTTTTTTGGTTGGCCATGCTTCTAAAATACTTGCTTCCCCTACCTTGCTTAACTGAACTCACATTTACCCATTTTCTCTAGGCTGATTGAACCCAGAAGTACTCCAGTCTGAGAACTTTTGGGTTCAGAGCTGTCAGAATCCCAATGGCAACAGCTAGGCTAACACACTGTGTCCCTGATCTGCCTCAGGGACAAAGAGTCAAATGAGACTTTAGAGGTCTAATACACCTGAAATATCTCAATGGACTTGTCAACCCCCCTTGTGTTATTAATGAAATTAATACAGTAAAACAATAAAAACTTTTGTAAAGATAATAGCATAATGTTAGAGAAAGATCCCTTCCATACACATGAATACATATCTATTGATATCACAATTATACATCTGTATACACCTTTTCAGAACTAATATTAGATAACCACATTCCTGCCAGTGGTAAGAATAATCTTAGGACCACTATTTAATTGATGAGCTGTAAAGGTTTAATGCATTGTCTAAGAAGAACTGTGGGTACTATGTAGACATTGTTTTTCACCATTTTCCAAGCACAAGCTATTTTTGTGGATAGGTCTATTTGCCATTAATTACCATATTTATCGGCATATAACACACACTTTCCCCCCTGAAAATAGGGGACAAATCATATGTTGCGTGTTATACGCCGATACCCGGCTGCCTTGGAGGGAAAGGAGGCTTCATTGATGGGCAATGGTGAGGCTGCATTGATGGGCACTGATGGGGCTGCAGATGGGTACTGATAAGGCTGCATTGATGGGCACTGACCCATATTTTGCTTCAAAGTTCTTTATTTAAAGTTTAAGTTTTTTTCATGAAACTTCCCTCTTAAACTGAAGTCTCCTCTTTAAATGATTATAATTTATTTGCCATTATAATCAACATTTTTTGTGCTTCACTACATGATCTCGGCAAATATTTTATATCCTTTTCTGGAACGAAGTTAGGAGTTTAAAAGGTACATTTCTGTCACCAGTACTGACAGTGGAAGAATAAAGGCCTAGTAGAAGTGAATTTCAAATAATAGCTAAGGTCTGTGTCAGTGTTTAAATTCTATTGCATCAAAGCCTTTCTGAGAAGCAGTGTATTTCTGTATTGACATCCTCCTGGGGACTTAATGAAAGTCACACAGAGGCTTGGCGTACAGACTAGGTATACGCGTGCCCAAAAACTGAACCATTGCATAAATAGTGTATAGTATAAAATATTTTCAGATTTTTATTTCCTTTAGATTTTTTCTGATTTATAAATACACAAATTCTTTTTTAAAACGTGTAAGAATTTTTCCACTCAGTGTAAATTTCTAAGAAAGTTTCTATCCTAATTAATCTCAGCCAATGCAATGTGCTTTTTTAAACACTGTCAAATAAAATTGACAAATAACAAATGATCTGTTTTCAAGATAAATCACTGAGCCTTCGGTTACACACCACCCCTTGCCCCTTTCCTCTTGTGCTATTTTACATTTTATTTAGGACCTTGATTATGAAAAAATAAGTCATCATTTTAGTGTCATCCATATATCAGAAATCAAACTCTAATACTCTTTTTTTTTTTTTTTATTCGTCTGTGTCCATCTAAGTGTACATTTTAAAATGTGGCATGTAACTGCTGCTGACAAGATAATATTTTTCGGGTGACTGTTTGTGAAATAATACCTAAAACAGATGCTGACACCTGCCATATTGTAGATGGGGGTTATGCATGATGTGTTTGTTACAACATTTTTTCCATCATTAGTCCCATTTTATGCACTTCTGAATCTGGACTTCTCCAGCTCTATTGCTTGGACATTCGACATTTTACAAGGAGTTTTATTAAGTGTAACACAAAATGCCTGTAGGACAATAAAAACCCAGATGTGTGTAGCACATTAAAACTTTACTCCAGTCACCTAATGCAAAAACACTTTTGGGTAGCCCCAACCCCCTTGTATAGTAAAGTTGTAATGCTTGTTTAGTGTAAGAGGATATAAAAAAATATACTTTCCATTTTTCGCACTTCTAGTTGGTACTCTTCGCCATGCCCACTCCAGCCATGAAATGTGGGTGGTCTAATTACACCCTCATGTACAATGCAGGCCCTGCATTACAGGAGATGAGTTTGGCAAGGGAGTGGCTGCATGACCAGAGACTAGACTAAGGCAGGCCATACAGTGTGCAAATTTGCACAATTCCCTGATCAACACAGACTGTGCTGACAGGGGAATCTGCAATTGTCTTCTCCCAGCGGGGGTGGGCGACGGAAGCCGTCACCGTTGAAAGAAGACAGTGATTATGCTATAGCTATAGCCACTAGCAATACTCACAAGAGAATCCAGCAGGCTTGTTGTACCCAAGTTGATTGATTGATGGTACATTTAGCCTGCCCATCAGTGGCGTTGCTAGGGGGTGGTTTTTGGGTCTATAGCCCTATACCTGGGGCCCATAGCCCCAAGTCCATAAACGGCCCTACCATGGGTCCCAATGTACCTAGGCGGCAATTTGAGAGAGGCGGCAGAGCAGGGCTGACACTACCTACACGATCGGCACCGAGTGCAGACTTAGCGAGAGTGTTGTGGGCTGCCTGGCTCCAGGTGAGTGCAGGCCATGAAAGGGGGAATCTCTATACTACCCTAGCCTGTCTGTTTGCCCTAGCCTGTCTGTATACCCTAGCCTGTCACTGCTCCTCCGCCCTCACTGTGCAGCTGCGGGCAGCAGAGAGATTACATCATCTCTCACTGCCCGCCCTCTCTCAGGGACACAGTCAATGCACATGTGCTGCATCTGGTGGCAGGTGACACAGCAACTGAGAATCAGCAATTGGTGGCAAGGGACAATCCGCATCAGGTGGCAGGCGACGTGACATGCTGCATCTGGTGACAGGTGTTGTGGCAAGTTACAATCTGCATCTGGTTGCTGGTGATGTGACAAGTGACATGCTGCATCTGGTGGCATGTGACGTAGCAAGTGAAAATCCATATCTAGTGGCAGGTAACGTGACAAGCTCTGTGGGGACCCTGATGTAAGGGAGAGGCTCTCTGGGCACCCTGATGTAAGGGGGAGCTCTCTGGGGATCCTGATGTTAGGGGGACCCTGATGTAAGGGGAGGCTCTCTGGGGACCCTGATGTAAGCGGGGGCTCTCTGGGGACCCTGATGTAAGTAGGGAGGCACTCTGTGGTCCCTGATGTAATGATAATATATAATATATATATATATATATATATATATATATATATATATATATATATATATATATATATATATATTGTGGCAGAGCAAGGCTCTGTCCCTATGAAAATGGGGTTAAAGTGGACACAGAGTCTGCATATCAGCGGATTGCAGAGCTACAGAACATAAGTTTAAAACAGAGAAAACTGCTCTGGCAGTTTTCTCCGGATGTTGCTATTTCTGAAAGGGGTTCTGTAGTTTGGAGATCCTTCAGAGTCTTGGGTGGGATGGGATCTCCAACCCTATGTCCGGGTCTTGTGGACAGCCAACATGGTGTGTGCACACAGCCTATATAATGAGGGGCTGGTGATAGCAGAAGGGGGAAGGAAGGTGGAGCAGTGTCTCTGTGTGAGAATTGAAGCTGTGTGCGTCCAAGAAGCTCAACGCTGTGTGTGTTGAAGGGCTTCAAAGCTGTGTGCGTCCAAGGAGCCTAAAGCTGTGTGCATTGAAAGGCCTAAAGCTGTGTGCGGCCAACTTCCAAGGAGCCTAAGACTGTGTGCATCCAAACAGCTTGTTTGAGAGGCAAGTACCCTATAGCAGCAGTACTGTTGAAGAGTAGCCAGGTGGGCTAGCATTTTCATTTGGATTTTGTGTATTTAATTGAAGCTTTGACCCCTGCGTGGGATTCCTGGATGGACTTGTGTTTTGTTTTTTTTCTTCAATAAACGTGGGCTACCAGGCCCTTAAATATAAATGCCTGTCTGATGTGGACTCACTGCACCAAAACGCATCTTTCCACTTGAGTTAAACACCCCAATGTCACAATATATACACACACACACACATTATATACATGTGTATGCCCGCTCAAGCGTATGACTTTCTTTACTTGGCTGCTATGGGCTTTAGCCCCAGATCTTTTGTAGACCTAGCAATGCCCCTAGTATGGGGGGATGGCAGACACAAAAAATGAGTGATCATTAAAAGAGAAGCTTTAAGTTTGGCAAATGATTAACTGGTATGAGGGGAGCGGTCAACTTTTTGGTCTCACTCCAACCTCCCTTGCCTAAAACCATTTTTTTGGATTCTTCCTAGAGCTTCCACTGTACAGAGTCTTAGAGAGGTACACACATTTGAGGCACATTGATATAAAATATCTGTTTCATACAAAATGTAGTTTGCAAGGGATGATGAGTGCTTTAGTATTTGGTCATTAAAGCAAACTTTCCCTCGTCTGCCAAAAAATTCAAAACATGTCTGAAAAGTTGGGACTCTGTGCTAGTCTTTTGATCTATCTCTGTGTTTCTATGAAGCTCCCTTGGGCCTAGTTCTAGGCTATACATGAGACCTTGACTTATGCCTATGTTGCCGCTAAGCCCTATCTACTGTGGTTCAAATGCCAAAACATCTGCTGCTCCTTGAATTTCTGGCACTTGATATTTAAATGACAGAGGCAGTGCTTATTGGCATTTAGTGTTGAGGCAGACTTGGTTCTAAGGGGGGCTTCTGTAGTGATAGTGATGATTATTATTATACATCAAGTTATTCCTGCAGCAACTCTGTTCATCCAGAGAGATGCATTTATTGAGTCCCAGCACAGAATAAAGTCCACAAGATACCTGTAACAGATGACAAAATCCAACTGAGTGTTTGTAAATATTACAATGAACATCAACCTTCAGAGTCCCATTTGCCATTCTTCCCCTGGCATACAGACACTACAATGTCCAATCTATAATATGCACCTATATAGCTTCCATGCATTCAATAATATGTATTCGAATCTAGATCTGTGCTTTCATCTTGATGTATGAATGTGTGTAAGTATGAATGCTTAAAGCGGTTTTATACCCCGCTTGCACATTTTATACCTACAGGTAAACCTATAATAAGGCGTACCTGTAGGTAAAATGAATATCTCCTAAACCTGTTCCTTTTTTTTTTATACATTTTTTTTATAATTCAAGTTTTACTAAATTTTCATTTACAACAAACCACACAATTTTATACAAAAAATAAATGAGAAAGTGAACCGTCATCCATATATTCCATCTTTACTCCTCTATATTAGGTCTTTTTCCCATTTATATAGGTCAACAATGCGATATATAAAACCAACCAAACCACACCCACCCATACAAAACAAGACAAAACAAAAAACCTGTACGGTTTAAGGAGAGATTCACCTCGCATGCAGCTGCTGACGTCAGTGGCGCGTGCGCTCTGAAGGTCCGGCGGATGCTGCCGGACCTTGCCGGAATGTCATTGCGGCTTCGGCGCTGAGTGGCCGGAGCTGCGATGACGTCACTCCCATGAAGAAACGCCAAGGGAACATCTCAGCGCTCAGCGGTGAACGGGAGGTGGTGCCATTGCTTCGTTGTTGAGCAAATTGGAAAGACTCTACTTTTATATTAACTAAGTGCTTACCAGGTAAACAAGCCACCATTTCTCATGAATACCCCCTCAAGTCTAATTACCATTAATAAATACTTCTTAAATGGTCAAATAACATATTTTATCACCCTGAAGTATGTAAACAATGTGCCTTTTGAAATGTTCAATTAGAAATAACAGGCAATTCCCCACATACCTAGGAGAACTTGCATAAGATTAACATAGCAAAGAGTCAACAGCCAATGTCAATTATAGTTAGTTTCAGTGGCGGCTGGTGCTCCATTTCTTGGGGGGGAGGGGGGGGGCAAACATACCCTCCACCCCCCAAACTGCTCACCCGCTAGCCCTGCACTTACCCCATCCATCATCCATGTCGTGGGCGGCTTCTCCTCCCGGCCAATCCATTTGCTTCTCTCTCTTGGCCAATGCGGACCCACTTCCTAACCTGATTGGCCGGGAGGAGAAGCACAAAGACAAAAGCGAATGTTGATTCGCTAATGTCACAAGTGGGTAGCTCTGCACCCTGAGCCTACCCTTTTCAAAGCCAATTGGAGCCTCTGGCTCTAATCTGGGCTTAAAAAATACATAGAAATCCATGCGTCCAGTGCCCCACATGGAGATTAGGGGTCGGGTGCATGGAGATTAGGGGGGTGGTGCCCCTGCACCACTTATGGAGTGGCCGCCACTGGTTGGCTTGGACAAATTCTAGCCTGTGAATAAGACTCGATCAACGTTACAAATCCTTAGGCAAGAAACAATACATATACGCATTTCAAAGAAACCTGTGTTTATGGCATATGGGGGGAGGGGGGGATAGATAAAGAGGACTATAACGGTACTAGTATAATAAAGGTAAATACTTGTGATTTTTGTAAAAAAAGAGTAAACAATTTATTTAATACAAAACACATGGAGGACAAATATGAAATAAACAAAACAAAATTGGTAGTGCAGATAAACATGGGTGGATCAGGCAGCGACGAGGCCCAATGATGGATTGAGAGGAAAAATGGGATCTCGTCACTGGCTGAAACAACCAAACATAGTCTGACAGCTTGTTCAGCACAAATAGGGGGTGCCAAAGGGGGGGGGATAAAGGGGCATGGGTAGGGTTGGATCTCAAGTTTGAACGACCAACATGTTTTGCCAATCATTGGCTTCTTCAGGGTCATTTAGGAGAGTTCGCACCCAAATCTGATAATGTAAAAAACAGCATTAGAAATAAAGTTTGAAAGAACACAAACATGGCATATTTGAGCAGTATTTTCACTGATAGACAAAATGGGCTAGATCTCCCCCGAATATTCACCCCAGGAGACCCCAGATTCGCAATCCTAGCAAACGACACATACCGTCAGAACCGCAGCCAAATCAAATCCATTCCCATGGCATGATCAAGCATGGACACCAGACAGACTGAGCTATGTAGGGGGCGTAATTAAAACCTGATGGAAGAGAGATGTATTATGAGAATATGGTATTGGGCTGGTTTAAAATTTAGGAAAAACAGCCCGTTGGCAATATAAGCCAAAAATATATAAAGATAAATGCTTACCAAGAGATATTAATAATTAGCACGTATTGGAGGCGCCATAGAACATACTGTGTTTATGGCATTTCACTTTAAGTGTACTATACTGGTTAAGGTATATTTTCATATATACACCAAAACCCCTAAAATCCACAGTTAAAGCTTTAGCTGCAGTAACGCATTCCTATTCCCTTTGTGCCACCTTGTGACAGTTTTCTTTGTGCCACCTTATACCCTAGTGTATTGGAAACACAATTGAAAAAGCAGTGAGTCATATAACAGCACTGCATGTATTCAAGGAACAATAGATCTATTTGGCATAGAGTTCAAAGTATTTGCTTTTTTTTCTGTACTATGATGTCAAAATATAACACAGAAAATAAATTTTACTGTATTTCTCCTGTTAATCTTTTGAAATATTTTAATATCATTTGTGAATCTTTTTTAAGCAGATACTGTATTGTTAATAAGCAAACTTTCCATCGCTTGTAAATAATGGGCTTCTATTACTCTAAATGAGTATGTGTAAAGGCTACATAATAATTAACTACACATTCATTTATAGATGAAATAGGCTTTAAATCCAAGCTTTTATTCAATGAGCCATGAAAGGATGTGGTTATTAATCACCATACGAACGTTAAAGCTTTCTATGTATTTATTGGTACCTGCTGCTTATGCATTTAGACATTTTTACAATTTTTATTTTCTTGTATAATGGGGATGTAACATTGGTTGTATTTAAGGAGCACATTTATTATTAGTAAGCAAATCTAGGTATATTTATGGGGCCTAGCTTTGCCAGCATTTGCCTGCTATTTGTTTTCTTGCACATATGGGGAGTAATACATCTTTTCAGAGGGCAAAGGGGGTGAACGCCAGGAAATGCAAATGAGGATTTTTATTTTACCCAAATTTACAGCAAATATGTGCATTGGGAATTCCACAGGAACAATCAATTTGGGTCTTACATAGGAAACAATAGTCAAATAATTGGTAGAATTAAACTGTGACCCCTTTCACACTGGGGCGTTTTTCAGGCGCTTTAGCGTTAAAAAAAGCGCCTGAAAGAAGCCTCATCTGCAATCCCAATGTGAAAGCCGAGTGCTTTCACACTGAGACCCCTTTCACACTATGGCGTTTTTCAGGCGCTTTAGCGTTAAAAAAAGCACCTGAAAGAAGCCTCAACTGCAATCCCAATGTGAAAGCCCAAGTGCTTTCACACTGAGGCGCTGCGCTGGCAGGGCGTCAAAAAAAAGTCCTGCAAGCCGCTTCCTTGCATCGCTTTTGGAGCTGTAAATATACCGCTCCTAAAGCGCCCCTTCCCATATAAATCAATGGGAAGCACCTGCAAAACGAATGCAAAGCGCCTGAAAAACACCCCAGTGTGAAAGGGGTCTAAATGTATAGCCAAAAACGTTTCTAAGTTTGGATAGAGTGGGAAAGGATTAGAAATCCTGTTGGAGTTTGGAGAGTGATGTAGGACCGCTGGTCGCACGCCATTGGTCCAACTCCCCATCTGAGGGCTGTGTATGCAAACACAAAGATCAGCTACCAGGATTGATTCATGGCTGAGATGACCCCTCGTCTTAGATGAGAGAGTCCCCCGGTCATGCAGTTCCCCTGCAGAGGATGTATCTTCTGTTCTTAAGAATTATAGTCATAGCCCAAAATTGCGTTATACTGGCTGTTTTCAGGTACTGGTACTTTTCTATACTGTATTGTATGTTTTTTTTTTAATATATATTAACCACTTCCCTACCGCCCACTGTCATATGACGCCCACAAGGTGGATCTCCCATCCTGGGTGGGCGTCATATGACGTCCTCCCATTCCCGGCCGCCACGGTGCGGGTGCCCGGCGGCCGCGATGTCCGCCAGGCACCCGCGATTGCCCGTTAAAAACAACGGGACCGTGGAGGTGTGTGTGTAAACACACAGCTCCACGTCCTGTCAGTGGAGAGGAGACCGATCATGTGATCCCAGTACGGAGGAACACTGATCGGTCTCCTCCCCTTGTGAGTCCCTCCCCCCACAGTTAGAATCACTCCTATAGGGAACACATTAACCCCTGCAGCGCCCCCTAGTGTTAACCCCTTCCCTGCCAGTCACATTTACACAGTAATCACTGCAATTTTATAGCAACGATCACTGTGTAAATGTGAATGGTCCCAAAAATGTGTCCGAAGTGTCCGCCGCAATGTCGCAGTCACGAAAAAAAAATCGCAGATCGCCACCATTACTAGTAAAAAAAAAAAAAAAATACAATAAATCTATCCCCTATTTTGTAGACACTATAACTTTTGCACAAACCGATCTATATACGCTTATTGGGATTTTTTTTTTACCAAAAATATGTAGAAGAATACGTATCGGCCTAAACTGAGGAAAAAAAAATAGTTTTTTTTTTTTTAAATGGGATATTTATTATAGCAGAAAGTAAAAAATATTGTGTTTTTTTTCAAAATTGTCGCTCTTCTTTTGTTTATAGCGCAAAAAATAAAAACCGCAGAGGTGATCAAATACCACCAAAAGAAAGCTCTATTTGTGGGGAAAAAAAGGACGACAATTTTGTTTGGGTGTAACGTCGCACGACCGCGCAATTGTTAGTTAAATCGACGCAGTGCTGAATCGCAAAAAGTGCTCTGGTAAGGAAGGGTGTAAAATGGCCCGGTGCTGAAGTGGTTAAAGACCACATTGACAGTTGGTATATACATTCATATGTAATCCACCCATACATCTACATACTCATGTGGCATGGACAGGAAAATACATAGGTATATATCAGCTCTAAAACAATTACATTGCATGAATTCATATAAGTATATATATCGTATGAGCAGCACTTGCGACAATTTGATTGTGTCCCAAGTGTGCAAGAACCGGATATGGTACATTACACCCAGGACTTGCAGACCCCTCACTGGGGCGGCAGGGGAACACTGCCCACCCAGTCAGCAACCTCCATCCCTATTGTATAGCAAAAAAGAGGGGGGTTCTTGGGGCATTAGCCTTATGGTCGCCGCATTTCATCGACCCTATGTAAGTACTCAGGGTGGGCCAACTTGCCTTTTCCTGACGTTTTTAGTTACAGCTAAACTAATTTTATTCTTTTACACCCCATAGATATACTCGAGCATCTGCCCCGAAGAATGTTCTTACACGAAACGCGTCGGGCCCATGTGATGCTGATACATGTCTGCAACAGACTTATCAATTTTGATTTCATCTATCTATTAATTACGGTTTTAATGTCCTCTATATCCTTACCTTGTCGCAAGTGCTGCTCATACGATATATGTACTTATATGAATTCATGCAATGTAATTTTTTTAGAACTGATATATACCTATGTATACACGAGTATGTAGATGTATGGGTGGATTACATATGAATGTATATACCAACTGTCAATGTGGTCTTCAATTTCGCCATGCTTTTATACATCTTTCTATGATCAATACATTTGTACTTTTTCCAACATACCTCCACAAGGTCAACAACCTCATTTAAAGTCCCACTTATCCTTCGTTATTTATATGTACTAGAAATGGAGGCACACCACATATGTGCCTCATTCAAAGTCCCAATCCCCCCTCTTTCTTGAGTTACTTATTCAGGGCCAAGGTATGAGAGAGATGTAATCATAAACAAAAGTGGCACTAGGCAGCAGTGGCAGTACAAAGCCTTCAGTCATTCTGAATGAATGACTTATTTATTTGTTTACATCACTGGAAACCCAGAGAACGGAGTCCATATGCATCTCAACTGTGAAACTTTTCCACTGCTTTTTATAAAATATTTAACAAAGTGATTGAGGGGATAACTGGTTAGGACAGCCTTTCTCAACTACGGTTCCTTCAGCAGTGACTGCTAGACGTGTGCTGTTCGTTATGTTCCGAATTTAAATTTTGACACATTTTTTGATATTCTGAAATTCGGATGTTTCCAAATTCCTGAATTATAATGGTAATGGATTTAAATGAATCCAAAATAACGAATAAAAATTTCAGATGAAAATGAATAGCTTTCAAAATCAAATTTGAAGGATAAATAAAGGAATAGAATAGAAAAGGATAAATAAAGGAATAGAATAGAAAAAATTGAATATAATAGAAAATAAATAGAATAGAAAAAAAAGAATAGAATATAAAAGAATAGAGTAAAACAGAACAAAGAGAATATAAAATAAAAGAACAGAATAAAATAGAATAGAAAAAATACAATAGACTAGAAAATGAAAGCATAGTGAAAACAGAATAGAATAAAATAGAATATAACCATCTTCTGAAATTCAAATTTGAATTGAATAGTAAATAATAGAATAGAAAATAAAATAGTAGAAAAGAATAGAATAAACAATAGAATATAATAAAACTGGTTTCCGAAATTCAAATTTCGAATATAATACATTCAAATTCGAATAGAAATGAAAATAATAGAATAGAAGAATAGAATCGAATAGAAAGAGAATATAACCATCTTTCAAAATTAGAATTTCATATAGAATAAATTAGATATCGAATGGAATTAGATTTAAATGGAATTCGAAAAATTTGAATCGATTCCAATTTGAATAAACACAACAAATTCCAAAATTGAATTTAACAAATTTAACTAAATTAATTTATGTAAATAACGAATCAAAACGAAACTAAAAATGTTTTCGTTCTGCACATGTCTAGTGACTGCCAATGTAAGGGAACACCACATTGCTATTGTCCGTGTTTCTTTTCCTTAGTCATTTTTCATTACATTTTAACATTACTACTGAAAGTAATGTCATAGTAAATGATTTGGTAAAAAAAAAGTAAAAATTACTGTACTTTGGGAATGTCACATTATTTATGCTTTGACTTAAAACTTCCTACAACTTACTGATCTCACCAATCTACCGTGAACCGTAGGCATTTTTTTAAAATCTCCCCAAGACCTGGAAATTATTTCAAGAATTCCTCTGGGGTAAAAAGGTTAAGAAAGGCTGGGTTAGACTATTATGTTGTATAATAAACTAAAAATTTATTGGCAAAAAGGCACAGAAAACGTGTATAATTTAGAGATATGAGACATCCCACAGCTTTGTACATATTATACTCAGTCTCTCAACGCAATAATAAAATATTATTAGGTTACTGTTAAATGCATAATAATTTAGGCTGCAGAATATAAACCATACCCATACTGGCCACACCCTGAGAGAATTAGATGTTACAACCTGATTTCACAATCTTCAGATTTACAAACACATATGTATTGCAAAGCTAAACAGCTCATTTTATGTCTAGAAAGGTCTTTGCATTGCCTATATTGTTTAAATCCAGTAATAAACTGTCTCACCCTGCTCTGCACATGCTCAGTTGATATCTATTTTTAGGCACTGTGCCAAATTTGTAGAGACCGATCTGCTCATAGCCTAAATATTTACTGCTATTCAGGGCCTCTGGGCTTCAGCAAAATGGCAGCCTCCGGCAAGAAAAAACAGGAACAGTGGTGGAGGCAATTTACAGCCCATACAGATTGTTGTAGCATAGTTATTAATGTGTAATGTATGTTTCTTGCTAGAGAACAGTATTCTTATCAAGTTGTTATGGGTAAAGTTCCACTTTTAGGATATAGTAAAGGCATTGTATGTCAGATGTTATGCATAAAAAACAAAATGGGCCACAACATACAACCCTTTACTTATAACCCTATTCTTGACAGTTCAATAATACATAAATATTTGCAGAGCAGACAAGTAACCCATAGTCCAGAAATCGATCTGTCCCTAGTATAAATAGGAACATATGATGCAAAAAATGTTTGGCAAGTTAAAGAAATAGCACCTTGCATCACAATATCATGTGGATGTTTAATGTTCTAGGTGAGATAAAATTCATGTATGGGTCATACATGACCTGCATGTAACGGAACAAATGCCATATGTAAAAGCAGGCAGGGAAGTCAAATGAGCATGACAACAGTACAAATCCACCCAGAGTAACAGTACATCAACGTAATACTTAGCAATGTAAGACATGTATGCGTGGTTCAGGATATAGTAGTCCATATACAATGGTCCAGCAAACCCAAAACAGCCCAGTCTGAGGAGAGAGGCAGTGTTGGCAAAATCCACTTGGCTCCAAGGATAGATCATGGCAGAAGTCAGCTGAATTTCTTTGCCATGTCTCACCATGAAGCCATCATCGGGGATTGCATCAGCGACATAGGACATGAAATTAAAAGATTAAAAGCTCAAAGAGAGTTGGTGCCATGTCACCAGCCTAGAATCCAAATCTTGCGCTTCATGGACCTGGAAAGGCTAATCCTAAACAAAAGACAGCAAGCAATGGGTCCATGATTGGAAACACATCAAATGACACCAAATCAACATAATCCAAATACTATTGAGTAATGATAAATAATACTACCTAATGTAAAACAAAATCACATCAAAGACAGACTATTAACAAATAATCATAATATACAATATATTAGGGCACAGAGCAGGAATGACCCAAAATACTGCAAATGTAGAAATAAAACTGATCAAGAATAATAAAAAAAATTAAATGTACCCAAATTAATATGTATGCATTGAACAAATCATCATAAATAGCTCAACGGTACAGATAATGCAGATTTAGCTAAAAATGTAGTCAAGAAATGTAATGAGTTATAATATGGAACAAGAGAATAAATCTTTTATTTTTTAACCTCTTGCTGTCCACATAACGCATATTTGTAGGAAAGAGGGTGGGCGTTAACATCCACACACCACACATTCAGAATCCATGGGTGGCCAAGGTTCCAGTGCTGAGGGCTGTCATAGACAACTCCTGGTCTCTAGTGGTCGTGTGATAGGACAGTTCTTCCCTCCCCCCCAAGCATAAAGACGCTACTAAAGGGATGCTGGGGCTGGGAAGGGGTTAAGCAAATGCACAGCAATAGTAGCTTGGCTTAGTAGCTTTTTTTAAATTCTGCTTGTATTGCACCAAACCTTTGCATGGCTGTGATATTTGTTTGTGCAGCACCTTGAGATATTTCTGCAGCAGAAAAATGCATTTTATTACGTTATTTAAATATGATTTGTATTACTACAGTATATCTCTTCAGCATCAGCTCTTTATGAATTGCTTTTGCTAGAAGATGACTGCGGCAAATTTTGTGTCCACCACAGTGCTGGACAGTGCAATGTACTAGTATGTAGCACCAAGCTGTTATGTTATATTATTTAATAAGAAGGCTCGTCTTCAAAGAGAATGTCCAAAGATAAAGGAAAGTAGGGGTTCTGAATTGCATTTGTTGCCATGAAAATTTTCCCCGTCGGTTAAGGCTCTGTACACATATCTACCTGACCTTGAGCATTTTAGCTTTTTCTGCAGATGTATGTGAATAGACCTTAAATAAGGGGGCAGATGGAAGAGCAGAAATGGTGTCACTATAGAAAGCAGTTCTGAATATGTGGGAGGATTCCTATCAGCATGTAGCAAGCACTTCACTGCTGTTGCTAGGAAACCCGTTGCCTTTGCATACCTGAAGCATTGATGTCCCTGTTGTTTAGCTGCAGCACTGATGAAAACATATATTGCACATAACCAAAGCAGACAGCCTGAATGTAGTTATTACTTGCAGATTCTGAAGGAGATTGTTTCTTGTCCATATGGTTTATAAGACTAAGATAACTAGAATTTTGCAATGATATATTCTATATTAATAGATATAGATGAAAATTGCAACAGAAAATAATGCCTGATTTATTTTGCTATTAGCAAACGTGTTCCTATTGGTTATTATAGCCTTGATACTCTGAGCGATTCATAAAAAAACTAGTATGCAGAAAATAGATGATGATTATTATTATACAGGATTTATACAGCAGTTTACGCAGCGCTTTACAGTATAAAAAGGGAGACAGTACAGTTACAACACAATAAAATACAAGAGGATTAAGAGAGCCCTGCTCATAGGAGCTTACAATCTAAGAGGGCAGGGTAAGTGGTACAAAAGGTTACAACTTTGGGGAATGAGCTGATGGAAAGAATAGGAGATTAGTTGGAGGCGTGACAGGCTTCCCCGAAGAGTTGCGTTTTTAGGGATCGCCTAAAGGCAGCCAGAGTAGGAGATAGATGGACAAATTGGGGTAGGGAGTTCCAGAGGATTGAGAGAAGCTCTGGATAAGTCCTGGAGAGGAGCATGGGAGGAGGAGACGAGGGAGCTTGAGAGCAGGAGGTCTTGAGAAGAGGTTTGGGTGATATTTGGAGACAAGATTGGTGATGTAACTCGGGGCAGAGCAGTGGATGGCTTTGTATGTTATTAGTATTTTGAATATAATTTGCTGGGCAATCAGAAGCCAGTGTTGAGATTAGTGAAGAGGGGTAGTAGAAACGAATAGGTTGGTAAGGTGCTGAGGGCTGTCACATGGGTAGTGTGAAGAGAGAGGATGCAGGCAGATCTAAAACAGGAGGAGCTAAAAGAGTAGAGGCAGGGAGAAGAAGATCATGGACTTGGGAGTGTGAGAGAAGACCGTGAACTGAAGAGGGTATAGAGCATGCTAGATGTGATATTATAATGGACCATTCAGGGAATAGATAGTGTTGACCATGGTTTGGTGGCAGAGGGGAAGATGATTGGGGCTAGAGTTAGACGGAATCAGAGCAGGACCGAATCATTAAAGTGGATGTAAACCCCGAAATTATTATTTATTTTTGTTGATATCATAATGTAGAGTATAAGATTTCCTATCATTTGAGCCCAGTCTTGCCACAAAGAGTTAATCCAGCTCTGAGCAATCCTCTTTTAATTGTTCAGTGAGATAAATCTTGACAAACAGAAAAACTTTGTCAAATCCTCCCCCTTGCTGTGAGTGACAGGTCATTTACATATCTTGTTCACTAGCCTAAGAGACGTTCATTATTTTTTAATTCCCTCCCACTCCTTTCTCTGCTGCTCTGCCAGGATTGGATGTTCCACACCTCAGCATAATTGGGCATGCTGAAGTCATGTGGTTACTTTCCTGTCTTTTCACTGGATGTTAGAGATCATAGCAGAAGTTCAGTGTGAGAAATACACAGGAGAAAATGCATGTTAATAAGGGGAGTGTAGAGGTGGGCGGGGAGTCTACTGACATCACGACTCCACCCACCAAGCTCCAGACAACAGACCCACCCACAGAATCTGCAGTTTTTCGGGTCTCATAACAGACAGAGAGGAGACATTTGACAGGTAAAGATACATGCAAGAGGCATGCATATCCTTATAGATAACCCCTATGGCAGTAGTTTAGAAAGGATAACATTGGGTTTAAATCCACTTTAACATGGCAGAGAGAAGACAACATGAACTAACTTTTGTTGAAGTGGAGGGGGACAGAAGAGTAGCAGGTGATCATGTTCCAAGCAGAGAGAATACAAGGGACTATCGAGTCAGGGGTTGAGATAAGGACAGGAACTCCACATCGGAGTGTTGAAGGCCAAAAAAATACTTTTTCAACAAAAGGGTTCAAGTAGCCCCTAGGTGTGTGCAGCCTGTTGCATTAGGGTGTGCACTCCAAAGCTCAAACACACATGCTTTTATGGACAGTGAATAAATGGGAAGTACTCTGTGTTGAGCAGCTTCCTGATCATTCACATTTAGAAGCATAGTCAATTCAGTTTACTATGCTACAGTTGTGAATGAACACAGTAAGTGTGTTCACTGTGTTCATTTAGAAAAGGAAGGGGCTCAAATTACATATTGGCTAGCCCCTTCCCCCCTCTCCATCCTGAAACATCCCCTGCAGCAGCCAGGGGGAGAGGAGGGAAGCCAGCAGCACTGCGGGTGGGGGGAGGTGCATACAGGGTAAGCACGGACAGTAGGGGGAATCGGCACATCTGGCACACCCTCTGCGCACGACTATGAAGCAGCCCATTTTGTGAGCTCGAGAGTGCCCCCTTCATTATGGCTTGGATTGATACAAATTGTATATAAATCATAGGTGTGTGTCGTAAACTTAATATAAAATAATAGCATTAACATAAATTAAAGTGATTCTAAAGACTGAAGGTTTTTACCTTCATGTATTCTATGCATGAAGGTAAAAAACCTTTCTATATGCAGGGCCCGCCCCCAATCCTTACCTGAGCTCCCTTCGATCCAGTGGTGTTCACGATAGCCTCGGCTGTCCTGGAACTTTCCCTCCTCATTGGCTGAGACAGCAGCAGGAGTCTATTGGCTCACACTACTGTCAATCACAGCCAGTGAACCAATGAGGACAGAGCAGGGGGTGGGGCTGAGCTGCGGCTCCATGTGTTTTATGGACGCATAGGGCAGCAGCTTGGAAGTGAGCATGCAGCAGTGACTCCAGGGCAAGCTGCTTTCTCTGGGGGCACTGCTCGAGGGGGAGGAGCCAGGGGAGCCGATGGGGGAACCAAAAAGTAGAAGAATGGAGCTTCTCTGTGCAAAACCACTGCACAGAGCAGGTAGGTAGAACATGTTTGTTATTTAAAAAAAAAAAAAAAAAACTTTAATACCACTTTAATAACATGGCCATAAATAAAAACAAAAAATCGTTTTGATGTTTGGTATGAACAGTTGATCCTAATTGGTCAGTGCTATATCAATTTGAGTCATACTCAATCAGTAACAGATAAAATAATACGTCATAAAAACATAAATGTTTGTAACCATTATTAGTAATAATGAATACAAAACATAACATCTAGGACCTCCAATTAATATAGGATTCTAAAAATCATTAGAATGAAAGATGATGTTGAGAGGAGGCAGGGAGCGTGGACTGGGGGAGGGGTCCTGTATGAATACATATTAATGTGTTTAAAGTAAGTGATTTTATCAGAGGGTATTAGACACATTAAAAACATTTCTTTCTTATTGACCACACTAGTTGGCCGTCTAGGTTTCTTCTGCTCATCTACGGTGGTATTCCACCTGTTTTTTAGTGATAGTTGGTTGGTCCCTTACTCCACTGATTGAGGCTTTTTGACCTCCAGGTATCAGTTTCCCCCTAACAGGGATTATTTATCCTGGTCTGGAGCACCAGGTTGATCCTTGGTGCCCTCTCTTTGGTCCCAGCAATTTCCATATTGGTTTTCACCCAATCTATCCAATTCCTTTGTTCAGACATTGATTCCTTTAGGAATGTTTTAAATATTTTTAATATGATCTCCAAATCTGTTGTAGCACTTGGTGACTATTGTCCACCCTTCAGTTCGACTGATTTTTAAGATCCCGACTGTTTAAGAATTCCAGAATTCCCAATTCTTTTAATGGATTCCAAAGTGGGGACACGTTAATACAGGAGGTGTGTTACTGGCCAAATCACAAGGTGAAAAAGACCTTAAAACTGATGCAGCCACCACATCTAATGTTTTGTAAGGTGCACTATATTACATTTTTGGTTTTAATACTGCTTTAACATGTTATCTAAAATTAACTTTCAGGGTAATGTTAAAATACAATGTGTGGTTTATTATTCCTTTTTAAATGTAATTGTGCTTTGGAAACTGCAGCAGCTACAACTATATATATGTATAGTATATAGACCTAAGTTGATTGACAGACATGCAAGCAAATAGTGGATTCTTTATTTAAAATTATTCTGATCTTAGGAAATATGAACCTAACTAGCATTAGCATGGTACAGTAGCCAACCTAAATCGCCTATACATTCATATTAAAAAAGGTACAGCCTAGGAAAATTGTGGACTTTTTAAACATGTTAAAAGTTAGGTCTTCAACCATGCAATGCATACAGATGAGGGTGATATTCTTGAACAAATGACACATAAACGTTACATGCTGTTTTCATTATTGTAATCTAAATGAACAAAAATGCAGATTTGCCATGTTCGTTTCTTCTTTCTGGAAAACTGATTTATTTTAGGTATTATACCCAATTTTACCCCTAAAACTTATTAAATACTTTCTAATTTACTTTACTAATGATGCTTAGTTCACAAATCTTTATAACACAGTTTTACAGCTGGCTGCCCAATGTACTTTATATCCGAGTATTAATATAGCTGTGGTGGATGTGCTAACAGTAAAACAGATTAAATAGTATATTATCCACAGTAGTAATGTATGGGGTTTGCTGTTACAAGAAAGACTTGTTATAATGTGCAGTACTGTACTATAACATATTAGAGTTGATTTACTAAAACTGGAGAGTGCAGAATCTGGTGAAGCTGTGCATGGTAGCCAATCAGCTTCTAACTTCAGCTTGTTCAATTAAAGCGGAAGTAAACCCATTGATTTTACAGTTTAAAAAAAAAGGCATGCCATGAATGCTAACTGCATATTGGCTGTGCTCTCAACCAAACAGTCAAACCATCCAATGGCTGGTGTCATAACGGATCACATGTGCAGCACTGTGGCAGTTGAAGATTAAACATAGGCAAAGATGGCAGCTTCCTTGGCTGAAACCGATAGGGGGGTTTACTTCCACTTTAAGCATTGACAAAAAAACTGGAAGCTGATTGGTTTCTATGCAGAGCTGCACCAGATTTTGCACTCTCCGGTTTCAGTAAATCAACCCCAAAATTGAATAACATTTTATGTTTGTGGTCCTTTCAATGATATCTGTTAAAGCGGAGGTCCACTGTTTTGCAAGTTTATTAAAAGTCAGCAGCTACAAAAAAGTGTAGCTGCTGACTTTTAATAAACAGACACTCACCTGTCCCATGGTCCAGCTATGCGGCCGCCCAAAGCCTCGCTCCTCTCTCCCTCGCCATCATTACTACTGTGGGCACCCAGCTGTGACAGCTTGCGGCTTCACAGCCGGGTGCGCACTGCGCTCTTCTAGTGGCCAGGCAATCTTCTGGGACCTGCGACGTCTCCCAGAAGATTGCAGAGAGGGAGGGGCCGCCTAGGGGGCGAGGAGGAGTCGCCTAGGCGGCGAGATGGCAGAAGAAGAAAGTAGAACAGGAAGTACCTGTCAAAACCAGGTACCCACTCCCCCCTGTAAGGATGCACCTTTTACCTATAACCACTAGTCCTGACTATTTACCTTTATTATCTAATTATCTCATCGCAGGGCGATTCCATTGTTCACACCCAAAGCTTTCTATGCATATGAAACTGCGTCTATAAATGATTGATACAACACAGGTTGATTCCCAGTACACTGTTTGGGTTTATTCCGGCTCAGACAGGGTGTTAAATATGAATGAAAGATGGGCGTTACCAACCATTTTCCACCAATAAGGGGTACTTGTTCAAATTACATATTTCCTTTAACATGCATTAAGACCCCTTTCACATTGGGGTGTTTTTTTTTTTTCAGGCCTCATCTGCAATTCCAATGTGAAAGCCCAAGTGCTTTAAGAGCCCTTTCACACCAGCGCCCGAAAAATGCTCGTAAAGTGCCCCTAAACTAGCGGCACTTTACCAGCGTTTTTCGAGCGCTAGCGGGGCGATTTTAGCCCCTGCTAGTGGCCAAATAAAGGGTTAAAAGCACCCACAAAGCGCCACTGCCAAAATCGCTTTGCAGGCATTTTGCAAGCGCTTCCCATTGATTTCAATGGAAAGGGGCGCTTTAGGAGTGGTGTATTCACCGCTCCAAAAGCACTGCAAAGAAGCTGCTTGCTGGACTTTTTTTGATGCCCTGCCAGCGCAGCGCCTCAGTGTGAAAGCACTCCGGCTTTCACATTGGGATTGCAGTTGAGGCTTCTTTCAGGCGCTTTACAGGCGCTTATTTTAATGCTAAAGGGCTGGAAAAACGCCATAGTGTGAAAGGGGTCTCAGTGTGAAAGCACTCGGGCTTTCACATTAGGATTGAAGATGAGGCTTCTATCAGGAGCTTTGTGTGCGCTATTTTTAACGCTAAGGCGCCTGAAAAAAGCCCCAGTGTGAAAGAGGTCTTAACCAATCATAATGTCATATATAATTAACTCTTTACATCTCTGTATCTAAGCAAAACTCATTATATCACAGTCTCACCTTATAACTCCAGACAGACATTTCATGACACACATGCAAGTTCCTCATTTCGGGTTTCGATTTCAACACAAGCTCACTTCTTAAACAACAATCAATTTACTTGATCAGCAAAATGATACACTTAAAGGCAATGTTGAGCCTTAGATTGCAAAACACAGTATCAACATAAGGGGGACATTTACATGGCCCTTTCACCCCCTCTAAAAAAAAAAAAATGGCATGTCAGGGGGCAAGGAGCTCTTAACGCGGAAGTTCCACTTTTGAGTGGAACTCCACTTTAAGCAGCAGATTATAAAATGTACTTTCCTTTTGACTTTCTGTGACTCACCTTGCAAAAACTTTTTTTTTTAAATTAAACTCAAACTTAGACTCAATAGAATAGAAACATTGAGCTGAACCAGCTTCAAATCAATACATTTTTTTTTATTATTCTTTTAGCAGAAATGTCTTTTCAGACCTACTTTAAACCTAAAAGAAAATTGCATTCTAAAACATAAAGTCAGCAAATGTGGCCATCATAAACTCATTTTTTAATACAAAGGGAAAAAGAACGCAACACTCTACCTCATAAACATATAAACATTGCATGAAATTTAAAAGATTAGAATTGAATTAATTACATGGTTTTCCACACAAACGAAAAAAGTGTAAGATAAACAATGCCATGTACATGACCAACCTATAACTCTGTTTGTTTGCCAGTAAATTAACTGGTATCTTCAACATTCTACAGTTTCATATATGGTTGATGCCCATTGAGCACTATACTTCCGCCCTCTGATTCCTAGGTCCCTGCTGTGTCCTGTAGTGAAAAAGGGGTCAGAGAAAAGCATCACAGTGTATGTGTCGGGTCACCTGAGAACAGGTGACAGATGCACCCCGCTGTGGTCAGGAAGGCACCGCTAAGGTAGTGGACCCTAAGGCTGACTGCTGCGGATGGAACTTGGGGTGGTTCAAGAAGGCAGGTCCCCTGGTGCACCAACACGGATCCCACAGGGAGCTAGAGCATAGATTCCCCAGGGCGCAGAGTCTAAGAGCCAGCAGGTGTTCACTAGAGCCTCTAGTGGTGAGGATGAACTGGGCTGCAACTGGCTTCAGGTCGTGGCCCCCAGGGTCTCCCAGCTCACGCTCACGGTAGCCTACAGGAGGATGAAGAGGAACCAGCAGCCCAGGACAGCAAGGGATAGTAAGGAGGTAGCCAAATGTCGGGGCGACTAACAGACAAGGATAACAGAGAACATGCCAAAGGTCAGGGTCACAGGAAAACAGGGATAGTCGAGAACACGCCAAAGGTCAGGGTCACAAGCAGACAGGGATAGTCGGGAACACGACAAGATCGGGAACAGAGAAGCCAAACGCACAATATTGCAAGGCAGGCTTGAAGAATACGGTGTTAAATAGTGGTTCCTGTTGAGGCTAGGGTGGAGCCACCATGAGGGAACATTACTTAAGCATGCAGGTGTGAGAGTACAAGCCTCAAGGCTGATACACAGACCAGGTAAGAGACAGGTCATGAAAGTATTACTGCAAGGTCATGACAGTATGTCAGGGGACACAAGCATCTGAAACACCTTACAGTGTTGAATACTAAAGAATGGAGGCTGCACTGGTTCAACCTAGTGTAGGAGACATGGGCTGCTGGATAGGTAAGTATAACAACTCTTCTATTACAAGGAACTGCTGTTATGATTAATTGGTTGAAGAAGTCATCAAGAACCAATGCCCAATTTTATTTAGATACGTTATCCGCTTATTTATTGTAGATTACTTACTGATTATTTACATTAAATGTGACAATGTTAATGTGACATATAATTTAGTGTTCTGCCAAGGGGATTGCTGCTGAATGTTGACTTTCAAATATTTTATTCTTTTTTTTAATGATTTACACATAATTAAATCTACATAGAGTGAATGATTTTTAGTAATTTAGTACCCACAAACAGCATTCAAATAAAAATATTGCCCTTATTATGCACATAATAGAACAGCACTGACTGCAGAATTGCAGTTCTCGGCAGGTTCGGCTATTCAAATATGTCAGAGCAGCAGATTTGTTCAGGAACTAAGGTTCCTGTTGCTGTTTGAATTTGTAACCTGAAAGCAACCCATGGGAACAGTTATATAGATAGCTAGTCTGAAGAAAGACTCGTTTCCATCACATGCAACCTTTAAAGGGTAACTCTACTCTACTTTAGTTTTATAGCATATACAATTGCAACACATGCCATACTATAAGTACATTATTAAAAATGACCTTTCCAATCTGCAATGCTGTAATTTTCTGTAAAATGCAATATGGCAACCTGGAGGCGTTTGGTACACAAATCGTGTAGGCAGCGCCCCTCAAATGTTATATCCTGCTTGTGCTATTGACTCCCAGAAGTCTGCACTAAGATCCAAATTACATTTTGGGTATCCTCTCAACTTTTGCAACAAACATTTCAGTTTTGGTGATATACTTCCAGAGGGTTAATCATGTCTGAAAGGATTCCAGCTTGGCCACTTTCCTCATTAGGACCCTGCAAGTGATGCAGCTGATTAGTAATGGAAAAATCACTCCCTTTCACATTCAGTTTGCACATGGACAAACAGTTATTTCTTCAGAATAACAAAAGGTAGGAATATGCAACAAAGTTTATTAAAATCCTTGCCATGCACATAAATCACCCATCTTTTTTTGGGTCCCCTGCCAGCGGTCCTGGCTCCTCCTTTCTGCGAGCCCCCCCCCCCCCCACAATAGCAATCCTCCTGCTATAGGGGCACTGAAGCAGGCTCGCTCCTGAGTCTTATACCTGTGAATAAATATTGTTCATTCACACACAGAGCAGTTTCTTGGCACCACCTCCGCTCTCTTCTCATTGGTTCACTGGCAGTGATTGACAGCAGCAGGAACTAATAGCAAGCCTTTTGCTATGGGGGCACTCGAGTAGGCTTGCTCCTGAGCTATGCTCCTGTGAATAGACATTGTCCATTCACACACAGAGCGTGGCGTGGCCCTGCCCCATGCTCTATCCTCATTGGTTCACTGGCAGTGATTGACAGCAGGAGCCAATGGATCCCGGTGTGTTGTGTGAGCCAATGAGGAGCGAGAGACCTGGCAGAGCCGCTGCTCTCATGCACATCGCTGAATCGAGATGGGGCTCAGGTAAGTATAAGGAGTGCAGCTGGAGCTGCACCCAGAAGTTTTTTTTACCTTAATGCATAGAATGCATTAAGGCAAACATTTTCTGCCTTTAGAACCACTTTAAGGAAGATGAATCTTCCTAATAGGGGCACAGACAGCAATGAAAACCTGAAAGGTGTTCTAATTCTTCACCCTATCCAAAACGTTTTGCCTTTAGTTATACTTTGACTACACAGGCAATGGGGTCCAGAGGCAAGCGAAACAAAACCCTGGGGAAACTATGGCCAATATTGTTTTCAAGTGGCTGAAAACAAATCCTTTATGATTCCAAAAAGGCAGTTGAATCAATTTCTGTAAATATTATGTCGATAGCTATTAATATTTGAAAAATAATCATTTAGCTCCTATACATTCCATTATTGATTTTGTCATTGCTACCTGATATGATTTAATTGCTTAACCACTTTTACTGTAAAGAATTCATGTATAAAATATTTATTCTGTATATTGAATACAATGTGAAAAGGTTATAGCAAACAAACATATTTTGCCTCTCTGGAAATTAAAGTGTAAAGAAAGGGATTTGATTAGAAACATGGTATTGGTAATCGTCATAGAAAAGGCAAGTTCTTTAACCAAGTACAAATTGTATACAGCTTAAATTGGTGTCACTGGAAAACTTTTGCAGTATGTCTATCAGGTTTGAATGCATATCATACTTCAGTGAGCTACATACCACCAAAGCATCATTATTTTCAAGGTCATTTCAACAATATCTAGACAATGCAGGAAAATGTCATGTATCTGGGGACAAAGGCTTTTATTTACACTAGTTTTCTGCTGTGCCTCTATCCATTTCCTAACTCCAATTAGACATTGCACAAAATGCATTCAGCTGAACGAGAGAACGTTATCTCTATAGGCCTCTAAGTCTTCTAAGCCTTGGTCAGATCACAAATTCATATAGCTAAAACCATTTCCTTCTTTAATGATACATTTGTTTCAAAAATATGGAAATCTGCAGGGTTTTTAATATTTAGTAGTAAAGGAATCATGTATTATAAATATGGTAGCCTTGAAAATTCTGTACATATGTTCTAATAGGCATGAGCAGACAGAAACTAAAAAGTACCCCTGGAATGTACAGCTCACCAGGCCATTCTTGTGAACATAAATTATGTAAAATTATAAGCTGTTTATGTGGAACCAACACAGAATGCTGGAGTCTACATGGGTCCTCATTTCTTAAAATGTCTTTAATTATGTTCAAATGTTTTATTTTATTTTTTAGTTGGTAATTGGGTAAATATGACATAATATATATATATATATATATATATATATATATATATATATATATAT
The DNA here is from genome assembly GCA_028564925.1 of Lithobates sylvaticus. Taxonomy (NCBI): domain Eukaryota; kingdom Metazoa; phylum Chordata; class Amphibia; order Anura; family Ranidae; genus Lithobates; species Lithobates sylvaticus. Next base: position 116,844,270 of record CM053028.1, on the reverse strand, counting down.
ATATATATATATATATTTCACATTTCTAACAGCACAATATCATATGCTTACCTTTCTACCCTTAGCTGTCCACAGAGCAACCAAACTCAAATTAACACAAAAAGCTGAGTCAGCAAAGTGAATACCCCTTCACCCCTTCCATACCCCTCCCTGTATGAAATTAAAAAATTAATAAAAAAAAAAAACATATACAGTGCCTCGAAAAAGTATTGATACCCCTTAAAATTTTCCACAGTTTGTCATGTTACAACCAAAAACATAAATGTAATTTAATGGATTTTATGTGATAGACCAACACAAGGTGACACATAATTGTGAAGTGGATGGAAAATAATGTTTTTCAATTTTTTTTTCTTACAAATAAATATGTAAAAAGTGTAACATGCATCTGTACTCAGCCCCCCTGAGTCAATACTTTGTAGAACCATCTTTTGCTGCAATTACAGCTGCAAGTCTTTTTGGGGATGTCTCTACCAGCTTTGAACATCTAGAGAGTGACGTTTTTGCCCATTCTTCTTTGCAAAATAGCTCAAGCTCTGTCAGATTGGATGGAAAGCATCTGTGAACAGCAATTTTCATGTCTTGCTACAGATTTTCAATTAAATTTAGGTCTGGACTTTGACTGGGCTATTCTAATACATGAATATGCTTTGATCAAAACAATTCCATTGTAGCTGTGGCTGTATGTTTAGGGTTGTTGTCCTGCTGGAAGGTGAACATCCACCCCAGTCTCGAGTCTTTTGCAGACTAACAGGTTTTCCTCTGAGATTGCCCTGTATTTGGCTCCATCCATCTTCCCATTAACTCTGACCATCTTCCCTTTCCCTGCTGAAGAAAAGCATCCCGACAACATGATGCTGCCACCACCATGTTTCACGGTTGGGATGGTGTGTTCAGGGTGATGTGCAGTGTTAGTTTTCTGCCACGCAAGTTAAATTACGTCTCGTCTGACCAGAGTACCTTCTTCCACATGTTTGCTGTGTCCCCCACATGGCTTCTCGCAAACTGCAAACGGGACTTCCTTTGGCTTTCTTTCAACAATTGCTTTCTTCTTGCCACTCTTCCATAAAGGCCAGATTTGTGGAGTGCACGACTAATAGTTGTCTTGTGGACAGATTCTCCCCCCTGAGCTGTGGATCTCTGCAGCTCCTCCAGAGTTACCATGGGCCTCCTTGGCTGCTTCTCTGAGTAATGCTCTCCTTTCCCGGCCTGTCAGTTTAGGTGGATGGCCAGGTCTTGGTAGGTTTGCAGTTGTGCAATACTCTTTCCATTTTCGGATGATGGATTGAACAGTGCTTCATGAGATGTTTAAAGCTTGGGATTTTTTGTTTTATAACCTAACCCTGCTTTATACTTCTGACCTGTCTGGTGTGTTCCTTGGCCTTCATGATGCTGCTTGTTCACTAAGGTACCTCTGAGAGCCTCACAGAACAGCTATATTTATACTGAGATTAAATTATACACAGGTGGACTTTTTACTACATGCCACACTTTTCAGATATTTATTTGGAAACAAATTTGAAAACTATTTAAAATTTTCCTTCCAATTCACAATTATGTGCCACTGTGTTGGTATATCACATAAAATCCCAATACAGTACATTTATGTTTTTGGTTGTAACATGACAAAATAATGGACATTTTAAGGGGTATGAATACTTTTTCAAGGTACTGTATACTTTAAAGTGGACTTAGAGCTTTCCTATCACTTTAAATAGTTTATTTGGGCCAGGCCAGTCCAATCTAAGTATTTTGATTACATAATGATGTGGTTGCTGTGTGCACTGTAACATACTGTTGTAGAATTAGTTATATACTAAGCGGTGCTATGTTCTGGCAGTATTATGGGTGAGTTTCTGTCTGCTCCTGGAATTAAAAAGAGTTGGGCTGAGTGCTTTATAACCATTCAGGAATTTAGTTCTATTTAAAGTGATAAAGCTGGAATTCTATTTTTAATTTAATTATCCCCAAACCATTTTAGTTTCCCTTTAATAAGAATTATAAGGGTTGACTTACTAAAACTCAGTGCAAAATCTGGTGCAGCTGTGCATGGCAGCCAGTCAGCTTCTAACTTCAGCTTGTTCAAATAAGCTTTGACAAAAAAACCTGGAAGCTGATTGGTTTCTATGTAGAGCTGCAAACCACTGGGTTTGAAACCTTTATTCTCCAATTGTTATTGAATCTTAGTGCTTGATGTGGGGGAATATAGACAGTTCTTATTAAAGATAGTTTAGCCATGCCCCTACTGTAAAAAAAAAAAAACACACACACACACTGACGTAACCCCTCCACGCCCACCAGGGGTTAACTCCTTCACTGCCAGTGTCATTTACATAGGAATCAGTGCATTTAAATAGCACTGATTTCAGTATAAATGACAATGGTCCAAAAAATGTGTCAAAAATGTCCGATGTGTCCGCCATAATGTCGCAGTCACAATAAAAATCGCTGATCGCCGCCATTACTAGTAAAAAAAAAAATATATTAATAAAAATGCTATAAAACTATCCCCAATTTTGTAAACGCTATAACTTTTGCGCAAACCAATCAATAATCACGATTTTCTTTTACCAAAAATATGTAGACAAAGAATACGTATCGGCCTAAACTGAGGAAAAAAAAAATGTTTTTTTTTTATATATTTTTTGGGGATACTATAGCAAAAAGTAAAAAATATAGCATTTTTTCAAAATTGTCGCTCTATTTTTGTTTATAGCACAAAAAATAAAAACCGCATAGGCGATCAAATACCACCAAAAGAAAGCTCTATTTGTGGGAAAAAAAGGACGCCAATTTTTTTTTGGAGCCACGTCGCATGACCACGCAATTGTCAGTTAAAGTGACGCACTGCCAAATTGCAAAAAGGGGCCTGGTCCTTTGGCTGCAAATTGGTCCGGGGCTTAAGTGGTTAAAATGTAAGTGCAAATTATTGAATATAAATTAAAATATGTAGATGAACTTTTTTATTTGGCAAAACGAACTGTAATTTCATTCAGATATATTTCTATTCCAGATACTTTTACCAGGCACTATACAAAGAGCTGATCATTTACTTTTCTCCATGGCAGTCCAATCAACTTGGTGGAGGCTCTCATCTGATAACAAGGGAACAGTAGTTCACTGATGAGGTCATTTTCTGTGCTTTCTTTTCCAATCAGTCAGTCAAAATCTATTAGTTAAATTTACAAAACTGTGCAGTGCTGTAAAGCTTGACTGCCCCACCGTACTGTGCCTTTTGTTCCCCGGCCTAAATTCTAATGTTTAGGGGATTTCTGGAGGCTAATACTAAGCGTTGAGGTACTATTTAAACTGGATAAGGTAGGCATCCTTTATGTCTGCCCACATTTACATGACATTACGTGCCTGTGATGTTTCTTTCTACTTTTATATTTACTTTTATAAATGTTTAATAATGGCATCTACAAAACAAATACTTTTTTTCCCTCCCCATTCTTCTTAACGTGGCTATTTTTACTAAGGGCGGATGGTTCGATCTTCCTTTAGGCTGCTATATGGAGCGGCTCACAGCAGGGGTCCGGTGCGTCCCTGTTTACCATTTCAGGTCAGATTTCAGTCCAAATTTTAGGCTGAATTCAGACCAGAATCAGAACAGAAGACATACAGGACTCCTGTGCAATTCTTTCCGGAGTCTCCTCGAAGATGTGTGAACTGGTTCCATAGAGAGCCGGTCACAATCTCCTGAAATGCAAATTGGAATGCGGAGAAACCCTCTGGGTCTGCCTCCTGAAACATGCGACAGTGCACATCATCTGAGGGGGAAGCGCTGGTGATGTAGCATTCCCAGGATCCATCTGTGAGGCCCTGGTTACATCAGCAGTGCCTTACTCAACCAGGAAGTCAAAAAACAGTATTTGTAAGTAAACGCTCCACTTGGGATTTAACATCCATCCACCACATATGTGCATCAATGGTGGCCTGAGGTTGTGTGCTGATGGCACACTCACTGTGTGCCCCCAGCACACTGAGCGAGCTGTAACAGTTCTTGCCTTCTGATTATGAGCCCATGGGGCAGACTTCCTGTCATGTGACCACTGTGAGGACCAATCACAGCAGTCGCATAATAAAGCAGTGCCACCTTCCAACTAAAGCCCACTTAAAGTGCCTCAAGGAGGCAGCATGAAAGAGTGAATGTAAGGGGGGAAAGGGTCCACGTTAAGGTGAATGAAAAAAGGATCATAAAAAAAGGAATTAAATGTTTATTTAATAGTAACTGCAGACATACATACACGTGTTGGGAATGAAACTGTTTTTTGAAACTGTTAAATCGATGGGTTTACTTCTGCTTTAAGCATGAGCTCCCTTTGCAAGGGGCATACAGTATAGATTTCAGTTTTGTTTAAGGACAGAGTTATTTTAAGCTTCACAGCTTTCTGTAGATGATATACATTTTTTTTTAATTACAAGGAGGTACTAGAGAATATTGTCAAAAGAAATTGTCATTTAAAACTGATCACAGCTGTAATTAATTGTCAGGTCTCGGCAATATAGATAAAACTCATTGAGAAAAAAAGTATGCCCCCCCCAAGTCCATTACCAGGTCTTTTTGGTCTGGTATGAATATTAAAGGGAACCCCCAAACCCAAATTTAAAAAAAAATTATGCGGGGGGTCCCCCTAAAATCCATACCAGGCCCTTCAGGTCTGATATGGAAATTAAGGGGAACCCTGCGCCAAATAAAAAAAAAATGGCTTAGGGGCCCCCCAAAATCCATACCGAAGGGTCTGGTATGGTTTTTAACCACTTCAACACCGCCCGCCGTCATATGACGCCCACAAGGTGGATATCCCATCCTGGGTGGGCGTCATATGACGTCCTCAGATTCCCGACCGCCTGGGGGGCGCGCGCGCGCCCGCGGCATCGCTCGGGACCCGGTGCGAGTGCCTGGCGGCCGCGATGTCCGCCGGGCACCCGCGATTGCCCGTTAAAACAACGGGACCGGGCGGGAACGTGGAGCTGTGTGTGTAAACACACAGCTCCACGTCCTGTCAGCGGAGAGGAGACCGATCATGTGATCCCAGTACAGAGGAACACATGATCGGTCTTCTCCCCTTGAGTCCCCTCCCCCCACAGTTAGAATCACTTCTATTAGGGAACACATTAACCCCTACAGCGCCCCTAGTGTTACCCCCTTCCCTGCCAGTCACATTTACACAGTAATCAATGCAATTTTATAGCAACGATCGCTGTGTAAATGTGAATGGTTCCAAAAATGTGTCCGAAGTGTCCGCCGCAATGTCGCAGTCACGAAAAAAAAATCGCAGATCGCTGCCATTACTAGTAAAAAAAAAAAAAAAAAATTCAATAAATCTATCCCCTATTTTGTAGACGCTATAACTTTTGCGCAAACTGATCAATATACGCTTATTGCGATTTTTTTTACCAAAAATATGTAGAAGAATACGTATCGGCCTAAACTGAGTAAAAAAATTGTTTTTTTAAAAAAAATGGGATATTTATTATAGCAAAAAGTAAAAAATATTGTGTTTTTTTTCAAAATTGTCGCTCTTCTTTTGTTTATAGCGCAAAAAATAAAAACCGCAGAGGTGATCAAATACCACCAAAAGAAAGCTCTATTTTTGGGAAAAAAAGGACGTCAATTTTGTTTGGGTGTTAGGTCGCACGACCGCGCAATTGTTAGTTAAAGCGACGCAGTGCCAAATCGCAAAAAGTGCTCTGGTAAGGAAGGGTAAAAAATGGCCCGGTGCTGAAGCGGTAAAGGGGAACCCTGCGCCAAAATAAAAAAAATTACGTAGGGGCCCCCCCCCCCCCAAAATCCATTTCAGACCCTTGGTGGGAGAATCTGTCCACAGGACAACTATTAGTTGTGCACTCCACAAGTCTGCCTTCATGGAAGATTGGCAAGAAGAAAGCCATTGTTGAAAGAAAGCCATAAGAAGTCCTGTTTGCGAGAAGCCATGTGGGGGACACAGAAAACAGGTGGAAGACGGTGCTCTGGTCAGATGAGACCAAAATTTTACTTTTTGGCCTAAAAGCAAAACGCTATATGTGGCAGAAAACTAAAACTACACATCCCCCTGAATACACCATCCCCACTGTGAAACATGGTGGTGGCAACATCATGTTGTGGGGATGCTTTTCTTCAGTAGGGACAGGGAAGTTGGTCAGAGTTAATGGGAAGATGGATGGCACCAAATACAGGGCAATCTTAGAAGAAAACCTGTTTAAGTCTGCAAAAGACTTGAGACTGGGGTGGAGGTTCACCTTACAGCAGGACAAAGACCCTAAACATACGGCCAGATCTATAATGAAATGGTTTACATCAAAGCATATTCATGTGTTAGACTGGCCCAGTCAACGTCCAGACCTAAATCCAATTGATAATCTGTGGCAAGACTTGAAAATTGCTGTTCACAGACGCTCTCCATCAAATCTGACAGAGCTTGAGCTATTTTGCAAAGAAGAATGGGCAAAAATGTCACTCTCTAGATGTGCAAAGTATAGACATCCTCAAATAGACCTGTAGCTGTAATTGCAGTGAAAGGTGGTTCTACAAAGTATTGACTCAGGGGGCTAAATACAAATGCATGCCATACTTTTCACATATTTATTTGTAAATAATTTGGTAAACCATTTATCATTTTCCTTCCCTTTCACAATTATGTGCCACTTTGTGTTGGTCTATCACATAAAATCCCAATAAAATACATTTACATTTTTGGTTGTAACATGACAAAATGTGGAAAAATTATAGGGGTATAAAAACTTTTTCAAGGCAATGTAAAGTTGTGCAAAGAGCATTTGTGTTTGTCCTATCTACTTCTGTTATATTTTCTGTATCTCCCTGTGTTTTTTCCACTGAAAAACGTGAAAATAAAGGATGTGAAAAAAATATGAGGATTGCCGTTACTAACCATTTCTTTTTTTGAAAACATAAGTTGCCTGGATAAAACTTCTTGAAAGCTTCAGTTGCCTGGTTGCAAGTCAGAACCTGCAATTTGCTTACATATTTTGGGTCAATGTCTCAAAACGTATTAAAGCTTTTGCATCAGCATAACCAACCAACTAGCATTTTCAAAATGATAGGTCAGCGGTGGCAATGTATGAATTTAACCACTTCCGCACACTGATATACGTCCTAACTTTGAAGAGGGATATTTTTGTTATGGCAGCAGCTAGCTACCATAACCCTGGTATCCTCTTCTTTGGCGGGCGGTCGGGTTTCCGATAATAGGGGTCTCTGTGGCGGGTTTGCCGCAAGATCACTTTTATTGGCGGCGGGAGAGGGCCCCACTCCAGAGCCCTCCAACGCTTACCAGAGCCATCGGCGGAGGTGATCGGATCCTTATTCCTGCTAGGCATGGAGACGAGTGAGGGGAAGATGGCCCCCACCCGTCTCCGTACCATTGCAGGGTGGAAGCAACGTCAAAACGTCAATTCCGCCCATAGCTCTTAAAGGGCAATTTTATTTTATTTTACATTTTTTTTAAATTACTAATTTTTTTTTTTATTATTGCATTTTAGTGTAAATATGAGATCTGAGGTCTTTTTGACCCCAGATGTCATATTTAAGAGGTCCTGTCATGCGTTTTTTCTATTACAAGGGATGTTTACATAAAAGTGACAGCATTTTTTTTATAAAAAGAACAGTGTAAAAATAAAAAATAAAAGGTAAAATAATAATACAATTTTTTTTTTAAAGGCGCCCAGTCCCTGCCGAGCTTGCGTGCAGCAGCGAACGCATACGCCCGCATATGAAAACGGTGTTCAAACCTCACATGTGAGGTATCGCCTCGATCGGTAGAGCGAGAGCAATAATTCTAGTTCTTGACCTCCTCTGTAACTCAAAACATGCAACCTTTAGACATCGCCTATGGAGATTTTTACGGGTAAATGTTTGTCGCCATTCCACGAGCGGGCGTCATTTTGAAGCGTGACATGTTGGGTTTGATTCCAGAACCAGACTGTCAACAGAGATTCAAAGTCTTTCCAAGTCATTGCTAATCTCTGTCCTGCATTCAGTAGTCGAATGTCAGAATCTTAGTGGAAGCAAGGGCCTGGTAATAGATAACAGCCAGGCTCAGTGAGGATGTGAAGAAGTTGAAGGTTGAGTCAACTTGTGCTTAGAATCCAAGAGGCTTCAAAGCAACCAATAAACTAACACAGCCTGTCCTAAGTAACATTTTTGCCAGATCATGTATATAAAGTTAGGTATGATTATATAGTTGAGATTTCTTTACCATGATAGGTGAATTATGTAAACAATTTTTCTGAGATTGTGCTACACTACTTATGATGATGGAAAGTACTATATACCTGTGTTTTTAGCAAGATCCTGTTATTGGATGGTGATTGTCTGAGCAAAAGCATGATTGTATTGTCTTAGTTGAGGAGAGCAAGGATGTAGAGAGCATTCTGATGTCTGGTAGCTGAGCAGTTGGGTGAGATGGGAAGCAATAAAAATGTATCCAATTTTAAACCACATTTTTCCTGTTATTTAAACTGAAATTAATAACTGATTACGTGGATATTAAAGGTATTTATTTAGATACATGTTGAACAAAAAACAAAAAAAAACAAAGACAGTTCTGTTTATTTCAAATGTTATATTTGCATTACTTTTGCTACATCTGATAGATGGAATAAAATAAATTGTGTCCTACTGCAAGCAGTCCTTACAATGTATGCTTTTCCTGCCGCAAACATAACATATTTCCTTCAGGGAATTTCAAGAATGTCTTTTTATAAAGCCATTTTTTCAAATATTTGATAATTTCCTCCAAGGAATAAGCAACATTTTAATTTTAACTGAAAGCAAATGCACTGTTATTATAAAAAAAAATGAATGTAATGCTAATGTTTTTAAATGATTGTGCTGTTGATTATTCTACCATGGGAATAATTACATGATAAACAAAGCTGATTCTTCACAAGCACAGTTAATTTAACTCAAGGCTCATGTTAAATGCTGTGCATTAAAACATTTAGTGGTAATATGTGGATCCTTGGTGAAAATTTCAGTAATATTCCGAATTTTCAAGTATTATTTTCTGTATTGGCTACTTGTCTGACTACTGTATGGATCTATCTAACTTCCCTTTTATCTACCAATATGATAAATTAAGGAAGTTATTTTAAACCCCCCTGTAACCCAGTTGCATATTCATTAAAATAAAAGATTGCATGTTTTTATATGCAGCTAGCATAAAAAAAACATCAGAATCTGTCCTGATATCCGCATCCTGTAATCCCATGCATAATGCATGCAAAAGGAAGGGTCGGCAGTTTGAGCTAAAAGCATAGTTCACCGTTACCAAAAAATGGTATATGCAGCTAAGGGACGTCTGTAGATAGAAAAAAAAAATTCTGATGCTTTACCAAAGTTGGATAATGCCTTTGCTATAGGTGTAGGCCATTTCTGTACCTCCCGAAACCTGACTGAAAAAAAACTCCCAGAGATGGCATCATCCCTTCCTGGCTAGAACATTGTTAAGAAACTCCCAGCTCTTACTGTTCCCCTGCCACCATTACAGCAGTAATATTTTTATCTGATCCAAAGCCCTTCATATGCACTTTCTTTTCACTAATGCGGTAGCTCTGAGCTCAGCATTTGAGAGCTCGCTGCTGTGATGGTGGGGTTAAACGGTAACAGCTGGAAGTCTCTTACTAATGTTCTATTAACAAGGCAGGCTGGGATGATGATATCTGTGGGAGTGGTTCAGTCATGCTTCAGGAGGTACATTAATGGCCTACACCTATAGCAAGGGTAATATTTAACTTTGGTCAAAGCTGCACAGTTTGTTTTTATGTACAGACACCCCTTACCTAGGCAGTATTCTGGTAAAGGTGAGCTAAGCCTTCAAGCTGGCCATAGATAGATAAAACCTTTTGGCTGGTTCAGCAGGTACCAGCCAAATTTTAATCAGTGTTTGCCTGTCCCTGTTCAACAGAAGTCAACCATTAGATCAACTTCTGTTGAACGGACACATAGGAAAACTTTTTTCGATCTGCCACAGATCAATGTTTTCTGACAGCAGAGGCAGTCAGCATACAATATTCCGGCTGGAGGGACTCCTTCATTACCCCGTTTGTATGGATGAGATAAAAATACAGATTTATGGCCAGCTTTAGTCAGGACATTCTTACAGGAGGAACAGAGTGATGACCTCGTCCATGTTGGAGGCAGGTTGATGACTGAGCTGTTTTGTTTAAAGACTGAACTTTACCCATAACAGCTTGATAACAATGTTTTTAACAAAGGAACATACATTCCACCTTACTATCTATGCTATCAAAATTTGTGTGTGCTGTAAATTGCCTCCATCATTGCATCTCTTTCTTGCTACAGTCCACCAATGTTTTGAAGCTCAGAGCAGTCACTAGCCTTTTGGAAACTCTCTCCTTCTCCTTGCTCTCAAAAACTATATGTCACTTTCTTCAAAAAATATATAAATTTCCAGCCTTGATTGTATGTCTTGGCTCAGTTAGAGAGGAAGGCTGACAGGGAGATAAGACTTCATCCTTGTAGGTTTAACGCCTAGTAGACACTAGTAGTTTTTTTTCCCCAGCAGGGCTGAACAAGAAAAAAATGGAGCCGCTGTACTAACTATCCATTGTTAATACAGTGATCTCCCATGCTGTTCTATTGTGTTCTGACAGGGGGATGCCCCCCCTCCAAAACACTGAGAGTGCTGATCAGGAGCAGATCAGCAGACCTTTTTTGGCCATGCCCCTTCGCGGTCTTCTGTCGGACTGACTGCAGTACATGTGGGCTGAATGTTGGCTGGTTTCTATTGAACTGGTCAATGCCGCCCAACATTCAGCCCGTATGTACTAGGCTTAACTCTTTTGTGTCTCACAGGCAACAGAGTTTGTCTTGTCATCTCTCCTGCTTTTATTTCCTCTCTCCCTAATCTGTGTTCCCTCACATAGCCTGTGTCGTTCCTGTTGCTTTCTTTGGCTCAGTTCACACTTCCGCGACTTGGGATTTGACTTGTGAGACCCCAAGTCGCGTGACATGTGAAATTCCATTTTAGTCAATGAGAGCTATCCAAATTAGCACTACTGAAGTCGTTCCAACTTTAGAAAAGGTTCCTGTACTACTTCAAGGTGACTTCTATCCGACTTGTGCCCATAGAATTTAAGGCTCCATTCCCACCTTAGCATATCGATTTACTGGCGTTTTTGGGCATTTTTTTAAGCCTTTTTGCAGCTTTTTACATGCTTTGTTAAAGTGTAATAGAAGTGTTCTACAAGCGTTTTAAAGCTTTGGGCATTTTTGTTTAGCCAATAGAAAGCACTAGGGGGAGGAGAGTGAGAAGAAATTAGGGGTGGAAAGCTGTTATTTAAGCAGAAAACACTAAAATGCTCGTAAAACGCTAAAGTCAGGTGTTTCTATTGAAGTTTATGGCAGTGTTTCTCAACTCCAGTCCTCAAGGCGCCCAACAGGTCATGTTTTCATGCTTTCCATTATTTTGCACAGGTGATTTGATCAGTTTCACTGCCTTAGTAATTATATATTGCTTCAGGCGGCAGAATGCTCAGATGTGAACAGAGGCCATTGAAATGAATGGGATTTGGCTTGTTGAGCATTTTAGAGCTACAAGCTTCAAGCAGAAAATCGCTCAGGTGTGAACGGGGCCTAATGGAAGTTGCATCCAAGTCATATCCTCATATTAATTGTTGTGACTTGGATCCGACATTACAGGAAGATTTCACAGGCATTCCTGGAATTGCGCCGAAGTCGCCTGGCAAAATCACACTAATTTGCACGACTTTTAGCTGATCAGCCTCTAGTGGCTTTGATTTTAGACACAGTATTGATAATAGAGATCAACTGAGCATGTGCAGAGCAGGTGAGACCGTATGTTACTGGAATTTAATGTTTTGGATAGCTATACCTGGGCTATAATGTATGGCAGTGATGCTTTTTGATCACAGGACTAGCAGAACACAATAATAAATCCTTTATATTCAGTAAACAGTTGTATTTCAACAATTTTTTCAGCTGTTTCCCTGAAGTTCAACTTTAACCCTTCAGTCTTTTTCCATTGACACTGCTTTTGCTGAAACATTGCCAATATTGTTCCACATGTATGACATACCAACTTTACATATTTAAATTATATGCTTTGAATTATCTACTTTAAATAGAATGCTATGCCACTTGAGTTAGCAGATCTGCCCATGCACAGAGGATTTGCAGGCCACTTCTTCTGGCCCATGTGCTCTTGTCCTTTGCAGTTTTGTACAACATTCTGTCTGGAAATCTTCAGTGGCAGGTAGAGACCCTCTATCTCTTTAAAACTCATTAGTCAGAATCAGTTATGTTTTAGAATAAGCACAGTTACCACTATCAGGAACTAATGGGTATCTGTATCTCCCCTACCAATATGAATTGTTTTTAAAATGCACAGAATATATCCACTTAATTAAAATAATGTTGATAAATGCATGTCTATGGTAGACATTATTTTGCATCAGGCAAACAAACTGCTTCAAGAAAAAAAAAAAAAAACATGAACTATAAGTTCTTCGATAAGATCAATGGAAGCCTACAGTTTCCATAGTTACTAGTCAGCTTATGGAGCAGGATAGAAAATCTGCTGGCGGGAGGCAAATCAGAATTTCAAATCCTCTACTTTTAAACTATATGATGCCAAGAGGCTCTCTACATTGCATCAAATGTATTCAAATTCCTACTCCCAATCCCTCATTAATAAAAAATAAATAAACTTTCTTACTGTACTTTTGTATTTTAAAGAAATACCTCTCTGGAATGTGCATAGTTTTGTCTATTGGAAAATGTGTCTTGCTGAAGTAAGATTGTAATAAAAAGACTTTTTACTCCTCTAATTTAGAATAAAAGGCTCAGTAGTCCTCGGTGCAAAATTTGCAATCTGATCAGTAACAACATTTAAGCTTAAGTGCAGATAAAAAATAAGAGAAAAATCAGTACAAGGGACATAACCTTCAGTTATAACTCTTCCTTTAGTTGAAATCCTCCTGCTGTAATCTTCAGGTGTGGCAGGGGTTAATGCAACTAAGGGGCTGTCAGAGTTTCAAAAGTTTTTAAATATGTCTGCAGTTTCCTCCCAGCTGTTCCATTCTTTGAAGCCATACTACAGCCTCTTTGAATGATACAGGATCTAAGAATGGAGGAAGGGTGGATGATTGATAGGTCCACTCCCTACATTCATAAACCATGTGCCCATTTGTGTTATATATATTTTTTTATATATATATTTATTAAGGTTTTCATCATAGAAATGTGTAGAAATTTACAGAAGAGAAAAAAAACACAAGAAATGCCAACGAGCTGCATGGCAGGTCGCCATATGTCTGGTCATGCTTGTCGTGCCCAAGCGGCTGATGTTTTGGCCACGCGAGATACGCTTGAGACAAATATTGCAAATAGCAGTGGTGCGATCTGCTGCACTCGTCTCAAAAAAGGCCCAAACAAAAGAACTTTTCTGATAACGTGCAGAGGCAGCGCCCTGCACAGGCGGAGCTCTGCGGTGTTGTACAGTTTGCTGTGCTGGCCTCTACCTGGCCTCCAGGGGGCATCCTGCCTCGTTGGACATGTGACGCCGCATCCTCCTCCTCCTCGTCCTCCTCCTCATCTCTCTCCCTTGAGGCACCCACGTGGAGTCAGTGACCTCATCATCCCCTCCCTCTTCACCACTAGAGCAAAACCTGGCAGTAAGCTGCAGCTGGTGGAACAGTACTGCCAGATTCCTCAAGCTTGGTATCGTCATCCGAGCCTTCGAATCGTTGGGCATCCTCCTGGAGCATGTACCAACACTGTGCTCAAAGAGTTCGGGGGACTCCTCAGGAGAGGACATGGTGGGTCTAGGGAAGGGGTGGCTGATGATGCTCTGTCAGTACCTGAGCCTGGGTGAGAGAGGATGAGGAGGATGAGGAGGGCTTGGTCATCCATTCTACCAAGCCTTCAGCATGATGCGGGCTCCACATGTCCAGCTGCCGAAAACAAAGACGGGTGCGCGTTTGTCCCCATGGCCACGTGCTGATGACGATGCACGACCACGTCCACGTCCACGCGGCCACGTCCACTAGAAACAGAGCCTGCCTGCCCTGTGTTCTTGGCTCTGCACGCTCTGCCTCCCCTTGGGCGGTCTTCCAGCCATTGTCCCCCCGTCGGTAGTCATGTGGGTGCTGCTGAGAAGAATATATAGGAGCTCTGTGTGATGCCACTAACACACTAGAAGTCCTATGGGTGCTTCTGCAAAGAAAATAGAGGAGCTCTGTTGTGATGCCACTAACACACTAGAAGTCCTGTGGGTGCTGCTGAGAAGAATATATAGGAGCTCTGTGTGATGCCACTAACACACTAGAAGTCCTATGGGTGCTTCTGCAAAGAAAATAGAGGAGCTCTGTGTGATGCCACTAACACACTAGAAGTCCTGTGGGTGCTTATGCAAAGAAAATATAGGAGCTCTGTGTGGATGCCACTAAAACACTAGAAGTCCTGTGGGTGCTTCTGCAAAGAAAATAGAGGAGCTCTGTGTGATGCCACTAACACACTAGAAGTCCTATGGGTGCTTCTGCTAAGAAAATAGAGGAGCTCTGTGTGATGCCACTAACACACTAGAAAGTCCTGTGGGTGCTTCTGCAAAGAAAAATAGAGGAGCTCTGTGTGATGCCACTAACACAGTAATATACCCATGGATATCAACATAGGTTGCCATGCAAAATGTTAATATTGAATTGCAAGTGTACATTGAAAATTAAACATTAAAGGCCATGGTTAAGACAGAAAGAAAGAAAAAGAAGAGAAAAAAAAAGGGAAAAAATTTAATGGGCCTATCGACAAGATGTCCAATAATATATGAAGAGATATGGGTTTTGAGGTCAAGTGGAGAAATTCTAGGATAATAAGGTTGCAAAGTCAGGGTTTTTCATGAAAGATATCCAGGGGGAGTCATATATCTTAGAAATGGAAATATTGGTCGTATAGCTGTGCCGATAGTTCTTCCATTCTCATGAGCTTATTTCATTCAGTTATCCATTCTGTTATTGAAGGAGTGCTATTTCCTTAGCATGCAATCTTCAGGCATGTATGTTCACCCCTTAGCACCCCATACCCAGCTCATGAATGTCAATCTGTATATGCTTGAACCTGGTAACAAAGCCATGCCCCATCTCCTACATCTCCAACAACACCTTTTCTGGGTCCTTCCCATGACATTCACAAGCAGTGGAGGTGGTAGGGAGTTTGTTGGCAGTTATGCATACAGCAGTACAATGACAAACGTCTTACAACCTCCACTGTCCCAGAACCCCCTGCTTCAAATTTAGCTGACCATTTTCTGGACATTGATTTTGACTACAATTCTCTTTTTGTAAAACCATCTATGTGAGGAGCTTGGCTCTCATGCTTCTCCTTTATAACTAGTAGTTTTTGTGAAATGGATCTTAAATGCATTTTAGGGAGCACTTCCCTACCCTACTTCACGCCCCTGTCATTTGCTTATGTGACTTTTGTTTTAACGATTTTGTTGCTAATTATGAAAAGATTATTAACCATCATTTGTGAGTAAATAGATGAACTGTTCTGCAGGCTGCCATACCCTCCCCACTGCTCTCCTACACATATTTCTCCCATTATACCCTTATGCCGCGTACACACGATCGGACATTCCGACAACAAAATCCTGGATTTATTTCCGACGGATGTTGGCTCAAACTTGTCTTGCACACACACGGTCACACAAATGTTGTCGGAAATTCCGAACGTCCAGAACGCGGTGATGTACAACACGTACGACAAGCCGAGAAAAATGAAGTTCAATGGCCAGTTCTTCTGCTTGATTCCGAGCATGCGTGGAATTTTGTGCGTCGGAATTGTGTACACACGATCAATTTCCGATAACGGATTTTGTTGTCTGAAAAATTTGAGAACCAGCTCTCAAATTTTTGTTGTTAGAAATTCCGACAAAAAATGTCAGATGGAGCCTACACTCAGTTGGATTTTCCGACAACAAGCTCCCATCGAACATTTGTTGTAAATTCCAATCGTGTGTACGCGGCATTACACTCCTCTGCTGCACATACTGCTGTAATATCATTCAAACCCCTCTGCTACCCATACTGTCTCCTTTCATATTTGCACATACCTCCCCTATCATAATCTTTGCACTCCTGTTTTGCACAATCTGCCTGCTGTTATCCCATTGCCATTATGTTTCAGCATATATTGGCCCCTAAGTCCCATCAACACTCCATTTACTGCACATATTGCCCACACTCCTCTTTGGGGGTGTGGAGGGTCATACCCTCCACACTCCTCTCCTACTAATGCTGCTTGCTGTCATACCTACCACACCCATATGTCCTCTGACATACCCTGTGAACTCTTCTTCTGCATATATTATCTCATAATACATTTATTTAGCATTGTTTGTCATATTTCTTACCAGGGCCATGGATAAGGGGGTAACACCGGTCCTCCTGTACAGGGGCCCGGGCCAGCAGGGGGAATCAGATGTGGACAGGGAGGGTGATCAGGGCAGCAGGGAAACTGATCCTCTGAATCTCTTTGTAGTAGCTGGAAGCTGGCTTCTTCTCCTCTCCATCCCACTGAAGATTGGGGTAAGGGTCCAGTAAATATGTCATGTTTACCAGCCCTTTACTGAATGAACGCAATGAGTGATTGGTACCAATCACTCACTGTGTTCATTCATAACTAAAACATAGTAAACTGTTTATTTGGGTGGGGGCCCTGTCAGATTGGCTGTATGGGGCACCATTGTTTCTTACAGCAGCTACTTCCCCAACTTGTGCCATGGTCACATTTTTGCTAGTGAATAATAAAGCTGTTGCTTTGCATGCCTTTAAATTCGTTTCTATAGTCAACTATGAAGTAATAGGTCCATTCAGAGTATCCTCAAAAAGGGGTATTCTATAACTCTTATGCCTGGCACACACTATAATTATTTTCCGTTCAACCAAGTGAAAATCTTCTCATCAATACAAGGTCACTAAGAACTCTTGCTGTTGCTCAGGCAGTGCCTAAGGAAATGGGCCCAGCATAAATAGAATAGGAGACGGCCTGGCTATGAGTGTAGCAAATTGAATCAACAACATGTGGTGAGACAGTTTGAACCCAAGTTTTTTGGTATAACATGTACTAGCAGAACCTTGCAAGTTAAAACCATGTAGCTACATGTACCAGCATGCCTATCAGTCTTTGGGAATGGGAATAGAGTTGATAAATCGGCAGCAAAGCACTGAAAAGCAGGATCAGCTGCACCAGATTCTGTTGGACTAGTTTTAGTAAATCTCCCCTATATTTCCCTTTTAAGGTAAAATTGCTTCCATATTTTGATGACTGACATAATTTGATGCTTATTTTATATATTGTCAGTCCTTATTCTTATCACCCTTAAAATGTTTGTAAACCTAATCACTAAAATCTCATATAAGCTTTACCATGATAATATAATTTCAAAAGTACCGTATTTATCGGCATATAACACGCACCTTCATTTTAAGAGAGAAGTTTCAGGAAAAAAACATATTTTTTAAATAAACAACTTTGAATTCAAATAAGGGTCAGTGCCCGTCAATGCAGCCTGATTAGTTCCCATCTGCAGCCTCCTCATCTCCCATCAATGCAGCCTGATCAATGCACATCTGCAGCCTGATCAATGCCCATCTGCAGCCCATCTCATCAATGCAGCCTGATCAATGCCCATTTTTAGCCTCAATGCTCATCTGCAGCCTCACCATCTTTTATCAATGCAGCCTGAACAGTGCAGGAAGTCACTGAGCCGTCATCTCCTGTTTACTCGGCTCTCACACATACACAGTCCTGCCTCCGCCATCGGCATTGGACCAGCTCCTGTGATAGACAGTACACTGGTCCAATGCCGATGGCAGAGGCGGGACTGTGTGTGTGACGTAAGAGCCAAGTTAGATCCGAGTAAACAGGAGATGGCGGCTCAGTGAATTCCGGCGGCGCTCGTTCCCCTCCGAGGTACACTATCGGCGTATAACACGCACCCGTGATTTGCCCCCTATTCTCAGGGGGAAAAAGTGCGTGTTATACGATGATAAATACGGTAATTTTTAATATTTTTAAGTTGCAACTTTTAAAAACACCTTTTCTATAACGTTTCTAGATTTGCATTTACAACTTTACCCAAGGCATTATTATTATGTCGCTCAGCAGATAAGGCTCCCATTCACTTGAGGAGATTAATCGGTAAAAATCTCTGTCTAGGTCCTGGAAGTTGCCTGTGATCCCGTTTGAATTAGGCCCCTTTCACACTGGGACAGCTTTGGCCCCTTTTCCCGTTGTTTTAGCGGCGGTATTTAGCCGCTAGCGGGCGTGGTTTTACCCCCATGCTAGCGACCGAGAAAGGGTTAAAACCACCGCAAAGCGCTGCTGCGGCATCGCTTTGTCGGCGATATAGCCACGCTGCCCCATTGATTTCAATGGGAAGGAGCGGTGTATACACCACTCCAAAGATGCTGCTAGCAGGACTTTTTTTACCTGCTAGCACACCGCTCCAGTGTGAAAGCCCTCGGTGCTTTCACATTGGAGACACAGCAGCGGCTGTTTCAGGGCTGTAGCACCTGCAAAGCTCCCCAGTGTGAAAGGGGTCTTAGTGAAGGCTAAGCTATCGTGGATCATGGTTATCCATTTCATTCCTGGAAGGTTTTACCCCCTTAATGACAGGCCATTTTTTGCGATACGGCACTGTGTCACTTTAACTGACAATTGCGCAGGCGTGCAACGTTGTACCCAAACAAAATTGATGTCCTTTTTTTTCCCACATATAGAGCTTTCTTCTGGTGGTATTCGATCACCTCTGCGGTTTTTATTTTTTGCGCTATAATCAAAAGGACAGACAATTTTGAAACAAACAATATTTTTTACTTTGTTATACTACATAGCCAAAAAAATATATATATATAAATAAACAAATGTTTGGGAGGTCCGATTATACTCCCCTATGGGATAATAACAAGCTACAAGAAGTCCTTCAGTTGGGGAAAAAACAGAGAGTAGGAACTCCAGGGAATTAAAAGATTGAGGCAATTATATACAGGTAACACCCTTAAAAAAATTTGTGAGCTGAAAAACGAGTTCCACATACCACAGGGTACGTTTTATTTCTATTTGCAAATAAGACACGCCCTTAATGCCCAATTTCTGGATCAACCCTTGATATGGAATGAGACCCCCTTATGGCAGAGTATACTGCACTTAGGCCCTACCAAGGGATTGATATCAGAGATATACAGACAAATAACCCACAAAATGAATACAGGAAGAAGTCTTCAAAACGTAAAATCAAAATGGGAAGAAGATATAGGAACAATAACGAACGACCAGTAGAGAAGGATATTGGAGATGGCCCCTGCAGTTTCAGTTTCCCCTTCGTAGAGGATATCTCACCTGATGTTGGTGAATAGGGCTTATTACACACCCAAACGTTTATTTAGGAGACTTGATGACAAATGTCCCAGATGTCAAGAGGTGGGGGACCTCTTGCACATGATGTGGAAATGTCCTAAACTGTCCCGGTATTGGGAGGAAGTGACCAACATCATGAGAGATACATTTGCGATCAAATTAGAAAATGAAGCCAAGGTGTGTGTATTGGGATACAGAAGGGAAAGGGGAGAGAGGAGAAGCACTACAATAGCAATCCTAAGAGGCCTGTTTCAAGCTAGGAAAATGATTGCGATGAACTGGCAAGCAAAGGAACCCCTTGCAGTAAACAACTGGATTAAGATAATAAATGAGACCTTATGTCGGGAAAGAATAGTATACATAAAAAGAGGCAACCTCAATGAATATAATAGGATGTGGGCTCTATGGATGACCAAAATGGGACCCTCTGGGTAGACGGGCAATAACTAAGAGACTCCAACCAGACGAGGAAGATAACGAGAAAGAGAAACGCTAACCACTTAGAAGAGGAAAGATAAGAGTATAGATCATTGAAAATATACGCAAACCCTAGGGGGAAAGAAAAATATATATATATTTTTTTTCCTTGTGTTTTGAGCAGGCGCACCCGGACACACATATATCTGTGTACTAGGGGGGGGGGGGGGGGGGGGATGGGGGGGATGGGGGGGGAGGGAGGGGGGTTGAGTAACAAGGGGCAATACTAAAGGAAAAACTGGCTAAATACACAAAAGACAGTTGGTAGGACACTGGTTACACGATTCTTCCACTTAATAATCTCCAGGTAAAATAGGATTTGGTGTTGGAGTAATTGGTGATAAAAGATTGTTTTTGTATACATGTTTTTCTACTACAATGTTAAACAATTTTGGAAATGAGAAAACAAATAAAGATTTAAAGTAAAAAAAAAAAAAAAACTACAGGGGGTCCCCGAGTTACGAACTCGTTAGGGACTGCCCGCCTGTACGGAAGTTGGAAATGTTCGTAAGTCGGCCGCGCATGCGGAGACCGACAAATACGTACATTTCCAGACATTTCCGATGTTCCGTCTAATGCCGTTCTGCGCATGCGCGGCAAATTACGGACATTTCCGATGTTTGCCGCCATTTTCTGAGGCTCCGTATGGCCGCGCATGCGCAGAATGGCCGGAAGACGGCGAAAAATGGCGGAGGGTCCCCACAGCGCCCGGTTCGTAAGTAGGGGTTGTTCGTAGGTCGGGCGTTCGTAAGTCGGGGACCCCCTGTATGCTAGTTTTATTACCGTCGCTCTGCATTTGTTTGTGTGTGTTTTTTCCCCTCAGATTGTCTTTTTTTAACAATCGGCTAAGCCTTTTGGGAATCAGTACTGCTCAGACCTTGATGAAGGGGACCTCGAAAGCTTGTCTTGAATAATTGTATGTTAGTGCAAAAAAAAAAAAAGTATCACGGACAGTACTCAATTGTTTCCGTTGCAAGTGCACTAATATGGCTGCAATCACCTCAACCATCTACTTTTAAATATTTTGGTCTGTAAATGCTATGGCAGGAGTCATCTATGTACCCTGTGCTCTTGATCATTAAGTACACTCAAAAAAGATTTGATCTGTTTAGTTTAATTACTGCTGGATTTTTACATCCCATGGAGACTGTAGAGGCAAGGAGTCCCTGCCATAGCTCGTGCTCTGTTATTACCTATGCCTGTTGCTTATTATTGTTCTTAATATTATAAAATAAATTAAAAATCCTACAGGGAGCTAATACCCACTGCAGACCTGAGAGCTAAGATGCAGAGATCTTATCTCATAATGCCTGAAATATAAATATCTGCAGCATTGAAAACTGAAATGAGTTTGGGGTATGCAGACCCTTTAGTGTTTATTTGTATACGGTATTGTAAAGGCAGGAACAGCGATAGAAAGCCAAGACAAATTTAATATGCACATAAAAAATTTACAGGTACCCTTTAAGATATTTTGGTAGATAACAAAAAACATGAGCGCAGTACAAAATCATTGTAGGTTTTAGAAATTCTTAGATCATTTTCCCAGCTGTGCCAAGTTTACAGCGATCACAAAGTAATAGTGCACAAATATTTTCACCTGCAATTCAGGATGGCCCCTTGCACACGTCATCATTTTACTGATTTTTACTCAGGAACTTGTTGACCCAAAGTCTGTGAGTAAAAAAAGCATGTGCAAAAGACTGGAGCAATGTGGAGTATAGGCATGTTAAGGTGCGTAAGTGTATAGACGAGTAAAATTCTTCATTCTTCAATGCCAGTGTTGTAATATCCTCATTTATACTTGCATAAACATGCTTATAGACGTGTAAACACACGTATGCAAGTAAATTACTGCACTCAAATGTAAAATTTTCTATTTTAGTTTTACGGCTCTGTACTCAATGCTGTGTTACTGATATTTACCCATGTGTGCATGGTTCCATAGACAACAATGCATCTCAGTTCAAATCAGTAAAAAGCGTGGCTTTTGTTTACTCTTGTATGCAAGAGGCCTTATGCAGGCTGAAAACATACAGATTAACCAAACATTAATGAATAAAGGAAGCACTCACATAGCCTCATCCGTAAATGATTATAGAAATAAATAAAAAAACGGGTCCCAAAAAGTGACCCAAGGCCGGACTTTAGCGGCACAGAAAACAATGAGGCTATAGAAAAATATTTATTGAGACATAGGTGAACTATGAAACTATGTCTCGATACATATTATTTTTCTATATCCTCATTGTTTACTGTGCCGCTAAAGTCCGGCCTTGGGTCACTTTTTGGGACCCGTTTTTTTTTTTTTGTATTTCATTAACCAAACATTAAAACAAAGTAAACCTTAATCAAATTGGCCAGCAGTAGCACAATCCTGGGAAATACACAGATTATAAATACCATTTTACTAGACCTCCATACTAAAGTCAAATGTCTGTAGGTGTTACACACGTTTTCAGTGTAACAGAATACTTGGATGTTTATTGAGAATGTTATTTAAACAAACATGATGGAGAACCATCCAGGTATATGTATTTTAACCACCTCCCACCCACCTTATTGGTGGGTGGTGATTAAATACCACCAAAGAAAGCTCTATCTGTCTCAATTAAATGATAAAAATTTTGTTTGAGTAAAGTGTTGCATGACCACGCAATTGTTTGCAATACGGCACTGCGTTACTGTAACTGAAAATTGCGCGGTCGTGCGATGCTGTACCCAAAAAAAATTGATGTCTTTTTTTTTCCCACAAATAAAGCTTTCTTTTGGTGGTATTTGATTACCTCTGTGGCTTTTATTTTTTGCGCTATAAACAAAAAAAAACTATATATTTTAGTATTTTCTGCTATAAAACATACCCAATACATTTAAAAAATAAAATAAATGAATTTTTTCATCAATTTAGGCCAATATGTATTCTGCTACATATATTATTGGTAAAAAACAAACAAAACAATAAGCGTTTATTGATTGGTTTGGCAGAAGTAATGATGTCTTCAAAATAGGGGATAGATTTATGCCATTTTTATTATCATTTTTTTTCTTTACTAGTAATGGCGGTGATCAGTGATTTTTAGCGGGACTGTGACATTGCAGTGGACAGATCGGACACCTAACTCACATTTTTTTACACTTTTTTTTGGGAACTGGTGTCATTATTACAGTGATGGCACAGGCAGGGGAGGGATTAACATCAGGGGCGATCAAGGGGTTAACTGTGTTCCCTGGGTGTGTTTACTAACTGTATGGGGGATGGGCTGCCTGGGATAACACAGAGATCTGTCTTCCTGCATAGCAGAAAGACAAGATCTCTGTGTCATCCCCTGTCAGAACGGAGATCTGCCTTGTTTATCTCTGCAGATCCCCACACAGGGCCGAGTAGAACTGTGGTGGGTGGTCGGCAAGTTGTTAAAGGGTAACTCCACCTTCCTGGGGAAAAAAATAGCAAATAAAGAAAAAATAATATAGTGTATAAAATTGCGACACATTTTGTAATTGTATGCTATTAAAAATTATCTTTTATGCTATTAAAAATTATCTTTCCTTTTCAATCTGCAGCTGCTGTAAGTTTCTGAAAATACAATGCAATATGGCTACCTGGAGGTGTTCTGTACACCAGGTAGAATGTGTACAGAACGCCTCCCAGAAACCTAATTTCCTGCTTATGTGATTGGCTCACCAATTTCCCCAGAAGTCTCCCCTAAGCTACAAGTCAGATTTCAAGCATCCCCTGCGCCAAAAATTTCATTTTTTGGTGAGATACTCCCAATAGGAACATGTCTAAGGCTGGATTCACACCTATGCATTTTTAGTGCTTTTTGCATTTTTCAGATTTGCACTACAGAACGTGTTCCATAGGAAACCATGTTAAATGGGCTGTAGGGCAAATCTGCAAAAAGCACTAAAGATGCATAGGTGTGAATCCAGCCTAAAGGGCCAGCAGCTTTCCTCATTAGAGCCCTACAGGTGCACAGCTGATTGATAATTATGAAACCACTCCCATTAGACTCACATTCACCAAGTGGATACAAACACACAGGGATTTCTTCAGAATAACAAAAGGTAGGAATCTGGAACAAAGTTTGTTAAAATCCTTGTAATGTACATAGATCACCCAGGGAGGAATGTTTTTTTATTTTTTTTTTTTCTCAACAAAAGTGGAGTTACACTTTAATAAATAGGCTCCTTGGTGTATTTGATACATTTTATTTTGTAAAACTCTGTGTATAGTTTACAGTGAAAAAAATGTTGGAACCCAAAACCAGATAAGTGTATCTCTGGGCAAACTTATTTTTTTTCTTCGGTAAAGTATAGAAGGGTTATGTCAAGTTATGTCCCCATTGGGGAGATTCACCCCTGTTTTTGTACTGGTGATCCCCTTACTTTAGTTTAAAACAGTGGCAGAACTACCGCCATAGCGACACACGCGGCCGCTATGGGGCCCACAGCCGCTATGGGGCCCCTGGGGAGGAGGAGCAATGCATACTGCCGGGGGCCCGGGGGGGCGAGCACTGCCCGCACGGTCCTCCAGCCAGGGAAGGTGAGGAGAGGAAGAG
Source organism: Lithobates sylvaticus (assembly GCA_028564925.1). Taxonomy (NCBI): domain Eukaryota; kingdom Metazoa; phylum Chordata; class Amphibia; order Anura; family Ranidae; genus Lithobates; species Lithobates sylvaticus. The sequence continues at coordinate 116,819,811 of CM053028.1, read as the reverse complement.
GCGCGCTGTGCAATAGCTTTTATTTGAATGTCCTGTGTGTTCCCGGGGCTCACCGCCACATAGCCCCACCTCTTGGCCCGGCGCTTTTGATAGACAGAACGCCGGTCCAATGCGGGACATGTGATGTCATCAAAGGCGCCGGGCCAAGAGGTGGGGCTGATGTGACGGTGAGCCCCGGGAACACACAGGACATTCAAATGAAAGCTGTTACAGCTCTGTACGGACAGCGCGCCTCATCCTCTCCTCACTTCCCATGGCTGGGGGGCCGTGCGGGCGGTGCTCGCCCACCCCCCCACTCTGAGACAGCCCCACGCTCGCCAATAGCCATTTGAGGGCTGCTGCAGTCTGGCTCACCTCTTCCACTGCACAGGTGAGGCTGCATTGGGCACGGGGGAGGCTGCATTGGGCACGGGGAGGCTGCATTGGGCACGGGAGGCTGCATTAGGCATGGGAGGCTGCATTGGGCACCGGGGAGGCTGCATTGGGCACGGGGAGGCTGCATTGGGCACGGGAGGCTGCATTGGGCACCGGGGAGGCTGCATTGGGCACGGGGGAGGCTGCATTGGGCACGGGTCAGGCTGCATTGGGCATGGGCAGGCCACGCTGCATTGGGCAAAGGTGAGGCTGCATTGGCACTGAACATGCTGCATTGGGCACGGGGGAGGCCACGCTGCATTGGGCAAAGGTGAGGCTGCATTGGCACTGAACATGCTGCATTGGGCACGGGGGAGGCTGCATTGGGCACGGGGGAGGCTGCATTGGGCACGGGGAGGCTGCATTGGGCACGGGTCAGGCTGCATTGGGCATGGGCAGGCCGCGCTGCATTGGACACTGAACATGCTGCATTGGGCACTGAACATGCTGCATTGGGCACAGGCAGGTGAGGCTGCATTGGGCATGGGTGAGGCTGCATTGGGCAAAGGTGAGGCTGCATTGGGCACTGAACATGCTGCATTGGGCACAGGTGAGGCTGCATTGGGCACTGAACATGCTGCATTGGGCACAGGCAGGTGAGGCTGCATTGGGCACAGGCCACACTGCATTGGGCACAGGCCACACTGCATTGGGCACGGGTGAGGCTGCATTGGGCACGGGTGAGGCTGCATTGGGCACGGGTGAGGCTGTATTGGGCATGGGCAGGCCACGCTGCATTGGGCAAAGGTGAGGCTGCATTGGGCACTGAACATGCTGCATGGGGCACAGGCAGGTGAGGCTGCATTGGGCACAGGCCACACTGCATTGGACACGGGTGAGGCTGCATTGGGCACGGGTGAGGCTGCATTGGGCACGGGTGAGGCTGCATTGGGCACAGGTGAGGCTGCATTGGGCACAGGTGAGGCTGTATTGGGCACTGAACATGCTGCATTGGGCACAGGCAGGTGAGGCTGCATTGGGCACAGGTCACACTGCATTGGGCACAGGTGAGGCTGCATTGGGCATTAGACACGCTGCATTGGGCACAAATGGGCACAGGTGAGGCAGTATTGGGCACAGGTGAGACAGTATTGGGCACTGGCCACGCTGCATTGGGCACAGGTGAGGCTGCATTGGGCACTGGACACGCTGTATTGGGCACAGACCACGCTGCATTGGGCACAGGTGAGGCAGTATTGGGCATGGGCAGACCACGCTGCATTGGGCACAGGTGAGGATTATTGAAGCGCTAACACCAGGTGTTTGGAGTATCTTTATCTGTTGATTAAACTTTCTGGAATACATATATTGCTATTGTGGTGTAGGATCTGGGCTCTCTTTCTTTCTTCCTTCTCAGACTCGAACCACACACCCTTTGAGCCCCGCCCTTTAAACCACGCCCACTATTTAATTTAAGCCCGCCATTTTTTTGTGGGGGGGGGCCCCATACAACATTTTGCTACTGGGCCCTGTGATTTCTAGTTACGCCCCTGGTTTAAAAAACAAAGTATTGGGAGTAATTAAACATTTTATGCCAGCCATAGATGGATCAAAATTTGGCCGGTTCAGCGGGGTCCATCCGAATTTTGATCCATCTATGGCAATGATTCTTAAACTGTGTTCCGTGTGAGATTTGTTTGTTTGTTTTGAAAAATATTTAAAACTGCTAGCGTTTTAAAAACCCTGAACATATCGAAAAATTAAATGGTAAATACATGTGGCAAAAGTTTAAAAAGTAACATATATAAAAAAGCAATATCTTTCAGTCTGTCATTCATTCGTTCCTTTTGTAACGCGAGACTTGTGCGAGATCTTGGGAAAACTTGATCGCTCTATTTATATTATAATAGAGACCATTCCATTCAAACTGATGCTTATAAAAGTTTGTTCATTGTTTAGCGATGGAGAAATACTTAATCATGTCTGGAACTCTGAAAGATAAACTGTTAAATGAAAAGCAAGGACGCAAGCGAAAGTACAAAGAAGATTACAATCGCTTCAATCTGATTTGCTCTCGAAAACAGGCACATCCTTCACATTAAATTTAAAATGAAATATATGTAAAAATAAATAAGTAATTCACCACAAAAATTGTTAAATCTTTTCAGGTGTGCCGTGAACATTTTTAGATCTTTTTGGTGCACCGCAAGACAAAAAAGTTTGAGAAACACTGATCTATGGGCAGGCTGGTTTTACAGAAGTCGATCTCTCAACTTCTGTAGAACCAGTCTGTTGGAAAATGTTTGCTTGGTCAGTGCTGCCAGCTATAGCTGGCTGTGCTGGTGAGTGTATTCTGATGGCGAGGAAGCCTCCCCGCTATCAGAATACAATAGCTCCACGGCAGGGATTCCCCCATCCACTTTGAATGTGTAAATGGGGGAATCAATTAATTTTCTTTCATTCAAACCTTTGGTTGAAAGAAAATGAATCGTGTATGGTAAAGTACATTTTTTTTTTAATGGGGCATCTGTTTTGGGACAACTGTCTGAGGAATTCCTATCACATTGGGAGATTTCCTCTAACTACCATTGCATATCAAGGACAGGAAGTAAAAGGAAATTTCTCCAATGTTACATAGACAGCAAAAAGAAAAAAAACTGCCAGGGCTTTACTCTTCCAAAACAAAAAAATATGCTATGACTAATGCCCCGTACACACGGTCGGATATTCCGATGGAAAAAGTCTTATCGGATTATGTTGTCGGAAAATCCGATCGTGTGTGGGCTCTAGCGATCTTTATCCGTCGGAATTTCCGATGTAAAAAATTTGAGCGCAGGATCTCATATTTTCCGACAACAAAATCCGATCAGACTTTTTCCGATCGTGTGTAGGGAATTCCGACGGACAAAGTGCCACACATGCTCAGATCAGATTACGAGACCAAAGCTATTGGCTACTAGCCTCTACGTTGTTCCGTGGTACGCAACAAACGTCACCACGTTTGGAACGATCGGATTTTCCGACAACTTTGTCCGACCTTGTGTATGCAACACCAGTTTCGGACAAAATCCATCGGAAAAAATCGGATGGATTTTGTGGTCGGAATTTCCGACCGTGTGTACGGGGCATTACACTTTATTTTATTGCAACTAAATCTTTTATTGGTAAGTAGAAGTTTAATAGTTGATCATTAAAGTATAACTAAAGGCAAAACTTTTTTTTTTTAGTTTTGGATAGAACGGAGAGGGATTAGACCCTGTCAGGTTTTTATTGCTGTCTGTGCCATTTTTAAAGCGGAAATAAACCCATTGATTTAACAGTTTAAAAAAAAAAGGCATGCCGTGAATGCACATTGGCTGTGCTCTCAACCAAACAGTCAAACCATCCAATGGCTGGTGTCATAACGGATCACATGTGCAGCACCGTGGCAGTTGAAGATAAAACAGAGGCAAAGATGGCAGCTTCCTTGGCTGAAAACGATAGGAGGGTTTACTTCCACTTTAAGGAGATACAATTTCCCTATTTGTCTGGTTTACCATTATCGTTGAAAGTAAAAGAAAATCCCTCATTTTGGATTATCCCCTGAAGAGAGTAATAGAGGGTAAATGTATAATGGGGACACTAGTTCTGGTGACCTAGGGGTCCCCAAAGAATTTCCTTAATTTGCAGGGATTTTCTCTCACTTCCTGTTTGGCTATGGGACAGGAAGTAAAAGGAAATCTCCGCAATGGGACACAGGTGGCAACAAAAAAAAAATGTGTCAGGGGTTATAACATTCCTTTGATCTATCCAAAATGAAATAAAGCTTTGCCTATAGTGCTACTTTAACATTACATTCTAAAAATACTTTATCTTTTTTTTTTTGCACAACATTTCTGATTTTCGAAGGAAAATTTCTTTGGCCTATGTATGGCCTGCATAAGACGTCTGATAGTTTTGTGTGATACATAAAATAGTTTATATGGTATTTACTGCACAGGTTTACAATATTATGGTTGTTTTTTTCCCCACACTCCTCTTTTCGCATTAACTGAACTGCAAAGGTTTAATTTTTGTTTATTTTATTTTTTTATATAAACCTTATTTGATCTTATATTATATACAAAACCATTGTAGTCATATCACATTTTAACAACCTTTTTTTAAAAAAAATACATACACCCTCTAAGAAACACCCCCCGCCCCATTTCTCCCATTCCCCCACCCCATCCCTTCTCCTACCATCTCTTCATCTATTCCACTACATACTCCATACATTTTTCTGTATATTTCCTGTTTTTTGTAAAAATTATCAATTGTTCCCCTTATTAAATCTTTCTACCCATCCCTCCTCCCTACTACTAAGATATTTCATTCTAAACATATAGTCTATTCTTTCAAACCACTCCTTTTATTGTGGGTTTTCCTGGGTCTAACTATTTTTTTGGTATTGTTCCTGTCGCTACATTTAGTAGGAATGTAATTAAGGTTCTCTTATGTTGTTAGTTTGAGTTAATTTTTTTTATTTTTATGGAATATACCTGTCCATGGGTCATTTAATATCACTTCCCCTGTAATTTCACTTATATAGTGTTGTATCTCTTGCCAAAATTCCTTTATTTTTACACAGTCCCACCATATATGGGTCATGTTGCCTATCTGTTTGCAGCCTCTCCAACATAGTGGGGATTTATCTTGTTGATACTGTTGAATTTATTCTAAAAATACTTTATGTATTAATAACACCATCCTTATACTGCCAGCCATAATCATTTTATTTATTAACCTATACAACTTTTCAAGCATACAGCTAGAGTATGTAAGCCCCCCGTGTCCTCGCCATATAATGATCTCATCCTTTTCTATACAGATGTATTTATATGTTTGTATACTGTATTTTGAGTTTATAATAGGCTATTTTATGTATAGCTTCTACACTTATTAACACTAACTTGTAGAAATGCATATTCTTTACAAATCATATTTTCTAGATTATGTGGTTGGCTTCACAAAGCCATTGCAGCAAATTTACATTTTTATGAACGCTGGTACTTAAATCTGTCATGGGAGAAATACATAGGCTGACATTTCTGACCTCCTCCTGAAAATGTTAGTTACCTAAACAGCAGGCTAGACGCTTTGTCAGCTGAACCAATATTCATTAGGATGCAACCTAAGTCTGAGGTGTTAAAATGATTCTGGATTCTGAGAAACAGATATCATATTTGAAATGTAAAAAATACTGCATGACTGTAATTATCCAATAGATATTTATCACTGTCGCTGTGACAGTGTCTAAAACAGGGTTACTCAAGCTTTCTAAAGAAAAGGGCTTGGTCATTGTTAAGATTTTTATGGAAGCCAAATTGTGGCCAGTGGGAGAAGAAAGTGCCCCACCTTCAGTGGTCAGTGTGAGCAGTGCCCCAGGGTTAATGGGAATGAGACATTGGGGGTTATTTATGAAAGGCAAATCCACTTTGCTTTGAAAGTGCACTTGGTAATGCAGTCACTCTAAATATAAGGGGTAGACATCTGTAGGAGGAATGGTGCCCCATTGTTGGTGTTAGTGAAAAAAGTAGTGTCCCATTTTTTTGAATATTTGCAGCAATTAGAGGAACTGTGCTCCCATCATTGTACAAAAGAAACATGAGAAGAAAACCAGTGCCACTCACAAGCCCCAAAATCAATCTGCTCATCAGACCCCTGGGTGCTAGAAGGAGCTTGTCCCAGCTCCAAAGGGATCCACCACACAAGAGAAAAAACTAAATAAAATAAAAACAGGTGCACACCAGACTATTCTAATGTAAGTAAAATAATTGAATGTACTGGGCACAATACGAAAGAGAGAGCCACCAGGAAGGGCTCTCCGTTGTTTTATGTATTGTACATTTAATTACAGTATCTCACAAAAGTGAGTACACCCCTCACATTTTTGTCAATATTTTATTATATATTTTCATGTGACAACACTGAAGAAATTACACTTTGCTACAATGTAAATTAGTGAGTGTACAGCTTACAGTGTAAATTTGCTGTCCCTTCAAAAAAACTCAACACAGCCATTAATGTCTAAATCGCTGGCAACAAAAGTGAGTACACCCCTAAGTGAAAATGTCCAAATTGGGACCAAAGTGTCAATATTTTGTGTGGCCACCATTATTTTACAGCGCTGCCTTAACCCTCATGGGCATGGAATTCACCAGAGCTTCACAGGTTGCCACTGGAGTCCTCTTCCACTCCTCCATGACGACCTCCCAGAGCTGGTGGATGTTGGAGACCTTGCTCTCCTCCACCTTCTTTTTGAGGATGCCCCACAGATGCTCAATAGGGTTTAGGTCTGGAGACATGCTTGGACATGCTTGGCCAGTTCATCACCTTTACCCTCAGCTTATTTAGCAAGGCAGTGGTCGTCTTGGAGGTGTGTTTGGGGTCATTATCATGTTGGAATACGGCCCTGCGGCCCAGTCTCTGAAGGGCATGTTGGCATTTATGGTTCCCTCAATGAACTGTAGCTCCCCAGTGCCGACAGCACTCATGCAGCCCCAGACCATGACACTCCCACCACCATGATACAGAAAGGAGGTTTATGGAAGGGACATTTGGAAAGTCACCACTATGACAAATGCATATAAAAATACAAATATAATGTATTTAGCACTCCCAAAATTCCCTGCCCATTGGACACTTTAAAAGCAGGAGTTTTTAACCCTATTTTTTGGGGTTAAAAGCACCCCGCTAGCGGCCCGAAAAGTGGCGCAAAATCGCCACTTAAACAGCGCTAAAGCACCACTAAAACTAGCAAAGCTTTAGCGTGAATGGCCGACGCTTTCAGCGTGAAAGCAGCCTTGGTTATCTTTGTTATGATCAGGGCTGGGAAGCTGTGTTTACCATAATTAATTTTATCTGTACTGCACTGGCAGATATTGCATCAATTGCAATAGATTAAAAGTGGTTGCAAAGGGAGACTTTTTTTTTTTTTTTTTTTTTCAAATTTAAATCTTTATTTATTTCTAGGAAAAACAAGGCATACAATTTACCAACTTAACAACATAAATTATTCGTATCTATGAATACACCTCTAATATTCAGTTAGGTCATTTCCCCAACATATAACCCCCTACAGTAGGGACTATCGGTTCCACTATCATTTTCTGATTTCTAAAATAAAGGAAATAATTATATTATGGGATATCTACTACCTTTACCCTACGACCGAGCTTTCTCAGGCTCCGTCCTAGGGTTCCTCTTTATATATTCATATGGTGTTAGGCCTTGTTTTACTCCTATATTTTATTACCCTCAGCACAAAATTAACCTAATCAATAATCCCTAACCTATCCCCACCCCCCCCCCCCCCGAGAAAAAAAAAAAAAAAAAAAAGGGGGGGGAAGAAAAAAGGGGCCTACCCCTCTCCCTCCCCCCTCTCCACCTCCCCCGTCTCTCCTCCCCCTTCCCACCTTCATAAGCATCCCCGGTTTATTTTTCAGTCATCCAGGTTTATATCTATAAGATTTCTCCCCTCCTCTGAGTTGATATAAAGATTCCATGAAGACCATGTTTCCAGATATCTCCCTCTTTTCTGTCGAGATGACCATACCAGATCCTCCATATAATTCACTTGCTCTACCCTTTTAAGCCACATTCCTACTGATGGTGGTTGTGTCTGCTTCCACCTAAGTGGAATACAAGACTTAGCTGCGTTTAGGAGATGGCATAGAACCGTTCTCTTGTATATTTTGGGAGAGATTTTCGTATCCTGTAATAGGAAAAAGGACGGATCTTCTGGTAATTCCTGTTCGCTAAATTTTTGAGAGATTCTCCTTACTTCTTTCCAGAACTCCCTTACTCTAGAGCAAGTCCAAAAGATATGTACTATCGTCCCCCTTTCTTCTCCGCATCGCCAGCACCTATCTGATATCTCCGGGTAACATCTATGCAATAGTACTGGCGTACGATACCATCGCGACAAGATTTTAAAGTTGGTCTCCTGTGTTCTTAAACAGATTGAGGATCCAAATATATTGCCTATTATTTTCTTGCGCTGCTCCTCCGAAAATATTTGATCTAGGTCTCTTTCCCAGTCCCTAAAAAAGGGCAATCTAAAATCCTCCGAGGGTGCCACTAGCAACGCATAGATCCTAGATAAGGTATGATGCAGAGTCCCCTTTGCGTTACAATACCTTTCAAATGGTGTTAGCGGGCGATCGTAACCTGCTGACGGTTTTAGTGTGTTCAAAAAATGTTTCAATTGTATCGCACGCCACACATCCAAGTGGGGTACTGTTGATCCCCTTGTCATCGCCTGTGTCGTAGGCCATGTTCCATTTATCAGAAAGTGCATAGCTTGAAATATCCCCTGTTCTATCAGTACTCTAAAATTTCCATCCCTTAATCCTGGCTCAAATTGTGGATTTCCCAATATTGGAAATAGGGGAGAGGCTATTGTCGACAGTTTGCCTTCCACAAATAGTCTATGACTCATCTTTAAAGTAGGTCCTATCAGTGGATGTAGCTTTACTGAGATCGGGAGTTCTCTGTAGCACCACGCAGCTCTTTGGAGTATCACCTTACTTTGCGCCTGTTCCAGACCCGGCCACATCTTCCATTCCCCGTGTCTACTCCAATCTATCAGTCGGTACAAAAGTGCCGCCTGGTAATATTTGTACAGATCGGGTAAAGCTAGACCCCCAAACTTTTTAGGTAGGTTCAATAGAGATCTACTAATTCTCGGGCGTTTTTTTGCCCATATAAATCTAGTCAATAGGGAATGTATTTGCTTAAAATAACTTCTGGGTATATCAATCGGTAATGCTTGAAACAGGTATAAAAACTTCGGGAGAATGCTCATTTTAATAATATTACACCTCCCAAACCATGAAAAAAGCCCTTTCTGCCATTTACCAAGAAGATTTTGCGCGTTATATAATAATGGAGGGAAGTTAAGTTTGTACGTACGAGACTTTTTTTTTTATCTTAAAGCGAAGTTCCGACTAAAAAAAAAAAAAAACATTAAAAGTCAGCAGCTACAAATTCTGCAGCTGCTGACTTTTAATAATCGGACACTTACCTGTCCCAGGGTCCAGCGATGCGGGGGAATGAAGTCCTGCTTGTCTCCCCCTTCTCTCTGCAGGACCGGCATTGTCACTGTGGGTGCCCGGCTGTGACGTGTCCCAGATGATTGCCGAGATGGAGGGGGGAGAGGTGAACTTACTTCCAGCGCCACAGTGCACCGGGAGGAAGTGGGAGCTGGAACCCTCTAAAAAGAGGGTTTCCGCTCCCCCCCAAAAAATAACATGCCAAATGTGGCATGTCAGGGGGTCACCTTCCCTTAAAGCGGAAGTTCCATTTTTGGATGGAACTCCGCTTTAATTCATTGTATGCATTAAGATAAAAAAAAAACTTCCGTGCAAAGGCCCCTTCAGCCCCCTAATACTTACCTGAGCCCGTCTTTATCCAGTGATGTTGCAGGAGTGTCTAAGCTGCCCAGGACTCCTCTCCTCATTGGCTGAGACAGCAGCACGGCGTGATTGGCTCCCGCTGCTGTCAATCAAAATCATTCAGCCAACCAGGAGAGAGAGGGGGCAGGGCCGGGTCTAGGCTCCATGTCTGAGTGGGCACAGGGAGCTGTGACTCGGCTCAGGTGCCCCCATAGCAAGCTGCTTGCTGTGGGGGCACGGAACAGGAGGGAGGGGCCAGGAGCATAGAAGAGGGACCGGAGAAGAGGATGATCCGGGCTGCTCTGTGCAAGACTAACTGCATAGAGTGGGTAAGTATAACTTGCGTTAATTACGTTAAGAAACGTTAATAACGTTTTTTATTTGTTGAATTATTTTTTTTTTAAACAAGACTTTACAATCACTTTGAACACATTGAATTAAATTGAATTTAGATATTTTTTGGGGTACAGTATTCAAAGTGTAAGTGCTTGCACCTAATTCATGTACCTGTCAGAGACAAAGCTTTCTTTAGGTGATATTGTCTTACAAAAATGATTTCTATGCACAAAAGTGTATTTTTTTTTTCAACTTTGATCCGTTTTCGTTTTTAAAAAATAGTGTTAATGTAGAGAAAAAGCACACATGTTGTCCTATAATTTTGTCCCATACCATCCCGCCATAAAGTATTTTGTTATTTACAACTGAAATAAAGATTTTTTTTTTCTTTAATTTGGATTTTTTTTTTAAATGTGACACCAAGAAAGAAAACAAAATACAGTTTTGTGTATTAATAGTTTAAAAAATAGAATTTAAAATATTTAGCAGAAAAATAAAAACCAAGGGGAGAAAATGTAAAGAGGTAATTAGGAATGATTAAGGCTGACCTAGGGTTAATAAGGGGCTATAATACACAAATGTATAAAAAAAAAATATATACTTAGTTTTTCAATTGTAAGGTTGATTTAAATGACATCAGACGCAGATCACCCCTTTTGATCTACATATGAATGAACTATTATATTACATCATTTTGTCACTATATTGTCACTATATTTCTGAAGGATGCTTCTAATTGTGTCTACAATTACTCTTCAGAAGCTTTCTTTTACAACAAAGGCTGCAGCACTGCTGTATTACTCAGCAAGTCCCAGCTGTCAGAATGACAAAACTGCTGGTAAAAGTGGTGAGGGAATGGCGTCATCAGGGGGAGAGGAACAAGGCATGTTACATATGTCCTGTGTTCTTCAATGACGTTTTTAAGGTGTACGTAGCATACCTACAGTCCAAAACTGGTTAAAGCTGTACTCTAGGCAGATATAAAATACACACAACGCATCTTTATAATCATTTTTACACCATTAAAATTATTCTTTAAATGCAAATCTTTAAATACAGTGTAAGTACCTGAATTATACCCGGAATCAGCTCTTGCAGTCTCTGTTCAGCAGGGATAGCATGTTAGAGCAAGAAGAAGCCTGGGCTGACAAGGATTTTGCTGATAGGAGGAGTGAGCAGAGTAACAGACAGATGAGCTCATTACTGTTCTCCTTTCACTGTTGGATCACAGGCTGGAGGTGTGTCAATGACATCCTGGGCTCAGAGGAAGGAGGGTTGAATGATGCTGGCTGTCAGACTGATGACATCTAGTGGATCTGAAGAAGATCCATAGGAGAAAGCTCTGGGGGAATTTTCGGCTGGATTTCTGCTTTACCTTACTGCTTCTGCCTATGTCCTATTTTTGCCAACATACAGTGGAACCTTGGTTTACGAGTAAAGCGGTTAACGAGTGTTTTGAAAGACAAGCAACTTTTTTTGTTTGCGAGTGTTGTCTCGCAAAACGAGCAGAATTCAAGCTACTGGGCGGTACAGTACCGCATTTAGCCAGAGGTGTGGGGGCACCGGAGACACTCGGAATGGTTCGGAGCCGTTCGGAAATACTCGGAATGACTCAGAAATACTCGGAAATACTCCGCTACTGAGGCTTTCCGAGCTGTCCCGAGTATTTGCGAGGCTCTTCGGTGCCCCATCACCTCTGGCCACATGCGGTATTGCATGTAATAGAAGTCAATGCAGAACAAATTATCCTCGTTTCCAGTGACTTCTATGGGGAAACTCGCTTTGATATGCGAGTGCTTTGGATTACAAGCATTCTCCTGGAACGGATTATGCTCGTAATCCAAGGTTCCACTGTAATTGGGTTTATTTAATAAAGGCAAATAGACTGTGCAGTTGCACTCTGCGAGTGCAGTTGTTTCAAAGCTTAGTAAATGAGGTAAAGCTTCACTTTGCAAAGAATACCCAATTACAAGCCAGGAAAAAAAAAAAAAAAAAGAATTTTGCTTGCGCATGATTGTATGATGGAAGTCAGCAGAGCTCCTCCTCATTTACTAAGCTCTGGAGCAACTGCATTAGCAAAAATACAGTCTGTTTGCCTTTAGTAAATCAACCCCATTGTTTCCTTATTAACCGCAGTACATTTATTTTTATTATTCACATTTTGTGCATCTTGTGAAATCTTGAAATGCACATTATTTTTCTTACTGAGTTCCAAATGTTTTATGATGGTACTGTTAAAAAAAAAAAATCAGCTACTGAATAAAATAAATAATTCTGTAATTTTTTATTATAATGTTTTCACGGTAATAATTTTAAAGACAAATGTAGTCATGGCTGGGAGTGGCTTTACTGACAACAAGGTTGATTCTTAGTTTGCCACCTTTTTAAACCTTGCTTTCATATTTGATCTCATTATTCTGAACACATACTTGTTAGCATGTCATCTGGTGATGCTGATGGGAATGACACGGAGAATTGGCTGGACATGTTCAAAGGATTTTTTTTTTTTCCTCCCCTTAGTGTGCTTTATCCCTTCAAGGTAACAGCAGGAAGACTGGGCTTGCCATCTTGCATTCTCATAGGAATGGTGGATACTCTGTCTCCTGACATTCTTCTGACATGTCTTATGAGAGAGTTCGGGACCACATGAGTTATATTATCCAAGTTCATATTCAGACTACAAAACTTCTATGGCTGCAGCAGCCAATTAAGCTACAATAGTGACAGCTCTGTCATAACAGAAAGATTCCTGGATGTGTCCCCGCAACACAAGTGGTCTTGGCGCTTAATTGGCTGCCATAGCAACTGAAAGTCGCCAAAGTGAATAAAAACTATAGGATTAAAACTGAATTTGTATGGGTTCCTTATCTTGTTCTGTGGTACAGTTATATAATGATTAATATACTAAAGCTTCTCTATGGCGGAATATTGATGTTGGGTAGACTTTGGCAGGTGAGTCTTGATTGTTTATGCTGTGGTATGTGCCTGATGAGAACGAAGGGTAGAATTCATCCTTATATTATTGTGGTTGTCTGTACTCTGGTGACATCCAGGCTGCTGCCTGATAGTTTTAAATAACTTCTGCATTCCAAGAATTCATTCTGATCTCTCAGGAACATTGAGGTTTTAGGTTTCTTACAATCCTTGCATGCAAGATTACACAAGGTAATATAAACAGGTCTTGTGTGGTCATTAAAGATTTATAATCAATTAAGTGTTTAAAATATAATCCATAATCTGTTTCTCACACTTTAGTCCTTCTAATTAATGATGTCGGTCATCTGTGTCAAGAATAAGCAATATTGATCAAGTGGAGCGTGCGCCATCGAAAACAATATTTTTAATTTACCATGCTTTGTGCTATAAAGAGTTTAATTCTATTACACAAGTTAACATTGCATACACCTTTTTTTTTTTAAATATTCATTTTATATAGACATATTTGAATGTATTTATTTGTACCATTTCTTAAAGGGCCAGATCACATCACATGCAGTCATCAAAAACACATGGAAAGTAGGTTTATATGGTTTCCAATGGCATAGTTCACACCTGGACAAAAAATTATGGATAGATTTCCAAAAAGATGAAATCTCTCCATAATTTTTTGTCTAAGATTTGCCTATGTTCAAGAGGGCTACAAGATGAAATCTCTCCATAATTTTTTGTCTAAGATTTGCCTATGTTCAAGAGGGCTACAACCCCGGGCGGGTGTCCACTGTTTTGATATTGATTCCCTCCCTGCCGATGGGTTGAACAGATATTTTTACAGGGTAGGTATAGGGAATGATATATGTTTTCCATTAACCCTATCAATCTGGACAAGAAAGGAAAAGTCAGGGTGTTTTTGCTCTCTTTTTTTGTTTATTATAGTTCACACCTGTGCAGTTAGTTCCAGGGCTTTACAGTTGCAGAAAAAAAAAGTAGAACATGTTGCATTTTTCCTGCACTGGACTGTACTGGAACATGCAGTAAAACACATCAAAAACACACCAGAATGCATCTGGAATGCATCCTGAAATGCATCAAAAACACACTGGAACATGCCAAAAACACATTAAAACCACACATGCAAAAATGCATCCGGAATGGATCTTGAGTGTGTTTTTGTGGTGTGAACCAGCCTTCCAGGTTTTTTTTTTAAAACTTAATAGAACAAGCTGAAGTTAGAAACGAATTGGCTACCATGCACAGCTGCACCAGATTTTGCATTCTCCAGATTAAGTAAAACAACCCCTAAGGGTCCTTTTACATGGGCCGCCCAGGGGACTCGGTTTTGCTCCGCGAGGGATCGATCTGCTGATCCCCGTTGAGCAGGTGGATGGCAGATCTGTCTTTGCTCACTGTGCTGAGATGGACCTGTTTAGAGTCCTGCTCTCCTCTGAGGAAATCGGATGAAAACGGACCGCCTGTCCGTTTTCATCCGATCCACCAGACATATGGAAAATAGGGTCAACATCTGTCTGAATTTCACGGAGAAGATCAGATCCGATAGCAGCATGCGTCAGCAGACATGTCATTGCTGACATCCGCCACTCCATAGAGGTGAATGACGTGTCTAATCAGGTCAGCCTGAAAAACTGATAGGCGGACTTGAACGGAAAGCTTGTGTGAAAGAGCCCAAAGTGTATTTAGTAGATGGTGTGTGTATATATATACAATGCCTTGAAAAAGTATTCATACCCCTTGACATTTCCCACATTTTGTCATGTTCCAACCAAAAACATGAATGTATTTTATTGGGATTTTATGTGATAGACCAACACAGTGGCACATACAGTAATTGTGAAGTGGAAGAAAAATGATGAATGGTTTTCAATTTTCTTTACAAATAAATATATGAAAAGTGTGGCGTGCATTTGTATTCAGCCCCCTTTACTCTGATACCTCTAACTAAAACCGAGTTGCACCGATTGCCTTCAGAAGTCACCTTATTAGTTAATTGAGTCCACCTGTGAGTAATTTAATCTCAGTATAAATACAGCTGTTCTGTGAAGCTCTCAGAGGTTTTTTAGAGAACAAACCGCATCATGAAGGCCAAGAAACACACCAGACAGGTCAGGAGGGTTAAAATTGTGGAGAAGTTTAAAACGGGGTTAGGTTATAAAAAATAGCCCAAGCTTTGAACATCTCACGGAGCACTGTTCAATCCATCATCTGAAAATGGAAAGAGTATGGCACAACTTCAAACCTACCAAGACATGGCTGTTCAGCTAAACTGACAGGCCGGGCAAAGAGAGCATTATTCAGAGAAGCAGCCAAGAGGCCCATGGAAAACTCTGGAGGAGCTGCAGAGATCCACAGCTCAGGTGGGAGAATCTGTCCACAGGGCAACTATTATTTGTGCACTCCACAAATATGGCCTTTATGGAAGAGTGACAAGAAGAAAGCCATTGTTGAAAGAAAGTCAAAAGAAATCCCGTTCGCAGTTTGCTAGAAGCCATGTGGGGGGCACAACAAACATGTGGAAGAAGGTGCTCCGGTCAGATAAGACCAAAATTGAACTTTTTTGCCTAAAAGCAAAACACTATGAGGCAGAAAATTAACACTGCTGTCACGTACCTTACTGGGGAGCCCGAGATGATGAGGGTGGCCTCTTGCACAATTCCTGTCCAAGCACCCATGGTAGTGTAGACGGGAACTGCCAGGGCAGTGGAAGGGTGCAGGTGCCTGGCACATGAGTCCTTCCAGTGGTGGTGTGGAGTCTGGTCACAAGCCTTGTTCAGCGGGAGCCAGGCAGGCATATACAGAATCAGGATCAGTTGCAAGGTCAGGAACAGGCAGAAGTCTGTAACGATGCTGGCGGTGGGGTACCAAATCAGGAGTCAAAGCCATAGTCATAAATCCAAGCAGGGGTTGGTAACATAAGCAAGAAACAGATAAAGCAGGCAGGGATGATCCAAGAGAATTGTCAGACGTAGCCGGGTCAGGAGCAAGGTCAGCAGACATGAATAAGGAGTACAGGAAGCTGAAGACAATCCAGCACTGAAGCCAGGCAGACTGTTTAAATAGGCTACTGGGCGCCAGAATCTATGGATGTGTGCACACGCTAATGTGTACGTGCACATGCTCGCACGTATGCGCTAATGTGCATGCACATTACAGTCCTTGCTCATCATGGTCTGTGACTCTGCACATGCGCATTAAAATTAGAACTTGCTGAACAGGAATTAGCAGCTGCTGGATGGGATTGATCACTTAGTGCACAGGAATGAGCACCTGCTGCACAAGTTCTCTGGCAACTGCACATCACGTTGAACACACTATTCTCACCATGAAACATGGTGGTGGCGGCATCATGTTGTGGGGATGCTTTTCTTCAGCAGGGACAGGGAAGCTGGTCAGAGTTGATAAGAAGATGGATGGAGCCAAATACAGGGCAATCTTTGAAGAAAACCTGTTAGTCTGCAAAAGACTAACAAGACTAACTAGGGCGGGGGTTCACCTTGCAGCAGGACAACGACCCTAAACATACAGCCAGAGCTAAAATGAAATGGTTTAGATCAAAGCATTTTCATGTGTTATGCCGCGTACACATGGTCGGAATTCTCTTCGGAAAAAGCTCTGATGGTTTTCCCGTCGGAATTTCGCTCAAACTGTCTTGCCTACACACGGTCACACCAAATTCTGACGGTCAGTAAGAAAGCAGCATAAAACACGTTCGACAGCACTATAAAAGGGAAGTTTAATGCTTCCGAGCATGCGTCTAATTGTTTCCGAGCATGCGTCAGAATTTTGCGTGTCAGAATTGCATACACACGATCGGAAAATCCGATAGAAAGGTTTTCCGTCGGAAAAATTGAGAACAGGTTCTCAGTCCAAAGTCCGTCGGAAATTCCGACAGAAAAAGACCTTGTGCACGCGGCATTAGAATGGCCCTGTCAAAGTCCAGACCTGAATGTAATTGAGAATCTGTGGAAAGACTTGAAATTTGCTGTTCACAGACGCTCTCCATCCAATCTGACAGAGCTTGAGCTATTTTGCAAAGAATAGGAAAAAATGTTGCTCTCTACATGTGCAAAGCTGGTAGAGACATACCTAAAAAGACTTGCAGCTGTAATTAAAGCAAAAGGTGGTTCTACAAAGTATTGACTCAGGGGGTCTGAATACAAATGCACGCCACACTTTTCAAATATTTATTTGTAAAAAAAATTGAAAACCATTTATTATTTTATTATTTTCCTTCCACTTCACAATTATGTGCCACTTTGTGTTGGTTTATCACATAAAATACATTTACGTTTTTGGTTGTAACATGAAAAAATGTGGAAAATTTCAAGGGGTATGATTGCAAAATACTCAAAAAATAATAGAAAACATAAAGTAAGAGAAAATAGGATCAGACGGGTCAAGAATGGTCATTTAGGTCATAAAAGGATCCAACATTAGGATTACA
Source organism: Lithobates sylvaticus (assembly GCA_028564925.1). Classification (NCBI taxonomy): domain Eukaryota; kingdom Metazoa; phylum Chordata; class Amphibia; order Anura; family Ranidae; genus Lithobates; species Lithobates sylvaticus. The sequence continues at coordinate 116,802,309 of CM053028.1, read as the reverse complement.
AAGCTTAGCTTTAGCTTGTATTAAGAAAATATACACTATATTACCAAAGCATTGTGACGCCTGCCTTTATGCACACACAAACTTTAATGGCATCCCAGTCTTAGTCCATAGGGTTCAATATTAAGTTGGCCCACCCTTTGCAGCTATAACAGCTTAAACTCCTCTGTGAAGGCTGTCCACAAGGTTTAGTAGTGTTTCTATGAGAATGTTTGACCATTCTTCCTGAACGCATTTGTGAGGTCAGGCATGTGGAAGAGAAGGCCTTGCTCACAGTCTCCACTCTAATTCACCGTAAAGGTGTTCTATTAGGTTAAGGTCAGGATTCTGTGCAGGCTAGTCAAGATCCTCCACCCCAAACTCACTCATCCATGTCTTTATGGATCTTGATTTTTGCACTGGTGTGCTGTCATGTTGGAACAGGAAGGGGCCATCCCCAAACTGTTCTCACAAAGTTGGGAGCATGAAATTGTGCAAAAGGTCTTGGTATGCGCACGTCTTAAGAGTTTCCCTAACTGGAACTACAGGGCCAAGCCCAAACCCTGAAAAACAACCCCACACCATAACCCCCCCCCCCCTCCACCAAATGATATGGACCAGTGCACAAAGCAAAGCACTCTGCATAAGATGAGTGGACATGGACCTGTCTTTAGACTGCTCCAGGGCCCCGTGGATATCCGCTTGCTCAGCGGGGATCGCCGGAGTGATCCCCGCTGAGCAGGAATATGACAGGTCCGTCTCTGCACACGGACCTGTCACAGCACCTCTCTCCCCAATGGGAGATCGGGTGACGACGGACCGTAGAGTTCGTCGTCATCCGATCCGCTCTGCAGACGAATGGAAAAATAGGGTTTTCCTCCGTCTGCAGAAACAAAGCATAGCGGGCACGGACGAGATAGGGTGTCGGCGGATGCTCATCCGCTGACATCCGCTATCCCATAGGGATACATGTATGTCCGTTTTTCATCCGAAAACGGATGGATAAAAAACGGACATACGGACCGTCCGTGTGAAAGAGCCCTTAGTGTGCAAAATGGCATGGCAATCCAGAGTATGTAACCCTATGCGATGTGTCGCTACAGAATATATAACAGATAGTGAGCTTGACATATGCAGCGTAGTAGAGTGACTGCATTGGTCAAGAGCATTTAACATACAGCAAGCTTGTAGCATACAGTAATGCATATGGAATGTGGAGTTTCAGAGAATGCAATGTATAGCACAGCATATATAGTAAATGCTTCAAAGTATTCAGTGTATTGTGCAGTGTATGAGGCGTAGTGGTCTAGCTCATGCAATCAGTGTATTATAGAGATTCTCAGTAGGCTATGTAGCGTCACAATTCTGGTATATACTTTCCCTCCCTCAGTCCACTGCTCTCTAATTTTGCCCCTGGCTCAGCTGGTCACAACCCTTTACCTTCCCCCATTAGTTGCTTAGTCTTTAACAAAATGGTGATGAGGATTGACAGCTACCTTGTCCTCTTCAAGGAGACTTAAGTAAATGTAAATATCTAATGGCGAGTCAAAGATGTTCCCCACCAACCTAATGCAATAAAAATGCGCATTTCAGGAGTGGTAGGTGCGCAGGATGCATTTCAGGACCCTTTTACTATAATATTAGAACTGCCATCTTTTGATGAGAAAGGAGACCTGTCCTCATCACCAACTGTGTTGGTCTTCCAGAAAATAATGCTGGAAAGTGCTTTGTATCCTTTACTAGATGGTAACATAAGACATGCAGAGTTCTAACATCCCTTAGTAACATTTTAACAAAATCAGTGAAATGATCAGATGGGGAATAACTGGAACTTGCAGTTTACTAAACAGGTGCAAATTTAAAAACAGTAATGCAAAACCCTCAGGATGGCAAAAAGCATGAACGCAATTTAAAATACAAAACAGATTATGAAAGCAACTCAACATGGACATGTCACAGCAATGTCTTTTTGGCCCAGTCAGGGTAACATGTGGTTGCATATCATAGTCCATATAAGATTCTAGAATTAACAGAGAGTCTAACTTATGCCACGTACACACGATCGGACTTTCCGGCGGGATTGTCCGCTGGACTAGAGTCCGCCGGACAATCCGACCGTGTGTGGGGCTCCGGCGGACTTTTTCTTCCCAAAAGTCCGGCGGACTTAGTAAGAAGTTTTGACTTAAAATTGTCCGCCAGACTGCTAGTCAGCGGGACTTTTGAAATGAACGGACTTGCCGACACAAGTCTGTTCATTTCAAAAGTCCCGCGGACGTGTGTGGGCAAGTCCACACGTTCGGATTGTCCGGCGGAAAAGTCTGGCCGTGTGTAGTAAAACGGTTCAGAACACAATTATCCTCATAAGCAACACCACCTCAGTGTAGTCTACGGTAGCTCTTGCAACACAGTCAAACAGCTGGAGAAGTAAAAGAACAAAGGGTAACACCAATGGACCTGGAGTACTCTGGTAGCAATTATGAGGGGATCCCCACAGTAGGTGGGTTATCTGTGTAAGCTGCAAGCTATTAGCATCCTGCCTAACTTCCCACTTTTTATAGGGAAGGGGCTGTTATCTGGTTGCAGATCACTTGCCCAGCTATCACTGCCTCATCAGTTGTGGCCCCTCTGAGATGCAGAGGAAGGGTGGTTAAGGAATTTTCTACGTTGGGCTTATTCAGGTACCCAAGGAGTAGTGGAAAATTGAGTTATAGGCCTATGCCTGCCTTTGATCACTGTGTGTAAATGGGCACTCCATTAACATGTTAAAACTATGCATGTCCCTGTCGCACATCAAGGTGGGGGTATACCTACACATGGAACCCTTCCCTGCTTTAAAAACTTTTGATAACAGAATGGGATTTATATATAATAATGGAAATAATTTGACACCCTCCACCGCCCTGCAAAGGAATCTCCTGGCCCTGAGAGTCTCATGCAGGAGTGGCAAGCTTTGTTTGTCCTGCTCAGAGGATGTCCTCCCCACTATCCAATCAAGGATAGAAGAGATGTACCTACACATGCGGAAATCTTTTTTCCATTTTTTTTAGGTGAATAACAACCATTTAAAAATCCATTTATATAGCCGTCCTATACACTTTTTCTGTCTAGAGCAGAGCACTTCATATGTTTAGAATATACCATGACCCCATTCAGTAATTACTAGGCTTGTGCAATTAGTTTCGTAACAAATCTAAATTCGGCTGAATTTTGCATCTTTCGGAAATTTGGATGCATCTGAATGTCCGAATAAAAAAATAACAAATTTCAACGAATACGAAAGAAATTATAGCTGATATAACAAATGAATTTGACATGATTCGATAATTCGTTAAAGATCTAATGAAGCAAAAGGTCAACTCAAAGTAAATCTTACAGTCCAATCAGCTTATTAATTTTGTGCTGGAGGTTGGATTACTGGCAAAGTGCATTCCTGAGAACTGAGTGAGACGGGTGTTGTATTGTGTTTGAACAGAGGAGAAGAGATATTGTCATTGTGTGTGTTAAAAGATTCAATAAACAAACGACTTTCCAAACTACGAATCATTATCACGAATATATATATACATACATAAATATTGAATTTCAATGAATACGAACAAAATTATAGCACATATAACGAATGAATTCGACATGATTCGAGATTCAGTATAACGAATAGTGACACTCTACAGAAATAACGAATTATCCGAAAAGGTATTAACGTAACATAACGAATATAACAAAACTATGTATTTTACGAATGACAACGAACCGAAACTAAACGATATTTTCCGTTGTGCACAAGTCTTGTAATTACTATGTTCTCATTAGAAGATAACGCAACATTGCTCATTGTATCTCACATATTATACATGTTTATTGGCAGTTTAATTTTAGGTAGGGTTTTCATTTAATGCCGCTGAAGAACCAAAAATGTACTATTGCCTTTGGCAGTAGGATGTAAGTATACTGCCAGGTGTTCATGGCTGGTGCCAGCTAAAACATTGTGTTGGGGATAATTAAATCATTTGTATTATGGATGCATATGACTTCATCCTTTATTCCAGACCTTTATTTACCTAGCAGCTATCGTATGACCTTGAAAGCTAGTGACGGCCAATTCACTGGCTAGTCATGGGCAGAGGAGATCTAAAATTACAATTTAAAATGTTGTGCTAGTAATCTGCCCATCAAAGGCTATTGTAGTTGTTAGCAATATTTCTAGTTATTATTGATTTATTGAACACCCAACATCACACACTACAAAAATATTCTGTCCTAATCTGCTCTTGCATAATGTAGAAAAAAAGCATGTTTGTGTGTGTGTCTATATATATATATATATATATATATATATTAGGGCTGTGGAACTTAAAGATTAATTCCTCGATTAATCATACATTTTTTTGATCGATCACATTCCTTTTGATCGATCAAAATTTTTTCACCTCTCCGACGGCTTCCGGGTCTTCAGATAGTTCCGTCGGAGATCCGGTGACATCACGGACATCAACATCACCGGACTCCTCCCCCCTTCTCCAAGTGCCTCCGTCTGCTATCAAAGGAAAGGGGGGAGGAGTCCGGTGACGTTGAAGTTCTGATTGAACATAACGCGTACGGGGGAGGGGCTACGCATGACGTCACCCGCTGTTGCCCTACGAAACTAACACGATTGTCAGCTTTATATGCTGTGTTTTTATCATCTTTATGTGAGTAGTTTGGGTTTGAACAGAAAAATGTAATCTTATACTTAAGTGGTGAGCACTTAGATCTTTTCTTTCTACCCATGACTTGGCGTCCTTGTTGAGATCTAAGGAGACGTGAGAGAAGTTTACGGTCCGTGTTAACCCTTTTCATACCCGCTTGCATGACCACCTGTTTGCACAGGGGTCCATGTTATAAGGTGAGAGTGATTAGTTAGACCAGAGGTAGAGGCATTGTCACACTACTGTGGAAAAAAAAATGACTTACATTAGTGCTACAGTTTGAATTTAAAACGTATTTGTGTAAACTGTGAAGTTAAGTCATGGATTGTGGAAACCAACTAGTGTCGGGTGATTGTATATAGTGTATACCACATTTACCACTGACTAATGCAGAGTTGCAATGCAAGGAGATCAGCTAAAAGTAGTTGGATCTGTATGTGCGTTATAATTAATCGAAATTAGTAGATTAATCGATTAAAAAACAAAAATTTTAATCAGTAACAGCCCTAATATATATATATATATATATATATATATAATATAATAGGTAGACGTCATAACAGCCCTAATATATATATATATAATATATATATATATATTCCCGGCCGCCTGGGGGGCGCGCCCACGGCATATAATAGGTAGACGTCATTGAAGTCACGCCTTTAAGTAAAAAACTTGGTAATTCATGCAAACGTTTGCCTTTTAATGAAGAAAAAAAAAAAATCGCAGATCGCCGCCATTACTAGTAAAAAAAAAAAAATTCCTCCAACTACAGGGTTTAAGGCCAGGTTCACATATATGCAGCCTTGGCTCACAGCATGGGGTCCGAGTGCCGAATCGCAAAAAGTGCTCTGGTAAGGAAGGGTAAAAAATGGCCCCGGTTCAGGCGCGATTCAGGTTCACATTTTTGCCTGAATTCGCACCTGAACCGGACCCAAAGACACACAGGACCCTTCTGCAACCCGAACCGTGGCCACCCCGGACCTGTGTGATCCGGCTCCATGGAGAGTCGGTCTCACTCGCCTGTCATGCGAATTGGATGCTGAGAAACCACATCCAATTTGAATATATGTGAACCCAGCCTAAAAAGAAAATTTCTTCTCCACATGAATATGTTAGTTTACAAGTACTATAAAATACAGTATATCACAAGCCAGTAAGAGGTGAGCAAGGACAAATAAAAGAATTTGCTTTATTTTCAAGTGGCTGGAGTTATTTACTTAGACTGGCTGTAACTGGTAGTCTGTAATGCCGCGTACACACGGTCGGAATTCTCGTCGGAAAAAGCTCTGATTGTTTTCCCGTCGGAATTCCGACGGATTTTCGCTCAAACTGTCTTGCCTACACACAGTCACACCAAATTCCGACGGTCAATAACACTGCGGCATACAACACGTTCGACGGCACTATAAAAGGGAAGTTTAATGCTTCTGAGCATGCGTCAAATTGTTTCCGAGCATGCGTCGGAATTTTGCGTGTCGGAATTGCATACACACGATCGGAAAAATTAAGAACAGGTTCTCAATCCAAAGTCCTTTCGGAAATTCCGACAGAAAAAGATCGATGGGCATACACACAGTCAGAAAATCAGATGAAAAGCTCCGATCTGACTGTTTCCATCTGAAATTCCGACCGTGTGTACTCGGCATTAGAGTGACACTGAGAATGATGCCCAGATTTTATCTGTGGGGGAAACATAGATGTATAGGGAGGGAACATAGAAGCACTGGAAGTAACTTGAGGGAACTTGAGACATTGGTTGGGTTACTGGTAATTACAGGAAACACATTTTTTTTAGTTGGGTAGCCACCACCTTAGAAATAACAGATAAGATGCTTGATATTTTTTTTATGTGTATTATCAATGATACTTATTTAGAGTATTTTGTACTCTCTTCCCTGATAAAAAATTAGAATTGACTTATAAAGGACTTTAGTGTATAAGGTTGTGCTGATAAAACAGCTGACATATGTAAATGAAGAATGGTGAGTCAGGGAACCTTTCATTGGACTGTGTTCCACCGTTTGCACATGCTTTAATCTTTTGTATGAAACTATATCCTTTATTTCTTTTTAGAGCAACCAATCAACAGATTTTATAGAGCATTGACTGCAAGTCAGTCCTTCAATAACACAGTCTTCTGCAACCAAATCTCACAAGATTTTTCATTGTTTTCCCAAAAGTGTGACACTGTCAACTTTCATTACAATGCCTCAATTCCCTTGCTGGTGTGAAAATGATCAGTCTGTTGCAATACATTGCGCAGTCACACTCACTTCATTAAATCTCTTATTAAACAGAAAAACAGACTGTCAGCAGTCTTATTTTAACCGTTTACTTTCCCAGCATTGGTTATTGTTGCAGGGAAGTGAAGGACACACAAATATATATATATATATATATATATATATATATATATATACACACACACACTGGTGTGTGAACCATATCATATTTTTTTAACTGATGGTGGACCTTGTTTAACTGATTTACCAGGAATTTACAAAAATTATTTAGAATTCAGAAGCCAACCAGAACCCTGCAAGACCTTTGAGCAGTGGTTTTCAACCTTTTGCCACTTATGCATCCCTTGGCATTCCATTTCCATAAATTGTACCCCCCATCAGTCAGTACTGATACTGCAAAGAACATGTCCACAGTTATACAATCAGTACTGTACTGACCTCAGCACAGAGGTTTTTACTACTCCTTTATACAGTATGTCCATAGATTTTTACCATTACTGCACATACTCTTCTAGGAGTTTTCTCCATTTTGTGTGTTCAAATAATGTCATCAGGTCCAACCAGTTCTGTACCCAAATTTCCACGCTTGAACCCTCAGTGCTCAGCTCACTGCTCACATCTTCTATGCTTCCTTTTTTGTCTCCCGGTGGCAGACAGTGATAGGCAGGCTTCTTTACAAACTTTCCACCAAATATTTTACCATCTAAAATAGAGATCAGCCACAGGAACACCACTGTGCTTTTCTTCCATTATCCATTTTTTTATGTTAACTTAACCGCTTGCCGACCAGCCGACTAAATTTTAAAAACAATAGCGTCTGCTCATTAGGAGCAGGGTGCAACATAAGCTAAAAATAAATTTTTAACAAAACATCCATAACATGCGAACAAACCCAATTGTTTAGTTGTAAGGCAGAAGCTTAAAGTGATTGTAAAGTCTCTTTTTTTTAAAATAACCTGTTATGTTTACCTGCACTGTGCAGTGGTTTTGCACTGAGCGGCCCAAATCCTCCTCTTCTCGGGTGCCTCTTCACTGCCTCTGGCCCCTCCCTCATGTTAAATGCCCCCAGAGCAAGCTGCTTGCTCTGGGGGCACCTGAGCCCAGCTGCAGCTTTGTGTGTCCATTCAAACATGGAGCTGCCATTCGGCCCTGCCCCTCTCTCTCCTGATTGATTAATTGACTTTAATCGACAGCAGCGGGAGCCAATGGCGCTGCTGCTGTGTCTCATCCAATCAGGAGGGGAGTCCCGGACAGCCGAAGGACTCATGGACAACGCTGGACAGAGATGGGACTCAGGTAAGTATTAGGGGGGCCGAGGGGGGCTGCTGCACAGAGAAGGCTATTTATCTTTAAAAGCATAGAATGCATTAAAAGAGAAGTATGTTTTTTTTTTTTTTAGATTCATACTTACCTAGGTGGATGCAGCATCAGACCGATGCTGCATCTGTCCCCCGCTGCCTCTGCACTGAGAACCGAGCCACGGAATACCGCTGATGGCTCGGTTCCAGGGTTGCCAACTTTCAGTAAATTTACGTTTAACAGTTTGTAAAATCCGTACATTTTGCATCTGTCCTTGAATTTCCATTACGGACATGTGGGTTGCATGTCCATAACTGACATTCATGGACAGATGCAACAATTATGGATTTTTAAAAACTGTTTTAAATTTTCTGAAAGTTGGCAACCCTGCGGTTCTCTCAGCTCCCCGAGAGGAGAGCTGCTGACTGTCAGTCAGCATCTCTCCTGCTCTGCTTCTCCACGCTCATTGGAACGCTGAGCTGTAGAGGGGCAGGGAGCGGCCGTCTCAGTGGCTCGCTGAGAGGCTGAGACTGCTATCAGTACAGGCAGCTGGCGGATCCAGACTTTTTAAGTCCACTGATTGCAGTGACGTCAGTGGAGAGCGGACTTCAAACCTCTCTCCGCTGAAAATGGGTCACAGAAGTGCAAAACGAATTGCACTCCTGTGATGCATAGGCGAAGCCCAGCCTAAAAATTTCAAGCTGGACTTCTCCTTTAAGATGCAGGGCTGTCTTTAATATTGATTGGACCCTGGGCAAACATATTCTCCCCCCCCCAATGCAATTTTGCCCTCCACCTGAATCTACAATAAATAGCAGCTAGACTCAAAATCAGTTTACTGAATTAGATCAGGCAGCGATTGCAATTGGTTGCCAGAGGTTACAGTGTATCTTTACCACTCACTGACTGGCTACTAGAGGAAACAGCACACATTATGGCTCACTTATTATTTGCTAGAGGTTACAGCACATGACTTCTGCTTGTTGATTGGTTGCTAGAGATTACTGTACATCAATACTGCGCACCGATTGGTTGCTAGAGGTTACTGGGCATCCTTACCACTTACCAATTGGTTGCTAGAGGTTACTGCACATTATTACTGCTTACTAATTGGTTGTTAGAGTTTAGTGCATATCCTCACTGTTCAATGATTGGTTGCAAGAGGTTAGTGCACATCATTACTGCTCACTGATTGGTTGCTAAAGGTTACAGCACATCATCTCACTGCCTGCACACCATGGACTGGGGAGGTGAGGGGATCCATCAATAGACAGAAAACCCCAATGTAATGGGGATTCATATTGACCACTAATGTAATGGGGATTTACACTGACCACTAATGTAATGGGGATTAACACCACTGACCACTAATGTAATAGGAGCATTCACAGGACCCAAGGAAGGATTTACACTGACCACCAATGTAAGGGGGACCTTCACACTGGCCACTAGTTAAAATAAAAGGATTGTACACCAAGCCACAATGTAATGAAAAGATTTACACTGACCGCCAATGTAACTAAGACATTTAGCCTGCTTTCACATTTGTGTGTGTCGGGAACGCATGCAAAATCACTTTCCTGGCACCACAGAAACATCCTGCCCTTTAGCAGATACACAGCAGTGCCATTAATTGTTAATGACACCCTCATGCATCTGCTGAGATATTCACATGCACTACAATTCATGGTGCTGTGGCAGCATGTTATTTTGAAAAAAGGGTTCAACCTCCAATGTGCTTACCTTTGCACAACAGGCTGATGTTAGGCTTAATGACCACAGCGGTAGGCAGCACTTTCAAGCATGCCCCTTTACCTCCCCGGTAGGCAGCATTCAGCAGAAGTGATGGTGGATATGACCTCAGGGGGGCATGATATACATATGAATGCTGCCTCGATTTACATATCAATGCAGCCGGCCCGTGGCTATTTACATAATAATGCCGCCTCTATTTACATATCAATGCATGTCATTTACATGTAAACAGTGTCTGCAGGTGAGTCATCTGTACACAGCAATAGACAGAGCTGAGCAGTATTAGTAACAGAACTTCACACTGAGATATCGGAACACAGCACAGGTCTAAAACTTCAAGGGACAAGGGAGTTTGACCTGGGATAGTTGCCAAGTATGATGCAGATGCTTTGGGCTCCACAACAATAATGGGGCCCAGGACAGATGCCCCTTTTGCCCTGTCTAAAGACGGCCCTGACAGTCACCGGCTCTCCACTCAGGGAGCTCTGAGAACCAATCGATCAGCGGTGTTTGATTGCTCAGCTCTCAGTCTTAAAGCCAACAGGGGGACAGATGCAGCATCAACCTAGATAAGTGTGATAAAAAAACAAAAATAACATTCCCACACTTCTCTTTTAATGCTAGCAAAACATGCATTGGGGGCAATTCTGCTGTTGTCAACATTGTAACTGTCAGGGATTGTTCTGGTGGTGTCAGCAGAGTGTGTGTTGGGGCTATGTCTGGTTGTTCATTTTCAATGCTATAAACATTTTTCAATTTCAACTACTATTTTATTCAGGACTTCAGCCCTTAACAGTGATGTTATCAGATAGAGTCAGTACATTCAAAATGATTGCCATTGTTCAGAACTCATCCATCAGCTGTGAATACATTCTGTGGAATAGAGACAGAAGATAGACATGATTAATATTGTAACTTGTATCATGATAAAAAATACAAAACGAGTAAAAGAAAAAAGAATGGATCTTTAGTGTATTAAAGAAATTAGCTTTTTAGTTAAACAAGTAGCTTATGAAATAGCCCCATATGACCAATATGCATTTGTGTTCTTTTTTTTGTAGTGGAGAAAAAAAATCATACAGACTTAGTACATGACACCATTATAAGTTTTATTGTGCCCATCTTCCCTAAAACATCATGTTAAAGTGGTATTATACCCAAAAGCAAACATGTTTTATATTGCAGCTTATCAGTTCTTAGATGTGATGGCTGTATTAGTTTTCTTTTTTAGGCTTTTAATGTGAAGCCTTTATTGCCAAAAGGAGCAAAACTGTTGCTGTAATTGCTTATAAAGTGTTAGCTGAAGATTGGCTTTAATTTGCTAGTGCATCTAACAAAACCTTCCTGCCAGTGAATGTTGCTGTCCTAATGTGTCTCTGTTGCTCCTTCATCCAGAGTGTAGGCCCTCTAATACAGGAGCTGTGTTACTGGCCAGATCACAAAGTAAAATCAGAAGTAAAGCGGAAGGTGATCCCACAATATCATGACAGCAGAGCTTTTTTTCTAGTTCAGGCTTGAATATCACAGTGACGTCTCACATATGATATCCAATGGTTTTAGCTGATGTGACTGCTTTAAATTGATGGGGATTAGTTGCTTTGGGAACCATACTTCATACACTGAGATTCACTCTTTCTAAAAGCAGTATAAAATATTAAGCCTTATCAATATACCTGTGATCCTGTTAAAAAAAAAAAAAACACTCTAAGCCACTGTGTACATACCACCTGGCAATTCAAAAAATATAGCAAGGTGCAGGTACTGCAAGCTGAGCTCATCCAGCAAAAGAGGGTGGAGCTGCACACAAAGTGTAAGCCTAGTAGTAGTTCACGTGATCAGATTTAGCTAGTCTCCTCCCATTTTCTATACCCCTCTGACACTTTTCACCCTCCCATGGGCTTAATCGTAGTGGTCTACCTCTATGATAAGCCCATAGGAGGGTGAAACGCATTAGAGAGGCAAGACACATGGGAATAGACTAACTAAAGCCCATCTTATCAAAATATTTGTTGCAAACTGAAATGTTGACAATGCTCCTCTGCGTGATAGCTTTTGATGCAAGTGGAATCTAAAAGGAAGCCAGGGTCCTGCCATGGGACCCCCCTCAAATGTGTTTGAGCTTCGGCGCTGGCTGTCCCCAGTTTATGCTGCAGGTTTCCACAGATTTGGAAGAGGGTTGGTGCTGGAAAACAGTGAATTGGACCTTGAGAAAGGCATGAGGCACTGAGCAGCTGGAGGTAGGAGTGAGGCTGAAAGTGCAGAGATAGGGAAGCAGAGGCCCAGACTGTGAGTGCATCCCCTGTGAAGGCTATAAGTGCAGTAGAAATGTAGCAGAGACTGGGGAAATTGCAATTATACAGGGGAGATGAAATTAGGGCCCTTGTGCTGCGGGGCTTGGCTGTGGTACTGCTGGTGCTTGGCCGCGGGTGCTGAGGCGAACAGCTTCAGTAACCTAGGTAAGCAATTGGACTATAAATACCACAGCATGTCCCACTTGAGTTTAAATGGAGGATACAGTCATGTGATGCAACACTCTGGTTGCAACCCAAAAGTTGCAACCCAACCATCTAGGGCCAGGTTTAGATGGTAGAGGGGATGCAACTTCCATACATGGTGAAGAGAAAAAACATGATGCCAATTTAAAGAAGCACATTTTATAGGCCATAGACTTTCCAATCTAACAAATAATACATATTCTAAAACAACAATAGGTGTGCAACGCTTTTTGTGATAAGGAAATAACAGTCATAAAATGTAAATAAAGTCCTGCTATATGAATCCGTGACTTGACTTCACCAAATCTTCAGTGTAAACTGGAAAAATTCCAACAATGTGCGTGATAAGTCTAACCACTCATCAGAAAGTGGAAAAAATCAAGCATAAGATAAACATCACCCAATGTGCTTGGGAACCAATCAATACACTCACCAGGTGGCAAATGATAATCCGCCTTAGATCATTACTCTGAAAATAAGAGACCTCTTGCCATGGTATACTGGTAGAATGGTGGTTCCCAATAAAGTCAGGCACTGTGCAAAAGAAGCCCACCCATAGGCGCCCAAATTATGCTCATATAGTTTATTAAACTTAAAATCAAGTACAAAAGCTGCAGCTTAAAAACAAATGAGGCCAAAAACTTAAATAATCAGCCACTGCTCCTACCACAAGGATGCGGTGGCATTGATGTCAGCACGTATGCCCCTTCCTACGCGTTTCATGCTTGTGCAAATCCTTAAGGTATCCGCCTCTCTTCTCAAGGGATAGACAGATCCTTTAAGAATGTGATCAGGTTGGTTTTGTCCCCAGCCATGAGGCCCGAGACAACACAACCAAAACAATCCACCATATATATCCTATATTCAACGCCACCATTTTAAGGCCTGCCTCCTATCCTTTGATGCAGAAAAGGCATTTGATAGGGTTACGTCTATCACTGGAACAAATAGGCTTAGGCTCCTCGTTCATCTCTAAAGTAATGTCCCTTTGTTCACAACCTTCCTCCTCTGTCTTAGTGAATGGAACCTCCTCAGATCTGTTTGACATATCAAATGATTGCCCCCTCTCTCCTCTTTTATTTGTCATAGTAATAGAGCACCTGGTGTGTGCCATTTGTCAAAACGCTGCTATTCAAGGCATTCAAACCCCCTCCTTCCATCATAAACTATCCCTTTATGCAGACGACCTGTTGGTCTGTGTTCAACAACCCCACACGTCCCTGCCCTTGCTATTTTTGAATTACGGCAGTTTGGCTCTTTTAGCAACTTTAATCTCAATATATCCAAAATGGTGGCACTCAATGTCTCCTTGCCTGATATGACGATGTCCTCACTCTGCTCCAACTACTCATTCCAATGGCGATCTAAGGGCATTTCTTACTTAGGCGTCTTGATACCTGCCAACCTTTTCAATTTATTCTAATTGAACTACGTCCTCTTTCTGGTTTGCGAAAGAACCTGGAGTCCTGGGGGGGCTCCTCTCTGCCCTGGTTTGGTCGCATCAATACCCTTAAAATGGATACCCTACCCAAATTACTGTACCTCTTACAAGCTATACCTATTCTTGTGCCAAAATCCTTTTTGGTTTCTCTATGCTCTCTCCATCAGATTCATATGGAATCATGGTCTTTCTAGAGTCGGGTACAACCTGCTCACCCTTTTAAAGGAGGCACGGAACTACCCAATTACAAACTTTACTATAAAGCTGCTCTTATGGCAGCTGCTCTTGGGTGCCCTACTCTGGGGTTACAATGGAGCTCTTTCCCGCTTGACCTCTTCTTCATTACTGACAATGGCTGTTCTTAAACTATGGCATGCACGATTTGCTAACCTCCCTGCACCTATCTTCATTTACGAAAAAATTGTTTCTTTCCTCAGAAATACATCGCCCTCACTCTGAATTTGTAAGAACATTTTAATCTTTTAACATGTACTCAAGTGAGGCGAAATCTAAGTGGTTATTACTAGTTATATCAATACTCACTCTGAATTTGAATGGCTGTGCTCCCTCCAAGATATGCCCAGACATTTACTATCCTTCCTATACAGTTTGACTCAGCCCTTACACATGATGATTTGAATAAATTGTATTATTATTGTATTATTATTTGTTATAATTATTTATAGTTAATTATATTATAATTTATGATTTCGTGTTTCAAACTTTATCATTCCCGGTATGTCTACTAGACACTTGTTTGGACAGAGTTAAGTGTGTTATTACTAAGAATTACAGGCCTACAATATAAAATGCCAAATTTCTATGCCAAACATTGTACCGCTTTCAGCATCAAAAATCTGACATAATCATACCGCCAGGGAGGTTAAAATGGTGTACCCAATAATTAGTAATATAATTATTGTCAACATGTGGGTGCTGCTAAACTTGGTTTGGACTTCTGGGCTTTACTGAAAGGGTGAATACACATTGAAAAGATTTGTTTTACTAAGATTATCTTTTACATGTATTTCTGAAACCATACTTGAAAAGACTATACTTTGCCTTTAAACCAGATGTACCTGTCAGAGTCATACATGCTCCTTGCATTGATGTGCATAACTTTTTTTGGAGTGGTGCTTGGTGCGGTTTTTTACTGCGATTTGTGGTGCAGCACATTTCTGAAATGCAAGGAAACGCACAGTTGTGAATGGAGCCTCATTGTTCTTGTGTTATGGCACCAATTTCAATTTTAGGACCCATTCACATCTAGCATAGTGGGAGCGCACATTTTGTGTCTCGTTTTTCCTGTGACACGCATAGGGCAGCCTGCTGATTACAATTGGCTGCACTACATGTGGTTAATGGGACATTTTGGCGTTTTGCGGGTTGTGTGTTTTTTACTGTGCATTTTGCAGCATTTGTCCCTCATTTTTTCACATGGAAAAATGTGTGTTTGCTTCTGTAATTGGTGTGCCGTTAACAATTAATGGCACTGAAAGCGCAACTAGTAATTTTAGGTGTATAAACATGGCCATACACTATGCAATATATGATTGTATATTGTGTATTTAGTGAGAAGGATGATCACTGATAGATTGCATTTCATTTAAAAAAAACGTGCACCTGGGAATGGGTGGATGATGAGGTCAGCTGGTCAACTCCTTCCTGTCTCATGACCTAAAGTCTGATAAGGAAGAAAGACATTACTAATGGAAATGTGGATTAGGACAAGAAAAGTAAGTGACTGTAGATTTAATGGAAAGCTTTGATTGTTTTGCAAAAAAAGTACATGAATGCTCTATTGGTGCATAGGGGAGCTGGAATTTAGGGGAAAAAAGTGAACTTACCCTTTAACAATAATTCTACTATGTTTGGAGGAATACACATGATGCAGTAAAATTGTAATTTTGCAATCACATCACAAGAAGAACTCATTGGGTGGCTGTGTGTGTGCATTCCTACAGCGCTCTTACTAAATAACAGTCAAAAGAGGAAAATGTTCTGGATAGGACCATTTTGTAATTTTGCTATTGTGCAGAATATAAGTTTGATAATTTTTTTTCAATCAAGGTAATGACACATAAATTTTGCCTAATTTTTTCAAACCTCTAGCACAAGTAAATTAAATAATTGTCTATTGTAGCCTATTTAACCACTTGCTGTCCGCGCTATAGCCAAATGACGGCCACAGCACAGACCTGAATTTCTGGGAGGCCGTCATATATATATATATATATCATATATATATATATATATATATATATATACTATATCCCATACATACATTTTATACCTACAGTATTTAGTATTATTGAGCTTTACGATTGCAAACCTCACATCTGAGCAACTTACAACATTTTTCATCAGCTTGGATGAAGCACTTGCCAGCTTGTAGTATTTTTTTTAGTGCCTGGGCCCATAACCTGTTGGTTATGTGATAAGATGAGGCTCTGAGATCTTGAGCAATGTAGAATTCACCTTTACTTGCATAGGAGAGCAGCATGCATGTGTGAGAACAGCATTACAGAAGAGAGCAGAGAAAAAAAAAACATCCTTCCTGTGCAGAATATATAAGCATATACAGTATAAACACACAGATGGTAGTATATCACTACAGCACCATCTACAGTTCGGAGTGCATAGTACATGCTGTTGTACTTCCAAAAAAAACATATTGTGAGAGTTTATAATATTTATATAGAAGGAAGAGAGTACTGCACAGAAGCACGTGTTTATTTTTTTTACTATATATACTGTATATAATTATTCACAGTGATTAAATTATAGAGACTTGAATATAAGCACTGGTTTATTTTTATTCGGATTCAATACAATCTTTTTTTTTTTTGTTTACAAACTTTTTTTTTATTTGGTATAAAGTGGTGGTACACCGAAAGAATCGCACAGTAAGAAAAATGCAACTTAGAAACAAAAAACAAAACTTAATACAGAATTTGATAACTCCATGAAGTTCA
Source organism: Lithobates sylvaticus (assembly GCA_028564925.1). NCBI lineage: Eukaryota > Metazoa > Chordata > Amphibia > Anura > Ranidae > Lithobates > Lithobates sylvaticus. The sequence goes on along the minus strand of CM053028.1, from coordinate 116,785,437 downwards.
GTTGATGGTATTATATAATGTATGGAATATTTTTTCCATGGGATTGATAGTTTTTATCCTTTTCCTTTAATTTTCATTTGTGTGAATGGGAACGATGATTATTTCCAATGATAGGCGATAAGCCAATGTGGATTCAATCTTAACGCTCGTAAAATAAAATGACATAAAGAATAACTACAGGTATAACTTGTAATCTTATGTTAACCACTTCAGCCCCGGACCAATTGGCAGCCAAAGGACCAGGCCCCTTTTTGCGATTCGGCACTGCGTCGATTTAACTGACAATTGCGCGGTCGTGCGACATGGCTCAGAAACAAAATTGGCGTCCTTTTTTTCCCACAAATAGAGCTTTCTTTTGGTGGTATTTGATCTCCCCTGCGGTTTTTATTTTTTGCGCTATAAACAAAAATAGAGCGACAATTTTGAAAACAATGCAATATTTTTTGCTTTTTGCTATAATAAATATCCCCAAAAAATATATAAAAACATTTTTTTTTCCTCAGTTTAGGCCGATACGTATTCTTCTACATATTTTTGGTAAAAACAATAGCAATTAGCGATTATTGATTGGTTTGCGCAAAAGTTATAGCGTTTACAAAATAGGGGATAGTTTTATACCATTTTTATTAATATTTTTTTTTTACTAGTAATGGCGGCGATCAGCGATTTTTATTGTGACTGCGACATTATGGCGGACACATCGGACATTTTTGACACATTTTTGGGACCATTGTCATTTATACAGCAATCAATGCTATTTAAATGCATTGATTCCTGTATAAATGACAGTTGTAGTGAAAGAGTTAACCACTAGGGGGGGGGAGGGGTTATGGGCTGTGACGTGTTTGTGTTTTTTTACATTAGGGGGCGGGGCTGACGTCTGACGTCATTGATCGGCTTTCCCGATGACCGGGAACAGCCAATCAATGACAGGCAGGTTTACACAAACCTTTCCCCGTTCTTCAGCTCTGTGACCCGATCGCGGGACACCAGCGGCGATCGGGTCCGCTGGTCCCGTGGCCGGGGTCACGGAGCTCTCAACCGGGTCGCGAGCGCGCGACCCACGGGCAGGCATTTAAAGGGCCACGTACAGGTACGTGATTTTGCCTGCCCGTGCCATTCTGCCACAGTATATCTGTGTGAGGCGGTCGGGAAGCGGTTAATTATTAGTGTATGACTACTTTAAATACAAAAATAAAGGTGATATTAATGGCTGCTATAATGTACTGAAAATTTTCCATCTATTCCTACCTAAACAGCAATTTTGTTTTCATGCAAGGACAGTTTTCCTTACCATATAAAATATTGGAAATAAGGTGTTTTACCATCTGATGGTACTGACCTACAGATGTGAAGGAGGCAATTAAGAATATTATAGAACAATGGTTTTTAATAAGGCAATTATTCTTTGGCAGATTGTCCTGAGTAACTCGACAACACTGTCATGTAAATTAGAATAGAAATATGATGTGTAGGATTCAGCCATACAAATGACCATCTGTTCGTCCGTTGTAAGTATTGCATGGTATTTAAATATGAGGCTACGTGTATCACATGCCTAAGAAGGTATTGCCCTCATTTGGATTTCTGCTAGTAGCATTAACTAAGGCTCGGATGCAAAGAAAATGGCGTAGTTTTTTATTTAATTGTGGAATACCACAGTTGATTTACTAAATGAATATAGACTGTTCACTTTGGAAATAGAATATTTTCCTAACTTAGTAAATAAGATGAAACTTGGGTTGACTTACTAAAATGGGAGAGTGCAAAATCTGGTGCAGCTGTGCATGGTACATAGTTAGCTAGGCTAAAAAAAAGACACAAGTCCATCCAGTTCAACCATAAAAAAAAGAAATAATAAATAAAAAATATTGTACAATCCAATATACCCAATTCAATACCCACAGTTGATCCAGAGGAAGGCAAACAAAAAAAAAACCCCAGCAGAGCATGCTCCAATTTGCTACAGCAGGGGAAAAAATCCCTTCCTGATCCCCCAAGAGGCATCAGATTTTCCCTGGATCAACTTTACCTATAAATGTTAGTACCCAGTTATATTATGTACATTTAAGTATCCAGGCCTTTCTTAAAGCAATCTACTGAGTTAGCCAGAACCACCTCTGGAGGGAGTCTATTCCCCTTTTTTTACAGCTCTTACTGTGAAGAAAACTTTCCGTATTTGGAGTTGAAATCTCTTTTCCTCCAGACATAAAGAGTGCCCCCTTGTCCTCTTTGTTGACCGTAAAGTGAATAACTCAACACCAAGTTCACTATATATATTTTTATATTATATATTTGAACATGTTGATCATATCCCCCCTTATTCTCCTCTTCTCAAGAGTGAATAAATTCAGTTCATCTAATCTTTTCTCATAGCTGAGTTCCTCCATGCCTCTTATCAGTTTGGTTGCCCTTCTCTGCACTTTCTCCAGTTCCCTGATATGCTTTTTGAGAACTGGTGCCCAAAACTGAACTGCATATTCCAGATGAGGTATTACTAATGATTTGAACAGGGGCAAAATGATATCTCTCTCTCTGGAGTCCATACCTCTCTTAATACAAGAAAGAACTTTGCTTGCTTTGGAAGCCGCAGCTTGGCATTGCATGCTTTTATTGAGCTTATGATTTACCAAAACCCCCAGATCCTTCTCCACTACGGATCCCCCCAGTTGTACTCCCCCCTAGCATGTATGATGCATGCATATTCTTAGCCCCCAAGTGCATAACTTTACATTTATCAACATTAAACCTCATCTGCCACATAGTCGCCCAATTAGACAGAGCATTGATGTCAGCTTGTAAACTGGAGACCTGTAAGGACGTTATTCCACTGCATAGTTTGGTGTCATCTGCAAAGACAGAAATTTTACTTTTGATCCCAGACCCAATATCATTTATAAAGATATTAAAAAGTAAGGGTCCCGATCATTTGTATCCAAGAAACACATATGACTAAAGAAAGATTGAAGTATCTAGAAAAACCTTGGATACAATGGTCAAGCCACTCATGTCATACTACATATTCAAGAGGGGTTTCTCTCTTGATCCATCGAGGGGTAACATGGGAGTGCATTAGAGAAAAAAGAGATCCTGATGGAAGATATGTCTTTGTCTTTGCGCTGGTGCAAGCACTGCCTGTTGTAATTATGGGGATTTATAACCCCCCCCAGCTACAATGCGAGTACTGAAAGAGGCAGTGATATTTATGTCAGAATATCCAGAGGCATATGTTATATGTATGGGAGATTTCAATATGTGTTTAGACCCAAAACTAGATAGGTTCGGAAGAAATAATCATAAAGGAGGGGAAGGGCCGAAGGTGTTGGAGAAATTTATGAACGAAGTAGGATGGGCTGACTTGTGGAGGATCAGAAACCCTGGGACTCGGGCTTACTCATGGCATGCACCTGGGAGAGGGCTAGAATAGATATGGTAATGGGGAACGAAAAGATCCTGCCAATGGTTCGGTCTGTGGCGTACATGACAAGAGGGGTGTCTGACCATTCTGGATTAACCTTTGAGCTAAAAATAGGCCCAAAAAGAATAAGACCGGGGTATAGGATACAGGCTCAATGGTTAACCCAGATAGGATTAAATGATAGAATTCCAGAGCAAATAGGAATGTTCCTAGAAGCACATGGCAATAGGAACATAGATGGAGTACTCTGGGATACATTTAAGGCATACTTGAGGGGGATAACAAGATCAACAATATCATACATTAAACGTACTAATAGGCAGGAAGAGGAGGAAATGGAACAATTATGCACACAGGCAGAAAATAGGTTCATAGAGGACCCCTCAAACATAAATCAAATAAGATGGGCAGCCTCATCACGGCAATATAAGAACCAACTAATAATTAATGCTAAGCGTAAGAAACTCCAATATGCGCAAAAAAACTTTGAACAAGGACAACAATATAATAAGATGCTGAACTTTATGATAAAAAGACAAACACCATCACTAGCAATATCAGAGGTGAAAAATGAAAAAAGAGAGGTGGTAAACACATTAGATGAGATACTTGAGACATTCCAAAAATACTATATTGACATGTATACATCAACACTGACCTGTACTCGAGAAGATATAGAGGAATATCTGAAGGATCTGAACTTCCTTAAATTAACAGAGGAACAAAAAGAGGAGTTAGAGAGGGATATAGAGGAAGAGGAAGTACGAGAAGCTATCTTCTCTCTGGGAAAGGGTAAGTCCCCAGGACCAGATGGCATACCACTGGAAATGTACCAGCGATATGCAGAAATTATGGTACCAGTCATGACCAAAATGTATGGAGAGGCGTTCCAAAGGGGAGAAATGTCTGCTTCCATGTATGACGCCACAGACATACTGATACCAAAACCAGACAAAGACAGAACTGAGTGTGGGTCGTATAGGCCAATATCATTATTAAATATAGATTATAAAGTATTGGCAAAAGTGCTTGCCAAAAGGCTCAATCAGGTAATTTTGTCTATAATAGCGGAGGACCAAACTGGATTCATGCCAGGGAAATCTACATCAATTAATATTAGAAGGACGCAATATATGACACAAATGAGAGAGTTTATTCCGGAAACAAGTGCCTTGGCATCATTGGATACAGCCAAGGCATTTGATTCTATAGAATGGGAATTTCTGCAGACAGTCCTGGAAAGGAATGGATTTGGGGAAAATTTTAGGAAATGGGTGAGAATAATCTATAAACAACCATGCTCCAATTTGCTAATAAACGGTATATTATCTCCTACAATAAAACTATACAGAGGAACAAGACAGGGCTGCCCAATGTCACCGCAGTTGTTTGCCCTGGCAATCGAGGCACTGGCAAACAGATTCAGACAATCAGATAAATATAAAGGGATTAGAGTAGGAGAAAAAATTTAACACATAGGCTTATATGCGGACGATATTATATTATATATGGGAGATGCGCAAGCATCTCTGACGGAAGCAATGAGAATAATAGAAATATACGGGAGGTTCTCAGGGTTAAAAATAAACTGGCAAAAATCCGCACTGATGCCCCTGGGAACAGGTAATACAAGAAGAGCTCAGACCCCACTAAAAATAGTTGAAGTATTTAAATATTTAGGAGTAAATATTACGTTGAAACACGAAGATGAGATGGAAGCTAATATACTCCCACTAATAGAACATGTGAAGAAAAAATTGGAAATATGGATAAAGCTACCAATATCAATGGCAGGCAGAATTCACCTGATAAAATCTATTATACTACCCAAGTGTCTATATGTATTTGCACACTCCCCAGTAAAAATACCAAAACAGATATTTAAAAAATTAAACTCGCAGATGACTCGGTTCATTTGGGCATATGGAAGATGTAAATTAAAATTTAATAAATTACAAAGACCAAAGACAGAAGCTGGACTGGCCCTCCCGGACTTATATTTATATTATTTGGCAGGGCAATTGAAACATCTAAGATCATGGGTAGGACAGGAAAAAATAACAAGGATAGAGGAATATCTCCTTAGTAAAATGCAAATAGAGGACTTAATGACGGGATTAGAATTAAAAGACTTGAGGAGAGTGGGAGTAAAAATTCCCCTTTTGAAAGTGGCAAGGACAGTATGGAGAGAGGCTAAGAAACTGACGGGATTTGTGGGAATCCCAACAGAAACTGCGCTGTGGAACAACCCAAAATTTGAACTGGAAGCTTTTGAGGACAGTAAATTCTGGAAGCAGAATAAGATAACAACTTTTGGTCAGCTATATGACACAGTTTAGAAGAGAGGAATTAAAGATATCTAAATACCCCCTTATAGGTATCCTGAAATCACAGGGACCTAAGGGATTGATAGCAAAGATTTACACACACCTGTTACAGAAGAAAATAGAAGGCGAACCACTGAAAATAAGGGATAAGTGGCAGGAGGCTATCCCAGACATGAGCGATCATGAATGGGATGAAGCCTGCAACTCCCATTGGAAGGTATCCCCTGCAATGAATAACAGGATAATACAGATGAATATAATACATCAGACATACTTGGCTCCAAATAGATTGTACAAAATGGGGAGGATGACTGAACCAAGATGTACTAGATGTGGGCAGGGGGGAGCAGACTTCCTTCATGTAATGTGGTATTGTGGTAAAATAGGAAAATATTGGCAACAAGTAGCTAGGAAAATAGGAAAAGTCCTGAATAAACCTTTTATAGCTACGATGGAAATATGTTTGTTGGGGATATTGAGGGAAGAGAGAGATAATAGAGATAATAATACCTTCTTAAGGGAGGTACTGTTCTTGGCAAGAAAACAAATAATAGAAAAATGGATTCAGCCATATCCCCCGACAGTAACCCAATGGGTGAGAGCAGTAAACCAGGTCCTACCCTATGAAAAAATAATGTATGAACAAAGGGGAAATGGGCGAAGGTATGAAAAAATATGGGCAAAATGGAATAGAACATGGTTAACAGTGGATAGAGGAATATCTGAAAATATTGTATTAAGTGACTACAGAGGGTGAGAGAGGAAGGAATGAAAGGAAGAGTAAATGTAATTATAATTTGTATTGTATAAAGAAATGGAAAAGTATATAAAAATGTATAATGTAAATTATTATGTAATGAAAAATTTGGAATAAAGAGTTTTGAAAAAAAAAAGTAAGAGTCCCAGCACTGAACCTTGGGGTATACCACTGATAACCTTAGACCATTCAGAGTAAGAATCATTAACCACTACTCTCTGAATTCTGTAATTTAGCCAGTTTTCTATCCATTTACAAACTGATATTTCCAAGCCTGTAGACCTTACCTTACACATGAGCCGTGTGTGGGGAACTGTATCGAACGCTTTTGCAAAATCCAAGTATACCACGTCCACCGCCACCCCTCTGTCCAAGGTTTTACTTACCTCTTCATAAAAAGAAATCAGGTTTGTCTGACAACTTCTGTCTTTCATGAACCCATGCTGTCTGTTGCTTAAAATTTACATCCTCTCATCCTCGTCCATGAGATGAGATTGACAGGACGTCCGTGATAGGCGGAACACTGCACACTGGCTCACTGCTGGGAAAATTAGTGTTCCTCCTATCACGGACGGGGAGGAGGAGGAGGCGCGGCTTTTGAACACTGCCGTCTGTCTGCATGACACGCTGATCGCGTAGGCAGACGGTGGTGACTCGAGTATAAGCCTAGGGGGGCACTTTCAGCCCTAAAAAAAAGCGCTGAAAATCTCGGCTTATGCTTGAGTATATACGGTAACTGTTCTCTGTTACTATGTGGAGGCGCTCCTTTAAAAACTATTTTTTTTATTTAAAGTAAAACTAAACCATAAAAAAATGCTAGCAGGTAGACGTTTTGGTGGAAGACACTTTGGAAGTCTTTTCTACCAAAGAAAAAAAAACTTTTTTTTTTTCTTACCTGTCTGCTAGTAAATTGTTTGTTTTCTACAACCTGCATAGGCTGCAACTCATGGATCAGGTCATCTCAGTTAAGTACAATTCGTTATAGTTGTAAAATGTTTTTCTTTAACACAGCATCCTTTAACAACGCTTTAATTAGCAAGCATCGAAGTGCTGATGGAAATTTTGTTCAAAAATGCACATAGGTCACCACAAAGATGCAGTGACTATTATGGAGAATGTGATCGGTGGATTTGGGGTTGAATTTCTAAAGAGAAATAGACTACCGGTATATACTTTGCAAGGGAAATTTCCTTCAGCTTAGTGAAATAAGGTGAACTTGCATCAGTTAATCATATGTAAGCAAAAATAGTGTGTGTTTGTTTTTGTTTTTTTGTTTTTTGCACATTAATGGGTATTTTAGACATTTTCACTAAGCTAAGTGAACAGTCCCTTGCAAAGTGACCAGTCTATTTGTCTTTAGTAAATCAACCCCTTGATCTCTGTCAAGCATCTGGATGTCCCTAAAGGTCAAAATTAAAGGTTTTACTTGCATATTCTATATAATAATCAGGGCCGGTGCTACCACTAGGCGAAGTAGGCAGCTGCCTAGAGCGCACTACCACCTAGGGCGCAACCGCGGCCTCTGTCCTGTTTGAGCTCAGCTCTCCTCTCCTGGTCGCTTGCCCCATTCAAGTGAACAAATCCGCCACCAATCCCCCATGTGTCCCGCTGAGCGCCCCGCTGGGCTGTCACATCTCCTCACACAGGTCAGATGTAACTCACAGCGCCGCTCCGGGACTCCTTTGCTCCAGCCTGTCCCCCTGGAGCGGCTCTGTGTGTGAGTGTGCAGCGGAGGGGCGGGGCTCGGCGGAGATAGGAGCATTGAGAGGTGCAGCGTCTGTCAGCTGACCTCCCGGCGGGGACATCATGGAGCGGGTGGACGGCGCTGGCCTGGCCCCGGCGGGGACATCGTGGAGCGGGTGGATGGCGCTGGCCTGGCCCCGGCGGGGACATCGTGGAGCAGGTGGATGGCGCTGGCCTGGCCCGGGCGGGGACATCATGGAGCGGAGGTACAAAGAGCAGAGGTAAGGAGGAGGATGGATCCTCCCCGATCTACATTGAGCTGTATGGAGGGGGTTTGTGTGTGAGTAGTGCAGGAAGTAGGTGTCAGTGTAATGGTCAGTGCAGGTGTCAGTGCAGGTGTCAGTGCAGGTGTCAGTGTAGGTGTCAATGTAATGGTCAGTGTAGGTGTCAGTGTAGGTGTCAGTGTAGGTGTCAGTGTAGGTGTCAGTGCAATGGTCAGTGTAATGGTCAGTGTAGGTGTCAGTGTCAGTGTCAGTGTAGGTGTCAGTGTAGGTGTCAGTGCAGGTGTCAGTGCAATGGTCAGTGTAATGGTCAGTGTAGGTGTCAGTGTAATGGTCAGTGTAGGTGTCAGTGTAATGGTCAGTGTAGGTGTCAGTGTAGGTGTCAGTGTAGGTGTCAGTGTAGGTGTCAGTGTAAGGGTCAGTGCAGGTGTCAGTGTAATGGTCAGTGTAATGGTCAGTGTAGGTGTCAGTGCATGTGTCAGTGTAGGGGTCAGTGCATGTGTCAGTGTAGGTGTCAGTGCAATGGTCAGTGTAATGGTCAGTGCAGGTGTCAGTGCATGTGTCAGTGCAGGTGTCAGTGTAGGGGTCAGTGCATGTGTCAGTGTAGGGGTCAGTGCATGTGTCAGTGTAGGGATCAGTGTAGGGGTCAGTGCATGTGTCAGTGTAGGGGTCAGTGCATGTGTCAGTGTAGGGATCAGTGTAGGGGTCAGTGCATGTGTCAGTGTAGGGGTCTGTGCATGTGTCAGTGTAGGGATCAGTGTAGGGGTCAGTGCATGTGTCAGTGTAGGGATCAGTGTAGGGGTCAGTGCATGTGTTGTGTAGGGGTCAGTGTAGGGGTCAGTGCATGTGTCAGTGTAGGGGTCAGTGCATGTGTCAGTGTAGGTGTCAGGTAGATTAGTGTAGGTTCCAGGTAGATTAGTGTAGGTTCCAGGTAGGTTAGTGTAGGTTCCAGGTAGATTAGTGTAGGTTCCAGGTAGATTAGTGTAGGTTCCAGGTAGATTAGTGTAGGTTCCAGGTAGGTTAGTGTAGGTTCCAGGTAGATTAGTGTAGGTTCCAGGTAGGTTAGTGTAGGTTCCAGGTAGATTAGTGTAGGTTCCAGGTAGGTTAGTGTAGGTTAGTGTAGGTGCCAGGTAGGTCAGTGTAATTATCAGGTGGATCAGTGTAGGGGTCAGTGTAATGTGAGTAGTGCGGGAAGTAGGAGTAGCAACGGCAGGGTAAAGTGGAGTCAGGGGCGCAGCCGGGGGGGGGGGGGGGGGCGGCAAAATTAGGTTTCGCCTAGGGTGTCAAAGATCCTTGCACCAGCCCTGATAATAATGTATAATATAATGTTGAGATTTAAAAGTATTTTTGTAAACAAGTTTGATTTTTTTAGCCAGATAAGTATGAAATGTTGAGTTTTAAAATTTCATATTAACCCCATTCAGCCAGTAAATGGCAAGTGCGTGTTTTGTAAGCCAGTATTTTTGATAACTGGTTTACTGCCTTTTTGTGAATACAGAATCTCAGATTACACATACTGATTTACAGTAAATGAGTCGTCTTGATCTTCCAGTGCACAAGTGCTATGGAGGCTGCCATTGCTGACATTACATTTTCAAATGTAGTTGCCTGGTTGCCCAATGGCCTTATAACTTTGAATCATTGACCCGCAACAAGTGTGTACTAAGTTTAATCAGAGCAAAGCCAAAACTTCTAATGTAAATACTTTTTTAGGGTGAGAAATGCAAAAGTCATTGAAGTCTGCTAGTCATCATGGGGTTTGCCCAAGACATTTGGAAGGGCTGGATGTCCTTCCCTGGAGACATATGGGAATTGCCCATCTCCTACAGGCCTATCCTACTATAGGTACAAGGGGTGCTCCCTCTATGGTGGTCTGTCATCTGGCTGGTACTCCTTCTCGTAAGTTCCTACAGAAATGGTCAATTCTTTCCACAACCGTTACATTTACAACTTAGAAATCTTATTTACATCTCTTGTCTCTACATTGTCTCTACATTTGTGGCGACCTGCTTGTGAGCTCTATCTGCAGTGGCTTTAAGCGGACCCCAACATCTCTTCTGTAGAGTTAATATTAACCTGCTGGCAACCTTACTGTTGTCTGAGCCTTCGGTTGTGGAAGCTCTGTCTGATGGGCCTCACAATTCTTTGCTGTGCATGCATGAATAAATATCAAAGGGCCTTAAGGGATCCTTCCATTCCTTAATATGCTATATTTAAAGGTGACCTATGCAGTTCCTCCTCTACTGCCTCTTGTGCCTTCACTGCATTGAGTTTTGTTCTCTCAGTACCTTGGCACCCTTTGGAACCTATTGGGGGAATTCCCCTTTCCACCCCCACTCTCTGGATCTCTGTATGCCATCACTTCTATGATACATGTTTTTTTCAGTATTGGCTTGTTCTGTTGGAACCCTCTCTGGTCCTTTATAGGGATTGTAGTGGTGTTGAGGCCTCAAGCCTTCTTCTCTCCTAGCATGTTTTTTTTGTTTCTACCTCAGCTCAGACTTGGTACCTTCATCCACTTTCCAGCTCCAGTGCCTCTGAAAAAAACTTTTCCCTTAGGCCCCTTTCACACTTATACGACTTGTCCCACGATTTGGGACTGCAAAGTAGCATGACAAGTCGTTCCCCATGATTTCCAATGACAGACATTCATATTAGCACGGCTTCAAGTCGTTCCGACTTCAAAGTAGTCCCTGCACTACTTTGGTCCGATTTTGATGCCACTTACACAGGCATTCCTTGAAATCGCAGCAAAAATCACGGCAAGAATCGTGGCAAAATCGCTGTAAAATCGCGCAAATTTGAAGTTGCACAAGTGTGAAAGGGGCCTTACCTGTCTTGCTGTCACTTGTGGCATTATTCCTCTTACAGTAGCTGCTGCTTTCTATGGTAAAACTGACTCTCTCCAGGCTATCTGGAAGTGGCCTTCGGACTCGGGATCTCTTTTTTTCTGGTGGAATCGATTCTTGCATGGTTTTTCTACCAGGGGACCTCTCATGTGAGGGAAGTTCTGTATTCTGTTGGCAGCTTTCAAGCATTTTAGGTGGCTTTGTATTGTTCCTGCCCTAGAGTAGTTGTTTAGTTTCCTACCTCCCTGGACTTTTCTTTCAGATGTTCCAATAGTCAAAATGCAAGACCTCAGCTGTGCTCTTCAAAGTATGGGAGACAAATGGTATTTTTGTACTCCTCACAAAATCCTATTCTGTGAGTTCATTGAAGGCCACAGCATCTTCCTACAGGCTGTTTTTTGTCGGTTAAAATTTATTCTTTATGTACTGCTTTGTAACTGAGTTCCCTCTAACACATGGGGGGTCTGACCACCATTACTGGCTGCCCCTAGGCTGTGATTTTGTTTTGTTTGTTTTTTTTTTTAGTGTCCTATTCCTGAAGGTGGCGCTATAAAAGCAATGATCTCTGATCAAGATCTCAGCTGTGCCCTTGTTCAGTCAGTGCTAAACTAATTAGACAACATAGTATGCACTTTACATACTGAAACATAAATGCATACTGTAGTATATGCCTATGTGAAACGTGAGGGATTAATACAAATTATAACAAACTGAAAACTTGTAAAAAAGTTGTAGGAAATTGACTAAAATCCGCTATGCTTTGCTATTTCAAGAACTTTAAAGATTGTGAGTCACTCAGGAGAGTGGCTTGACCTCGTTGTTTGAGCACAAAGATTTCATGATTCTCTTTGGTGATGGTATGATTTGCACTCAGACTGAAATAAACATAGCTGTACCCTGAGGTGGACATGTCCACGACAAAACACCTCTACTGTACATAGTCTTATTGAAGTATAGCCACATAACAAAAGTCTCTTATAATTCTAAAGACCATCGCAGCCTTTTCTTAAAAAAAAAAATATAGACAATTGAATTTTAGGGCATGTTTTTGGCATTTTCTCTGTTCAACATGTTATTGCTGAGCAGTTTTAAAATGAAGAAAAGTAATTTAATTTACCATACTGCAATAGGAATTGTATACTGCACTGTGTAGGCCCTGTCGGAAACCTGCTAATGAAATGGAGCAAGGTAGCCAAATACAAACATTTTGAGGTTGACATGTCTTGGAGTACATATCCCCAAATAGAAGGAAACAAACTGTAAACTATGTATGCCTATAAGGACGTTTAACTGCTTGTGGAAGGTTTTTGTGTTTCTTAAAAGGATATACATGCGTTTAAAAAAATGCATTTCTTGCCTTAGTATCTTTATGTACAACATTTCCTCCTTTTTTGCAATTTGTATGGGCAAGTTCCCTAGTAGGAGGGAGAGGGTTGGTGTAGTACAGCTTTAATAATCAAAGGATAAAATATTCCACTCACAAAGGTAATGATTGGACAAGTGTGAAGGCTCAGTGCAGTGTTGTCCTGCCATGTCAGTCCATACCGCTGCACCTCGGCTCTGGTTGTAGAGGGAGGCCGGAGAACACCGGGGGGCATCCTCCAACAACCCTCTGACACTAGAACCGAGGGACAGAGGCATGGACTGACAGCTCCATCTGAGGCAAGACAACACTGCACCGAGCCTTCCCCAGTCTCACGCTTGTCCGATCATGACCTTTTTGAGTTGAATATTTTATGTATTTTATTCTTTGATTATTAAAGCTGTACTACACCAAGGGTGCGCTTGAGCTCTTCTTTGGATATAGCAGCCTTGCATCCCTTTTGGAATACGGACACCTGTTTTATATACTTCCAGGCATTGTTTTTCAACCCTACACCTTGGACACTTACATGGGCAGTACACCAGAACATTTTATGGACAATACTCCATAAAGAATATTGTTTGTTTCAAGTTCCCTAGTAGTCTATTGTTTTGTTTTTGTATATTAAAGTGATTGTAAAGGTTCATTTTTGTTTTTTTTAAAATAACAAACATGTTATACTTACCTGCTCTGTGCAAGGGTTTTGCACAGAGCAGCCTCAATCCTCCTCTTCTGGGGTGCCCCGGCGGAGCTCCTAGCTCCTCCTCTTCATCAGGTGCCCCCACGGAGAGCCGCTTTCCATGGGGGGCACCCGTTCTGGCGTGCTTACAATTCCCGCTGCTGCGTCCATTGACACAGATAGCAAGACTCAGCCCCGCCCCGCGCTCACGTGTCACTGGATTTGATTGACAGCAGCAGGAGCCAATGGCTCCTGCTGCTATCAATCTACCCAATGAGGATTGAGACAGCGGCTGGAGTCACTGGGCTCATGCACATTGCTGGAACGGACAAGCTCAGGTAAGAAAAGGGGGGGGGGGCTCCGGGGGCAGCTGCAGCACAGAAGATTTTTCACCTTAATGCATAAAATGCATTAAGCTGAAAAACATGGAGACTTTACAACCCCCTTTAAGTGTTTTTTTTTGTGACTTTAAAACAAATACATTTCTTTGCAGAATACTTTTTTCAGGTTTTGAGATGCAGTACTTGTTAGATTGACTTTTAAAAACATAGTAGAGAAGGAAAAGATAATACAAGGGCTACTCCAAGTGGTGCCCTCGGTCATCAAATGATGATAAGGACTATTTTGGTACCCAAATATACAGCAAGGGTTTATATAAAAAATAACATTTATTACAAAAATATTTTGGTACCCAAGGGGTTACGTCTATCCCCGTATCATTGTGTCTCCACATACCTGTGGGGGCCCTCAAATTATCAATTACTGTTTTGAAAAAAAAAATTTGTTTCAATGATTTTTTAATTGTTGTTACCATTAATTGTATTTTGTATACAATACAATACAATTGTATTTTATATATATTGTTGTAATAATTATTTTTATTTTTTTATATAAACCCTTGCTGTATATTTGGGTACCGAAACAGTCCTTATCATCATTTGATGATCGAGGGCACCACTTGAAGTAGCCCTTGTATTATCTTTTCCTTCTCTACTATAAAATTATAGGATGATGGTACCTAACCCTACTTTTCATATATATCTATTGAGGCAACACTCTTTTTATTATATTTTTAAAAACATTTTTATATTGCTAATGTGTACAGTAGGTGCCCATGATATTGTGTCAATCTCGTCGCTTTTATCGGGGAGATTGACACCCTGCGAGCCCCGTCGTGGGAGCCAGTGCCGAGCTGGCTCACATCAGGAAAGGAAAAATTTTTTTTTCCTTTCCCAATGAGCGACAAGCATTGCGGACATTAAGGCCGGGTTCACACTGGTGCGGGGATCCGACTTGGATCCCCGCCAATACCCAGGCACTGTGTTTGGTATGAATCTTGAGGGAGAACTCCACGCCAAATTTTAAATAAATAACCGGCATGGGTTCCGCCCTTAGGTCTGGTATGGATTTTAAGGGGAACCCCCTACGCCGAAAAAACGGCATGGGGGTCCCCCAAAATCCATACCAGACCTTATCCGAGCACGCAGCCCGGCCGGTCAGGAAAGGGGGTGGGGACGAGCGAGCGCCCCCCCTCCTGAACCGTACCAGGCCGCATGCCCTCAACATGGGGGGGTGGGTGCTTTGGGGAAGGGGGGCGCCCTGCACCCCAAAGCACCTTGTCCCCATGTTTATGAGGACAAGGGCCTCTTCCCGACAACCCTGGCCATTGGTTGTCGGGGTCTGCGGGCGGGGGACTTATCGGAATCCAGGAGCCCCCTTTAAAAAGGGTGCCCCCATGCTCGCTCGTCCCCACCCCCTTTCCTGACCGCCGGGCTGCGTGCTCGGATAAGGGTCTGGAATGGAATCTTAGGGGGATCCCCACGCCGTTTTTTTCGGCATAGGGGGTTCCCCTTAAAATCCGTACCAGATTTTCCCTTAGGCCGGCCGTGCCTGGGTTGAATTCCGAAAAAAATTTCTTTCGAAAATCGTAACTAAGACTTTTGGTTCAAATTTTGCACCATTAGTGGGCCACAGCAATGTCCTATTTTCATGTGGCCACCGAATTTAAGTAATTGGGCATGTTGGAATTTTTTACAAAAATTAACTAATTTCTAATCAATAATGGGAAAATCCTGTGAGAAATATAATCAAAAATAAATGCGCATAAGCTGTGACCTGGAAAGAAAAGATGATTACCAGCTACAAAATTTTTTTTCTGTAGCAACACAAGGTGAAATTGAAGACTTGGTTGGTCAAATTTCTAAATCAATGGTGGCACCATCGGATCACAAAACACATGAAATTTCTGATTTTCAAAAGACAATTCATTCAGAATTCAACCCATGTATGGTCTGCATTACTCCTTGCTCTGTCCTGACAACATTGTCAAAGGGACGGAAATGAGGGAAAATCTTGCAAACAGAGCCACAGACAAAACAAATAAACCTAATAGGCAGTGGCGTAACTAGAACCTTCAGGGCCCGATGCAAGAGAACATAAAGAGCCCTGAAGGGCCCATCCCTCCATGCCCGGTGGTGGAATATCATGGTCCGGTCGCAAGTGCGACGTTTGTCTGCTAGTTCTGCTTTACTTTTATTTTAGTATTCTACCATTTGTTTTATTAATTTTTTTTACAATATTTTTTTTTATTTTTTATTTTTTTGGTGAGATATCAGGAGTCTAAACAAACCCCTTGTGTCTGACTTTTGAGACAGAGAAACGAGATTGAGGACACAGCCCTCAATCTCCTTCTCTGCAGCTTCAGCTGCGCAGAATGAATGGATAGGAATAGCTCTCTGCAGAGGCTTCCCATTCATTCACAGACTGAAGCATTGTAAACACAGTTTCCAGAGTCAGGGATCGGTACAAATCACTGACTCTCCATTCAGAAAAAGTCTTCATTCTGACAGATCCCGCAGCAACCGGTGGGAGGGGGGGGGGGAAACCCTGCAGGGCTGTGGGGATGCGGAGGGGGGGGCGCTTCAGGAAAAAGCAAAGGAGGGCTGGAGAGCACATAGGTGGCTGCATAGGAGAAACTGTGGGGGCGGCTGCATATACAAAACCGATCTCTCCATTTTCCTCCCTGCTTCTCCTCATCTCTCTCCTGCAGGCATTAAGCAGCTGCAGGAGGAAAATTAAGAGATTGGTTCCTCTATGCCAGTGTTTTTCAACCATTTCCAGTCAGGGCACCCTTGAAAGTATTTTCAGTCTGGAGGCACCCTAGTCTAAGGCTTGGTTCACATTACTGCGTGTCATGGAATGCGCGCAAAATTGCGCATGTTCTTGACACACAGACAAAGGCATTGCTCTTTAGCAGACATGCAGGGATGTCATTAATTCTTAATGAAACCGCTACGCATTGGCAAACGTGGTGCATTTTCAGTGCAGCGCAATTTAAAAAAAAAAAGGGATTTTTTTCCCTGTATTTCTGTGGGGCAGCCCACTGAAATGAATGTGCTGCCCTATATGCAGTACACAGTTGCACAGATGTAAACCAAGGGCTTGTTCACATGTGAGTTTGAGGGGTGGTAAAACCACATGCTTTAGCTGTATTTTTAACCCCCCCCCCAACTTTTCCCTCTGTAGCGGCAAAGCAGCTGGGGGTGTACACATGAATGAATGAGTGACTTGTATAGCGCTACCTATGCAAACTGAATCACCTCAGGGCGCTGTCCATTTGTGGTATAGCGTGGTCTTTTGCCCCATGGGGTCCCGACGCCCTTACAAACACATACAGCATACACATATTTGGCCAATTTTTCAACATGATCTAATTAACCTACCAGCATGTCTTTGGAGTGTGGGAGGAAACCGGAGTACTCGGAGGAAACCCACGCAGGCACAAGGAGAACATGCAAATTCCAGACAGATGGTGTCGTGGTCGGGAGTTGAACCAGCAACCCTATTGCTGTTAGGTGAAAGTGCTAACCACTGCACTGCCCAATAATAAATATGCTGTGGTTACGGCTGGAAGTTTACCCCTAGGTTAATGGGCTGCACTGCAACCACCCTGCAACTGTGTGCATTGCACCCAATTGCAGCATAGCGATGATCCATTTAGGGGGTTAAAACAGGCGGTGGCCCCCGGTCTGGAACAAACAGGGTATGAGAATCTAGATAATGACTGGCCTTCCATTCAATCTCTGACTGTAGATAGTGGTCACTTCCAACTACCATTCTGGAAAGCAATCAGATTACACCACCTCCTACACTCAATTCCCAACCCGGCACAGTTTAACCGTGACCTGATGACTTTTGAAGTCTACTGTAATGACGAGGGAGTCTTACCTCAAGTACTATCTAAAACCTATGCCCTACTCAACTCCCCTCCGGAACAACCGGATCTGACATTCATACAAAAATGGGAAACTGACCTACGACGTACATTTACTAGTACCCAAAAACAAACAATTATCAGATTCTCTTTAAAAACATCTATTTGCACAAAGATACAAGAACTCAACTACAAGATCCTGACCAGATGGTACTATACCCCTAGCAGGCTTCACAAGTACTTCCCGGCCACATCAGACAAATGCTGGAGGTGTTAGGCAGATAAAGGGACACTCCTCCACATCTTTTGGTCTTGCCCTCTGCTCCAGCACTTCTGGACGACAGTCCGAAGGATTACACAAAAATTCACGGATTACACGATAAGTGATGATCCGGCTTTCATCCTGCTGCATGCCATTACAATCCCGGCACGGAAATACAAAAAGTTGATAGTAAGGCACCTATTGAACGCAGCCAAATCCTGCATCCCACTTTTGTGGAAGAAATGTTTGCCCCCAACTATAGGGTTGTGGCTGCGCAGAGTGGAGGAGATCAGAAGGTTGGAGGACTTAGTCAGTAGCTCCGCAGCTCCGCAGCCTCCGTCAATAGCACCGGCCTTTTTCAGGCCAGCATTCCCTGATCCTCACCCAGCCTTGAATCAGAATCCGAGTCCCCCCCCAGGCACGGAGACCGGGTACGCGACCCCCCGGCCCCTCACGATCACCTTACCTTCCAGCACCGTCACCGCCGCTTCTCCCAGCCCGCCAGCCTCGCTGGGTAGGCGGTCAGGAAACACAGCGGCTCCGGCCTAGTCCGGCCGGCGCCGGAACACCGCTCCGTCGGCAGCAGCCCCCCCCGCAGCTAGCACCCGCGCCACTGGGTACCCACGCCCAGCCAGGACATCACCAGGACCCCCCAGCAGGTGCTAACGGGAATTGCTCCAATTCAGGTCAGTCACCTGGGTGGGCAACATCCACAGCCGCCGTCACCTCTGCTCTAGCTTGCTAGACGAGGAAGAAAGCGACTGCGGCTGAGACCCAGCCCACACCATCTCACCTCTCAGCTACCCTTATTTTCCTTTCTGCAGGCCGGCGTGCCCTTCCCTCTCAGAACACCACTCCCGTAGCAACCGGACTTCACCGCAGAGGCACCAGGTCACACAGCAAGTGCCGCTGGGATTATCTCCAATCAGGTAAGTTCCCGGTATTCCCCCTCCCCCTACTAGTCGTTGATCCAGGGCCCTATGGTCCGACCGCCTTCGGGGGTCAGGAAGGAATTTTTTTTCCCCTACTGAGCGATTGGCCGGCACAGTTAGGGTTTTTTTCGCCTTCCTCTGGATCAAAAGGGAGGGCAGTAGGTTCAACAGGCCCCCTATCACCCCTACCGGAATGATTCGCACCAGCACAAGATACCACAGCGGTCACCAGCAGTATTCTTCTGGTCCAGGATCTGCGCTACAAGCGGAGGCAGCTGGAACAGCCAGGAATTAGCGACTCGACCCAACAAAATCTTTCCACATAGGGCACTACATGATCACCTTGCGCGCTTACAAATAGCCTCTACACGGCGGCAAGTCTGATACCTAGACTGATAACCGGAAAATCCCGGATCAGGATCATCAGCACTGTCATCCTAGTGCCATCAACTTCACCCTCCCGCCATGTGCTACTTCAAATATTCAGCAGAAGTTCTCCACAGGCTAAGGAATGCCACCTCAACATTGCCAGCCTCCATTCATGCGCCATGATCAACACCAGATCTGCAGTCAAACACAGACTGGAAGTACACGACTTCTTCACCCAAAACAACATAGATTGCCTCTTCATCACAGAAAGCTGGCTAACTCCCGACTGCAACACCATCCTTACCGAATTGGTGCCGGAGAACTACAGGATCCTAACTGAGCATCGGATAGGAAAAAAAGGAGGAGGCCTAGCAGTGATTTTTAAATCGCACCTGGTGCTCACCAAACCGATTTTGCAGAACTCAATGCCTTTTATGGAGACACTGACGCTACATCTTCAATCAACACCCCATGACACCACTCACATTCTACTCTGCTATAGACCACCAGGACCAAAGACCAATCTTCTTACTCCCCTCACGGAATTCATTTTAATTCACACCCTGGATTCCAAAAACCTCCTGGTATTTGGAGACTTTAATCTCTGGGCAAATTCTACCCAAGACCCTATCGCGACCGCCTGCATCAACCAACTGTAAGAACTGGGTCTCCAGCAACTGATAAAGACTCCAACACATGGCTCAGGACACACCCTGGACCTTATCTTCAAACAAAATTTGAACATCAACATACTCGACAACCTACCACTACCATGGACGGACCACCACGCCATCAAATTTAAAATCTCCATTAATACCACCCAGCAAAAACAGAAACCGGCAACAACAACTCACTGGACCAGATCGAAGAAGAAACTACACTCCGAAACCTTCAAAACCATGTTAGCAAACAAAATAGCAACGCTGAATTTAACCCACTCAATGGAACAAACACTCAGCTCCCTAAACAAGGTATTACTACAATCAGCAGACTCAGTGGCTCCAAAACGCAGAACACTCATCCGGAGGAAAAACTCTGGATGGTTTAATAGCTCTCTCACGCTACTCAAGCAAGAACGCAGAAGAGCCGAAAGAGCATGGAGAAGAAATCCTACCAAGGAAAATCAGATAAACTACAAAGCACTCACAGAGAATTATCACAAAGCAATCTTCAAAGCTAAAAAAGATTATTTTGCAAATACCATCTCATCGGCACTAAACCGCCCTCTGGAACTTTTTAAAATAGTCGCTCAGTCGATGAACCCGGTATGTTTAGAGCCCCCAGCAAACGAAACCCAAGATTTCTGCAATGAGTTATCAGATTTTTTCATAGACAAAATCGACAACATCCGGAAAATAATTCATCTGAAGAAAACTTCCAACCTCAGTCAATCAGAGCAAAAAGAAGATATCGTCATGAATATTCCACATCCACCAAAATTTTCTCTGATCCCAATCACCACGGACACCACTAAAAACATCATCAAAAACCTCAGAGACAACTCCTGAAAGAATGCTCCGACATCTTGGCGCCTACTCTAACTCGCCTCATAAATCAATCTTTCAAAGAAGGGATTGTTCCGGGCGCCCTCAAACAAGGCATCATCAAACCCCTGCTAAAGAAACCCAACCTCGACCCTCAGGACCCTAACCACCGCAGACCGATAACAAGCCTCAACACCATCTCCAAGATTATGGAGAAAGCGGTCGTACAACAGCTACACCGCCACCTAGATACACACAAACTCCTGGACCCCCTACAATCAGGCTTCTGCCCAGGCCATGGTACAGAAACGGCACTCCTGAAGATTTGGGACGACGCCCTCGAAGCAGCAGATGACGGAGAATCATGTCTCCTGGTACTGTTGGACCTCAGTGCAGCGTTTGATACTGTGGACCACAATACTCTACTCATCCGCCTTACAGAAGTAGCAGGAGTCACAGACGCAGATCTACAATGGTTCGCATCCTTCTTAGGAAATCGCTCTCAGACAGTGAAACTAGGAGCTTTTACCTCTGAAACACGGGCAATTTCTTGTGGAGTCCCTCAAGGATCACCCTTGTCGCCAGTACTCTTCAACATATACATCCCCCACTCCTCAAAATCATCAGAAGATCAGACCTCTGCTTCCACTCATACGCTGATGACACCCAATTATATTTTCGGATCACCGGACAAAAAGACCATCATCAGCAATTAAAAAAATGCCTCACTCTGATAGACGACTGGATGACTGCCAGCTCTCTTAAACTCAACGAATCAAAAACAGAACTTCTTATTCTACATGCAAACCAAAACTCCCAAACCAAGATCCCTTGGACACCTCCTACCATCTTTGGACAGACCATCTCCCCAAGGACCAAGGCCAAGAGCCTCGGAGTCATCTTTGACTCAGAAATGTCAATGGATGCACAAATAGGATCGGTAGTTAGCGGATCTCACCATCTCCTTCGCCTGCTACGCAGACTCATCCCCTTCATTCCAAAGGAGGACAAAGCAGTGGTAGTTGGAACCGTCATTAATTCACGACTTGACTATGCAAACTCCCTTTACATAGGATTACCCCAATATCAACTTGCGCGCTTACAACTTATCCAAAACACGGCGGCAAGGATAATAACAGGAAAAAAAACGTGGGAATCCATCTCCCCTTCCCTGAGAAGCCTACATTGGCTAACCGTAAAGAATCGGGTCATTTTTAAGACCCTCTGCCTCACCCACAAATGCACCCACGGAGACGCTCCTCAATACCTTCTCGAGAAAATAAAACACTACACACCCAATCGCAGTCTTCGATCGTCCGACCAAAACCTCCTCCTCATCCCCAAGTCCCGCTACAAATCAAAAGGGGAACGAAGATTCGCTGTTCAAGGACCACGGCTATGGAATGCACTACCAACCTAAATCCGCATGTAAGAAAACCATCAGGCCTTCAGGAAAAAACTCAAGACCCACCTCTTCTAAGAAGCTTGACAACAAAGCACTAATACAGCGCCTTGAGGCGATTCAGTTCGCATTGTAGCGCTATACAAATTATTCATTCATTCATTCATTACAGCACAAAATAAACAAGAACAACCCTCCCAGGCATGGATGCTCTGGAATATGTTCATACTCTCCGATGAAGGAATAGCCATACTTGCCACTTAAAACAAAGAAACACAACAGAAAACGTTCCACCTAGGCCTACATCTTCATACCCTCCCCTTCACCCCCCCTTCTAGACTCCTTGTTTCCTCTTCCTTCTTTCTTCCTTCCTCCCTTTCTCTTTTTCGTTTCCTCTTCTATCCTCTATGGAACTTCTTTGTTTCCAACTGCTTGATTCCTGAGATTTCTTTTTGATGTGTTTGAATTCAGGGATTGCACGGTTCAACCCGACTTATGGTTACAAAGACGTGATGAAGTACATCATCCATAAAACCTGTCTTTTGTTAATGAAGGTTAATTACAGATGCTCAATATTTAACCACAATACATCAATGCCACTGTTATTAATATGTCATATACCCACCTGTGAACACCAACTATGATTATGAGAATTGTACCGTGTTTTTTTCTGTAGATTCTTTGTTCTCTTCCTTCCTTTTGGAAAACAAATAAAATTTATATTTGAAAAAAAAAAAAAAAACAGGCGGCGAGGAGGCAATATAATCTTTCAGAGGCATTTGACAGGCCTCTTTACCGCCTGTCAAATGCCTCTGAAAAGCGATCTGAGCATGGATTGCTTTTCAGAGGAATTCCATTTTCTTGCTGGTACTAAGAACAAACCGTGAAAAAAAACCCAGTTCTGTGCACACATACAGTATGTCACAAAAGTGAGTACACCCCTCACATTTTTGTAAATATTTTACTATATCTTCTCATGTGACAACACTGAAGAAATGACACTTTGTTACAATGTAAAATAGTGAGTGTACAGCTTGTATAACAGTGCACATTTGCTGTCCCCTAAACATAACTCAACACACAGCCATTAATGTCTAAACCACTGGCAACAAAAGTAAGTACACCACTAAGTGAAAATGTCCAAATTGGATACAATTAGCCATTTTCCCTCCCCGGTGTCATGTGACTCATTAGTGTTACAAGGTCTCAGGTGTGAATGGGGAGCAGGTGTGTTAAATTTGGTGTTATCGCTCTCACTCTCTCATACTGGTCACTGGATGTTCAACATGGCACCTCATGGCAAAGAACTCTCTGAGGATCTGAAAAAAAAAAATTGTTGCTCTACATAAAGATGGCCTAGGTTATAAGAAGATTGCCAAGACCCTGAAACTGAGCTGCAGCACACGGTGGCCAAGACCATACAGCGGTTTAACAGGACAGGTTCCACTCAGAACAGACCTCGCCATGGTCGACCAAAGAAGTTGAGTGCACATGCTCAGTATCATATTAAAAGGTTGTCTTTGGGAAATAGACATATGAGTGATGGCAGCATTGCTGTAGAGGTTGAAAGGGTGGGGGTCAGCCTGTCAGTGCTCAGACTATACGCCGCGTACTGCATCAAATTGGTCTGCATGGCTGTCATCCCCAAAGGAAGCCTCTTCTAAAGATGATGCACAAGAAAGCCCACAAACAGTTTGCTGAAGACAAGCAGACTAAGCACATGGATTACTGGAACCATGTTGTGTGGTCTGATGAGACCAAGATAAACGTATTTGGTTCAGATGGTGTCGAGCGTGTGTGGCGGCAACAAGGTGAGGAGTACAAAGACAAGTGTGTCTTGCCTACAGTCAAGCATGGTGGTGGGAGTGTCATGGTCTGGGGCTTCATGAGTGCTGCCGACACTGGGGAGCTACAGTTCATTGAGGGAACCATGAATGCCAACATGTACTGTGACATACTGAAGCAGAGCATGATCCCCTCTTTTCAGAGACTTGGCGCAGGGCAGTATTCCAACATAACACCCCAAACACAACTCCAAGACGACCACTGCCTTTCTAAAGAAGCTGAGGGTAAAGGTGATGGACTGGCCAAGCATGTCTTCAGACCTAAACCCTATTGAGCATCTGTGGTGTACCCTCAAACGAAAGGTGGAGGAGTGCAAGGTCTCTAACATGCACCAGCTCCATGATGTCATCATGGAGGAGTGGAAGAGAACTTCAGTGGCAACCTGTGAAGGTCTGGTGAACTCCATGCCTAAGAGGGTCACGGCAGTTCTGGAAAATAATGGTGGCCACACAAAATATTGACACTTTGGACATTTTTACTTAGGGGTGTACTCACTTTTGTTGCCAGCGGTTTAGACATTAATGGCTGTGTGTTGAATTATTTTGAGGGGACAGCGAATTTACACTGTTACACAAGCTGGACACTCACTAATTTACATTGTAGCAAAGTGTAATTTCTTCAGTGTTGTCACATGAAAAGATATAATAAAATATTTACAAAAATGTAAGGGGTGAACTCACTTTTGTGAGATACTGTACATGCATGCACTATTTTTTTAGCGCCCCTATACCAACGTTTTAGCTGCGCTATTCGGCCGCTAGCGGGGAGGTTTTAATCCCCCCGCTAGCGTCCGGAAAGGGGTTAAATCCACCCGCAAAACTCCGCTACATCAGCGCTTTGCCGGCGGTATGGCGGTGCTGCCCCATTGTTTTGAATGGGCAGGAGCGATGTATTAACTGCTCCTCCACCGCTGCAAAGAATCTGCTGGCAGGACTTTTTGTGACGCACTGCCAGCGCAGCGCCCCAGTGTGAAAGCACTCAGGCTTTCACACTGGGTTTGCAGCTGAGGCTTTTTTCAGGCGCTATGCAAGCGCTATTTTTAGCACTGTTGCGCCCGAAAAACGCCTCCAGTGTGAAAGGGGTCTTAATCATTCATTCTGATTCAGTCAGTCCACCCATTGGAAGGTGACAGTGTGACTCCCACAAAATGTGCCATGTGAAAAATGTGGGAGATATACATTAGCTTCATACCTATTGAAATGTTTCTGAATGTACTGTAATCTTTTATAAATAAGCCAAAATGCCAACTATAGCAAAATCAATGAATTGATCTTAAGAGAACAGAACTAAGTGAACTTTAAATTATTTCTGGTTTCTATTAGCTTGTGCAAGTAATCAGGTTAACGCAATCATGATTTACAATTTTCCCAGCATAGGTTTTTTTGGGTAATTCTTTTTCTCCAAAATGACGAGTACAAATTGCTTCCAACTTAGCTCATACACATATCACCCCTAAAAATCAATGCCGTTAAATTAAAAATGAAAAAATTGGTAAACACAGATGACATCAGCTACGTTTTTAAGTTTACAACAGCAAAATAAAAAACACCTGTTTTTTTTTTTTTTTTTTTTAGTATTTGCATATTTTGACTTCATAATAAAGTCAGACCTCATGTGCTACACATACGGGAATCAAATATTTCTCATGTATGATACTTTTATACATGTACAAGTGACCAGCTACATTACACACAACCAAACTTATTCTGAGTCTTTATTCTTGTTTTAGAACTTTTGAGTTGGAATACCACAAGGGACCAAATATGATGCAAACTTCTTGGCACGGGCCACCAAAAGTTTGTTAATATCTGCATCAAGTCATTTGGCACAATCTGAGTCAAATCCCAGCCCAGTCATTGCTACTGTAGAAATATTTTGGTTTAGAATTATTTATGACTTTTTTTTTTTACAGCTAATGATTTTGTGAGGAACACTAGGTTCTTATCATTTTCATTATAACACTGATGTTGAAAATTTCCAGCATATAAATTAAAACGATTGTAAAAAGCCTGGCTTAAAAGCTTCAGTTTGACAATGGCAACTTGGGTTCTTTTGAACAGCATTTACATGCATGCAAGATAAAAAATGATTTTTAAATGGATAGCCAGTGAGCAGATGAGCTGTGGTCACATTATTACCTTCTGTCACTAACTGCTCAATGGGGAAACAAAGTAATAAAATCTGTGCATACATAATAAGCTCATAAAAATGGTTATGAAGACACATTGTGTAATTTCAGGTATAAACCAGCCAAGTCTTTACTTGCCCCTGCTAATAGCTTATTAAGGGTAAAAAATTTAGCTTTCCTATTGCTGTGTCCCCATGGGAGAGTGTCCCCCATTTCCTGCCACTGTAATAACATTGTAAAAAAGGTAAAAAAAAATAACATGGACTCAACCTTTTTCCTATTTTATCCAAACGAAAAAAAATTTTTGGCTATATTTGCACTTTAAAGTGGATGCAAACCCGGAAATTTTTTTTTTATTAAGGCTTGCATCTTGTACAGTATAGGATTTCATGTCACCTGTGCCCAGTCTTGCCACGAAGAGGTAATCCAGCTCTGAGCAGTCCTCTTAAATTTTTTCAGTGAGATAAAAATGGACAGACAGAGAAATAGGAGTCCAGTTCTCCCCCTTGCTGTAAGTGACAGGTGATTTACATGTCTCATGCACAAGCCTGAGAGAGACATTCTGTGTACTTCAGATCCCCCTCCTCCTTTCTTCTCCAGCTCTCTCAGGATTGGCTGCGCCACACCTCAGTATGATTGGGCATGCTGAAGTCATGTGGTGACCTTTCTGGGTTTTGACAGTATGTTAGTGATCATAGAAGTTCAGTGTAAGAAATACACAGGAGAAAATGCATGTTGACGGGGAGTGTAGAGGTGGGCGGGGAGTCTACTGACATCACGGCTCCACCCACTGAGCTCCGTACAACAGACCCACCCACAGAATCTGCAGTTTTTCGGGCCTCATAACAGACAGAGAGGAGACATTTGACAGGTAAGGATACATGCAGGATGCACCACTATGGCAGTAGTTTAGAAAGGATTAGAGTGGGTTTACATCCACTTTAATAATGCATTCTGGATCTGGTTTATTACTACAAAGTGCCCATTCATACTCATGCAGTGTCGATTTGTGTAAATAATAGATACATAAATAAATAAAATAAAAGTATTTGACAAGCATATGTAGCTGACAAAACATGTTGGTTTCAGTAACATTGTTTATTTCTCATTATTCTCATTATTTTCCCCAAAGTCTCCTTCCTCGGTTTAATTTCTTCAGGCTGTATCACAATGTTCTGAACAGACTTATTGTGAGAGCCAAAAGAAAGGAGCTTTTAAACAACAACAATTGTAACTGACGGTGCAGGCAGCATTGCCTGTGCCAGTTTCTAACATTATTATTTTATATGCCTGCTCTTCTGAACTTCCATTATTTACTCTCCATGATCACATTTACACAAAGAATATTTTTTCAAATATGTATACATAATGTATTGTCACTTGCCACGTCACCTGCCACCAGATGCCGATTGTCATTTGCGACATCGCCTGCCACCAGATGTGGATTGTCACTGCATTGGTGGCAGCACTAGCCCATGTAGCACAGTGGCATGCCTCTGTGTAGTGGTGGGTCCTGGCTGTGAGGGCGGAAGAGCGGTGATGTGGGGGCAGGCAGAGAGAGATGATGTCATCCCTCTGCTCCCTGCCGCACCTCCGACATTGAAAAGACATGGCCGTGAGGGCAGAAGAGCGGTGATGCCGGGCGGGTGGAGAGAGATGACATCTCTGTGCTCCCTGCTACGCATCTGACAGTGCAGCCTTTGCCGCCAAGCTGCAGAGTGGCTACGGCCCGGCACCAGGACAGGGGTTGGAGACCCCTGCCTTAGGTGACCAGTCTCTTTACTACCTCCTGCAGGTCATGCTGGTGTCATCTCAAGAAGCATCTAGCATGGAAAAAATGATTTTAGCTTAATATAATAAATATGCCAAAATTAAGTAAATCTATTTCTGGGTAGAATCCCTGCCAACCAGCCACTGCTATATTTTCTCTATGCTTCAGGTGAACGATCTCTTTACTACCTCCTGGTATTTTGTGGCAGGTAATGCTGGTATAATCCAAAAGTCTTACAACCACTCAGGCACTCAAGAGGTGCTCCTAAAGGCCCTTTCACATGGGTGCCTCCATGTAGTGGATTCTGCTTGCTCTACAGGGGATTGCTCACACAGTCCCACTCTTCTCTATGAGGAAATCAGATGGAAACAACCCGACTGTCCATTTCTATCCGATCAGCTGGACAGATGGAAAATAGGACCACCATCCGTCTTTTTTTGCAAGCAGGATCTGATTGGATGGCTGTGGGTGTCAGCTGACATCCGCCACTCCATAGGAGAGACTGGAGGGTCCGATCAGGTCTGCCTAAAAAACTGATCGGTGGACCTAATGTGACAGCCCATGTAAAAGGGCCCTAATGCTGTTCAATTGTGCAGCCCTCCTCAGATCAGGAAATCTTCAAAAAAATGCAAAAACACACACAGGAAGGTGCAAACGCCTAGTACATTACCACCATACAACTTTATTTAATACGGAAAGACAATTGCATGCTCACAAACATAAATGACAATGGGTATATCACATGGAAACTCCAGCTGTAGGCGATGTCATGTAGCATGGATGGTTCAGGCTCTCTGAGAAAGGGGACATGTCCCCTAAAACCCGTCAGCCCACTAGCAGTGCACTACATGGCTAGATGACATTGCCTACAGCTGGAGTTTCCATGTGATATGCCTGTTGTCATTTATAATTTGTGAGTATGCAATTGTCTTTCAGCATTAAATAAAGTTGTATAGTGGTAATGCACTAGGTTGTTTGTGCCTTCCTGTGTGTGTTTTTGCTGGTATAATCCTAAATTCTTGCTTAAAGTGTTTGTAAAGGCAGAATGTTTTTTCACCTTAATGCATTTTCTGCATTAGAGTAAAAAACCTTCTTTTGTCAGCTGCCCCCCAGCCCCACCAACACTTACCTGAGCCCAATCTGGATCCAGTGCAGTGCCCAACAGTAGTGGCTCTCTCCCTCCTCACGGGACTCAGTGAAAGGAGCGGGAGCCATTGGCTCCTGCTGCTGTCAATCAAATTCAGTGACGACGGAGCGGGAGCAAGCCTGCCTCTGTGCCACCATAGGAAGTGACTTCCTGTGGTGGCACACGAAGAAGAGGAGGAGCCTAGAGTGACAGGGGGACCCCTAGAAGAGAAGGATCGGGGCTGCTCTGTGCATAACCATTGCGCAGAGCAGGTAAGGATGACTTGTTTGATATTTAAAAAAATACACAATCACTTTACTTAATTTTGGCATGTTTATTATATTAAACAGTGTTATGTATTCACATTTTTTTTACTTTGTTTCCCCTTTAAGCAGGCAGTGATGGAAGGTAATAATGTGACCAAAGCTCATCTGCTCACTGGCTTCCCATTTAAAAATCATTTCTTATTTGGCATACATGTAAATGCTGTTCAACACAATCCAAGTTGCCATTGTCAAACTAAATCTCTAAGCCAGTCATTTTACAATTATTATAATTTATATACTGGATAATTTCAACATCAGTGTTATAATGAAAACATAGGAACCCATATATTCCAAACCAAAATATTTCTACAGTAGCTGGGATTTGATATTGTGCCAGCTCACTTGATGCGGATATTAACAAAGTTTGCTGGCCCATGCCAAGAAGGTTATTTCATTTTTACTCCCTTGTATTATTCTGACAAGTTCTAAAACAAAAAAAAAACATAGTATGTAACATGGTACAGTATGTTTGATTGCATTTGATTTAACTGGTCACTTATGCATGCATATATGTATCATACATGAGAGATATTTTAATATCGTATGCACAACACTTAAACTAGGATTCCAATTCAATGTATTTTCAATAGTTTGGGCCAAGCTGGCCTAAATTAACTATTTCTATTACTAATCAATGCCACTGTTGTGTGTGCTGTAGGCATTAGCATTAGCTACCTACAGTAAGTGACACTATGTTCAAGCCACAGTATGGGCAACTTCCTATCTGCTGCCTGAAATAGAGAGTCAGGCTGAATGCTTCCTCACCTTGTATTTTTATCATTGAATACAAGGCTTCTTCTGATTGGTTGAGGTGGAGAGGTGGGCAGATGGTGGCACAATTCCACCCATGGCCAATCCGAGGAGGCTTTATATTTATTGATAAAAATGCAATGCTTCTCCTGAGTGGCAGAGAAGCTATCACAGAGATTCTCTTTAAAGTGGTTGTTGACCTTTGACATGAAATATGAACAAAACATATCCTTCTGTACTATTTACTTGTCTCAATCCAAAGCACCAGATGTAATTTCTCTCTGCTGTCTAGTTCCTCTGCTATGTGAGTTGTTTCTGACAGGTTTTCCTGAATCCCAGAGATTAAAAGTTGATGGAGAAGGAGCTCCAGCATACAATCTCTGATTGATATTGTCACGTACCTGGTAGGAGTCTGAAGTGATGAGGTCGGCCTCTCTTGTATCTCCGGCCCCAGCCTCACTGGAGGTGGAACAGATGGTAGCTAGGGTCAGAAGGAACACGAGTGCCTGTAAGTGTTGTGTGCAGAACTTGTAAGTAGAGTTGCAGGCTTGGAGGTGCAGGCAAGGCATCCGGTGAAGAGCTGGACCCAAGGAAGCTGAGAAGATGGTCAGCCAGCACGGGCACTTGGAGAGAGCGAGGAGCCAAGCAGGAGACAGGAGCAGGGTCACAAGGATAACCGGGTTCAGCAACAGGCGGGCAGCGAGGTACCAAGGTATAAGCAGAAGCAACGTCAGAAGGGAAGCCGGGATCAGGAACCAGTAATCCAAAGCAGGGTCGAGGAAAGCCAAGTTTAGCAACGGGAATAAAGCCAGGTTTAACAAGGTTCAGAATATCAGGACACAGCTGAAGGCCAGTCAGCACCTTTCAGAAGTCGGAGGATCTTTTAAATAGGCCGTCTGGCGACAAGTACGGCTAGGGGCGAGCTCCCGCGCTTGCACGCAATGAGATGCACATGGAATTCCGCTGTTGCCCGTGAGCGCACGCATGCGCACATGTGTGTACCGGGCACATTCTAACAGTTCTCTTACAGATATCCTCAGGGCTGCATCATGCTGTGTGGAAGGGGGAGGGGAGTGTCCCTTGCCTCTCATCAGCTCTCAGAGCTCACCTGTACAGCATGTAACTTGAGATCCCCACCCCCTACTTTGTACTTTTGTGAAAGATCCCTTTTGATCTCTGTGTTGTAGAAGGCTGTACTGGACATATGGCAGCAGATAAACAGGTACCTCTTATGTAGGGGGAACTGTTTCCTCTCTGTGTATCACCTGAGGATAGTCACTTTACTGGGTGTATGTGAAGGTTTACAGCCACTTTAATTCTGTCAGCAGATCGGAGAGCACCCATACTGCTGCTGGAACACAATAGCGCTTACTGTATGTAGCTTATGCTAATACAGTGCATTGCAGCACACACAGGCAAGGCAGCATTGATTAGTAATTGAAATATGTAGTTTGGGGCAGCTTTTTACTACAAGTTGCTAACTTTTTTCAGGAGTCAGAATATGCACGTTTACAAATAAAAGCTGGTGTTTTTTTTATTTTACTCTTTTAAACTTAACAATTTAGCCAATGTTTTCCGTGTTTACTAAAATTGTAAGCAAAAGCAAGCAGACAGTGTTTTATAATTTTACAATAAACTGTGCAGAATAAAATTACTTATCATGTTAATAGGACTTCGTTACACTTGTGCTCTGGACGGTTTGATGGTTTGAGTACACGTGTTTGCTCTCTGGAAACAATTACTCTCAGAACCCCTATAAATTTGAGGTTTGAGCGTGAGCATGGGTTTGTCCCAGCTTGGTCACAGTTCACAAACCAGGTGAATAAATGTGGGTGTTTGCTGCTATAGCAACCAATTACTATGAATACACTTCCTGACTTTTGAACAGTAGTCAAGTGGCTTAGAATGGACAGCAATGGGGTTTTTCTAATGTGTCTGCCCCCTCCCTATAAAAGGCAAGATCCCCAGAAGACTTTTGTCAGTGTGTGTTGGAGTAGAGAACTAGTAGTGTGTAGTGTGTAATTAGGGAGAGATATTTGTGCTATACAGTGATTGATTTTTTTTTTTTTTGTGCTCTACAGTAGAGCTGCATGATTCTGGAAAATATGAGAATCGCAGTTTTAGAATTAAGATCACAATTCTCACGGCGTAACATCATCTTTAACATTATACAAAAAAATTGGGCTAACTTTACTGTTTAGTGTTTTTTTTTTTTAAATTCAATGAAGTATATTTTTTCTCAAAAAATTGCATTTAAAAGACTGCTGCGCAAATACAGTGTGACATAAAATATTTCAACGACCGCCATTTTATTCGCTAGGGTCTCTGATAATAAATATATATATATATATATATATATATATATATATATATATATGTATGTTTGGGGGTCCAAAGTGATTTTCTAGCAATAAATACTGATTTTAACTTGTAAGCAACAAGCGTCAGAGAAAGGTTTAGTCTTTCTGCTATAGGAGTGATTCTAACTGTGGGGGGAGGGGACTCACAAGGGGAGGAGACCGATCATGTGTTCCTCCGTACTGGGATCACATGATCGGTCTCCTCTCCGCTGACAGGACGTGGAGCTGTGTGTTTACACACACAGCTCCACGGTCCCGCGCGGTCCCGTTGTTTTAACGGGCAATCGCGGGTGCCCGGCGGACATCGCGGCCGCTGGGCACTCGCACCGGGTCCCGAGCGACGCCGCGGCGCGCGCCCCCCAGGCAGCCGGGAATGGGAGGACGTCATATGACGCCCACCCAGGATGGGAGATCCACCTTGTGGGCGTCAGATGACAATACGCGGGTAGGGAAGTGGTTAAAGGCAACTAAAGATCATTTAATAAGTAAAAACATTGTGTTTTATTTTACTACATAAAGCATACAAAAGTAACAAAACTGATAAAATCTATCAACACTGGCTGAGTACTGAGTAATGTATAGACAAGGATTTGTCCCTGGGATTAAGAGGACACATCCACATCAGCTCAGCCGTTGTTGACAGATTTTATCAGTTTGGTTACTTTTGTATGCTTTTGAATGGTGAAATTAAACACAATGTTTTTACTTATTTCGTAATCAAATGATATTTAGTTGCCATTAAAGTCCCATTTTGGGGGTAGTCCTTCTGTTTTTGATACAATGGGTAAATACAGATCTCGTACTGCCACCCTAGAAGAAACAAAAATTGACAACTTAGAAGAGGTGCTGCAAAAAAATAATTTCTGGCTATTGTTTGTGAGATAATGCACTCCAATTTTTATTTCTTGATAAAACTTGCTCTAGCTCTCCTTCGAAAATACAGCATAATAAAGCTGCTTACATACTGTACATCAATTGTACAATATTTCTGGCTATTTTCTTTGAAATAATGCACTCTGCATCGTTTCTCCTTCTTAAATTGTGGCCTAATAAAGAGATTTAGATACTGTGCATCGACTGTATAATATTTATAGCTATTGCCTGTGAAATAATACGATAATACATAATTTTTTTTTTCGATAAACCCTACCACGTATCACCCTCTTTTGTTGTGGCCTAATAATATGGTTTAGACTATATAGACTACAACATTTCTGGCTATTATTTGTGAAGTAGCATGCCCTAATTTATTTCATCATAAAACCAGTTCTGTCTCTCCCACTTATATTGCCACCAAAATGAAGCTGCTTACATACTATGCATAAACCGTACAGTATTTTGGGTGTGTGAAATAATACACATTTTTTTTTCTTGATGAAATCTGCCTCATCTCTCCCTCCATAATTCAGCCTAATAAAACTGCTTACATATACAGTATGGAAGCAGTGGGAACAGTCAAAGTACTAATTTTTATTTCTTGACAAAACTTGCCTCATCTCGCCCTCTAAAGCCCCATACACACGGTTGGAAAATCCGACCACCAAATCCATCGGATTTGGTCCGACGGATTTAGTCCGACACTGGTGTTGCATACACACGGTCGGACAAAGTTGTCGGAAAATCCGATCATTCTGAAGGTGGTGACGTTCGTTGCGTACGACGGGACTACGTAGAGGCTAGTAGCCAATAGCTTTGGTCTTGTAATGTGATCTGAGCATGCGTGGCACTTTGTCCGTCGGAATTCGCTACACACGATCAGAATTGGTGTGATCAGACTTTGTTGTCGGAAAATTTTTAGAGCAGGAGATACAACTTTGTCCGTCGGACAATCCGATGGAAAATGTCCGATGGTGCCTACACACGGTCGGAATTTCCGACAACATTGTCCGATAGGACAGAATCCATCGGAAAATCCGACCGTGTGTATGGGGCTTTACACTGCAGCATAAAAGCTGCTTATACATTAGCTGTACATAATTTCTGACTATTGCCTATTAAATAATATATTGTAATTTTCATAATTTACATTCCAGCTTAATAAAGCTGCTTATCTCCTGTGCTTTAGCTGTACGAAGTTTCTGGCTTTTATCTGTAGAAAAGTACACTATAACTTGTATTTCATGATAAAACCTGTCTTGTCTCTCCCTCCTAAATTGCTGTCTAATAATACTCAATACATACTGGGCATCAGCTATATAATATTTTTAGCTATTGTCTCTAAAATAATACATGCTAATTTGTATTTTATGTTTAAACTCACCTCTCACTTTCTATTAAGTTGCAGCCTAATAAGACTGCATACATAATGGGTATTGACTGTACAATACTTATTTTTTATGATATAGTGAATTTTCTCTCCCTACTTACATTGTTTCCTCTGTGGCCATTGTCTCCAAAATAATACTCAAATTTTATTTCATAATGAAAACTGCTTATTTCTCTTTCTTACATTGCCTTTTAATCAAGCTGCTTTCATACTCTCCAGCTACTATACTATATTTGTGGCTTTTGTCTATTAAATAATGCATTCTAATTTTGATCTCAGGGTAGAAGCGGAAGTGGTTCTGCGCACTCTGTTTGACCTTTAAACTTTTAAGACAATACAGTGGGGTACTGTGATAAAAGAAGCTCACAAACTACACTATGAAATAATTTGCACTGGCCTATTGACAAACAGTTGAGGACTTTATCTTTACACTTTCCTATAGGTTTTAGATCTGTTGTAGCTACTACTTCCACTGGTCAATTCAGGCCTATTACCACTGGATAAACAAATCATGCAAAATATGTTGTCTGATTATGGTGTCGCTGAAACTCTGTGAGAATCGTACTGTTCTGTAACACCGCATACAGCTTAAAGGCATCTCATAAGCATTTAATTGAAATTATTTATTTTTTACCATGTAATCTTCAAGGTAGGACCACTCCTTGTTTCACGGTGAATAAAAATTTACATTGGTACATGTCTACCCAGCACCTCATGCAATGTCTTTGACAATTCATGGTTATTAGTCTTGAAAATGGCAGAACTGATTTTCAAGATGTGCCTGCTATAGACTTTAGTCAGGTTTGGATCTAAGTTTTTAAGATGTCATGATGAGTTCAACAAATGCCCTATGAATCGAACACAGACACATTCCCTCCTCTCATAAATTTCTTGCAGCATCAGCCTATCACTACTTTAGCCACTCCAGTGTTTGCTGCAGCAAGCACTTTTTGTACTTGAATAAACAATATATATTCCCTTTAATGTTCCTAAGCAGTCACTATTGTGCGGACATACCCCAAATGCAGTCAGCATGGATGACATTATGTAGAGTCGAATGTAAGCATGCCACCCCAGCCTGGGTATTTGCTGCCTGATCTCTTTGCCATTTACCACTAGCAGTTTGGTTATGTACCTTTTAGTGTTGTGTGCCAAACATTTCAAATTATTGGTTTAGGCATTCTCCTTAATAACCAAAACTCGCCTCATGAAGTATAAAGATGTATTAAGGGCCACTACAACTATTTGCAGGGTACTGCAATGGGCACTAATTGTGTTCCAATATACCCATGCCTAGGGGGAATTGTTTTCTGTTGATAGACTGGCTGCATACATGTGCAATGGTTTTACTATGGCACAAGTATATTGATGACACACAATGTTTTGGAAAGGTAGTAAAGGTAGTGTGGAAAAATGTTATTCTTCCAGATTAAGTTTTGGATAGGTAGTGTTGAATCTTTCCAGGCGTTGAACAATAATGCAAAAAATTGTGTACATTACCTTATGGTAAGTTTTAGGATGACCATTTTGGACCATTGCAGGTAAAATCAGAATGGACAAATTAATACTATACTTGAAACCAACAGCCATAAATTCAGCATTACATGTTAAAAAAAAAATACTTGAAGACCAAAATGAATGGCATTTTACATGGGTGATATTTGCAAATTAAACATAACTGTACATAATTGTACAAAGGATGTAGAATTTGAATGCAAAACAAGAATTTTACTAATATGGTTGTGAGCACAAACAAAATGGCTAGCAGAAGTAAAAATACTGTAGCAAATTATATACCAAAATGCAGCTTTACCGTGGCTCTAGAAATTGCTACACAAATGAAGTAAATCAAAATATTGTGCCTAAAATTTTGAAATGAAATTTAAAGTGAAACGCGTTACCACCACTCTTAAAGTGATAACACTTTTATCTCATCATATTAATAAATTAAAGTCCAAGAGAAATTTCAGTTTAAATCAGCTAAATACATTTTAGATACATATAAACAAACATTGTGCAATGTCTGACACTTTGTGTGATTTCATTTTTTTTAAACAGCCTTCGTCCATGTACAAACTCCTGGCTCCTGCCAGCATGCTGCAGAAAACGTGCCTTGCCTTTTGTGTGGAAGCAAAGACATGTCGGACGTCTGCAGAGAGACCACTGCTTCCACGCTGAGTGCAAAGGTTCCGTTTCTACTGCAGGGTCAGGTTTTTCTTCTTAGGGTGTGACTACTTTCCATAGAAGATACACTGTAAGACTTTGAATGCTTTTATTTTGGATAGTATTAAGTGGGTTAATACTAAAAGTTCTTTAAGCAAGTGAAATCAACAATGGAATAGGAACCCAAAAATCTCCATAAATTTCCAATCTGCATTAATTATAATCTCTTATTAGTTGAAAGTGAGGAGGGTTATGGTATTACTCTTAAAAGTAAGACCCTCGTGGATTATGAAAACGTTTTTTTTATTGAAATAAAAATTGAGGAGATCCATTAAAATCAGTTTAAAATGTATTTTACCTTTTTTATATTTGTTTATTTATACTTTCACTTGAGTCAGTTTCACAGGGAGGGACTGGAACTTGCATACTCCCATTGGAACGGTGTTCACATGGCAGAAAGCCCACGTGAACGATATCAGAACACCAGGTCACATTGATTTGGTTTTCTCATTTTCAAAATCTTAATCTAGTCATATAAAGTCCACAGCATGGATTTGCATATTTGTCCCAGCTGCTTCGTTTTTGTAAAAATTGCATTTGGAATTCATAAAAATCTGCATGCCATAGTAATTATATGTGGTACTTAGTCGTCTGTCAAGCAGAATATCAGGAGAACAGACCCACATCTTGGAATTATTGAATACATTCCCCATGGCAATATGTTCTGTAATAAAATAATATTCAGCTTCTCTATTTTTAACTAGGTGTCAGAAACAAATCCCACTTTTATTAGATTCATTTTTAACAAATGGCAGATACATTTTATTTCAGATATGTAGAAAGCTTTATGAAAGCTTTTATAAACTTCTCAGGCAGGTGTACTCATTCTAAAAAAATAAGACATGTAGCACATTCTATATTTGAATTAGTAAATGAGCATCGCAAGCATGAAAGTTGAAAGCTGTTCAATGTTGTGACTCAAAGTTGCATATAAATGTCATTGTGAAGGTAGTTACAGTGGTAATACACCCCCAAAAATCCTATATTGCATTTGTTTTCTTTTTAGGCTTTTTTTTCTTTATTTTCATTTTGTGATCCAGCCAGTAAGTCTGTTATTTTTTCAACTTTTAAAAGACTAAGCTGTCCAGAAAAAATGGCAATTTGAGGGTTGAGATAAGCCACATGTGTAGGCAATCCCATTGTTGTCAATTAAGACACTGTGATCGTGTCTGTGCAGCCTCTATGTCCAAATTGACATTATCATTATTTTTATTATACAGGATTTATTTAGTGGCAACAGTTTGCGCAGCGCTTTACAATATAAAGAGAAACAATACAGCAACAATACAATTCAATACAAGAGGGTTAGGAGGACCCTGTTCCTGCTTACAATCTAATAAGGAGGGGCTGGCGGAACAAAAGGTAGTAACTGTGAGGGATGAACTGATGGGAGAAATAGACGATTTGGTTATTAGCTGAAGGTAGGATAGGCTTCTCTGAAGAGATTAGTCTTCAGGGATCACCTAAAAGTGGACAGAGTAGAAGATAGCAGGACAGATTTGGGGTAGTGAGTTCCACAGGATAAAAGAGGCCCTGGAGAAGTCATGGAGATGAGCCTAGGAGGAGGAGGCAAGGGAGCTAGTGAGCAGGAGGTCTTGGGATGAGCAGAGAGGATGGTTTGGGTGATATTTGGAGACAAGATTGGTGATGTAGCTCGGGACAGAGTTATAAATAGTTTTGTATGTAATTTTTAGTGTTTTGAATAATATACGTTGGGCAATGGGAAGCCAGTGTCGGAGGGATTGGCAGAGAGGGGTAGCAGACACTAAACAGTTAGTAAGGTGGATAAGTCTAAAGGGCAAATAGTGCAGTGCTTATAGAAATAAAAGTTCATTAATGATGAGCACACAAGATTCCAAATAAAGTGAAGATGTGCCTTTAAGAGAATGGACTCCATGAAAAAGTGTGTAACCTCCACCATAGACAGACCGCTCGCCAAAACAGCAGGACCCCTGAATCGACAATCAACAAAGCTTTCCCATAACAGGTATGTATTCACGAGTGCAGTCTCAAAGATCCTCTTGGTGTTGATCATATAATACAGCCGGGCACGTCCACACAAAGATATCTCATCAGGAGAGCTCGCTTAAAGGCTTGCATACAGTTGATCACCAATATCCCAGGGTTATAAAATAAATAAAGGACATATAATGATCTCTGCTAACATTCGTTTAATAATAATAAAAGAAATACACAAACTACACAAAACGGACACTTCCAATAAGTGGCAGCAGTCACGTGACTCCTTTCTGTAGGTGTTACATCCCAGGGGGCGGGACTTCGTCAGCAGGTACCCTTTGTTAATTCAGGGGTCCTGCTGTTGAGGTGAGCGTCTAAGTGTGTTTTTGCTGGAGTTACACACTTGTTCATGGAGTCCATTCTCTTAACTGCTTAAGGACTGCCCCATGTACATATACTGCAGCAGGGCTGCCCTTTAGCGCAAAATCACGTACCTGTACGTGATCTCTTTCTTCAGCTCTAGTGGGGCGGGCGCACGCCGCCGGAGCTACGCTCCCACTACGATTGGCTCCCGCTGTGTCTAATCAGTAGGTCCGGCAGCCGTGATGACCGCCATCCACCCATGATTGTTTGTGAGAATGACAGAACGGCGGTCTGCCTATGTAAACAAGGCAGATCGTCGTTCTGTCAGTGAGAGAGATCTGTGATTCCTGATAATCAGGAACACAGATGTGTCTCTTCCTTGAGTCAGTCCACCTCCTACACAGAAAGCACACCCAAGTAACACAGTTAACCCTTTGCTTGCCTCTGATGTTAACCCCTTCCCTGCCAGTGCCATTTATACAGTGTCAGTGCATATTTTTTAGCACTGATCATTGTATTGGTGTCACTGGTCCCCAAAATATGTCACTTAGTGTCAGATTTGTCAGCCGCAATTTTGCAGTCCTGCTAAAAATCGCTGATCGCCACCATTTCTAGTAAAAACAATAAAAAAAATAAGTCCATAAATCTATCCCATAGTTTTTAGTTTTGTATTGGCCTAACATGATGAAGAAATTAGATTTTTTTCTTTTTTAATTTACTGTATGTGTTTTATAGCAGAAATTTAAAAATATTGGTGTTTTTATTTTCAAAATTGTCGCTCTTTTTTTGTTTATAGCGCAAAAAATAAAAACCGCAGAGGTGATCAAATACCACCAAAATAAAGCTCTATTTGTGGGAAAAAAAGGACATCAACTTTATTTGGGTACAGCGTTGCACAACCGCACAATTTTCAGTTAAAGTAACACAGTGCCGTATCGCAACAAGTGGCCTAGTCAGAAAGGGGGTAAAACCTTCTGGAGCTGAAGTGGTTAAAGGCACATCTTCCCTTTTATCTTGTCAGATCATCATTAATGAACTTGTATTTCTATAAGCGCTACACAATTTGCACTTTATTTATCTGGGGTGTTGTAAATTTACCTGGAGTGTTCAGCTGCTGTTGTTATCTTTGTTTTATACATTTGGCGCTTCTTTTTTACATATCATAAGGTGGATTAGTCTGGCAGCAGCATTCATGATAGACTGAAGAGGGGATAGCCTGCGGAGAGGTAGGGCCAATGAGGAGAGAGTTACAATAGTCAAGGCAAGAGATAACGAGGGAGTGAATAAGCTGCATAGTGGTTTCAACAGTTAAAAATTAGTGTATTTTGACATGAATGTGACTGCCTGCACAGGAATGCATAGAACACCTGTGCATCACTGTGCGGTTAAAGACAGCCCTGTATGGGCATATGGTATTGTATGTGAATGATGCCTATCAGGAGTTCCACCTGCTAGTGGTACTGTCAGACATTTGGCATGCAGTACTGATGTCCACCAGCGGGTGTCTCCCGCAGTCTGGAGCTGTCAGGGGAGCTCTCTCCTGCTGGTGGTATTAATTGATCCTTGGGCTGCACAACTGGCGTCCACCAGCGGGTGGTTCCTGGCAGACACATTTTGCCTTGGTATCTTCCTTGCGCCCTGACCTGATTCTGTG
Source organism: Lithobates sylvaticus (assembly GCA_028564925.1). Classification (NCBI taxonomy): domain Eukaryota; kingdom Metazoa; phylum Chordata; class Amphibia; order Anura; family Ranidae; genus Lithobates; species Lithobates sylvaticus. The sequence goes on along the minus strand of CM053028.1, from coordinate 116,744,647 downwards.
AGCTCTGAATCTGATCCTGATCCTGTCTCTGAACCTGATCCCTGTACCTGAACCCTGTGCCTTGTATCTGAACCTGTCCCTCCTGTGACCATGTTACCTTTACCTTTTGCCTAACATGCCTAACACTAAAAGGGGTGCTTTTAATGGCCAGCTTTTATTCATTTGTATAAAGCCTTTATTCCAAAAGGAAAAAAAAATGCTGCTGTGACCACTTAAAAGTGTTAGCTGCAGTTCGACCTTAACCCCTTAAAGTGGTTTCAGATGCTGGGAGGTAGGGTGGGGTTTATGATCATGTGACCACTGTGATTAGCTGTCACGGCAGTCACATGATCAGAACGCTTTCCGTTAGCTGCCAGTGACTGTGCCGGAAGTGTGCAGGGCACACACTTTTGGCACAGCTATGTCTGCAAATTGGTACGCAAATATGCAGCCTCTCTGTGCCAAGGCCCACCCTCAGAGAGGCTGCATATTTGTGTACCGTTGGCGCCTATGTGGTTAATTTGCTAGTCAAGTCTACTAAGGCAGCCACTACATTAATGTTTGGTAAGCTACAATGTATTAAATGCTTGTTTTGGGGTTTATTACCATATTAAGTGTATCTCCACACCCCTTGTAGAGTTTTACCTACTTCCAGTAATAGCTTATGAGTTTGCTTTACCCCTCCTAAAGTGGAGGATAACATTACCTATATGTATCAATAAAAATCCCTCCCCCCACCACCTTTCCTACATATCCTATATAAAAAAAATGTGCATACTTACTTTTTTTTTTAATCTGGTCTGGTCATGTGATCCAGCAGCTCTTGCTCCCCTGTGTCAGTGATTGGCTGCTGCAGGGGAGAGGAGGGAATGCCAACATGAGCAAATCACTTAACATCACAGCCATTTTGAGTGCTTCCTTACACATGGAAGCCAGAGCTGCTGAATCACATGACCAGAATGGACAGCTTTAAAAAAGATAAATACAAAGCTCTTTTTTATACAAGGAATGCAGGAAAAGGTTGAAAATTTGGGGAGGGAGCATTTTTAAGAATAGTTATAATTAGCCTTTACACGCACCTTTACAGGACTTTTGAGAAGCTTGTCCCCTTTTTCCCCTGCTGTAGTGGTATGGATGATTCTGAAATGTTGCAAGATGATCCTGCTGTACATATGCTGCTCGATTCCTTTCTTGGCAAATATGCAGTGCTGTGTTGATGGACTCACATGCTAGGCTTTAATGCAGCAACACACACACTGTCATAGGGAAAATCTCTTATTATAGTAACTGTATGGTGCCAGAATGGCTTGCCAGTCTTCATTTGGAACCTTCTGTCATCCTGTGCAACTACAGGAAAGGTCACTCTAACCAGTTGCTCTATGGTGGCAAATATGTTTGGCAAATGCATGATAAGACCACCTTTCCAGGTCATCATAGACAATTGGTGGTTAAAGTGGTGTTTCCACAAAAAAAAATTTTTTTTTTTAAAATCATTAAAAAAAAAATAATTGGAAATTTTTTTTTTTACTCACCTCTAAATGTCTGTTGCTAAGGGGTCCCTCGTAGTCTGCCACCTTCAGTGCCCGGGCACTGACATCACTTCCCCTCGCCGCCGCACAGTCATCTGGGAGCTGTCACGTGTCCCAGATGACTGAGCGTCGTATCACGGCGCACGGCCCCGCTCGCGTATGCGCAGTGGGTGCCCGGCTGTGAAGCCACAGCCGGGTGCCCACAGTAAGGATGCCGGCGCCGCAAGCGGAGCGGGGAACGAGGGGGGGCTTCGTTCCCCCGTATCGCTGGACCCTGGGACAGGTAAGTGTCCGATTCTTAGAAATGTCAGCAGCTGCAGTATTTGTAGCTAAAAAAGAAATTTAACACCTACTCATAATAACCCTCAACACTGATACTGTATATACCCATATATACGCACCCACAAGAACTGAGGCACAGCCTGCTGCAGCAAGTAGAGCTTAAAGATATGCACATGTTTCCTACACCCAGGACTGATTGACAATTATTTCCATTCCCCAAGGACTGTTGATAGACATTCACCTGCACACACAAAATACCCCTTCTGGAATTGAAAGCCACCTGAATCCCTTCTAGACTTTTAGCCACCTGCCTGTGCCTGCACCCAATACAGATGTCCTGCCTCTCATGCCCTGTACACACGACCGGACTTTCCGGCAGAAAAGGTCAGACGAAATCATTCTGTCGGACATTCCCATCGTGTGTGGGCTTCATCTGACTTTTTCTTTCTAAAATTCTGACGGACCTAGAAATAGAACATGTTTCAAATCTTTCCGCCGGAACCAGTTCCTATCGAGAAAACCACTCGTCTGTATGCTGTTCCGACGGACCAAAAACGACGCAAGGGCAGCTATTGGCTACTGGCTATTGAACTTCCTTTTTCTAGTGCCGTCGTACGTCATTGCATTCTAAACGATCAGACTTTGGTGTGATCGTGTGTAGGCAAGTCCGTTTCGGTGGAAAACAGTCGGAACTCTGTCGAAAAGTCCTTCGGAGTTCAGTCCGACGAGAAGTCCGACCGTGTGTACGCGGCATTAGCCACTTCTCTACCCACCATAATGACAGTTGCTCATGTTTATTTGTGTGCTAGAAATCATTTGTTCAGTCTCTAGGTAACTCTTGCTTCATGCAAAAAAAGTCTTTGGCTTTATCATTCAGAATGTGGTGAATGAAAATTAGCTGTTAATACTTGTTACATGTGGATATTCCACCGACTACACCTCTAATGAATGGGGATATTAGATCATCTCTATACAGATGTCCTGACTCCAGATTAATACTGTTGCTTTATTCAAAATCAAGGTTATATTTTACCAAAGGGTCTCTTTTTCGCATTTAAAGTGGTTCTGCACTCATTTCATTTAGTAAATCTCTTTGCCTTCCAAATCAGGCAAAGAGTACTAAATGAAATGTTTTTTTTTTTTTTTTACTTACCTTGTAATTGAAGACTTCCGGTCTTCTCCCTCTGCGGCGGCGGGCGGGGTCTTGCGTCGATCGTCGTCACGCCGCACTGTCTCCTGGGATCTGGTGTCATTGATCCCAGGAGTCAGTGCGGGCATCTTCCGAAATCTCGCGAGATTTCGGCCACATCTTCCGAAATCTCCCGAGATTTCGGCCGCATCTGCCGAAATCTCGTGAGATGTCGGCAGATGTGCCGTTACTGCGCACGCGCGAGTAACGGCGGTGCATGCTGGGCCATCAACAGTGCCTGTGGGGTTTCACATGCCCACAGGCAAGATGGCCCCCAGCACTAAAGAAGAAGACGAGGAACTTCAGCGGACGAAAACCGGCGGCGATCGAGATGGAAGATGGAACAGGTGAGTCCCCTAATAAAGGTAAGCATACTTTATATTACGTCCTTAAAAAAATTTTTTTTTTACAGAGTGCAGAACCGCTTTAAGGCACTGATCTCATTAATCTGAGAAGCCATGGGTCCATCTGTAAACACCCTGACATGTAGCAGTGAAAGTGAGGATGTCACATCCTATTAGAATGCACAGTGTCCATCAGCAATATTCATTTCTAACAATGCTTTCCATTTAGATAGCTAGAATGCTAGCATTTAATCATAATGCTGACCTCTTCAAAAATTGACCACACATCCCATGATGCCATTTCAATTATGTCACTAGAAGCCCATCATTTCTTACAAGATTCCAAGTCTTTAGAATTGTCAGCAGAAGACCTTCTGACTTGTGCTAGTGTGTACTAAATGTAATGAGGACATGTACACGTTGTTCTTTTGTGTTTTCTAAAGGTGTTTGCACAAAGCAGCACTGGGTCTCCTAAATGCACAGAATGCTTGGTGTCATTTTACCATGGTTGTTTTTTACTCTTTGCTGAACCATTAACGCCAGCTGCTGCCCCTTAGGTTGAAACCTTGTCCAATTCAAAGTTAATTAATAGCAAAAGCACTGAAACTGTTCAGGTCATTCTTTCAAGGACTCAGCTCATCCTGCTCCTTCTCCCAGCAGTGACTCAGCCGCCTTCCAACCTTCTAATCTCTAATGTAGACACATTTTCTGGGAGAGCTAAGAAGGGTGAGCCTTTTGGTGGCTTAAAGCTCAACTCCAGCCAAACCACTTTTTCAACATCGTGTAAGACTAATGCCATGTACACACGATCGGACTTTCTCAACAACAAAACCGTGGATTTTTGTTTGAAGGTTGTTGGCTCCAAATTGTCTTACATACACACGGTCACACAAATGTTGGCCAACAATTAGGAAGGTAGTGACGTACTAGACGGACTACGTAGTTTTTCAGCTCTTTAGGGCCATCCTTTGGGCTCCTTCTGCTAATATCTTGTTAGTAGAAGTTTGGTGAGTGTTTTGTGCTTTTCTTTTTGCGTTTTTTATTTTGCGCTATTATTATTATTATTCTTGATATTAATTGGAAAAAAAAAAAGCCTTTGATAATTTTTTTTAAATAACTCCATCAGTATCACCAGTAAAGCAGCTTCATTATTATCCCATTTAGGCTCCATGCACACTGGAGCTCAAAAACGGACGTTTTGAACATCGGATTGCTGGCAGGAAAACGCTGCTCTAAAAACACGATTTTATCAGCGTTTTGCATTGCCGTCAATGCACGTTCAGCGGCGATAGCTTTCAGCCGCGTTTCTCTATTCAAAATCAATGGTTACCTATGGGAGCCCATTGATTTGAATAGACGTCGCACTGCAAGTCGGATCATCATGATTCGACTTGCAAAAAAAATTGTCGTGGGGTTCCCCCTCGGACGATACCAGGCTTTTCGGTCTGGTATGGTTTTTAAAAAACGGCGTGGGCGTTCCCCCCAAAATCCATACCAGACCCTTATCCGAGCACGCAGCCTGGTCAGTCAAGAAAAGGGGTGGGGACGAGATAGCGCCCCCCCTCCTGAACCGTACCAGGGTGCATGCTCGGATAAGGGTCTGGTATGGATTTTGGGGGGGACGCCCACGCCGTAACAGTATTAATCTGGAGTCAGCACATCTGTATAGAGATGATCTAATATCCCCATTCATTAGAGGTGTAGTCAGTGGAATTTATCACAATATCCACGTCCCAGATTCCGATAAGCCCCCCGCCCGCAGACCCCGACAACCAATGGCCAGGATTATCAGGAAGAGGCCCTTGTCCTACCCCCATGTTGAGGGCATGCGGCCGGGTACGGATCAGGAGGGGGGGGCGCTCGCTCGTCCCCACCCCCTTTCCTGACCAACCGGGCTGCGTGCTCGGATAAGGGTCTGGTATGGATTTTGGGGGACACCCCCATGCTGTTTTTTCAGCATAGGGGGTTTACCTTAAAATCTCTACCAGACCGATTGGCCTGGTATCGTCCGAGGGGGAACCCTTTTTTTACATCGTTAACCCTCGTTTAACACCTTTTACTGGCATCTGGCATTTCCAGGACTGCTCCTGAATGCAATTTTATGGCGTTCAGAAAACAGCCCATAAACCCCACTGCTGATAAACATCCAAAAACGTTCATGTGTGCATGGACACATAGGATAATATAGAGTGGAGTTTATGGGCTTTTAAAAAAAATGCCTAAACTCCAAAAAAATTCAGTTTTTGAGCTCCAGTGTGCATGGAGCCTAAAGAAGAAGAGAATTGTGCGCTGCATTTGGAGATTTCCTAATTTTCCACGTCACAAATGTTGATTCTCCATTACGAACTCTAGTTTACAAGACCGGCCGCTTCTGCTTCTGAGCATGCGTGGACTTTTGTGCGCAAACTTGTGTACACACGATCGGACTTTGAGAAATTTGAGAACCTCCTAGCCAACATTTGTTGGCGGAAAGCCTGACAGCAAATGTCTTATGAAGCATACACACGGTCGGACTTTCCGACAACAAGCTCAAATCCAACATTCCCGAAAATCCGATCGCGTGTACGCGTCATAAGAGAGAGGTAGAACCTCTTTGATTTATTTCATGTGCCTGTCCCCACCAACAAGATTTCCCCTCACTGTAGGGACAGAAAGTGATGGAAAATCTCTCTATCCAAAAAACCAAAAGTAAACTTTGAGTTGGCATTAGGCTTTAAGTTTTATCAGTCTTTATATTAAAGTGGTTGTAAACCCACTTTTTGGACTTCTACCTATAGGTAAGCCTAAAATAAGGGCTCAAAATTTCAAGTCCTGAGCTACTAGCCAGGCCTCAAGGGTTACTTGCTACCAGTTGCCCCGCCCAACCCCTACCCTGCCCCCCCCTAAACCCGCCCTCATAAATTATCTCATTAAATGACACTTGTGCAGCCTGTGTCCCCCCCATGTGCGGCCTGTGTCCCCCCCATGTGCGGCCTGTGTCCCCCCCATGTGCAGCCTGTGTCCCCCCCATGTGCAGCCTGTGTCCCCCCCATGGGCAGCCTGTGTCCCCCCCCATGGGGCAGCCTGTGTCCCCCCCCTGGTGCTGCCTGTGTCCCCCCTTGGTGCTGCCTGTGCCCCCCCCTTGGTGCTGCCTGTGCCCCCCCCTTGGTGCTGCCTGTGTCCCCCCTTGGTGCTGCCTGTGTCCCCCCATGGTGCTGCCTGTGTCCCCCCATGGTGCTGCCTGTGTCCCCCGATGGTGCTGCCTGTGTCCCCCGATGGTGCTGCCTGTGTCCCCCCATGGTGCTGCCTGTGTCCCCCCCAATGGTGCGGCCTGTGTCCCCGCATGGTGCTGCCTGTGTCCCCCCCCTGGTGCTGCCTGTGTCCCCCCTTGGTGCTGCCTGTGCCCCCCCCCCTTGGTGCTGCCTGTGCCCCCCCCTTGGTGCTGCCTGTGTCCCCCCCTTGGTGCTGCCTGTGTCCCCCCCCCCTTGGTGCTGCCTGTGTCCCCCCTTGGTGCTGCCTGTGTCCCCCCATGGTGCTGCCTGTGTCCCCCCCGATGGTGCTGCCTGTGTCCCCCGATGGTGCTGCCTGTGTCCCCCCATGGTGCTGCCTGTGTCCCCCCCATGGTGCTGCCTGTGTCCCCCCTGTGCTGCCTACCTGTGGAGGGGAAGAGAGGAGAGCCGCCACTGGGTGATCACAGCAGGGAACATCACAGCTTTCGTTTCAATAGCTGCGTGCTCCCCCGCCGCGCGCCGTCACATAAGCCCCTCCCCTTGTCCGGGGAACTTTGATGCATGTCACCCGTCCTAGGATTGGACGGGTGATCTGTCTATCAATTCCCAGAAAAGGGGAGGAGCTTATGTGACAGCGCGCAGGAGGGGAACACACAGCTATTGAAATGAAAGCTGTGATGTCCCCTGCTGTGATCACCCAGTGGCGGCTCTCCTCTCTTCTCCTTGCCAGCCCTCAAAAATCACTCGCAAAATGCGAGTGTAATTTTTGAGGGCTGATGTAGTTCACATCTGTGCATTTTATGGAAAGGGCCAGGGTTTTTGTTCTGGTTCCATAGACTTCAATGGATCAAAAATGTGTATTGAAAAATGCAAAATGTACCTGGAATATGCAAACTGCAACCTGCATATGTGTGAACCAGGCCTTAGGCTGCAGTACAAAATATCCATTTGCATTACTAAAAACTCTCATTGATAGGATCTGGCTCAGTTCCCTGCTGACCGAATCTCTCATAGCAATAGTGAATATATGTGATGTAATATAAATGGTTTGATAAGGAGAAAGGTTTTTGCTTGTTTAAACCCAGTGAGGAATTTAGAGCATGTGAGGATATTGCCTAGTGAGTAGGATTAACAATACAGTTTAGAAAGCTCTGAACTTCTGTTGAGAAAGACTCCTTTGCTAAGATGTTAAGGGACCTAAACCAGGAAAACAACTTTCTCTCTCGTTCATCAATGGACACAATGCCTCCTTAATCTTGACCATTGGGTTATATCACCTCCGCAGGAGTAGGACTAGGCAAATAGGGCTAGGCAGAACTCCTGGCTATTACCATGGGTTGTCCTCAGTGAGTATATAACCCCCTCCCTGCTCTAGGTATTCAGTTTATTTCTCTCTAATCAGGAGTAAGGACCTAGCTCCTTGCTGGGATCTTTTGGGCCTAGCAAATTTAGCTTTTTGTCTTTCTTCCATGCATTTTTTCCTGGAAGATCTACAATCAATTGCCGGGCTGGGCAAGGGGCTGGATACTGTAGATCCAGTGGTCTCCCCAGTCCAGCCAGCGAGCCCCTGCAGAACGGAGCTATGCGCTAGGTCGGCCGCAACATAGCCTCAACGGATAGAGGCTGGCCCGCGAGTTAAACGTCTCGCAGGGTCGCAGACGATTGGACTTTGGTCCGGGTCACAGCGGTCCCTTGGCCAAGAGCCCCCCACTTCGTGGCGAGGAGTCCTGTCTGGAGGGTCACCCGCACCATGGATCAGTAAGTGCAGTCCCCCCTCTCCTCCTTGGGGCGGTTTGGGGTGGATGCGGGTACCCTCCAGGGATGGTTGGACCTGCCTGCAGGATCCCTCCTCCCATCCTAAAGTCCCTTGGTTAAGCTGGGATTCCCCCTCCCCCCACAAATTAGTGTGAGTCCCAGGGCAGGCAGCAGGGACCCCTGGGGGTCTCCCCTGCCATTCCCCTTCTGGGTGGTGTGTGTCCTGCCCTGGGGGGGTTCCAATGCAGAGGGTGCAGCGGAGACCCCTACGTGCATGCCCTGCTGTATGTGCAGCATGAGGTAGTGTGCAGTTTGGGGGTTACCCGTGTAGAGAGAGCAGCGGTGCATCGTGCACAGCGTTGTCCCCTTAAATGTTCACCTGGCCTGGTGGAGTACAGTAGGGGAATCCCCTTGCAGAGGGTGCAGCGATGTGCAGCGATGTTGAAGGCACAGAGAGGCTCCTGACAGCATGCTTCAGCATGTCAAATGAACGGCGGCCATGTTTGGGAGGTCCATAGACATCACGGTGGCCATTTTACCTTGGTCTGGCTGGTCTCCGGCAGGCAGCCATGTTTGTGTAGCCGATGGTGTCATAGCGGACATTTTTTGTTAGTCTCGTGAGGTGCGACGGCCGGAACCTCGTTGAGATGCCAGAGCTCCTCCTCCTCTTCCTCCCCTATGCTTCTCGTCCTGTTCCGGGATATATGAAATGGACGATGACATTGGTGTTGCTGGGTCTGAATTGCGGCGCTCCTCCGTTTGGTAGGGTGAGTCTTAGGGGGTCCTTGTGTAGCTCCCTCTCTGCTGATAGGTACCCTGGCCATTGGGGTGTCCCTTAGTGGGGCCAAAGTTCCTTTGTACTACAGGGTCTTCTCTTCTTCCCTATGCAGCCTCAGGGTCACATCTCACCCACTGATCCCCTCATGGAGTTGGCAGGTCCCTCGGAAACCCCAGCTTCCCATAGTTGCGCTGACGGCGGTCCTTGAGTCATTGGTATCCCGGGTGGAAGTATCGTCTGGGCAACAACCCAGGAGGAAGCGTCCCCTGCCTTCCCCTGCTCAGTCTGTCTCATCTGATTCTGAGCCTGATGCCGCCGGGGACGTGGCCCGTCCAGGGGGGTTTAATATGTCGCCCTCGCGCCCATCTGATAGTGAGGATGAGTCCTCTGTGGTCTCAGCAGCGAGTGAAAAAGCGTTGGTGGACACACTTGTTACTGTGGTGCGGGAGACTCTAAAGATGGAGGATGCAGCTGACAGGGCCACAGATGTGGCTGTGTCCTTTGGTATGCATAAGTTACCTCGCACACCAAAGGTGTTTCCTTATTTGCCTTATTTTGATCGATTATTCCCATTCCTTATAGGTAAACCTAAGTCACTCTTTGTGGTCCCCAAATGTTTCTCAGTACGCTACCCCTTTGAAGAATCACTTTTAAAACTATCCCACAAGTGGTGGACCCTCCTGTTTTCAGGTTGAATAAAGCAACCATGATCCCAGTAGAGGAATCCCCATCCTTTAAAGACCCGGCTGGCAGAAAAGCAGAGGCTGTGGCACGCAGCATGTTTGCTATGGCTGGGTCGGCATTGCATTTAGTTGGCCTCGGCCCTGGTATCGCAGTTGGTCCATAAACTGCAGTATATTTGTGATGCAGCTTTGGATGCAGCTCCTGTGCTGTCCAAGCTTTCTGTTTCAGCGGTGGTGATTAGACGTGTGCTGTGGCTTAAGAATTTTGTCAGCAGACCAAGCCTCTAAAAAAGCTCTCAATGCTCTTCCCTTTCAAGGCGACTGCCTGTTTGGGGCTACCCTGGATAACATCATTAAGGGTGTCACAGGGGGGAAGAGTACCTTCCTGCCTCAATCTAGGAAAGGGAAGGAGCCTTGTCGCAGACGGGGGCCTTCCTTCTCAGCCCATAAGAAATTCCAGGCTCTTGGGACTGAAGATAAAGGAAACAGATCTCTCAAGTCTTCCCCGGGCAGTTCCAAGCAATCTTGGTCTGGTAAGTCCGTAAATGAACGAAAGAGAAAATGTGATTTTTGTACTCACCGTAAAATCCATCGATGGACACAGCACCCACCCTCTATGGAGTTTTTGATGCTTCTATTACTGCTTGCTACTAAACTGAATACCTACAGCAGGTAGGGGGTTATATACTGACTGAGGACAGCTCATGCGTGTAGCCACGTTTTTTTTATTCTACCTAGTCCTACTCCTGTGGAGGCGATATAACCCAATGTTCAAGATTAAGAATGGGCTTTTTCTGTCGATGAACTCGGAGAAATGGATTTTACAGTGAGTACAAAAATCCAATTTTTTGAAGTTGGAATATAATGTTTGTAAATGTTTTTCATTGAATTTGTAGCTGTGGGACTCCCGAGGCTACAACTTACATTTTTACTCTATGCAGCGCAAACCTAATGGCTTAGAAAACGTGAATCTTAGTTTATAAATAAATAGTCTAGTGAAAACATACAAAACTTCAAAAAGAAATAGCTGCATCTTCCAATTAAATTAATCTTTTTACGTAGAATTAGAAGACAGAGACGGGAAAAGATGTTTATGCGACATTGCCCTAAATATACATAGTCCTAACAATTACAAATTTCTGTATAGATGTTTTGGCATTTTATTGAAATAAAGTTTTCATTGAAAAAATCCTATTCTTTAAGCTACTTTTATACCCACTGTATTCTTCGCATTATCACTCCAAACAGAAAATACCTGCTTCCAGGGTTTATTGTCTCCTTTATCTTGACTGGCCTACTGTGACACATTCTCTTATCCCTGGGCAAGCCATACTTTTTATCAGATACAATACAAAAAAACAGTTCACATACTCCCTTTGTTGCTACATTCATGAAAGGTCAAATCCTGTTTTGAGCAATTCTCCACCTGATTGCTCTTTTTGTCAAATAGTTTGTCAAATAATTTAGTCAAATAATTTATGTAAACATTTTGCATTAGAAGACTTTTGTATGTGTCACCAATGATTTTCATTTTCACAAGGCTCATATTGGTTTGTATCAGTTAGGTTTTTAAAAAGTTTTAAAAAAAGCATTAAAAAAGATATGGCATATATAGTACTGTAAAATTGCTACAAAAGCCATTTGTAATGAAAAGTACATTTCTATTTAAAGCTGAAGCTGCTGTAGTTTTCTAAAGCTGTCAAACAATTCAATATGGCAATCTGGAGGCATTTGGTACATTGATGTACCGAAAGCCCCTAAAAAAAGTGCTTTCCTGCTTCTCTCACTGGTCAAATTTTAGGCATCCCCTGCAAAATGAATTTCAGTTTTGATGAGATACCCCCCAAGGGTTAATTACTTCTACAGAGATGCCAAAACTGCAGCTTTATTCATCAGAAAACAAGGTAGTTATAATGAACAAGACCTTCCCATTTAGGAATCAGTCTGGAAAAGACATAGTGAAACAAACAGCTATTTTTTTTAGAATGGAAAAAGGTATGAATCTGCTACAAAGTTTGTTAGAATATTTGCCATGTATATACAGTGGAACCTTGGTTAACGAGTAACGTGGTTAAGAGTGTTTTGAAAGACGAGCAACTGTTTTTTTTTTAAATCCTGACTTGGTTTGCGAGTGTTGTCTCGCAAAACGAGCAGAATTCGAGCTAATAGGGTGTGCAGTACCACATGTGGCCAGAGGTGCGGGGGCGCCGGTGACACTCGGAATGGTTAGGAGCCGTTTGGAAATACTCGGAAATACTCCGCTCCCTAGTGTTTCAGAGCCTTTCCGAGGGTTTCGGAGTTCAGCCGAGCTGTCCCTGAGTATTTCTGTGGCTCTCCGGTGCCCCCCACCTCTGGCTACATGTGGTTTTGCATGCAATAGAAGTCAATGCGGAACGAATTATCTTTGTTTCCATTGACTTCTATGGGGAAACTCACTTTGATATGTGAGTGCTTTGGACTTTCAAGCATTTTCCTGGAACAGATTATGCTCGTAATCCAAGGTTCCACTGTAGATCACGCAGGAGGGATTGTTTTTTCCTTAACAAAAGTAAAGTTAAGTAAAGTATTATTAAGAAAACATTTTTAGATTTAACAGCAACTATATAGTGCAAGAGCTCAGCTGATTGTATATTAATTGAATCAACTGCTTAGGCAGACCTTCATACTATACAGTTGTTAATAAATCTAATGATGATTGTTGAATTTGCTAAAATCAGTCTGCTTACTATATGTTTTTTTTTTTTTTTTAAAACAGGTCCCTAATCAATATCGCACTTCAGATACAAATGTGTGATCACTAAAATGAATACAATAATAGATAAAAAATATATATAATGAAAAAGGAACAATTTTGTAGCCCAAGTTCCAAATTTATTTTCCTAACTAATCACTTACAAAAACCCAACAGGTATATATATCCATCATATCTTTCATATACAAGACATGAAATCCCTTAACACTAACTCCCTCCAACCCCCCCCCCCACTGTTAACCCCCACCCCACTGTTAACCCCCACAGTGCCAGAAGTTCCGCTTCAGGAAGAGGACAGGGCAGCCCTGCAGTTAAGTTTTTGTTTTACAGATTCCTAATGGATTCTGCACATCGTTGGACATACTTTATTACAGATCAGTAATGTAACGAAAGATCTACAGCAGTGACCGATGTGTTACTGCACTGAAAGAATTGCATTGCACTGGAAGAACGCAGGTTGCGTTATGTTCGCCTAAACACACATAAAAATGCACGCCAAGAGAATGCACAACACATTTTTGAGCATTTTCATGCATTTTAATCCATGCTTATGTTTGATTGGGCCCTTAAGCTGTAGAAAAAAAAGTGTAATAAATATCTATTTTAATATTAAGCCATGTAGCTTTGTTTCTTTTTTGTCAAATCTTCTAAAAATAGATTAATCTTTGGTTCCTTGCCAACAGACAGTGGTGGGGTGGTTTCCCTTGTTGGAACCTAACTTAACGTACATGTAAACCCAATCACTAAAGTCTAATACAACTTTAACATGTTAAAGTTATTGTACATTTTTTCATATTTGCAGCTTTCAATAAAAAGTGAAAGCCAACCAACTAACATGCAAATTGCCTTCATTTTTTACTGCAAGGATTGCTATTACTTTTACCAGAGTTTTCTGTTTCAATGGTATGTATTTGGTTATTACAAGAAGATAACATGTAAAAGTTCTGCTCAGGGGCTAGCTTTGACAATTGTAACGAGTTAGTTTGCCAAAGAAAGCAAAGAAGACAAAATATGTAAAAAAATAAATAAAAAAAAAACCCTCCTGAGAGTGGATATAACAACAGATAGGTATGGTCCAGAGGATGTGATGGCCAGAGGGTACTAGGGAGGTTCCCAATAATAACAGGATCTGCAATATCCATATAGTGGTAAAGTATACAATCTATATAAGTTTAAAAATGGAAGGACCAAGAAGAAACCAAGGGGTGGTTGGGTAGGCGCAAACAGAAAAGGGGCGCACACCCAGCAAGTGGAGAAGTAAAGTAAAGCCAGAGTAGACTATAGGGGAAAGGGGGTCAAGAGGTTAGAGGCCATGAGAGGGGGGTGGGGAGGGTATAAGGGCTTGGGAGCATTGAGGCCACCTATTCTAAGCAACCTTGGCTGGCTGGGGGGAGAGTTGAGAAGGCATATGACAGCCATGATACTAGAGTTGTTTTCAATTAATAATGTACCTGTTGCAATAACTGAAAAGTAGAAAAATGTAGTTGCAGAGAAAGCACGAAGTTAATAATCGTGAAGATCCACGTTTAGGCACTTCCTGTTATAGAATGACCGCATACTCCCACCCTACTCCAAATATGCTCCTGTCATCCTGTCACACGGGCATTCGATGGAGACTGCAAGGAACAATTTCATTACTAAATATTCAGAAGTGGTCCACTATTATCACCATCAGGAAACCCTGCCTGTGAAATGCCTTGCAGTCATCCCAAGAATACATACATGCAGACAGGAGGTGGCTGCAAAATAAACAAAAGGTGAATACAAGTATTTTATAAGAAAAAAATAAAAATAATTTGATACACGGAGCTTTACCGTACTAAATGAAATATACTTAGGGTTTTACTACATCCACCTAAAATATGAACTACAGGCAGATATAAAAGCACCAATTATTGCAGCTGTGTATTTTAAAAATGAAATAAACAAGAGTAAATAACTGAATGTTACTTGATTTTAGCCTCTTGTAATTCGCTGTACAGCAGCACATGGACTGTGAGAGAGGAAAGGGCAGCGCTAGGATCCATTCAAGTAAAAAGGAGAGTAGGGTGATGACTTCATCAGTTGATTGGTACTCCTTCACTGTCCAGTCACGGGCTGGGGCAGGGAGGTGACTTAGGTTTGTTGTTTAACTGCAGTAGAAAAGTCAGGTCATCAGACTGCTTATCCTGTTTGCTGTGGAAATCTGAGGACAAGGTAGCCAATCCTTAACCACTTCCCATCCGGCCTATAGCAGAATGACGGCCGAGCGGTGGTTTCGTTATCCTGACTGGGCGGCATATGACGCCCTTCAGGATAACATGCCGCTGCATCGCGGTGATCGGTGGAGCGGTGTGTCAATCTGACACACCGCTACACTGATCTCGGTAAAGAGCCTCCGGCAGAGGCTCTTTACCACGTGATCAGCCGTGTCCAGTCACGGCTGATCACGATGTCAACAGGAAAAGACGGTGATTGGCTTTTCCTCACTCGCATCTGACAGACGCAAGTAGAGGAGAGCCGATCAGCGGCTCTCCTGACGGGGGGTCTGCGCTGATTGTTTATCTCTCAGATGCCCACACTGGACCACCAGGGACTCCACTAGGACCACCAGGGAAGTGGGCAACATGTGGATGGCCAGGTATGTACCCCCTGGCCATCCACATGTGCAAATAATGCCCAATCTGTGCCAGTCAGTGCCCACAAATGGGCACTGACTGGCACCATCATGTACCAATAATGCCAGTGATGCCCAGCAATGCCACCCATCAGTGTCATCAGTTCCACCCATCAGTGTCCAGAAGTGCCACCTATCAATGCCCATCAGTGCCCATCCATGCAACCTATCCGTGCCACCCATAAGTACCCATCAGTGCCAACCAAAAGTGCCCATCAGTGCTGCCTATGAGTGCCCATCAGTCCTGCATACCAATGCCAACTATCAGTGCCTATCATCAGTGGCCGTCAGTGCCACCTCATCAGTACCACCTCATCGGTGCCCGTCAGTGCAGCCATATCCATGCCCGTCATTGCAGCCATATCCGTGCTTGTCATTGAAGAAGAAAACGTACTTATTTACAAAAAAATTTAACAGAAACAAAGTCTTTTTTTATTTGTTGCGCAGAAAAATAAAAATCGCAGAGGTGATCAAATGCCACCAACAGAAAGCTCTATTTGTGGGAACAAAATGATAAAAATTATGTTTGGGTACAGTATAGCATGACCGCGCAATTGTCATTCAAAGTGCGACAGCGCTGAAAGCTGAAAATTGGTCTGGGCAGGAAGGTGTCTAAGTGCCTGGTATTGAAGTGGTTAAACAGATAAAACACCTACTATGTACAGTATGTATTTAAATGGTATGCTTATCTATAGTTCATCTTTAATTCAATAAATTAATAGCTTTTTTTACTTGCCCAAAGAACAAAAGCAAGTTCACAGTATATTTCGTCATAGGGTCCTTAACAATATAATGTTACGTTTCATGTGTATTTTGGCACCTCTTGTAGCCCTCTTTTTTACCATTTAATCATGTCAAGCTCCAGAGTCTGTTATGGAGGCCTTGTTTTAAGGAATGTGGCGGACAAATGGGAGGACAGATCCTTAAACAGCAATTCCTGAACCTAGTTATTTGGTCACAGCTGAGAGAAAAAGCAATCTTCTGCCTTGTATTAAATTGAAAATATAAATTGACAGGCTAGAGCATTTGGTTTGATTGCTTTTATCTTGTTAGCTTTATATTAGCTTAAAATAAATCATAAAAATATAAGAAAACAATAGAGAGAAGCATGCAGATTACTTGTATATTTCTGTGTCATCTCTTATTTGTTTCTAAGGAATCTTTATTACATTGGTATTACAACAAAAATACATATTATTGGTATATTTTCACAGCTTTCTTGATGGAAAAAAATAAATAAATAACAAGATCTTCCACCCTCCTTGTCAGAGACAAGTAAAAGCTCATTTTCTTTGAATTTGTTTCGGTAAGCCATTTTATTGCACTATGGAACTGATTTTCTTTCCTGGTGGGTCACATGAATTTCCAGACAAGGCACGCACAGGTTTTGTACACTTAGGTAAATGCAAAGCCGGCCAACTAATATGCAAGTTGCCTTAATTTTCAGTGTAAAGAAATGTATTGCTATGACTTTTACTATAGTGTTCAATTGATACTGTACCTGCTGGATTAACTGAACAGTAGAAAAATTAAGTATCAGAAAAATCATGGGGTCTACATAGAATTTGAAATCACAACATACCAATTCTTGCCTAGACATGTGCGATTCATTTGGTTCAGAATTAAAATTTGGACAAATTTAAATTTTTGGGAAATTTGGATGTGCCAGAGTTACAAGAGTACCAAATTTAAACAAATCCGAAATAAGGAAAAAAAATTGACGAAATTTGAATAGTTTCTGAATCATTTTCGAATAGTTTTCCAATTCGAAAAGTTTTCGAATAGTTTTCCAATTTCCAAAGAGAATAAAATAGAATAGAAAATTAAAGGAATAGAATAGGAAAAAAATAATAGACTAGAAAAGAATATAACAGAAAATAAAAGATCAAAATAGAAAAGAAAATAATAGAATAGAATATAATAGAAGCAAATTGAATTGAATAGAATATAACCATTTTCTGAAATTCGACTTTCAAATAGAATAAATTAGAATTTGAATACATAAGAAAAGAATGGAATACAAAAGAATGGAATAGAATATAACCATTGTAGCAGAGCGTCCCAGAGAGAGCCAGGAGAAGTCTTGTTCGGGTTTATACATCTCCCAGGCTCCTCTCATACACATTCAGAGGTCTCTGATACATGATCCAGTTCGGATCTTAGTCCTCTTCCCCAGGCTAATTTAAGCTCACCTTTGCTCTCTGCCTGGGACACACAGACATTTGATGGTTTGTGAGGAGCTAAAGGTTGGTAAAACGCTTTAAATCGACATACAGAAACTGACAAGCGGTAGGCTTGCTCAGCCTGGTAGTTAGGGCCGGTGTATGGTATAGTTAGAGCCGAGACACGGCTAGGATATTTCGAATAGAATTTGAATAGAAAAATAGAATAGAATGAACAAATAAAAGAGTATAATTTAAATAACAATAAAATAGAAAGAATCTAACTATTTCACAAAATTAAAATAGAATCAATTTGAATAGAATAGACAAGAATAGATTAGAATAGGAAGATGGTTATATTCTATTCTGTTTTTTTTTTCTATACTATTGTGTTATTTTCTATTCTACTCTTTTCTATTCTATTCAAATATGAATTGATTATATTTGAATTTTGGAAAATGGTTTGTTATTTTTTTTATTCTATTGTTTTTTTTTATTCTATTCTTTTCTATTCAAATTTTTAGAAGATGGTTATAATCTTTCTATTTTATTCTATTCTTTTTTTATTCTATTCTATTCCTTTCTATTCTATTGCATTATGTTTTTTAGGGCAGTCAACCAAATGTGAATTGTCCACAGCCTTTAAAACAATCCAGGGAAGCTTTAGGATACATCATGGTAAATATGGCCTATACCAGATACCTTGCTGCATCATTTTGCTTATTTTTTTCACCCTATGGTCATGTCTAGCTTATTAAAGTGTGTATAAATTATGTAAAAATTGTATTCCACATTCAAAACAAGCTTAAATTCCTTAAATTATATTTGTGTCTTTCTGTTACTCTAATTGCAGAAACTGAATATGACTTGTATTTACAGAGGTTAATGTAAAAAGAGAGAAGCAATTAAAAAGTTATTTAAGATCGTACTGCCTTATTATTTCTTGCAGAAACACAGTGGGGAATGTTTGAAGAGAGCTTTATGTTTAATCACTTATGTTATCATAAATTTGGTCATGAGTTTGATAATTCCATCTGCTTTCTGTGTGTTTTGCATAGTGGATATTTATTTCAGTGCTTCCTCTGACACATACCAGTTTTGTTACATTTTATGTAGGTTTAATGTCTCTATTACTACTTAATTGCTACCACTATTACTACTTAACCACTTGCCTACTGTGCACTTAAACACCCTTCCTGCCCAGACCAATTTTCAGCTTTCAGCGCTCTCGCACTTTCAGTGACAATTGCGCGGTCATGCAATGCTGTAACCAAATTAATTTTTTATCATTTTATTCGCACAAATAGAGCTTTAGTTTGGTGGTATTTATTTGCGACTCCGTTTTTTATTTTTTGCGATATAAGCGAAAACATAGCGGAAATTTTGAAAAAAAACAATATTTTCTCCTTTCTTTTTTAAAAGAAATCCAATAAAATCAAATTTTGTCATAAATTTAAGCCAAAATGTATTCTGCTACATGTTTTTAGTAAAAAAAATTCCGTTAAGTGTATAATAATTGGTTCGCGTGATCACGGACATATGTACGCAAATGATCATGTAAAAGGGGTGTGCAGGTGATCACGGACATATGTGTGCAGATAATCACTGGCACATGTTATTTTACTGGGACATATGTGAGGGACATGTGTGTTTTGGGGACATGTGTGTTTTGGGGACATGTGTGTTTTGGGGACATGTGTGTTTTGGGGACATGTGTGTTTTTTGGGGACATGTGTGTTTTGGGGACATGTGTGTTTTACTATGGGGACCCTAGACTGGTGATCAGTGAGTAAAAAAACATCTAATACTCACTGATCACCAGCCGGCTGCAGCGATCCGCTCTCCTCTCCTCACCGACGACTTCCGTGTGAGGAGAGGAGGGCCGATTGCCTAGCAACCGGCTGTTTGTTTACATCACATGACGGCCGTGATTCGACACGGCCGTCATGTGATCAGGAGGGCCAATCACGAGCCCTCCTGCCGATCCGAGATGCGCCGTGTCCGGGTGACACGGCCGCATCGGGATCGCGCCGCTGCGCGGGCACGCGCGCGCGCGATCCCTCTACTTCTGAAGGACGTTCCTGAACGTCCACTCAGAAGTAGACGGCTCCCACCCGGCCGTATATCTACATTGGCCGGGTGGGAAGTGGTTAATGATCATATATTTAAACTGACAAATGTAAAGCTTTTTTTATGTATAACAAGGCTGCTGGTCCAGGCCATTTAAATAGTTTTAAGGCAAAACTATCACCAAGAAAAGAAGTATAACACAAAACTCTAGCCAGAAAGTTATTATTGTCCGGGTTTTATTCCAACCAGGAGGAGGGGTGGGTCGTTGGATTATGGTTTCCAATAGCTGTTTCAATGGCAGCTGAGGTCTGGTGACTAAAAAGTTAGTTTTCTTTTTAGACAACTCTGTAAGGAGTGACAGATCTAGGATGGAACATGTCTTTTGTAGACTGGTGTATAATGAGATCAAACTCATTTTGTAAAGTCCAGAAGTAAGGTCTCTCTAAAAGGTTGCATTTGAGCAAATTCAATGCATTTCAAGGGCACAAAGGGTTTCCCTTCATTATGGCTATAATAGGATAACCTTAAAGGTATTTGTTATCATCTTATAGCACTGATAAACAGTAACTCTTTGATCCCCCAAAACACGTTGGCTTTTATTAAATATAACTTTCAATGAAATGACACAGTCCGCGGACAATCTGCCCGTGTGGGCGCCGTCGGACTTTTTCCTCCCAAAGTCCGGCGGACTAAGTTTTAAATTCAGACTTAAAATTGTCCGCTGGATTCGGCAGTCCGACGGACAATCCCGCCATCTGTGTGCTAGTCTGCGGGACTTTTGAAATGAATGGACTTGCCTCGCACGCCGCGCTAGCCCCGTCCCTGGCATGGATTTAAAGGGGAATCCCTACGCCAAAAAAACGGCGTAGGGTCCCCCCCAAATCCATCTCAGACCCTTATCTGAGCACGCAGCCCGGCCGGTCATGGAAAGGGGGTGGGGACGAGCGAGCGCCCCCCTCCTGAGCCGTACCAGGCCGCGTGCCCTCAACATGGGGGGTGCCCTGGGGAAAGGGGGCCCCTGTGGCCCCCCACCCCAAAGCACCCTGTCCCCATGTTGATGAGGACAAGAGCCTCTTCCCGACAACCCTGGCCGTTGGTTGTCAGGGTCTGCGGGCGGGGGGCTTATTGGAATCCTGGAGCCCCCTTTAATAAGGGGGCCCCCAGATACCGGCCCCCCACCCTATGTGAATGAGTATGGGGTACGATGTACCCCTACTCATTCACCTAAGGAAAAAAGTGTAAATAAAAAAAGACACAATTTTTAAAAAATATTTTATTGCACAGCTCCGGGGGTCTTCTTCCGTCTTGGGGGGACTCCTCCGCTATCTTCTGCTCTTTTACCTAGCTCTTTCACTAGCGGGGGAGCCCGGCTTTCTTCTTCGTCGCCGCTGTCGTCTGGGGGTCTCATTCCACCTTCAGGGGTCTTGTCCCGCTCTTCTGTTCTTCTTGCCACTGTCGCCGCCGCCTTTTGTGCCTTCTGCGTCGTCGTCTTCTTCTTCTTCCGATGTTGACTCATCTCTCTCTCTCTCTCGCCGTAATTGCAGAGACATGCGGTGTTGTGACTTATATAGGGACAAGGGGCAGGGTCACATGCTCATGTCACATGGTGACCCTGCCCCCATATGATGTCACAGTCCCGGAGGATGCTGGGACTGTGACATCATATGCGGGCGGGGTCACCATGTGACATGAGTCGGTGGACCCGCCCCTTGTCCCTATATAAGTCACAACACTGCGTGTCTCTGCCATTACGGCGAGAGAGCGACGAGTCAACATCGGAAGAAGAAGACCTGGAAGGCGGCGGCGACAGCGGCAAGAAGAACAGAAGAGCGGGACAAGAGCCCAAAAGGCGGAACGAGAGCCCCAGACGACGACGATGGCGACGAAGGAGAAAGCCGGACTCCTCCACTTGTGAAAGAGCTAGGTAAATGAGCAGAAGATAGCGACCCCCCAAGACGGAAGAAGACCCCCGGAGCTGTGCAATAAAATATTTTTTAAAATTGTCGTTTTTTTATTTACACTTTTTTCCTTAGGTGAATGGGTAGGGGTACATCGTACCCCATACTCATTCACATAGGGTGGGGGGCCGGTATCTGGGGGCCCCCTTATTAAAGGGGGCTCCCGGATTCCGATAAGCCCCCGCCCGTAGACCCCGACAACCAGTGCCCAGGGTTGTCGGGAAGAGGCCCTTGTCCTCATCAACATGGGGACAAGGTGCTTTGGGGTGGGGGGGCCACAGGGCCCCCCTTTCCCCAGGGCACCCCCCCATGTTGAGGGCACGCGGCCTGGTAAGGCTCAGGAGGGGGCGCTCGCTCGTCCCCACCCCCTTTCCTGACCGGCAGGGCTGCGTGCTCGGATAAGGGTCTGAGATGGATTTGGGGGGACCCCCACACCATTTTTTCGGGGTAGGGATTCCCCTTTAAATCCATACCAGGTGACGGGGCTAGCGCGGCGGCATTCACTGCCTTCGCTAGTCCCGTCTACCTGGAGTCACGGTCTAAATGAACAGACTTTCCGATCGTGTGTTGGCAAGTCCGTTCTTTCCAAAAGTCCCGCAGACTTTTGCCAAAACGCCGGCGGATTGCCCGCCGGAAAAGTCCGGCGGACCTCCGCTGGAAAGTCCGGCGGTTTGTCTGCTGGACAAGGTCCGGCGGACAATCCCGCCGGAAAGTCAGAGCGTGTGTATGCCGCAAAAGTCAAATCACAGGGCTTAGTTTGAGAGCTTTAATTGCAGTATCATGTGTTTATAGTTTTGCTGCACAACTTTTCTGATAAACTACACTTCGATATACAATAGTACACTGAGCCTTTATTCTTGGAAGAACTCATAGGTTCGTGTTTTCAGGTTTAGTCAATGCAGGGGAGTTCAGTGTATGAGAGTTCTTTATGCTGAATGTCCTTGCAGTGCTCCTAGGCTTGTGATAGGGTCCAAGTGAGTGATGGTATCAGGAGGGTGTACGGGATCTGGAGAGTGGGACAATGCTTTTATGTGGTCGTGATTGAGTGCTTTACAGCTGTCTGAATCACTTTTAGTAAATAGTGAAAGGCTAGCTCATTTTAAACAAGCTAATGGCTACTACTGCAGTATTATAAGAATAGTCTTAACCAATTGGATTACTACCAACAAAGCATGTACTTCCACGATTTATGTACCGTACTTTCTTTTAATTGCGTATGGTATTTCAGATGTTTAATTATACCATTTTAACCTGTGGTTAATTTATTTGTATTTTTACTGCTAATTAACACCAACTGTAGGGGGTCAGTATATCCAAAATTGACAGTGCAGTCATAGCTGGATGCTCGGTGGGCTGAATCACACTCCAGTTTGTTATATTTGTTAAGGTCTCAAGTGGTAAGATAATCTCCTTCAGATATCTGATTTTTCTATTTTCCACCTTGCGATCTTAATCGTGTTTGTGCAGCTGTAGTCTAACTCCTCCTGAAACTTTCCTCGTAATGTAAGTGATACATAAAACAGAGAGAGTGATATTTCCTTGCTTCTGCTATAATTAGGAGTTGGGAACCTGGTTGCAGAAAATTATCAAACTGATTGAACCCTAGGGAATCTACCCCCAAAAAAAAAAATCAATTTACGTTTATTGGTGGACTGATATTTTAATATTTTTTTCAACCAAATCTGTGCACATCCATCTTTTTGCACATAATGTATACTAGAATTATTCAGTATATTTATTAGTTTAAGTGTAATGAATAGTTTTATAGAGCATGACAGTAAAACTATAGCCAAATGTTCCATTAAAACAGTACTCTGTAACTGTAATGCTTAGAACAATTCCGGCACATCTAAGACCAGAATGATTCATACATCCTCAAGACAGCTAATGAAATGTCATCTATGCTTAATTTACATAATTTGTGTTTGATCATTTCCTTCAAGGCATGTGTCCAACATCTGATTCTTGTCTTTTATTGTACCCAGTCATTTTCAGAAACCATTATTCTTTCACTCCATGTTTAATACTGACCCTCCGGTGTAGCACATTCCATCCTAAATATAACCAGTTTGAACTTCCCTAGAATCTGCTTTTTTTCTTGCTGTAGGCTTAACACATGTCCTTATTCCATTAGCGTATGTTTTGCTTTTAAGCCATGGTATTTAATGTGTACTTAATTGTGGTCTACTTTTTAAAATTCATTTTGATCTATTTTATAATAAATGATTATAGTAATGGTGTGCATATTTTCTCAGCTCTGGACAAATTCGAGTTTGGTGTCTTCTAGAAAAGGTGTCCTAATGTACTGATTCTATATTGACTGAGTAGCAGTAATCATGTCAGAATAGATGTATTACATGTTGTTTTTGTACCGACTTTCCATTATGCTTCAGTGATGCCTTTTTCCAGATTCTTCCTCTGTGGTAAATATGAAGTCTCATATAATACATGTATTTGGGAAATTTCCAACATCTATTGCTGAGGAAAGGCAGGGTCTTTCCATCAAATGGAATATCAGTGGAAAGACAGGAGTCAGTTATGCTCCATTTGCTACCTGAAAAGCAACAAAATAGTCAGGTGGATGTATTTATCTTCATTAGTTGATACGATATTGGCACTTTTTTCACAGCACTTTTATAAAGAGCATTGAACCATATACTGTAGATATATCATTGTCCAAGAAGAAGAATTCATTCCAACCTTCCTACGAGCAGTCATATATCTATACAGAACAGTGCTAATAGCTTCCAACCTATTTTGGGAAATAAAAGCACCCAATGGAATTGGGAGAGAACATGGAAACATGTTTTGTGTAGGGAGCTGAGCCTAAGAAACTGCTGCACGACAAGAGTGCTGTATATGGAATAGATGCTGATAGCCTTATCTTCTCCATGTTCATGTTTCTACACCTATGCAAATATTCTATCAATTCAATCTCACTTTAAACTTTAAGGCTTGGTTCAAACTGGAACCCGCTGTGGATCGCACAGGAGCACTGTGTGCACCCCTGATCCCAGTATCAGGGCCGAATCTATGCCTGAATTCGGCCCTGAAATGAAGCCAAAGACGCACAGCGTTTCTGTGCAGTGCGCTCTGCAGCCGCAACGGAGATATGTGAACTGGCTCCATAGGGAGCCAGTCACGTTCTCCTGCTATGCAAATTTGATGCGGGGAAAGCCGCATCTAATTTGCTTAGGTGTGAATCTGGCCTAAAACATAAAAAAGCGTTGTATTTTTCTGCTCTTCTGCGCCCACCGCGGATCACCCCTCTTTTCTTCTACCTGCTCTCTCCTTATATCTTCTCCTATTCTTCTCATCATTCTAAAATGGCATTTGGTGTGCATTGGTGACACTAGTATGAATAGTAATAATCTTAGGGTCCACCCTTGCTATGGTGTGCTGAATCTGCTTATCGCTCACCCTTCTTTATGCATTCATGGCTTTATCATTACAAATTGTATAACTGTTTTCCCCACCGTTCATATGCACTTCCTTCATTTTAGACCATTTGCCCTTTTTTACTGCAGGACATCACTGTGCCACATATTTATACACTGGTGCTACAATCTGTTCAATGTTCAGGCTTTTTTGGAATCAAGCAATATGTCATCATGTCATGCTGTTGATTTTCAATGCATACTGTTAAATAATAAGATGTGCAGTATAGTAGATACTATATTATTGTGTTGTGGTGTTTTTCTACTTGGTATTTAAAGACATGAAAGATGCACATGGCATCTTTGCTGTGTCAAAACTATTTCGCAGGCTTGTCTAAATGTTGTGTAGCAAACTTTGCATGAGCTTCAACATGCTTTTTCTTCAGCAATGGAGTCTTGCGCTCCACAATGGTCCTTGGCTCTTGGACAACTCTTCTGAAAATTCTTTTCACTCTTCTGTCAGAAATCTTGCGAGGAGCTTCTGGTGGTAGCCAGTTTACGGTGAAATTATGTTCTTTCCACTTCCGGATTAAGGCTCCAGCAGTGCTCATTGGAACATTCAAAAGTTTAGAAATCCTTGTATAACCAATGCCATCAGTGTGTTTTGCAACAATAAGGTTGCAAAGGTCTTGAGAGAGCTCTTTGCTTTTACCCATCATGAGATGTTTTTTGTGTGACAGCTTGGTAATGAGACACCTTTTAATGACATCTGTTGAGGCTGAACCAGCCAGTAGCGACCTTGTGTTTTTTTTTGGTCCCCTGGTTGGCCCGCACTTACCCCATCTAGGTCGGATGGACAGCGCTCCTATGGGCAGCGACTTTCATCGCGTCTTTTCCTCTGCATCACGGCGGCTTCCACCATGCATCTCCTCCCATATCCTCCTAGGCGTCAAATAGGATTGCCTGTCCTTTCAGCCAATCGGGTGACGGGTCTCAGGACCCTCTTCCTGATTGGCCGGGAGGAGTATCAGTGTGACAATAGCAAATATTAATTTGCTATTGTCACACAACTGACAGTGCTCTGCGCCCTGAGCCCACCCTTTTTTGAAGCTTATTAGAGCCTCCATTGGAATCCATGCATCCTGCATGTAGATTAGGGTTCCGGACATATGGATGGGGGGGCGGCGCCCGTGCACCCCTAATGGATGGTCCGCCACTGGAACCAGCTGATGTTAATTTGCACTGACAAGGGGCAGGATTGCTTTCTAATTACTGATAGATTTCAGCTGATGTCTTGGCTTTCCATATCTTTTTGCACCTCCCTTTCTTCATGTGTTCAATACTTTTTCCCTGTGTCATTCCATTTTTTTTACACATAACTTAATTTCTGAACGTATTTGTTTTGGTTTCTTTCAATGTATAGACTGCATGGGTTGTTACCGTCATTTGGTGAAAATTTCAAGTCACTAGCACCTTTAAATAAATATATACACACAGTTGTGCTCATAAGTTTACATACCCTGGCAGAATTTATGATTTCTTGGCTATTTTTCAGAGACTATGAAAGATAACACAAAAACTTTTCTTTCACTTGTGGTTAGTGTTTGGCTGAAGCCATTTATTATCAACCAACTGTGTTTACTCTTTTTAAATCGTAATCACAACAGAAACTACCCAAATGACCCTGATCAAAAGTTTACATACCCCAGTTCTTAATTCTGTGTATTGCCCTCTTTAACATCAATGACAGCTTGAAGTATTTTGTGGTATTTGTGGATGAGGCTCTTTATGTTCTCAGATGGTAAAGCTGCCCATTCCTCTTGGCAAAAAGCCTCCAGTTCCTGTAAATTCTTGGGCTGTCTTGCATAAAATGCACATTTGTGATCTCCCCAGAGTGGCTCAATGATATTGAGGTCAGGAGACTGAGATGGCCACTCCAGAACCTTCACTTTATTCTGCTGTAGCCAATGACAGGTCGACTTGGCCTTGTGTTTTGGATCATTGTCATGTTGGAATGCCAAAGTATGTCCCATGCGTAGCTTCCTGGCTGATGAATTTCAAATGTTCCTCCGGTATTTTTTCATAACATACAGCATTCATCTTGCCATCAATTTTGACCAAATTTCCTTTGCCTTTGTAGCTTACACATCCCAAAACATCATCAATCCACCTCCGTGTTTCACAGTAGGAATGGTGTACCTTTCATCATAAGCCTTGTTGACTCCTTTCCAAATGTAGCAATTATGGTTGTGCCCAAAAAGCTAAATTTTGGTCTTGTCACTCCAAATGACTTTGTGCCAGAAGGTTTGAGGCTTGTCTCTGTGCTGTTTGGCGGGATATTTTGTGGCATTTGCTTAGTAATGGCTTTCTTCTGGCGACTCAACCATGCAGCCAAGCTTTCTTCAAGTTCCTCCTTATTGTGCATCTTGAAACAGCCACACCACGTTATTTTGTGTTTTTTTTCTTTGCATCCCAAAGAATTTAACTTGCAGTTGTGGCTGAATGTTATCAGGCCAAAATCACCAGGGTATGTAAACTTTTGATCAGGGTAATTTGGGTAGTTTCTGTTGTCATTATGATTTAAAAAGAGTAAACACAGTTGATTGATAATAAATGGCTTCAGCCAAACACTAACCACGAGTGAAAAGTGTTTTATTCTCTGAAAAATGGCCAAGAAATCATAAATTCTGCCAGGGTATGTAAACCTATGAGCACAACTGTATATAGGTATATGCCACTTTAGGCAAGATAAAAAAAAAATGATTACAAACTTTAAATGGTAATGGTGATAGCAGTACTCCCTAATATTGCATACAAATTCTTAAACCAATCTCATGAAAAAAGGGTTGCGCTGTCACATATAAAAAATATTTTAACTTCTTGGTGCTGACCGTATGCAAATATGCGACCTCTCTGTGGGTGGGTCTTGAACCAGCTCTCCTGGAACACTTGGCTCCCTAGCCATTAGTCTGCATGGCCCAACTCTGGCCTATGGATTGGGGTTCTCCTGACACCACTGATAGGAGCTTACCTGACTCCGGGAACTGAGACCTGCTGTCTCCTGGCTTTTGACTGGGCCCTCTGACCCCTCAATGAGACCTTCCATCTCTCACACTGGGAGTGGTCTCCAAACTGGAAGCTCTGAGCAATTATCAGACCTGAGTATATAATGACCTTGCACACCTGTGTAGTCAGCCAGGTTGCAGGCGTCTAGCAAAACCCAGACACAGGAGTGAATGTTCCGATCCAGAACTACAGAACCTGGAGAAAGCCAAAAATGCAGCTTTCTCCACTCAGAAATGATAGTTATGAACCTCACATTAACCCTTAACCACTTTCCTACTGGGCATTTAAACCCCCCTCCTGCCCAGACCAATTTTCAGCTTTTAGAGCTCTCACTATTTGAATGATAATTGCGCGGTCATGCAACATTGTACCAAAATTAATTTTTTCAACCCACAAATAGAGCTTTTTTTTGGTGATAATTTTGAAAACAAAACAGTTTTATATTTTGTTATAAAATTTTGCTAACAGGTAATTTTTCTCATTCATTGATGTACGCTGATGATGCTGCACTGATGGGCACTGATAAGGCGGCACTGATGAGGGGGCACTGGTGGGCACTGAGAGGTGGCACTGGTGGTCACAGATGGGTGGCACTGATGGGTGGCACTTAAGGGCATTGCTAGGTGGCACTGATAGCTGGCACTGATGGGTGGCACTGATGGGCACTGGTAGGTGACACTGACAGTCAGCACTGCTAGATGGCACTGATGAGGCACGGATTGGCATCACTGGTGGGCATTGATAGGTGGCACTCTTGGGCATTGATAGGTGGCACTGATATTAACTGGTGGGCAACGATTGATGGCACTGTGGTCACTGGCAGGTGGCACTGGCAGATGGTACTGGTTGGCACAGATGTCTTCGGGACCGATGTCCCTTCAACAGAAGCCGGTGACCGTTTATTTTTCCTCACGCTATCAGCGTGAGGAGAAAAAAAAACAATTACCGAGTTTCTGTTTACATCATGTGATCAGATGTCATTGGCTGATAGCTGATCACGTGGTAAGGGGCCGGGATCAGCCCCTTACTCTGATCTGTGATTACCCGAGTCTCATTGACTCGGTGATCACAGAGCGCACCGCGCATGACCCGCAGGGGGCGCGCGGGGAGCGAGGAAAGGGGAGGACGTTGGCAGCCTCCTGGCAATGTAGGTCCGCGCTGTAGCCGTCATTTGGCTATAGCGCAGACGGGAAGAGGTTAATGTGAATCCTGTGTCACATTTTTTTATATTCTTACAGTGACAGAGCCTCCTCCTGTCACACCTGTCTATTTCTGCAGCAAAAAAACTATTGCTTATTTATTCACTGTTGTAATTGATTTGCTGCTGCCAAAGTGGATGAGGGAGCTGAATCAGGTAAAAAAAAATCATCCCCTAATCCTCAGCCTCTGACAAATACATTCCCATGATTATACTTACTTTAGTTGCATGAATAAGAGCTCATTCACACTACAACACATGTGTGTTGTGTTGCAGTGCATTGCATTTGTTGTAACGCATTGGTCTACATCAGTGTTTCTCAATTCCTGTCCTCAGGACCCACTACCAGGCCAGGTTTGCAAGATAACTGAAATACATCACAGATATCATTTGCTGCTCAGTGATTGCAGTATTCTAGTCTGCATCTCCCCAAGGTAATACTTAAAATATGGCCTGTTAGTGGGTCCTGAGCTCAGGATTTGAGAATCACTGGTCTACATTATACATGCTTTGCATGTTTTATTTTTTTTGCCCTGTTTGCCTTGCATTGTGTTGCGTTTATGCACATTTGTTTGCATTTGCGTGCATTTGAACATGCTGCATTGCGATGCTCTGAAAAAAAAGTATTGTATGCTGCACTCTTGTCAGTGCTGGGCAAATGCAATGCAATGTGCCGGTGGGAACTGCAATTAATAGGGAACCATTATTTTTTTGGTCACCATGCATTGGGAAAGTGCTCAAAAATGCACCCCTGCACATCTGGTGTTAATGTACCCTAAGAGAGGACACAGTCATTCTAGACTTGTCAAGGTTATTCAATTTCTGCATTCAAACCTGACTTAAGTTTATATTATTTTGTTAATATATTTGTATTCATAATTAATATCTTATATGTATTAATCATACACAATAATATTTATATTAATAATTTACACTAACAGTATTTTTTCTTGTGTAGCAAAACATCAATAAAATTTCTCCTAAATTAAAACTTTGGCATTCTTTCTATGTAGCATTACTAGTCAGGGAAGAGGCTAGGGGAGGGAACTCTCTCTAAAAAGCAGTATTCCGGAAGAACGTGTGAATTGAGAGTGCTCCTTAAAAAAACTCCTTAAAAAAATGTATTCTGGAAGATCACCAGCTTGTCCAAAACTAACGCAGAACATTATTATTTTAGAATTTTAATAACACCATCCTAATAAATAATAATAGCAAATTTACAAAAACTAAGCTATTGTGTGTTCCTCTGGAAAAGTCACTTGAGACCACTTATTTTGGTCTTAACATAGAAACATCCTGCAATTACAGTTGTCTTCAAGCAAATTAGTCTTTATGTGCTACTAGTATTAATTGTTCTGTTTTTATTAGTTCCCATTTAAAAAACCTGTTCAAATAACATGTTTTGACCCCTTTACGTCATATTAGGTTTGGTATCCTTAACACTGCATGCTATCAGCTTTAGTAGAGCACAACATCAGCTTAATAGCAAACATATCCTGTTCTATTCCGGTGTGTTTTTACATGTAAGGGGAGAAGAGTCCCTGCCTAGGGGGCAGGCATAGAACATCTTCACACTGTAAATTTCAGCATCATGTTAGGTTATGACCAATAAAAAGAGACAGATTTGTAATGGTCATTTAATTTCCTTGTTAAACTGAGAAGAAAAATGTGAAAAACAGTCTTTTGTATGTTTATCTATAAAAACAATGGCAGCATGTGTCTGCCAGAGATGGCTGTAAGTTTTTTTTTTATTCTTTCAACGGGAGTGTACATATACACATCACAGAGCAGAAAATAAGAAACCTCTGGTATCAGAATCCTCACAGGAAATCATTAGGATCTCATGCTGTTGACTAATTATGTGTCATGTCACTGATGTGTGTAGTGAGCTGATAGCCTAATTATGTTTGTAAGCCTAACCTCTGAACGGAGGTGAGCATATATATTTGTACAACTCTCTTCCAAATACTCTGAATCCCTGGCTAGGATTTGGGAAACATGTTGTGTGTTTATTAGCTGTCAAACCCATCTTATGTTGAGAGAATAAGAACAAGCCATTTACAGATCAATGCTATGTGTTCCAGAGGGAGTTATTGGAAGTACAGTGAGCCTATGGTTATCTTGTGTTCACTTGACCCTAAATGAAAAGTCAAGAGGAATTTTTAGTACATGAGAGAATTACTGCTCTTGTACTCAAAATAAACAATAGCTTGTAACTGTTCATTAAAGCTAAACTCCGGGTAAAGTAAGAACAAACTATTGTATCCAGTTATGTATTCATGAAAAAAGAATCATCCTAAGTACTTGAATGTTCCTTGATGTCAGTCCCCTATAATTCCCTACACAACAGCACGCAGACTGATAAAAAAAACAAAAGTCTTGAGGGATTGAAAGGCAAGAGGTTTCTAAAATCAAATAGTTAAGTTCAAAACCTATCCATTGATTGTACTCTGTACTCTGGACCAGATAACCTGAGTAAGGTAGGAATAATAGAGTAAGAAATACCCCTGTCCTTTAGGACTTGTGTTTCAATATTCATGCCTTTAAAGCCAGTGACAGAGAAGCGAGATGGAATAGGGCACCTTAATCAAATCGGTTTGATCTGTTTGGACCACCAGGATCCTTGGTCTTGACTACAAATTTGTTTCAACTTGTTGGTGAACCTGGAGAGACCTAAAAATCTCTTTGTACAGAGACCATTCCCCCGGGTCTAGGCATTGGCAGCTCATATGGGACCTTAGGAAAGCTACCTGCTCTTGGGAAAGGAAAATTCTGGCTTGAGCTGTGGTCCAGATACTCCAGATGATGTTGGAGCTGGGGTGCAGACTTTGTGCAAAATTGTTTATCCCGCCAAAGATTTGAAGACACTGAATTGTCCCCTGGATGTTGGTAGTGGCTAAGGAATCCTTCAATAGGAGAATTATGTTATACAGGATTTATATAGCGTCGACAGTTTACGCAGCACTTTACAACTTGAGATCTTACAGGTAGACTGTAGCACATGCCTTGGGTTCGTAAAAGAGCCAGAAGAAGGGCGAGCACTTCTGAGAAACACTAGGGGGGCAGAGGCGAGCCTGAAGTTTAATGCTGCAAATTGGAAGTGTTGGTCTTCCACATCATTGTGAGGTGAAAATGGGATTGTGTAGATAGGCTTTTTTTATGTCCACTGATGGTAGAAATTCCCATTATCTTAGCTAAGCAATGACAGATATTGTTAATTTCATCCTGAATTTTGTTACATAAAGGAAGTTCTTTGAAAACAACTGTACAACCATTCCTTGTGACTGGAGTTGCTGTAAGATGGCCATTAAATCTTGGTCTAGAGCTGGCACATTGGAAGGAAGGCAGGGGCAGAGATACCCCTTCAAAATGACAAACTAGACCCAGAGGTCCAGGATGACTCAGATCCGGCAGAAATGCCAACAGTTATCCCCCTGCACCCAAGAGAGGGGATGCCCCTTCAGTGTAAGGAGGGCTTCTGGCCAAACTTGTCAAATCTAGGGGTCCAGGGTTTGCAAAGAAACAAGGAACACCTTTCCCTCAGTGAATTTCTTAATGAATTTATCAAAGGATTCCTCAAATAGGCATTCTCCATCAAAAGGCATGCATTTAAGATGCTTTTTACAGCTAGGTTGAGCAGACCAGAATCCTGTGCCACAGAATCCTGTGCATATGAACAGAGAAAAGGGGGATTTTGGAGACTTAGCAAATTATATTCTTTAGACCATAAACACAAAACAATGCTGATGGCATCACCTGTAATTCTTCGAAGAGAACAGGACCCTCAAAGACAGGTTCATGTTCTCTATGCATAGGTCTTGTCCAGTTAGCAATAGTCTAGTAAATATACATAGCAACCAATAGCTGGCTACAGGGCAAGACCTGCAAAGGCAAAGAAGGCCTTTAAGAGGTCTTCCAGCAGTTTATCAACAAAATGCATAAAAGAGGGGAAAAAAAGGAACTGTCATGTGTTTATTGATAACTGAAATGGCAGAGTCCACCATTGGAACAGTTTATTTCTTTTTTAAACAATTTTCCATAGGATAAATCTCAGCAAAAAGCTTAAGCAGCTCATAGAATACTCGATTTCCTTTCCTTCCACTACGGGTGGAAAGAAAGAAAATCGCTAAATTCCCCAATCAACACAATCAGAATGAAAACAAAATAAATCTGCACTAGGTCACCTTCACATTTAAAGAACACAAGATAAAGCTGCTGCTGTGCAATTGTGATACCAATTGAAATAGAAATAAAAAGTAGTAAAACCAACGCTAAATTTAAACATAAAAACCATAAGTGAAATAAGCCAAATAATCATTATAACCATAAATCATCCATTACAAAGTTGTAAATGGATATAAAGTACAAATCTAATTATGAATAAAGTTGTAGTAAGCCTATAAGAACTATTCCATCATCACCTTTAAAAAAAAAAATGTCAAGCTTGTCTATCTCACCCTAGAGCCTCTAAATACTTAAAATAATTGAACCCTTAACAAATCTCTTAAATCTGAGTTTTTAGGGTGGTCCATCACCTATCACTACATTCTTTGTTCCTTGTAAAATTAGTTAATTTGATCATCAGACCCTGCTTACTGCTTGAACCCAATTGGGGTAGGCAGGACTTGGTTATCAAGAATTATAGCAACATCTGATAACCCTTCCTTATGTTGCACACGGTTCTTAATATATGTGTTCATCTTACCACTACGACCAATCTTTTACAGTCATAACTTATGTTACCGAATATTTGTAATGATGTACATTATAAACAAAAATTTGTTTAAAAAAATAAAATAAAGTTGTAGTAGCCAGAAATTAGTAAATCAACAACCACAGTTCATCAGTCAGCTCAGTGTGCCTTCACCCTCCTGTAACCAAGGAAATTCCACCACCGTGTATCACCAGTGATACTCTTACCCAAAAGGATGGACCATTACATTATTAATTGTCAAACACACTCAGGCTAAATGGTTCTCCAATGGCCTCCTGTTAGAAACCTCCGCCTTTTGTTTTTGTACTGAACAAAACTTTTCATCATGTCCTGCTTTCTGGCATGGCAAGGATTAATTCATTAACCACCTGGTGGAATTTCATGGCTCTAGTTCCTTTGTATGCCTCCCACAGCACTATTGTGTTCTGCCGGGGGGGGGGGGGGGGCGGTCACAGGGAGCCTTCCCAGCTGGCAGAACACAATGATTACTGATAGTGGCTATAGACGCTTGCAGTAATTGAATGTAAAAAATCCGATAGACTGGTTGTACTTGGGATTGACTTGGGTAGAATCAGCCTGCCTGTACATGGATTGAGTCTCGGCCGGTCCTTGCTGAACTGGTCAAATTTCAAACCATGTATGGCCAGCTTTAGGAGGAGTGATTACCCTTTAAGGATTGGGCCAGTCCTCATAAAGTGCATAATCAATCTGTGTGTGTTTAGGAAAAGTCTTTCTTGACTAGTCTGTAGAGTGTCTGGTGCTGTTAGGCAAAAATTGGAGTTTACTGAATCAACACTGTGTCCACAGTAGAAAGCATTTTGTGTGAAGCTGCAGCTTGTTCCTCATAAAATGCAGGAGACAGAAAACCCTCTTTAGCCTCTGCTACAAAATCGGGGTCCTCAAGGAAAGGAGCTTCTGCTTCTGAATCCTGAACAGGATCAGGGGGAATTGAGGAAGTGTTGTATTTCTGGCTTACGTATATATATATGTTGCAGTCTGCAAGTGGTTTACTGGGATTATGGCTGAAGATATCAGCCATAACTCTGGTACCTTTTTTTTTTTTTTCAGCAGGTGGCCGGCTTTCTCAGGAAACCAGTCCAAGCAGCTCATGAGCTGCTAGAACAATCTCCAAAGCGGTGGTAGGGGACGTCCCCTCTCCTGCTGCTCTCGGGCTTACTGTTTATGCCGGTTGGCCTGAGAAACTATCTGAGAAACTATCCGGCAGTGCAGCCGGCTGCTCCCATAGGTGATCAAAGAGTTAACACTCTTTGATCGACTCTATGACCTTGGAGGAAGGGACGCCATGACGTCACTTTCGGTCCAGGCTGGAAGACATTTTTCTTTTTAAATGGAAGATTTTTTTTTTGATCTTTTGTTTTTAAAGATAAAAAAGAGATTTGGGGTCCTTTTGACCCCTGATCTCTCAATAAAAAGGACCTGTCTTTATATCTTTATTTATATTACAAGGGATGTTTACATTCCTTGTAATAGGAATTAAAGTGATCAAAAAAAAAATGTAAGGGACAGTGTAAAAATAAAAAGTAAAATAAATAATAATAAGAAAAAATATAAAGCTGCCCCATCCCTCCGTGCTTACACGCAGAAGCGAATGCATGCGTAAGTCGTGCACGAATATGTTAATGGTATTCGAACCACACATGTGAGGTATCGGCGCGAACGTTAGAGTGAGAGCAATAATCCTAGCTCCTCTGTAACTTTAAACAGGTAACCTGTAAAGGCGCTTAAAGCTTTGCTTATGGAAATGTTTAAGTACTGTAGTTTGTCACCATTCCATGAGCGTGCGCAATTTTGCACCGTGACATGTTAGGTATGTATTTACTCAACGTAACATCATCTTTCACATTATACAAAAAAGTTGGGGTTACTATTCCATTTTTTTTTTTAATTCATGAAAGTGTATTTCTTCCCCAGCGCAAATACTGTGTGACATAAAAAATTGCAACAGTCGCCATTTTATTTCCTAGGGTCTCTGCTAAAAAAAAAAAAAAGTATGTTTGGGGGTTATAAGTAATTTTCTAACAAACAATACTGATTTAAACTTGTAAACAAAAAGTGCCAGAAAAAGCCTGGTTGGCAAGTGGTCGAAGGTTCTAGAAAAGTGTTTCTAAACCTTTTAACCCTGGAGGAATCCTTTGCAAAAAAATCTAAGATCTCGGGGGAATCCTTAAAAAAAATTTTCAGATCTGAAACGCTGTATCTGATTAGCAAGCTGTAGGTATAACAACAATTATTGTAGAAATAGCATTAAATAATAGAATAAATAATAGAAATCTCCCGACGCCAAAATTGTGTTGTGAACAGGGCACATATAAATCAATTGTTTTCTTTAGGTCCTTGCAGAGACCTACATTAGTAAAATGCACAGCTCTGCACATAGTGTGAACAAACACAAAATATTCTATGCAAGTCAAATCATATCATGCACATATTTTCCATCAGTTTTTATCAGGGGAACTCCCTCCTTCCGAGTCACCTCTTGTGTCCACCCCCTACCCACCTCCGAGCATCATTCCTTGGTTCCACCCCTACCCACCTCCGAGCACCATTCCTTGGTTCCACCCCTACCCACCTCCGAGCACCATTCCTTGGTTCCACCCCTACCCACCTCTGAGCACCATTCCTTGGTTCCACTCCCTACCCACCTCTTAGTAATGGATACAGAATTAAATATCAATTTGTGGTGCTAAGTAATTTGTGTGTAGTTTGTTAATGATAGGAAGTAAAATAGATCCCCTGTAGCCAGAAACAATGGAGCACCTCCAGCAACAATAGACTCGGAACAGCTAGCAACAATAGACCTCTCCCTCAACAGTAGATGTCTCCCAGAAACGATTGTCTCCCAGTAGAATAAGAGTACCCCAGCAACAATAGATCCCCAGCAGTGACAACTGACCTCCCCAGCAACAACAGACTCTCCCCCTGTAAAAAATAGATCCCCCAGCAGCCAACATCAATATACCCTCCAGTACACCCCAGCACTCCTTGCCATTACATACATTCAGAGCTGGAGGTGCCGGAACTGTGTTCCCCCGTGTTCCTGCTGAAAAAAGGCCCTGTTTTTTATGCACATAAGCTGTGAACGAGGCCTTGCTGAACTTGAACAAAACTCCATATATTAAGGCAGCAGACTGCAGGAACAGTTGGGCCTCATCCAGCACAATGTGCAGAGACATGCATTTACCTAACATAGATCTCTGCAAGGACATAAAGAAAACAATTTACTTCTATGTACCCTGTTCACACCACAATGTTGGTGTCAAAAATACATGTTGCATATTTCTGTGCAGAAAAAATACACGTGTGATACTAATGTTGATACCAATGTTGTTTTCAATGCACACTGACAGCGAGTACTGTCAATGCGCATTAATACCTGGTGCCTTCTCTGTAGTTCCAGCCTCTGTGAACTCAGGGGGTGGTACCAGGAAGAGTGCTGATAGTGGGAGTACATGGCTGAATGTTGCAGGAGGCGAGATCCTCTGTATGGTAGCAGCTAACTGTAGAGGGGGGAGCAGAGAGTGGGAG
Organism: Lithobates sylvaticus; assembly: GCA_028564925.1. Taxonomy (NCBI): domain Eukaryota; kingdom Metazoa; phylum Chordata; class Amphibia; order Anura; family Ranidae; genus Lithobates; species Lithobates sylvaticus. The sequence goes on along the minus strand of CM053028.1, from coordinate 116,707,400 downwards.
CACACAGCTGGATCAGGCTAAATGTAGCAGGAGGTGAGATCATAATAGCATTATGGACAGTTATGCCATAACATAAAGCTATCATGATCACCTTCTGCTACATTCAGCCTGATCCCGCTGTGTGCTTTCCCTCTCTGCAGTCTGAATTCAGTGCTGCTATACACAAGATATCACCTCCTGTTCTCTGCTCCCCCCTCCGCAGTCTGAATTCACCAAATTTTGTACACAGAATCTCGCCTCCTAATGCAGCCATGTACTCCTTTTCTCTGCCCCCCCCCCCTCCACAGGGTGCATCACTGCTACTATTCAGACAGGATCTCACCTCCTGATCCCGGCACTTGCACCCACTTTTTGCTCCCTACCTCCATAATCTTCATTCACAGCATCCGCTCTGTGCTCCCAGTCTCTATGGTCTGCATTCAGCACTCCCACTCTCTGCATTCCTCCCGCCGCTGCTCTGAGTTCACAGGAGCCGGAAACTACCGAGAAGGCTTTGAGTATCAATGCGTATCAATACAGTATTCACTGTCAGCATGCATAGGAAACAACACTGGAAACAACATTGTATGGAAATATGCATCCGCCACAATGTTGATTTGCGGCAGAACCCCATTTTTTCAAAGCTTTAATAAAATGTCATTATATAATAAAGATGTCCAATAATGAAAGTGATGTCATACTAGGACATTGCTCCAGGACAAAGGCAACAGCTATCACCCTAAGTGGTGGTTAGGGTTTCCTGTAGGCTTTTTGTGGGCTTCATGCTATTTGGCTCTTTTATGCCTGCTTCTTTGTGCCTGATTAATATCATTGCTGAGTGAGGGGATCCCCAGTGGGGTACTCATGGTTATGGAGTGCGGAATAGATGGGGTTGAGCTGCTACAACCCAAGAGCTGACCATGTTTCTGTGAATAAGGCTCTGTATAAAATAGCAGGAGGAGTAACAGCAACTTGCTGTCTGCATTCATGAAAATGCAAGAGAAGATGGATGTTAATACATCATCTGGGAGGCGTGAAGCAGTTACCTCATCCTCCTGAGACTGGGCTACTTAAGTCTGGATGAGTGGAGAAAAAATGGCAAATTTAAATTACTTGCGCTGAGAAACATTAGGGACAGAATGGCAGGAGTTACCACAATAAATTGAAAAAAGACCCTATTTTTCTTCCTATATGGAGTTATTATTATTATACAGGATTTATATAGCGCCAACAGTTTGCGCAACTCGTTACAATGTTAGGGCAGACAGTACAGTTACAATACAATTCAATACAGGAGGAATCAGAGGGCCCTGCTCCTTAGAGCTTACACTCTAATGCCGCGTACACCCGATTGCACATTCCGACAGCAAAATACATGTTTTTTTTCCGACGGATGTTGGCTCAAACTTGTCTTGCATACACACGGTCACACAAATGTTGTTGGAAATTCCGAACGTCAAGAACGCAGTGACATACGACGACCTGAGAAAATTGAAATTTAATAGCCAGTGCGGCTCTTCTGCTTGATTCCGAGCATGCATGGAATTTTGTGCGTCGGAATTGCGTACACACGATCGGAATTTCCAGCAACGGAATTTGAAATCCAGATCTCAAATTTTGTTTGTCGGAAATCCTGACGGAAAAAATGTCCGATGGAGCCTACACACGGTCGGAATTTCTGACAAGCTCCCATCGAACATTTGTTGTCGGAAATTCCGACCTTGTGTATGCAGCATAAGAGTTAGTAAAAGACAGGAACAGGTGTAAAAATACATGGAAACCCTGGGAACTTCAACGTGTTTGAGGGTATGCCCTCCATGACAGGTGAAGCCTGGCCCTTTAGTAGGCCCAGTGTCATTGATAAGGTAAGACCCTTACTCATGACCCATAGGTAAGGCCTTACCCATCACAGAAGGCATACCCCCAAATGTGTTCTTTAGCATCCACAGTCCTGGATGTGTATAGCACTCTGTGGCTAAATACAAACTACGCACGTTGTACTATGAGCCAAGGTGAGCTAATAATGCAGTGTTTGAAGCAAAAATTAAAGGCCGGCCCTACACAGTGGGGTCTGAGTAAGGTCCCCAAGGTACACACTGAGGCTAACTGATCCGAAAACTACTAGATAACCCAGGACAATAAGCAGTCAGATCTTAATAGAAGCTTCAGAGAAAAACAATTTGAATGGTTAGACAAAGAAAAATGTTCCGGAAGAAAATAGGTACATCACCTATGGACAATAGCAAAAAAAGAAAAATGTAGTCTCACGGTGTGAGCAGGGTTATATGGTGCACTCCTGTATTGTGTGATTAAGATAAAATGTGTTTTGTATCTTTTTCTTGAGACATAGTTTGATTTTTCTAAGAGCCAGTGAAAAAAAATTCCTAAAAATTGAACCACAGAATGAGTGTGTATCACAATCCATTTTATGTAAAACCTATTGATGTCTTACTAATTAAGATAAATGTTTTACAGAGGAGTCCATCAGTAGTCAGATATTCAGCTTGTTTTTATTGCAGGGCACATGTAATATTGAAGACCAAAAATATAAGATGCATGTTGAGCCCCTGCTGTGTACTTTTTCATCTTCTTTACCATCTAAAAAAACCTCAAGTCTCTGCCAGCTGCCAGAGTGTGCATAGTAGGGGTGCGGGCTGACTATAAACTGGCAGATGACAGCACACTGGGGATTCTTTAGAATCCAACTGCATTTCATTCTGCTTCAGGCAGGGAGGGGGGATATGTTAAAGGATAGATATTGTAATCAGTAAACTTCAAGAGAGAAAAAAAACTTTAAACAAAATGTTTGTATTTAGTGATCAGCATCTTTATGGTATGCTAAATAATCTGTCATCTGTGTTCTAGCTTGTTAACTGACTGCAGAAGCATTATGCATTATTACCTACCAAAATGTTTTACTACACTAAACCTTTTATCCAGCCTCTAAATTGTTGCCTTTATTATCTCATGGACTCCTTCAGATGGACATTTAGTCTCATCCTCCATGCAGAGCTGCTGGCAGATGCGTGTGCATCCACATTGGAGGTGCATGCAGGCAGCCCATAGAAGTGAATGCACATGCAGCGACTGCACGGACACAATTGCATGTCAAAATCCAGGGCTCAAGTCCTGCGGGAACGCATGGGAACGGAGTTCCTGTACTTTTTCCACAACAGGAACTCAGTTCCCGTTAGCAGCCGCGTCCTGCAAGACTTTGAAGTATGCAAGCTGTGTGGCAGGTGCTACACCAGTAGCTGCCGACACAGCTCGCAATAGTAAGTGCGGCACACCTGACCATTCAGGCATTGCCAGTAGGGGGCCCCATGACAGCTTCCGCTTTGATCTACCGGACAATCACAGCTAGCTGACAGGTGGATCATGTCCCTGCTGCTAAGAGATTGTATTTAGTCAGACCTTTCGTGATGCCCTCCTCAATACGAAAATTGGATGAAAAATACCACTTTTGAAGCGTTCGTGCATATGAGCGTATCATTTATTTTTTTTGGTGGGCGAGTGGATCTTGGGTGGGAGTTCCCACACTTTTTTCCCCAGGACTTGACCCCTGTCAAAATCTGACATGCGGGCAGGAGCAAGTGCACAAATCTGAATGCACGTTGCCTGTGTTCGGATCTGTGAACCTGCTCCTGCCGGCATGCAAAAAAAAAATTTGACACGTGACTATGTTTGTGCAGTCACTGCATGTACATCCACTTTTATGGGCTGCCTGCACACAGCTCCAAGGTGCATGCACATGTATCTGCCAGCAGCTCTGCACATAGGATTGGATTAATCACCTGTCTGAATGTACCCTAAAAAGATAATATATAGTGGGGTAGGCAACCTGTGTGAGATGGAGATCTACAACATGAAAGAAAGCAAAAATCACTGGGGTTCAGCTGCCTTTTATTAAAGCAAATTAACTAGCAAGGCCTAACTAAATAGTGAGGAAAAATATAATAAAACATATGTCACTGTAAAATTATAAACTTGGCCTACCCTAGAAGTGAACAGAGTCAGTCAATTGAGCAGAGGACAGTGTCAGTAGGGCAGTGGATGGTGAGTGGACGGTGTCAGTAGGGCAGTGAAAGGTGTCAGTAGGGCAGTGGATTGTGTCTGTCAGTAGTGCAGTAGGCAGTGTCAGTAGGGCAGTGGATGGTGCTAGTAGAGCAATAGATGTGTCAGTAGGCAGTGGATTGTGTCTGTCAGTAGAGTAGTGGGCAGTGTCAGTAGGACAGTGGATGGTGTCAGTAGGACAGTGGAAGCTGTCCGTAAAGCAGTAGACGTGTCAGTAGGGCAGAGGTTGGCCTAATCTCAGGGGTATAAACAGACACCTGATGTCTCACTTTTGAGACAGAGAAATGAGATTGAGGACACAGTCCTCAATCTCTATCTCTGCAGCCTCAGCTGCACAGAATGAATGAACAGGTATAGCTCTGTACAGAACTTCCTGTTCATTCACAAACTGAAGCACAGTAAACACAGTCCTCTATGCTTCAATTATAAATGAACATTGTCAGTGATTAATACCAGTCATTCAATTTATTCATCCAGAAAAGTAAGGGGCTGGTAAATGATATATTTACTGGTTCCTTACCCCGCTCTGAAAGCCAAAACCAGAGAAAATTCCCAGCTCAACTAACCAACCAGTCTGCTTACCAACTGAATTAAATGCACGTGTAAGCTGCGTTTCCCCTTCTTGGCACCCTGTATTACTTGCAGTCCTAACCCTTCTAAATTTTTGAAAGTCTTCGCAGTGGGAGCACATGCATTCTAATGGATAGATAAGGGGCAGGGGGCCTGGAGGTAGCCCAATCCTCCATAAAGGCACAGGGGCACATTGGACACCCAGCACATAGCACAATGGCAGCAAAGGTGCCCAGTGTGTTCTCTGACCAAATTTACACCAGTAACAAACAGATGGCCCCTGCCCCCACCTATAACTGGCCTTCACAGCAACCTTCCTCCACTCTCCATCCTGAAATGCTATCTGCAGCAGCCGATGGGAAAGGAGAAGAGAGGAAACCGGTAGTGCTGAAGGGGGGAGGGACTAGGCTAGCACCGATGGGGAGCTACCCATTGATTGCAGGTGATGGGTAGTTTGCATCCATTCCTTGACAACTCCGGTAACCTTGACATGGGGGTGTATATACAGTATCTCACAAAAGTGGGTACACCCCTCACATTTTTGTAAATATTTTATTATATCTCTTCATGTGACAACACTGAAGAAATGACACTTTGTAGTGAGTGTACCGCTTGTATAACAGTATAAATTTGCTGTCCCCTCAAAATAACTCAACACAACAACCATTAATGTCTAAACCGCTGGCAACAAAAGTGAGTACACCCCTAAGTGAAAATGTCCAAATTTGGCCCAATTAGCCATTTTCCCTCCCCGGTGTCATGTGACTCGTTAGTGTTACAACATCTTGGGTGTGAATGGGGAAAAGGTGTGTTAAATTTGGTGTTATCACTCTCACTCTCTCATACTGGTCGCTGGAAGTTCAACATGGCACCTCATGGCAAATAACTCTCTGAGGATCAGCATAAAAGAATTGTTGCTCTACATAAAGCTGGCCTAGGCTATAAGAAGATTGCCAAGACCCTGAAACTGAGCTGTAGTACCCCACTACACATCTGTCCCCCCCCCCCACACACACACACATATCTGTTCCCCCTCTGTACCCCACTACACGTCTGCCCCCCCCCCCACACACACATATATCTGTTCCCCCTCTGTACATCTGTCCCCCCCAAACTCACGGATCGGATCGTTTTTGCTCGGATCAGAGTCACGGATTGGATAATTTTTCGGATCAGCAAATAATAATTGAATTTGCAAAAACCTTTGAAAATTCCACCACCATAAAGCCCCCACTGTAAATATCCACAATCTCCCCCACTGTAATATCCACGTTATCTCCCCAACTGTAATATTGGCTGAGTATAGCTGGGTACGGCTGGGTATCGCCGAGTATGGCTGGGTATTACTGTGTATTGCGGGGTATGGGGTGTTGCAGAGTATGGCGGGGTGTTGCAGAGTATGGCGGGGTATGGCGGGGTGTTGCAGAGTAGGGCGGGGTGTTGCAGAGTATTGCACAGTATTGGCAGGGTGTTGCAGAGTATCGCACAGTATTGGCAGGGTGTTGCAGAGTATTGCACAGTATTGGCAGGGTGTTGCAGAGTATTGCACAGTATTGGCAGGGATGGCTGCTGCCATCCGATCTCTCCCCTCCACTGTACAGATCTGTACACAGAGGGGAGACCAGCAACATCTTGACGCCGGTTTGTTTACACAAGTGATCGCTCCGTCATTTGATGGAGCAATCACATTGTAAACGGCCGACGGGTGCACCAAGATGGCCGGCGCTAGGCCAGAGCTGCGGCCATCGGGTGCACCAAGATGGCCGCCGCTTCGGAGCTAGGCCGAAGCCGCGGCCTTTCCTAAGGCCGAGGCCGCGGATGGCTCCGCGACCACGGCGGGTAATTGCGGTAACGCCGCCCCAGTAATGGGAACGACGTTACCGCGAGGGGAAGAGTAATCAGTTAGATTACTCGTTACCCTCTAAAGTAACGGCGTTTACTTTAACGGCGTTAGTGCCATCACTGCTGATGAGACCAAGATAAACTTATTTGGTTCAGATGGTGTCAAGCGTGTGTGGCAGCAACCAGGTGAGGAGTACAAAGACAAGTGTGTCTTGCCTACAGTCAAGCATGGTGGTGGGAATGTCATGGTCTGGGGCTGCATAAGTGCTGCCGGCACTGGGGAGCTATAGTTCATTGAGGGAACCTAGACCTAAACCCTATTGAGCATCTGTGGGGCATCCTCAAAGGAAAGGTAGAGGAGCACAAGGTCTCTAACATCCACCAGCTCTGTGATGACGTCATGGAGAAGTGGAAGAGGACTCCAGTGCCAACCTGCGAACTCCATGCCCAAGAGGGTTAAGGCAGTGCTGGAAAATAATGGTGGCCATACAAAATATTGACACTTTATGCCCAATTTGGACATTTTCACTTAGGGGTGTACTTACTTTTGTTTCAAGAGGTTTAGACATTAATGGCTGTGTGTTGAGTCGTTTTGAGGGGACAGCTAATTTACACTGTTTTACAAGCTTTACGCTCACTAATTTACATTGTAGCAAAGTGTCATTTCTTCAGTGTCGTCACATGAAAAGATATAATAAAATATTTACAAAAATGTGAGGTGTGTACTCACTTTTGTGGGATACTGTATTTTGATACAAATATTGCCACATTTGGTAAAACCTCAGCAGTGCCATCTCTATTATTTATTGTGTTACAAATACCCTTTAAAAGTGGGTTTTGGGAGTTTGGATAGAAGTTTCATTGTAGAAGAGCAGGTCTTATGGATAGCAGGATGTATTGTGGAAACATTATGTGCTTAACATTCTCGCACATCACACACTCTATATGTTTAAAATGTAACCTTTTTTCACAATATTGAAAACTTTCTGTTTATTTTCCCCTTATTTACACCACTTTTGTTTCATGTAATGATGGCTGTGTAATATACTTGTTCTATTTGACCCTTCTTGTTCTTATCTCTCAGCCTTTTATATTTTTTATACTATTCTTATTTCCATTTCCTATTACCATTTCTATTCTTACTAATTTTAAACAGTTTTTATTCACTTATATAGAGTTTTTCTTTCTACTTGTCACTATCTTGACTAGAAGTTTCCACTTTTATATCTTCCTGCAGCTCCTTCCTCTTTCTTTTCTGTCCATACAGCTCACTTTCTATTCTTATTTTTGTCTCTTTAGCTATTGACTTTAAGTTGCTTTCCTATTTTATACCTTCCTATTGTATTTTATTTGAACCTATTTCTCCTCTTTGCTGGCTTGAACATCCTTTTTCTGACTTGCTGATGCTTGTCAGCTATTCTTCTAAATCTGCTCTCCCTATATTGCACCAGCACATTATTAATGGAATAATAAAATCCAAGTGCTTCACCCATTCCCAAAAAGTGTATTAGTGTTCCATAGATGCGTAGGTATCTTCAGATGGCCAGAAAATGCAAAAGTTAGTAACAGGATAAAGAAAAGTAGTAAAAAAGGTGTAGGGAAGATCAAGGCAGTCAATGCACTGACAGTTTGGTGGGGAACATTTAAAATGCATTTTTGTTCACTATACATCAACCATACAAGCAAAGGATATAAAAGTTTTATATGGCTGAGGTCATTAACTCTTTTTTTTTCTTTTGCTTCTTTTTTGGCTATTTGGAGATAAATGTGCTATATTTTGGGGGAAACAGATATTTCTTACAATTTATTTAGATGCCATGCTATAATTTACAGTGAACCTAAAATGTGAAGTCACACAGTCAAGCATTACAGATGCAAGATGGGGTTGTGAAAACATGCAGTACCTGTCAATAGTTAATAGTAGGTCACACAGCACATTAGTTGCTGGTCACATTGTTTGAAACTGTGGAAGTGGTGCAGTAGAGTCTGCAGTGAAAATTTATAAAAATGCTTGAACACAAGGAACTTGGGTTCCCCGACCCAGCGAAATACCAAGAGGCGACCCATCTAACTAGAGTAGTTGACTGGTGTATGCAAAGTGACACAAAAGCATAGATTCAATTGGAACAAGCACTCCTTGATCCCCCTTTGCAGGGCTTCCCTGCTTTCCTGACGGATCAGTCCCAGCATTTGTTAAACAACAAGCACACTCATAGGGGCCACTCTACAGGAGACAAGGATGATTTTTCGAACCACATCTATTTCACCCTACCCTAGTCCAGTTGTTGCATATCTCCACCTATAATGAATCTGGTCCTAGATAGCAGATTTTCAACTACCTTAGATTTTCTATGCCAGGTCCAGTTGGGAGCTTAACTTCGTGCTCTACCAGTAGACTTTAAAAAGTCCTCCTTATTTGAACAAACCCAGTAAGGCATACTTTATCCCTGCTTTATGCCTCACTGGTAGAGATGGGGTCACCACAGGAACTCCCTGTCATACAGCTTTTGGAGGCAGACCTAATAACCACCTTCACGCAAATTCAAAAAGAGAAGATAATACTTTTTGTCCATAAATCTTCCATAGTGGGTAAAGACCAAGAATGCTGTTATAAGCTAGATGGTATAGGACCCCTGTGATCTTTCACCATTTGTTCCTGCAGAGTTCCAATAAATGTTGGCTCTACTTATAATTAGAGGGTGCCTTGCTGCCTATAATTTGGGAGTGCCCTAAAATTAGGGACTTCTTTAATATCTTTGAACAAACAATCAAAACATTTATGGGTGTGTCTCTTGAGTGAAATCCTGATGCTTACTTATTAAATGATATCCCTTTACCTACCAAAAGAATACAAAAACTCCCCACTAAAACATCTTCAAAGCATCATGCATACCAGCGATGTGAAAACAACCATCACCTCCTAACCTCCTATCAAATCATACTGGCATGCCAAAATTTAAGAATTCCAGCAAATGGAAAATCTTACTTCGGCTATGAAAGAACAAGGGGAGAAATATTGGCGCATCTGGACACCATATTTTTTCTATAAAGATCGGACACTCTTGGCCTCCCAAAAGTAGGACAGGCCTTGACATCCCCACTCCCTACCCAATATTCTCCTAAGTTTTACAAAAAAATAGCCGTTGAAAAACAGTTGTCACTGCTTGCCCTTGTGACAATGGTGGTCACTGATACCTGGAAAAGTTAGGTATTACCAGCCTCAGTGGCTTCAGTGGTCTTATTTCTACTGTGTTGTTTAACTGCTTGTTCAAAATGATAATTCATGCCTACCTGTAGTTATACTATCTTTGTACTGCTGTTTCTTCTAAATAATGTATAAAAAAAGAATAGAAACATTGATGATGATGGTGCCTGCTATTAATAGCTTCTGGGGGTCATGTGGCTCAGTATGCAGTGTGAATATGATCAAGGTCATGGCTAAATTATGGGTTTCACACCCTTTGCTTATAGACTAGTTGCCTGGCTGCTATATGCCTACAGATATCTACGTCTAACTTATGGCATGCAGTCTTCACATTATGTGACTGGAATTGGAGCAGCAAGATAACTTATGGCATAGTTACAAACTATTAGCCTATGTGTGAATATGATCAAGGTCATGGCTAAATTATGGGTTTCACACCCTTTGCTTATAGACTAGTTGCCTGGCTGCTATATGCCTGGCTGGCTGGAAATATGCAGATCAGGAAAGTCAGAGAAAAGTGGAAAGTCCTATCTGTATAGATATATATACATCTGTATACTTGCTTCAGATCAGTGACAGCCCCTCAGCTAGTATATTCGGAAGCAGAAGACAGCAACATCAGCCTCCATGTTGTTATGACTGTAGCCATCTTGCCCTAAACAGGGGCTACTATGTCAATTTATTTTCTGGCTGGGCTGTAGTAGCTAAGACTGATTGTATTGTTTTTTTTCACCTGGTTTTTCCATAAGGTTAAGTTGGCTTGCGATTTATTCGTGTCGCCAGTGGATATCACTGGTATCATTAGTCATAGCATGAGATTTCACAAACAAAACGAAGTTATGAACATTTATATTTTCTTCATCCAATCCAGTAGGATGTTTATGCCACTGGTGCATGATGGGGAGGATATAAATATTAGGGACAGGCCATGTGCTCTCTCTCCTAGGCCTTAGCCCAGGGACGTGCTGCTGGATGGATCTCTACTGTTGGGCCCAATAGCCTGGTTTGGGGCCTAAAGTGTGCTGAAGTGGTCCTTAAAATGTCCTGCCGGGTCTGGAGGAAGCTGTGCCAATGGGGCAACCCAGGGGAGGCCCCTTGTTATGAGAGCCAGGAAGAAGACTGCTCTCTCAGAAGGGCCTGGTGACGCATTTAGAGGATGTACTGTAATTTGGGAACGTCCCCACAGTGTTGCCAGTTTGGCTTAAAGATTCTGACACACTGAAGCTGAACAATGATCTGGATCTGGAGAGTCTGTAAGTGATCTGTTACAGTATCTGGGACCCCTAACCCTTACCGCCTTTAAAAAGACAAAAGTGACTTGCACCGCATATCCTTTCTTTGTCTTCCCATTTAAGACATGGACTTGGCCCTGGGATGAAATGCTAGCCTGGTTCTGCCTCTGGGGGTGCTTTCCTGCCTTTGGGCTGCCATTGCTCAGGCAAGGCAATCAGCAGGTCAGATGTCACTTTAAGTCTGACTGTTGCAGGCCAGTCAATTTGATGACCTTACACAGCCTTTGCCATTTTCTGAGTGGGCAGTGTGTAAGATCAGGCAGTTGACAGTTAGCAGCTTTTAGATTTAAAGTGGAACTTTACCCATAACAACATAGCAAGGAACATAAATTCCACATTAATAATTATGCTATGAAATATAGTGTGTGCTGTAAATTGCCTCCATCATAGCTCCTGTTTCTTCTTGCTGGAGGCTGCCATTTTGCTGAAGCCCAGAGCCCCTGAACAGCATTAAATCATAAAGTGGAACTAAACCCATCGATTTAACTGCTTCAAAAAAACGTTCCATTGCTGGAATGCTGGAAATGCCAACTGTCACATTTGCTTGTGTGCTCAATCAAACTGTCAAACCATCAAATGGCTGGTGTCATAACTGATCACGTGTAACACCATGGCAATTGCAGATCAAACAGAAGCAGCTTCCTTGGGAGTAAAGGATAGGAGGGTTTAATCCTGCTTTAACCACTGAGCCTCTTTCTGAGATTTGTTGTTTACAATTTAAAAACATTTTTTTGTTTGAAAATTACTTAGAACCCCCAAACATTATACATTTTTTTTCTAACACCCTAGAGAATAAAATGGTGGTTGTTGCAATACTTTCTGTCACACCGTATTTGCGCAGTGGTCTTACAAGCACACTTTTTTAGGAAAAAATAAATTTTTTTTGAATTAAAAAATAAGACAACAGTAAAGTTACCCCAATTTCTTTTTATATTGTGAAAGATAATGTTCCACCAAGTAAATTGATAGCCAACATGTCACGCTTCAAAATTGCGCCCACTCGTGGAATGGCAACAAACATTTACCCTTAAAAATCTCCATAGGCGACGTTTAAATTTTTTTACTGGTTGCATGTTTTGAGTTACAGAGGAGGTCTAGGACTATTGCTCTCGCTCTACCAATCGCTACTATACCTCACATGTGTGGTTTGAACACCGGTTTCATATGCGGGCGCTACTCACTTATGTGTTCAATTCTGCATGCGAGCTTGACGGGAAGGGGTGCATTTAAATTTTTCTATTTTTTTTTTAATTATTTATTTTACCTTTTATTTTTTATTTTTACACTGTTCTATTAAAAAAAATTGTCACTTTTATTCCTATTACAAGGAACGTAAACACCCCTTGTAATAAAAAAAAAGAATGACAGGATCTCTTAAATATGAGATCTAGGGTTGTTTTGACATCACTTCCGCCCTGCAATGGTATGGAGATGGGTGGTGCCATCTTCCCCTCACTCATCTCCATGCCTAGCAGGAAGAAGGATCCGATCGCCTCCACCGCTGCCGACGGCTCTGGTAAGCGGCGGAGGGCACCGGAGTGCGGCGGGCCCCTCTCCCACCACCGATAAAAATTATCGTGCAGTGAATCTTCCGCAGAGACCACTATTATCGTAAATCGGACCGCCCGCCGAAGAAGAGGATACCAGGGTTATGGCAGCTATGGCAGAGGAAATCTAAATACTGAAATTCAAACTAAAAGCACAGCTTACTTTTAGTAAAACACATGTTAAAATTATCACATTATGATTGTCTCTATTTCTGAGCCTCTATGTCAAAAAAGTTCTTAAATGGTGCCTACTTCAGAGCCTCCCTATTGGCCCGTTATGTGTGGGGGACCTCACTGACCAAAAGAGAGGCTTGGAGGCAGATGGTGCAACTGCCAATTAAACTTTAATGGTTTGAAGGTGAAATAGGTAAAATGTGAAAGTGATCAATAAAACTATTTACTCAAATGTTACAATAATAACTTTAAATGGTAACTCCACACAATTAGAAAAAAAAATCAATAAATATAGCAAATACAATTGCAACTCAAGTCATCTTTATAATTTTTATTGCTGTAAATTTCTGTAAATGCAATGTAATATTGCGACCTGGAGGTGTTCTGTACACAGATGGTGTATAGAACTCCCCCTGAAAATGTAATTTCCTGCTTAAGTGATTGGTTTACTGATTTTCCCAGAAGTCTGCACTGCAGGTCAGATTTTTGGCATCCCCTGTAACAAAAATTTAATTTTTGGTGAGATACTCCCAAAGGGAAATCACATCTAAAGAGATGCACTCCTTGCCACTTTCCTCATTAGAGCCCTGCAGGTACAGTAGCTGATTGGTCTTTATAAAATCCCTCCCATACGCATTCACTCAGCACATGGACACAGACAAACAGCTATTTCTTCAACAAAACAAACATAACAAAAGGTAGGAACCTGCAACAAAGTTTGTTAAAATACCTGCAATGTACATAGATCACCCATAGAGGGAGTTTTTTGTCCTCAACAAAAGTTAAGTTATTCTTTAACCAATTTGCAGCCAAAGGACCAGGCCCCTTTTTGCGATTCGGCACTGCGTCGCTTTAACTGACAATTGCGCGGTCGTGCGACGTGGCTCCCAAACAAAATTGACGTCCTTTTTTTCCCACAAATAGAGCTTTCTTTTGGTGGTATTTGATCACCCCTGCGGTTTTTATTTTTTTGCGCTATAAACAAAAAGAGCGTCAATTTTGAAAAAAAACGCATTCTTTTTTATTTTTTGCTATAATAAATATCCCCCAAAAATATATAAAAAACATTTTTTCCCTCAGTTTAGGCCGATACGTATTCTTCTACATATTTTTGTTAAAAAAAATTGCAATTAGCGATTATTGATTGGTTTGCGCAGAAGTTATAGCGTTTACAAGATAGGGGATAGTTTTATAGCATTTTTATTAATAATTTTTTTATTAGTAATGGCGGCGATCAGTGATTTTTATTGTGATTGCGACATTATGGCGGACACATCGGACATTTTTGACACATTTTTGGGACCATTGTCATTTATACAGCAATCAGTGCTATTTAACCACTTCAATACCAGACACTTAGACACCTTCCCGCCCAGGCCAATTTTCAGCTTTCAGTGCTGTCGCAATTTGAATGATAATTGCACGGTCATGCTACACTGCACCCAAACAAATTTTTTATCATTTTGTTCCCACAAATAGAGCTTTCTTTTGGTGGTATTTGATCACCTCTGCGATTTAAATTTTTTGCGCAACAAACAAAAAAAGACCGAAAATTTTGCAAAAAAACAAGTTTTTCTTTGTCACTGTTCATTTTTTTTGTAAATAAGTGCATTTTATTCTTCAATGACGGGCACTGATGGGCACTGATAAGGCGGCACTGATGGGCACCGATGAGGTGGCACTGATGGGCACTGATGATGGGCACTGATGGGCGGCACTGATGGGCACTGATAGGTGGCACTGATGGGCACTGATAGGTGGCACTGGTATGCGGCACTTTTGGGCACTCATAGGCGGCACTGATGGGTACTTATGGGTGGCACTGATGCATATTTATAGGTGGCACTGATAGGTGGCATGGATGGGCACTGATGGGCATTGGTAGGTGGGCACAGATGGGCACGGATGGACACTGATAGGTGGCACTGATGGACAGTGATGTGTGGCACTGATGACACTGATAGCTGGCATTGCTGGGCATCCCTGTTATATACTGTATATATGAGGTGCCAGTCAGTGCCCATTAGTGGGCACTGATTGGCATATTTTGGGCATTTTTTAAACATGTGGATGGCCATGGGGGATGTACCTGGCCATCCACATGCCGGGGGCTTCCCTGGTGGCCCTGGGGGCTTCCCTGGTGGTCTAGTGTGGGCATCTGAGGGGGGGGCTGCGCTGATAAACAATCAGCGCATACCCCCCCTGTCAGGAGAGCCGCCGATCGGCTCTCCTCTACTCGCGTCTATAAGATGCGAGTGAGGAAAAGCCGGTCAACGGCTCTTCCTGTGTACATCGCGATCAGCCGTGATTGGACACGGCTGATCATGTGGTAAAGAGCCTCCGCCGGACGCTCTTTACCGAGATCGGTGTAGCGGTGTGTCAGACTGACACACCGCTCCACCGATCGCCGCGATGCGCGCCCCCCACGGGCACGCGGCGGCTGTTATCCTGAAGGACGTCATATGACACCCAGTCAGGATAACAAAACCACTTCCCGGACGTCAATCTGCTATTGACCTGGCGGGAAGTGGTTAAATGCATTGATTCCTGTGTAAATGACACTGGCAGTGAAGGGGTTAACCACTAGGTGGTAGTGTAGGGGTTAAGTATGCCTAGAGGTGTGTTTCTTACTGTGGGGGGCGTGGCTGTCAGCTAGTGAATGCTGATCTCTGCTCCAATCACAGGGAGCAGAGATCGGCATCACTAGTTGCTAAGCAGAACGGGGAGATGCTGTTTATTTCCGCATCTCCCCGTTCAGCCTTCCCGTGAGACGATCGCGGGTGTCCCCGTGGCGATCGAGTCTGCGGGACCCGCGACCTGCATCACGGGGGTCCCGACCGGCGCGCGCCCGATGGCACAGCAGCCTCTTAAAGGGGACGTATATATACGCCCTTATGCCTGTCCGTGCCATTCTGTCGACGTATATCGTCGGGAAGCGGATAACTGTGTACTCACTGAAAATACTCTAATAGTGAGTACTGGGGGGAAAATTTACTTTTATCTTGCATGGAGAATGTTATATAAAAAGTATAATGTCTTCTAGTAACCTTGAAGTTGAACGCCAAATTATTCAAACAGCTAATAATATTCCAGCCAGGCTTTTTCCAGGTTTAAAACATTTTTTTTTTTATGTTTTGAAGCCTGTTCTAAAAAACAGAATATATAATTATGCCAGTATCATTCTCAATATAAATTTAGATCTTCAATGCAACATCCATTCAAAAAGGTTTGTTTCCTCTAATTAAAAATGTTTAGACAGCAAAATTGACTGGTGTGTACTTTAGGTACGTGGGATGAATGACAGTTTCCTTTAAGCATTAATCACAAATTGCAACAAGTCTTGGTTTGACATATCCAGTATACACAGAGCATTATCATAGAAGAAAAATCGGTAATGTTAAAAGACAAAGGAAAATTATATAGCCTTGAAACAATCTACAAGAAGTAAAAAACAAATAAATCAATCTTTCCAAGTAAAGCCTCATTACCCAGTCAATCTCTGCATAAACAGCTCTTACCCAAACAGGACTCTCATTTAAGATCAAAAAGAATAACTGGATGGAAAAAGGAATAACCATGAGTATAAACAGATTAAAAGATCTAAAAGACCAATCAGGATACAACATTGTCCAGTTAAGAACAACATTGCCATTTCAGTTATATACAGCATTTAGGCTCCATGCACACTGGAGCTCAAAAAAGCTGTTTCTATACGCCAGATTGCTGGCAGAAAAACGCTGGTTGAAAAACAAGCTTTTAACAACGTTTTGTACTAGCGTTTATGAGCGTTTTATAGCGTTAGCGTTTATCAGCGTTTTAATGAAAATACACAGAAGACACTCCAAAAATCCCACAATGTATTCTAAACTCTCACAATGCATTGAAAAAATAGAACGCTGAACGCTAATTAACGCGCGTTCATGAGCGTTTATCAGCGTTTGGCTTTTTTTGGCGGTGAAAAACTGCACTTTGAACGCAAATTTCTGGCGTTCAGAAAAAAGCCCATAAACTCCACTGCTCATTAAAGCTAAAAAACGTCAATGTGTGCATGGATACATAGGCTAACATAGAGTGGAGTTTATGGGCTTTTAAAAAAACGCCCAAACTCCAATAAACTGCAGTTTATGAGCTTTAGTGTGCATGGAGCCTAAGTCTGACAGTGTTTTAGTTACTACTTACTACTATAGAAAAGCCTTCCTATTAAATGGTGATGTTATAGTTTTTTTTACCCTAATACAATAAAACACAATAAAATAAAACTGTTTTTCTGGCTGACAGACTTGTTTTTTTTTTTAACCACACGATCGCTGAAAGATTTACCCCACTTCATGACCAGGCCTTTTTTGCTTTTTTGCACTGCGTTACTTTCACTGACAATTTTGCGGTCATGCAACACTGTACACAAATGAAATGTACAGTATCTCACAAAAGCGAGTACACCCCTTAGAGTTTTGTAAATATTTTATTATATCTTTTCATGTGACAACACTGAAGAATTTACACTTTGCTACAATGTAAAGTAGTGAGTGTACAGCTTGTATAACAGTGTAAATTTGATGTCCCCTCAAAATAACTCAACACACAGCCATTAATGTCTAAACCGCTGGCAACATAAATGAGTACACCCCTAAGATAAAATGTCCAAATTGGGCCCAAAGTGTCAATATTTTGTGTGGCCACCATTATTTTCCAGCACTGCCTTAACCCTCTTGGGCATGGAGTTCACCAGAGCTTTACAGGTTGCCACTGAGTCCTCTTCCACTCCTCCATGACATCATACATCACAGAGCTGGTTTATGTTAGAGACCTTGCGCTCCTTCACCTTCCATTTGAGGATGCCCTACAGATGCTCAATAGAGTTTAGGTCTGGAGACATGCTTGGCCAGTCCATAATCTTTATCCTCAGCTTCTTTAGCAAGGCAGTGGTCGTCTTGGAGGTGTGTTTGGGGTTGTTTTCATGTTAGAATACTGCCCTGCGGCCCAGTCTCCGAAGGGAGGGGGATCATGCTCTGCTTCTGTATGTCACAGTACATGTTGGCATTCATGGTTCCCTCAATGAACTGTAGCTCCCCAGTGCCGGCAGCACTTATGCAGCCCCAGACCATGACACTCCCACCACTATGCTTGACTGTAGGCAAGACACACTTGTCTTTGTACTCCTCACCTGGTTGCCACCACACACGCTTGACACCATCTGAACCAAATAAGTTTATCTTGGTCTCATCAGACCACAGGACATGGTTCCACTAATCCATGTCATTAGTCTGCTTGTCTTCCGCAAACTGTTTGTGGGCTTTCTTGTGCATCATCTTTAGTAGTGGCTTCCTTCTGGGTGGACGGCCATGCAGACCAATTTGATGCAGTGTGCGGCGTATGGTCTTAGCACTGACAGGCTGACCCCTCCCCCCACCCCTTCAACCTCTGCAGCAATGCTGGCAGCACTTATACATCTATTACCCAAAGACAACCTCTGTATATGACGCTGAGCACGTTCACTCAACATCTTTGGTCGACCATGGCGAGGCCTGTTCTGAGTGGAACCTGTCCTGTTAAACCGCTGTATGGTCTTGGCAACTGTGCTGCAGCTCAGTTTCAGGGTCTTGGCAATCTTCTTATAGCCTAGGTCATCTTTATGTTGAGCAACAATTTTTTTTTTCAGATCCTCAGAGAGTTCTTTGCCATGAGGTGCCATGTTGAACTTCCAGTGATCAGTATGAGAAAGTGAGAGCGATAACACCAAATTTAACACACCTGCTCCCCATTCACACCTGAAATCTTGTAACACTAATGAGTCACATGACACCGGGGAGGGAAAATGGCTAATTGGGCCCAGTTTGGACATTTTCACTTAGGGGTGTACTCACTTTTGTTGCCAGCAGTTTAGACATTAATGGCTGTGTGTTGAATTATTTTGAGGGGACAGCAAATTTACACTGTTACACAAGTTGTACACTCACTACTTTACATTGTAGCTAAGTGTAATTTCTTCAGTGTTCAGTGTTGTCACATGAAAAGATATCATAAAATATTTACAAAAATGTGAGGGGTGTACTCACTTTTGCGAGATACTGTATGTAACCCCCCCCCCCCCCCCCCCCCACAAATAGAGCTTTCTTTTGTTGGTATTTGATCACCACTGTTTTTATTTGTTGCGCTATAAATTAAAAAAGACAGAATATTTGGAAAAAAACATATTTTTCACTTTTTACTATAAAGCATATCCAATAAAAAAATCAAATAATCTAATTTCTTCATAAATTTAAGCCAAAATCTATTCTGCTGGTACATAAATTTGGTAAAGACAAAGGACAATCTGACACTTTTGACACTTTGTGGGAACCAGTGACACTAATACAGCGATCAGTGCTCACAATATGCACTGTCACTGTACTAATGACACTAATTGTGAAGGGGGTTAAACATCTAGGGAGCTTAAACAGTTAAATGTGTGCCTTACCAGTGTTTTTGTGCATACTATGTGGTGCTTTCACTAAGAGATGTGCCGGTTTTTATTCCCTGCTTTGCAGAAAAAAAAAATCCAGCACATCCTCACTGACAGGACAGAGCTATTCCTTGTGTACATAGGAAGAGCTCTGTCCTGTCTTTCTCCCCACTGAGCAGTGGGTGCCAGTGTTCATCCATCAGCTTGTGCTGTGACGCCAGCAGCACGCGCTCCCCCTACCCAGAAGTGTCAGATCACATACTAGGTATGTGATCCGGCGCAGGAGAGCAACTCTGCCGCCATATAACTAGGTTAATAGGTTGGCAAGTGGTTAACCACACTGTACTCTGTGGTGGGAAGGATGTAAAGGAAAGAAACTATAGGCTATTTGCTTTAAATTGTTATTAAGATAGAATGGTGTAAATGGCTCCTTGAAGTAGACCTGTGCAAAAAATGTACCATAAAAATCCAGGCACCATAACATATTCAATAGAAGTAGATAAGCTAATTATGTGTGTGTGTATATATATATATATATATATATATATATATATATACTGTATTTATGTGTGTGTGTGTGTGTGTGTATATATATATATATATATATATATATATATATATATATATATAGTAATGTTTAATACCTTATTGCTCGTAGGGTTTCTTGAACACAGGTGTTTTTGTTTGTTGAATAATCTGTAGACAAAGCCGTTTCCTCCGTTAATTTACGGTAGGGAATAAACATTGGCCATTGATCATTTTTATTTATTATTTTTTATTGCGCATATTGGTAACTTATCAACTTTTCTTATATGTAAAAAAAAGATTATCAAAATGATTGACACTATAACACATAGCTTTAGCTTTGTTCATTATTATGCTTTGTGGCAACATATGGTAAAACGTGTGTTACCGCAACATCGTAGTCATAATGGCTCTTTATCTTTATTGGGAACACCACTAATAGCAGCAGGGGGCAGAGGGATAAAGAATACCTGTGATTGATTAACAGACAGACTGTACAATTGTTGTCAAAATTAGGCTCCCTTTGTGGTAGTAAGCACTGCATCTCTCTCACAAAACACTTAAACCACTGTCAAATGACAGATCTAAACTCTGTTGAGGCTGTATAAACTGACTATATATAAATATACAGCACGTACCCTAGAAAGCTGACTATTAGGCTGTATTATAGCATAAATGTTGTTTTGCAAGTTAATTGACTATAAATAAAAGGTTTGAAGCCCTGTTCGGTTATAAAGGGTTCCAAACTCTAGGATGTATTCTAATATTTCTTGAATATTTTTGTACCGCTGCACCCATGGTCCTGGCATCATTTTTTAGATGCAGCAATGTTCTCTGGAAGTGATATGAGTAGCTATACACAATTACTTTTACAGGGCGTGGAAGCCCCCCCCCCCCCCCGGGCTCTCGGTTGGGTTCGCTGAACACACACTCCCCTACTCTGCGATAAATAAATCCAGAAGGAAGGAGAATTGTATCACTTCGGCCCCTTTCACACTGTGGCGGGAGCTGCGGTGACGGTAAAGCAGCGCTATATTTAGCGCTGCTTTACCGTCGTTTTAGCTGCGGGATTCGGCTGCTCGCGGTGTGGTTTTACCCCCCGCGAGTGGCCGAAAAAGGGTTAAAATCCCCCGCAGAGCCCTGCCGTAGCGGCGCTTTGCGGCGGTATTGCCGCGGTGTCCCATTCAAATCAATGGGAAGGAGCGGTATAAGAGTGGTAAATACACCGCTCCTATACCGCTCCAAAGATGCTGCTAGCAGGACTTTTTTTACCATCCTGCTAGCGCACCGCTCCAGTGTGAAAGCCCGCCGGCTTTCACACTGAAGTGAATGGGGCCGGTTTTTTCAGGCGGTATACAGGCGCTATTTTTAGCGCTGTACCGCCTGAAAACCACCCCAGTGTGAAAGGGGCCTTCCTGTTTGTTTGTTGTTTACAAGCCGTTACCAGCTTGTAAAACATCTGATCAAACTGATCTCAGTTTGATCAGATGTTTTTAAGAGCAGAGGATAAATATGGTATCTAACAGACCCCTGATCTCTCAGTAAAGAGTACCTGTCACTTCCCATGCTATCACAAGGGATGTTGTTCATCCCTTGTGATAGCAATAAAGTTAATAACATTTTTTAAAAATAATTGTAAAAAATAAATGTAGGTCCCACACAGATATTTAACCGCTTGGCGACCAGCCGCCATCATTATACTGCGGTAGGTCGGCACGTTCCCGCGAGCCGTCGTAGCTATACGTTGGATAGCAGGCGCGCCCACAGACGCCCGCTGCACTGCGGGGGTGCCGATGCTTGTGGCCAATGGTTGCGATGACTGCCTGCCACGAGCGATCGTGGGCACGAGAGGCAGAACAGGGACGTGTGTGTGTGTGTGTGTAAACACACAAATCCCTGTTCTGTTCTGTGAGGAGAGGCAGATCATGAGTTCCTAATAGCTAGGAACCACGATCTGCCATCCCCTCTAGTCAGTCCCCTCCCCCCTACAGTTAGAACACACAGTCAGGGAACACAGTTAAAGCGGAAGTAAACCCATCGATTTAACAGTCTAAAAGAAAAAGGCTTGCCGTGAATGCTAACTGCACATTGGCTGTGCTCTCAACCAAACAGTCAAACCATCCAATGGCTGGTGTCATAATGGATCACATGTGCAGCACTGTGGCAGTTGAAGACCAAACAGAGGCAAAGATGGCAGCTTCCTTGGCTGAAAACGATAGGGGGGTTTACTTCCACTTTAACCCCTTGATCGCCCCTTAGTGTAAACCCCTTCCCTGCCAGTGACATTTATACAGTAGTCAGTGCAGTTTTATATAACTGATCGCTGTATAATTGTCAGTCGTCCCAAAAATGTTTTAAAAGTGTCCGATGTGTCCTCCATAATGTCGCAGTCACGATAAAAATCGCAGATCGCCTAATAAAAAAAAATAATAATAAAAATGCCATAAATCTATCCCCTATTTTGTAGATGCTATAACTTTTGCGCAAACCAATCAATATATGCTTATTGTGATTTTTATTACCAAAAATATGTAGAAGAATACATATCGGCCTAAACTGAGAAAAATTTTGCTTTTTTTTAAAAAAAAATTGGGGATATTTATTATAGCAAAAAGTACAAAATATTGTGTTTTTTTTTTTTCAAAATTGTCGCTCTTTTTTTGTTTATAGCGCAAAAAATAAAAACCGTAGAGATGATCAAATACCACCAAAAGAAAGCTCTATTTGTGGCGAAAAAAAGTCCATCAGTTTTGTTTGGGTACAGCGTCACATAACCGCGCAATTGTGAGTTAAATCGGCGCAGTGCCGTATCGCAAAAAATGCTCTGGTCATTGAGCAGCCAAATCTTCTGGGGCTGAAGTGGTTAAACTGTGATCGCACCACATATGAGGTATTGCCGCGAATGTCAGAAAGAGAGAACAATAATTATAGCACCAATCATCCAGTTTAACTCCCAACTGGTAATCTGGAGTGTTGCCTATGCATAATTTAATGTACCATAGTTTGTCGCCATTCCACAGGCGTGCACTTTTTTAAAGTGGAACATGTTTGGTATCTATTTACTCAGTGTAACATCATTGTTTTATATTCTACCCAAAAAAAATCTTATTGTATTGTGTTTGTGTGCACTAAAATTCATTAAAGTGTCTTTTTCCCTGAAAATTTGTGTTTGATAAACTGCTGCACAAATATTGTGACGTAAATACTTGCAACGACCACCATTTTTTTCCCAGGGCCTTTGTTTTCATAAAATATACAATGTTTTGGGGTTTTCAGGTAATTATCTAGTAAAAAAAAAAAGCAGATTTTCACTTGTACGTGAGAAGTGTCAGAATTGGCTTGGAAAAATGGATACCTTACTGTCAGAACATAATGTATAAACACATATAATTTACAATAAGTAGCATGAGAAATACACAAAGAGGCTGTTTCATTTAATCAATAAATCTCCGTAGGTAATTGTGAATGATAGTATCACTTTGGGAGGGATTGCCCTAATAACGCTTTTTTTTTCTAAAATATTTTAGCGTTTATTCAACCACTTTGTGTGCTAAGACATTGTTTAGCTTAGTGCTTAATCGATTACTCTTCATTTGCAGAACAGGAGTTATTCTCATTTTTAATAAATGTTTTACTATATTCGGTTCACCCATTTTAATAAGTCTTATGGTAAAATGTTCACAAATAAAAATGCTTATTTTCACATTACTTTATTTTAACTTTTCATATTGTTGCTACATAGTTACATAGTTGATACGGTTGGATAAAGACACCAGTCCATCCAGTTCAATCTTTGTGGGCATCAGTAGTTCCAATATCCCTGTATATTGTGTTTGCTAAGATGCTCATCTAATACTTTTTTGAAACTATTTACACTCCCCGCTGACACCACCTTTTGTGGAAAGGAGTTCCTTATTCTTACCGCTCTGATATTAAAGAACACTCTTCGCAGTTTAAGATTAAAATCGCTTCTCCTCCAATTTCAGTGCTCTTTGAACAGGTAGCAACATTAACATGTATGCTTTTTTTCACAACATGAATATATTTACATTTTGTTTGTGGAATGTTAGAAAATGTGTATTCAGTCTCCAGGTAGTTAGGAAATCCTAGGTAAAGCCCAATTCTGGGCTGAAAACTGTTTTCCAACCCATCCCACTAGGTTTTTTCCATTTACCTTGTGTAGCAAGATACACTATATTACCAAAAGTATTGAGACGTCTGCCTTTGTCCGTAGGGTTCAATATTTAGTTGGCCCATCCTTTGCAGCTATAACAGCGTTAAGTCTTCTGGGAAGGCTGTCCACAGGGTTTAGGAGTATTTCTATGGGAATTTTGGACCATTCTTTCAGAACCCCATTTGTGAGGTCAGGCAGTGATATGGATGAGAAGGCCTGGCTCAAAGTCTCCACTCTAATTCGTCACAAAGGTGTTCCATCAGGGTGAGGTCAGGGCCTTGCTTTGTGCACTGGTGTGCAGTCATGTTGGAACAGAAAGGGGCCATCCCGAAACAAGGTTGGAAGCATGGAATTGTCCAAAATGTCTTTGTATGCTGATGCCTTAAGAACTCCCTTCACTGGAACGAAGCCCAACCTGTGAAAAACAGCCCAACACCATAGTCCTTCCTCCACCAAATGATTTGGACCAGTGCACAAAACAAGGTCCATAAAGACATGGATGTGTGAGTTTTGGGTGGAGGAACTTGACTGGATTGCACAGAATCCTGACCTCAACACAATAGAACACCTCTGGGATGAATTCGAGCAGAGGCTGCGAAACCAGGCCTTCTCACACATATGTCCAATACCACTCGGTGCAGCAGTATTGCACAGAGCAGCCTGGATCCTCCTTTACTCGAAAATCTTCACTGGAGCTCCTGGCCCCTCCCTCCTGTTGAGTGCCTCCACAGCAAGCAGCTTGCTATGGGGCACCCGAGCCGAGCTGCAGCTCTGTGTCTCCATTCAGACATGGAGCTGCGGTTCGGCCCCACCCCCTCTCTCCTCATTGGCCAACCAACTTTGATTGACAGCAGTTGGAGCCAATGTCTCAGCCAATCAGGAGGGAGTGTCCCGGATGGCTGAGGCACTCGCACACATCGCTGGATTGAGATGGGGCTCAGGTAAGTATTAGGGGGACTGCTACACACAGAAGGTTTTTTTTTATCTGAATGCATTGAATGCATTCAGATAAACCTTCTGTCTTTATAACCACTTTGGTTAATTTTCCATGCTGGGCTTTCTGTCTAAAAATAATCCTTTCGTTTGTAACCATTGGTTTCTTTTTAATATATTTATTTATTTATTTTGCTGATTAGTTGATTTACATATTATCTATTAACATTGTCTCCAAATAGCTAAGAGTATTAATTTTGGGGTGTATTTTTCTAAGTGCTTTTGTGTGACTGCTATACATGTCCACAGGAGGTTAACAAAACAGTTCACATAAACATGTTTTATAATTTCCGTTGCTGTTCATTAAATGGTAGCACCTCCATTATTACATTCACTATCATATAAATATTTATGAGCATCATAGGGAATGTCTAAGGTTATATAATTTACTGCCTTACTTAATTTCCATGGCGTCATTCTGCAGAATCTAAACATATGAACAGGTACTTATATTAATAACTATATCAATCCAAGAATGACAGTTTTCATGGGACCAGAATTTAAACCAGTACATTAATTATGTTAAAAAAGAAGACAATGAGACTTTAAAAGACCTATCCTACAATAAGGTACTTGTTATGTTGTGTGTTATTGTAACTTTCTGGTAGCAGACAGATTTTTGTATGACTGTTGTCTACGAAGCATCTAGAAACTTGATTTGGTAACACAATTTCTGGGTCTAACAGGTTTGGTGGCAAAGGTGTTTTTCTAAAAGTCAGATTTTAATGTATAAGGGCGTCTTAAAGAGTCTCTGCCAGATGGGTGCGGGGAACAGCTGTTGGTATGATGTGCAGCAGCCTCCAACACTTAGGTCTTCTGGTCAGCAAAGCAACCTGCCCCCCACACGTCTTTTGACCCATCACTATGTGGGCAGCCTCACTGAACAATAGGAATGTGCAGGAGGTAGGAAGGGGCAACAAAATTTGGCCCTATAAATGTACCAAAATGTTGCTTTTCAAAATTGCCTAAGGTTTGCTCAAGACAGTTAGATGTTGGAGGCTATCGCATTTACTGTATGTTCAGGCACCTTCTACATCCTTGCACTAGACCTACAGCAACTCTCGCACTCCCATGATAGAATATTTTTGCTTTCAATAGTTTTTATTGAAGTTTCAGCAAGGACATTGTAACAAAGGTACAGGTGTAAAAATACATGTTATGACACTATGCTTTTAGAAAACAATGAGGTCTTGTATACTCTCAACGGGGCTTCTATGACATCTGCAAACTCTTAAAGGAGGAGAGGACTCCTCACTCCCGACACCCCTCAAGGGATCTAGCTGTGTCGGGAAGCGAGGGGTAGCTCCTCTCGGACATAGATGCTAGCTGATCGTTAAAGGTTTGACGGGCAACCGATATAGGATAGACTAGGAAAGACCAAATCAGAGATAAGAGGGTAGAAGTGTGGATGGTCATCCTTAAGACAGCTCGTAATGCCTAGCCAAACCTGAAATAGATAGCTTGCAAAAGACTTGTCATGACATATAGCTGTGAGTGCATAGACATTCAAAGAGGAAAAAAAAAGTTGAAGTACATTGTATGACTGCAATACCTAGACACCTGTATGAACTGTTATGAGCCAAAGGGATTAATACATGTGGTGTCTGCTAACCAGGAGGTATCAAGCTGAAGATTGAGGTGTCAACCGATCTTCTTTCATAGTGGGCTATATGCCTCCCCGTCGCAGTTTGGGAGAGGGGCAAAATTGTGTCCCAATGGTATAGTCCTGTGAGTGTACCTATAGGATAACAGGGAAAAGCAGTTAGAGAAAAAGGAAAAAGATAGAAGAGATTCGGGGGATGAGAGAAAAAGGAGAGAGAGAAAGAAACAAAAAAAAAGAAGTACTTGACGGTGTGATACTTGCTCATCTACACGGATCCAGGTTGAGGAGAGGTGGTAGGTCTCAGAGATATGTATCTGGTCCAGGGTTCCCAGATGGCATCATGTTTGTCAACTTTGTCCAAGAGGATGCTAACTGTTTTCTCCTGGGCCATAATCCATGAGATTTTCCTTTTGACCAGGAGAAAGGAAACGGTAGGTTATTTCCATGCTCAAGCAATTGTCAGCTTAGTCCCAAGGATTATAAACATAATAAGGTGTTGGGCTAATTTTGGGGGCCCGGGTTAGGAGAGTTTAGAAGAGCATATTGAATAGTCTTTTGAATGGGTATGCCCGTAATTTTTCTGATAACTTGAAAGACTTTATTCCATAGGCCCCTGATTTTGGGGCTATCCCACCATATGTGTAGCAGCGATCCAATGTGCCCACAATTTCGAAAGCACAAAGGAGAAGCACTCGTTTCGATTTTGGAAATTTTTAAAGGGACCATATACCACCTCATTAGGACTTTTAAGTTAGCTTTAATTAGTGCTATGGTCAGAATGCCCTTGGAGGCTGAAGCGGAAGCTCTATGCCACTCCACAAGGCTCCAGTGATGTCCCAGGTTTTTCTCCCATTCTCTCATAAAGAGAGATTTGGTCTCAGCCCTAGAAAGTGATTGGTATATCACCGTTATCCCCCCCCCCCCCCCTCTGCTCCATGGGTTGACCACACCACATTTCATAAGCCGTGATCGGGAGTGGGTTGGGTTCAGAGGACCATATGGAATGAATAAAATTAGAAATTTGGTGGAATCTAACCTTTCTGACCTTGGCATGTCAAGCTTACTAATGGAGTGGGCCAGAGTGAGAGGTCCCACAGGGTTGACAAAATGTCCTATCCTATAGAGCCCCTTGTCTAACCACCAATGGAAGGCTTTGATGTCCATACTAGGGGGGGGAACAGAGGGTTTTGAAAAATGTGAGATAGTGGGCGCCATTAGGAGATCAAGTGTGTTTTTTTTTTGATGGAATCCCATAGTAGTGTCTCAGCCAATCAGGAGGGAGTGTCCCAGATGGCTGAGACACTTGCGCACATCGCTGGATCAAGATTTGGCTCAGGTAAGTATTAGGGGGACTACTACACACATTGAATGCATTCAGATAAACCTGTCTTTATAACCACTTTAAATAACATGTTAGTTTTCCATGCTGGGCTTTCTGTCTAAAAATAATCCTTTTGTTTGTAACCATTGGAGTGGTGAGGTCAGCCATGGAGCAGCCTAGGAGGAAATGCCAATGATCCCCAATCACCTACCTGCCATTTGGTGGCTGCTCCAAGGTCCAGAAATGTGAATAAGTCTATCGTAATGCCTTCCAGGATCCTGCAGAGGTGCGAGATCACACACGTCACTGAAACAAAAATAAAATTAGTAAAGGACAGAAAAAAACAGAAGACAAGAGAAATAAGGGGTGAGAGCAGACTCCAAGGGTAGGGGAAGAGTATATCCACCATACCCTGAGAGACAAACGTGGTTCCCCCCAACCAATGGGCAAGATCCCGACTAGGAGTGAGAAAATTCTGCAGCTCTGAGTACAGGAGGAGGTGCATTAGTACTGTTCCATCCACAGCACTCCCTAAAATATGGCTAAAATATAAACTTGAACAAACTAGGGTACATCCCTACAATAACTGTAACATGGAAACCATTAATGAAAGTTAAACTAGGGTATGCGTGATAACTGCTGGGGATTTAGGAAGAGTCAGATAAGGCACTATGGATCCGGGGATGATCCCTCCGAAGAGGGATGTGGGGATCAGACTTCCTGGGGAGGAAGCAGGGTGAAAACCAAGGGAGCTCCAGGGTATAAATGTTGTGTGGCCTAATGGCCAATTTACTGCCTGGTTACTGACAAGAACTATGAGCCTTCCCTGCGAAATTGTGAGGACAGCATAAATGACCCGAAGAAAACCGGATCTAAAAGAGTCAAATAGTCCACCGATTCCCGGAGTTCCAGAACTATATAGATGGTATGTTGCACCATATTGATTGGTCCGAGGTTCAGTGCAGTAAAGTCAGGGGAGTCTTGAGAAAGTCCTTGTCCAGGGTAGAAGAAAGCCAGTAGAGGAGCTAAATATAACCAGACAGTATATTAGCACTGAGGTAAGTTATAAGAGGCAGGCTTGAACAGCAGGGGAAACAGGAGCTATACTTATTAACATTTTTGTCAGGAGAGTGGTGGAGTCAGGTGATGTATGTTATGGAAAAAAGTGCAGTTACATTTTAAGAGTTGGGCAGAGGATGCAATTAAAGCAGAGTTCCACCCAGAAAAACATTTTTAAATTTTCAGAGTCCTTTATTACTATAAAAAATATTTGTAAGTAAAAAAAATGTTTTAACTCACCAGAAATGCCCTGTTGCTAGGTGGTGGCTCCTAATCTGCCACTTCCGGGTCCGCGGTGCTCTGCATCCCTTCCTCTTTCGCCTGTGCTGACTCACATTTCCCAGGAGGCAGTGGGCGGTACTGAGAAAAAAATCTACAGCCGCTGGAGCATCGCGCATGCACGAGATCCAGAGGTGCATGCTGGTTACCCAGCATTCACCTCTCGATAGCTTATCCAGGAAGAGGTTGCGATTGGGCTTCATATGCCCACAGTCGTCATGGCAATAGGCAGAAGAGGATTTTATAAATCGTAAGTATAAAAAAATTATATGATTCATATACACTAGCAAACATAGATATACTTTATTTAAGTTACTTTTGAAGTGTGACGGGATGACTGTAAAAAAAAAAAAAAAAAATCATTCTGTGCCCGGAACTCCGCTTTAAGGTGATTTACATTTGAAAAGGTGAAGGAGCTTTCACTAAGTTGTGAAGGCCACATAAAGCCATTTATTGCACTGCTTAAATGTTTTAAGTGGTAAAGACTGTAAAAATGAATTAACAAAGTATGTTGTTATTAGAGGCAGAGGTCAGTTGCTTATGTCCACTTATGTCTGTACCCACAGGCAAGATTCTTGGAGTCCAAACTAGAATCAAGGACTACAATTAAAGGCTTGATGCCTGGAATGTGCTTATCCCATAACAATACTGCTGCATATCTTCCAAAGGATTATACATTTTATTAAGCACATAACTGGGAGGCATGAGCAAGGCTTGACAAAACAAATTTTGTCAAGAAACTAATTTAAAGCTGTGATAAACAGCGTATTTTTTCCCAGAAAAAAATGTTAACCTTCACAAAATATATGCTTTTAGGCAACTGGTATTGACATTTACCATGATGATAAAATACCAAATGATGTTATGGATATTGATATATTTACCATTTAAGTCTTGTATATATCCAGTAACCCACAGCAATCACTCTGAATAGCAACACAGGCAACACATTTTTGTGTGTTATGTACTAAACACTACATTTTTATAATTTATGCTTTCCATGATGTAATTTAACCACTTAAGCGCCGGAAGAATTGACCCCATAATGACCAGAGCACTTTTTACAATTTGGCATTGCTTTAACTGGTAATTGTGCGGTTATGCAATGCTGTACCCAAATAAAATGTGCGTCCTTTTTTTTTACCACAAATAGGGCTTTCTTTTGGTGGTATTTGATTGCCTCTGCGATTTTTATTTTTTGTGATATATATGGAAAAGACCGAAAATTTGGGAAAAAATATATATTTTCTACGTTTTGTTATAAAAAAAATCCAATAAACTTAATTTTAGACATACATTTAGGCCAAAATGTATTCAGGCACATGTATTTGAGAAAAAAAGTCAAGCGTATATTTATTGGTTTGCCCAAAAGTTATAGCGTCTACAAACTAGGGTACATTTTCTGGAATTTACGCAGCTTTTACTTTATGAATGCCTAGTTTATCTAATTTCTTGCTTGAGGTGCTAAAATGGCAGGGCAGTACAACCCCCACCCAAAGGACCCCATTTTGGAAAGTAGACACCCCAAGGAAATTTCTGAGAGGCATGTTGAGCCCATTGAATATATATATATTTTTTTTATCACAAGTGATTGAAAAAAAAAAAAAACAAAAAAAAAATGTATTACACAAAGTTGTCACCAAATTATATATTGCTCACACGTGCCATAGTTCTATGTGGAATTACACCCGAAAATACATTCTGCTGCTTCTCCTGAGTATGGGGATACCACACATGTGAGACTTTTTGGGAGCCTAGTTGTGTACAGGACCCCGAAAACCAAGCACTGCCTTTAGGCTTTCTAAGGGTGTAAAATGGTGATTTCACTTTCTCACTACCTATCACAGTTTCCGAGGCCCTTAAATGTCAAGATATCACAAATCCCCCCCCCCCCAAATGACCCCATTTTGGAAAGTAGACACTTAAAGCTATTTGCTGAGAGGCATGTTTAGTCCATGGAATATTTTATATTTTGCCACAATTCGGAAAAATAAAAATGTTTTATTTATTTATTTTTCTTCAAAAAGTAGTCAATAAATGATATATTGCTCAAAAATGCAATGAGCATATATGAAATTACACCCCAAAATACATTCTGCTAGTTTTCCTGAGTACGGGGATACCACATGTGTGGGACTTTTTGGCAGTCTAACCACGTACAGGACCCCGAAAACCAATCACCGCCTTCAGGCTTTCTAAGGGCGCAAATTCTTGATTTCACTTTTCACTACCTATCACAGTTTCAAAGGCCATGAACTGCCAAGATAGCACAACCCCCCCCCTTAATGACACCATTTCTGAAAGTAGACACCCCAAGTTATTTTCTGAGAGACATGTTGAGTATTTTGCAGATCTCACTTTTTGTCACAAAGTTTTGAAAATTGAAAAAAAAAAAAAAAATTTCATTATCTTTCTTCATTTTCAAAAACAAATGAGAGCTGATACCTTGGGGTTTCTACTTTCCAAAATGAGGTCATTTGGGGGGGGGGGGGGGTTGTGCTATCTTGACATTTCAGGGCCTCCAAAACTGTGATAGGTAGTGAGGAAGTGAAATCACCATTTTACACCCTTAGAAAGCCTGAAGGCGGTGATTCGTTTTCGGGGTCCTGTACACGGCTAGGTTCTCAAAAACTCTCACACATGTGGTATCCCCGTACTCAGGAGAAGCAGTAGAATGTATTTTGGGGTGTGATTTCACATATGCCCATGGCATTTTTGAACAACATATCATTTAGTGACTTAGGGAACTTTGTGCAAAAAAAATTAAAAAAGTTTGTAATTTTCCCAAAACTTGTGGCAAAATATAAAATATTACATGGACTCAACATGCCTATCAGCAAATAGCTTGGGGTGTCTACTTTCCAAAAAGTGGTCATTTGAGGGGGGGTTTGAACTGACAGGGGGTGAAAGGGTTAACTGGGGGGTGATCAAGGAGTTAAACTTTTATTAGGGGGGTTTAGGGGGGTTCCTGGGCCTACTAACTTCCCTAATGCTGATTAGTGTCACAGATAACACCAGTACAGTGATCCAAGAAAAATATGGAAACTGCACTTGGTGACACAGTGACAGGGAGTGAAGGGGTTAACTGGGGGCGATCGGGGGGTGAAAAGTGTGCCTACATGTGCTGTGTCAGTGTAGTGTTGGTGCAACTCACGCTTGGATGTCCTCTCTCCTCTCTCTGGAACCGAAAAGGATTCCACGAGGGGAGATGACATCCCTTCCCCTGCCTGTGTTTACACTTTCACAGGCAGGGGACAGTCTCCCATTCGCCAGAACCAATCACCAGGTCCAGGACAAAAATCATTGGCCTGGGCATGGAGACTGATCTGTTCTGAAGCGAATGTGATCGCTGCAGGTGCACGCCCGAAGTACAGCTATGACGCCTCGCCCAGCAGAGCTGACCTGCCGCAGTATAACTGAGTAGTTTGAAATGCACATGAGATAGAAAATCTCATGTCACTTTGTACAATGTATGTACTTACCGTGTTTATCGCCATATAACACGCACATTTACCACCTGAAAATCAGGGGGAAATCGTGTGTGCATGTTATACGCCGATTCCTGCTGCCTCGGAGTGGAAGGAGATGACAGTCACACACAGTCCTGCCCCCCTGGCCTGGCATTGGACCACTGTTCTGTCCATCTGTGAGTAACTGAGTGCTGGATACACAGGAGATCGCAGGTTTGGGTAATCCAGCACTGGCACGGCTGCAATCATCGGCAAAGGCGAGTCTGCAGATGTGTACTAAACAGGTTTTAATCATGGGCATGCTAGAGACTGCAGATGAGCATGTTAGAGGCTGCAGATAGGCATGTTAGAGTGTGCAATAATGGGCACATTAGAGGCTGCAATAATGGGCACATTAGAGGCTGCAGATGGGCATGTTAGAGGCTGCAGATGGGTGTTAGAGGCTGCAGATGGGCACTAAACAGGCTGCAGATGGGCACTAAACAGGCTGCAATAATGGGCACATTAGAGGCTGCAGATTGGCATAGATC
Source organism: Lithobates sylvaticus (assembly GCA_028564925.1). Classification (NCBI taxonomy): domain Eukaryota; kingdom Metazoa; phylum Chordata; class Amphibia; order Anura; family Ranidae; genus Lithobates; species Lithobates sylvaticus. The sequence continues at coordinate 116,674,321 of CM053028.1, read as the reverse complement.
AGGCTGCATTGATGGGCACTGGTGAGGCTGAAGATGGCCACTGATGAGGCTGCATTGATGGGCACTGACCCTTATTATAAAATGTAAATTTTATTTTTTTCTGAAACTTTCCTTTTAAAGTTAAGGTGTGCGTTATATGCCGTTGCGTTTTATATGCTGATAAATACAGTAATTAAAGCTTAAAGCAGAATAGCAGCCTTTTTTTTTTTTAATCTGCAGTGTAAATATTAGTAATATAAGTCTGAAGAGGTGCATGGTGCATGTCACTTTAAGTAGGCTTGTCATTTTTGAAATATTTACACATCTATACAGACGAGATAGTTTAGCACTTCTGCTACCTCTGGCAACGCAACGGGAGACCTATGAATTGGCAAGAGGAACAATTGGTGGACAAACAACATTGGGGCCTCTGTGAATGAGAACTGCAGCTCTCATAGCCATTCTCACTATACTTCTGGCGATAAAGTGTTACTAAACCCACAACAGTAAAATCAGTCTGTATATGCAGTAATATAATGCTGGTTATACTCACTGTGGAACCTAAGGGGTTAATCCTCCCCTTCTTTCACAGTCCCCAATCCATCTCCTGATAGTACAGAGCTGTGGGGGCATTCTGCACATGCTCAGTTTGGTGTGTATTGCTAGAGAGTTTTTTTTGGGGGGGTGCATGTGATCAGCACAGGGCCAGACAGAGGGTCAGGGGTCATACAGCCTTATAGGACCGCCAGAGGAGAATGAAAACTCCTCCTACAAGCATTAACCAGTGCTCTGCCAGACACTGATCGAAGTCAAGACTGCTATATACGGCTGATGAGAAAAGGTTTTTGGCACTTTATAGTTATTAACCACTTAAGCCCCGGAGCAATTGGCAGCCGAAGGACCAGGCCCCCTTTTGCAATCCGGCACTGCGTCGCTTTAACTGACAATTGCGCGGTCGTGCGACGTGGCTCCCAAACAAAATTGGCGTCCTTTTTTTCCTACAAATAGAGCTTTCTTTTGGTGGTATTTGATCACCTCTGCGGTTTTTATTTTTTGTGCTATAAACAAAAATAGAGCAACAATTTTGAAAAAAAATCTATATTTTTTTACTTTTTGCTATAATAAATATCCCCCAAAAATATATATATATATAAAAAAAAATTTTTCCTTAGTTTAGGCCGATACATTTTCTTCTACATATTTTTGGTAAAAAAAATCGCAATTAGCGATTATTGATTGGTTTGCGCAAAAGTTATAGCGTTTACAAAATTGGGGATAGTTTGATAGCATTTTTATAAATATTTTTGTTTTAACTAATAATGGCGGCGATCAGCGATTTTTATTGTGACTGCGACATTATGGCGGACATATCGGACATTTTTGGGACCATTGTCATTTATACAGCAATCAGTGCTATTTAAATGCACTGATTCCTGTGTAAATGACACTGGCAGTGAAGGAGTTAACCACTAGGGGGCTGGGAGGGGTTAAGTGTGTGTGTGTTTGTGTTTTTTTAGCTGTAGGGGGGCTTGGCGTCTGACGTCACTGATCGTCTGTCCCGATGACAGGGAACAGACGATCAGTGTCAGTCGCACTAGGAAGCACGGGGAGAGGTTTGTTTACACAGACCTCTCCTCATTCTTCAGCTCTGTGACCCGATCGCTGCTGGTGTCCCGTGGTCGGGTCACAGAGCTGAAGAGCGAGGAGAGGTCTGTGTAAGCAAACCTCTCCCCGTGCTTCCTAGTGCGACTGACACTGATCGTCTGTTCCCTGTCATCAGGAACGGGTCGCGCGACCCATGGCTGGGCTCTTAAAGTGACAGGTACGTGCTTGTGCCCAGCCAGGCCATTCTGCCGACGAATATCGGCGTGAGGCGGTCCTTAAGCGGTTAAAGTAATTGCATTTCTTTGGTCTGTGTACTGTGGGAGACCAGATATAGTGAATGCCGGGTCCTGGGTTTAGTAACACTTTAATGAATGTATAGACAACTTATGTTTACACTGCAGATTACTAATCATTATATGACGTATTTCTAAAAGTTACATTGTTACATAAAGTAATTTTTAGACCAGGAGCATAATATTTTTATTTGCCTTGTGTTTCTCTTTAAAACTGGATATAACCCTGGAATCTTTATGTGACACATTTCTATAAAGTTACATTTGTAGGTCAAGTCTCTTATAGTCCAGGAAGAGAATCTTTTTGTTTGACTTGAGTTCAGCTTTAAACTAGATATAACTCTACCTGGAAGATTTATGTGACATAATACTAAAAATTCAATTTCTAGGTCAAGCCTTTTTCTATAGTCTAGAAAGGGAAACCAAATAAAAGGTATATTCAGACTTTTGAATTTAATGTCTACATTCTTTATTTTGCTGTGGCTATTTAATTTACAGAATCAATGGCAATTGATGTCTTTGGTGTTGTAGCTGACAATTCTGGATTTAAGACTCTAGGGCCCTAAACACAAAGGAGCTTCTCAACCCTTAATAATTAAACTTTCTGTCCATCTTTATTACACACTCCTGCCTTACTGCTGACATAACTGTCAATGAGTGGGTGTGTTCCATGAGAGACATGGTTATTAAAACCACTGCTCTGCTGTTTGAAGAACTTCATCTGAAATACAAGCTATATGTGAAATAAAGGAAAAGAAGAAAGCTAAATTGGAGATAAAACTCTTCAAAGCAGTTTTCTGTAGCCATTTTATGAAAGCTGGAGCTGTCATCAACAACAACCATTTGAATTGCTTAAAATGCATTTGAAATTAAAGGAAATGTATGTTGTTGGCAACCGCCCTACTTTTGCTTTGGTTCTCTTTTTCCTAGTTTTTTAGGATCAGTTCTTCTGCTACAATTCATTCATAATCACTTATTTTTGTGCTTTTTAGATCGATCTAACCGATTCATAACCCACGGCAATTTATATGGAGCATATGATGTGTAATAAAATATGATCTTCATTGAATACTACATTTTAAAGAATCAGTAGATTCCACTAAACAGACAGCTGATTTTTTTTCAATTGTCCTATACAAAATACTTGTCCCACGTTCTTAGTCTCTCTGTTGCTCACTAAAGTCCACCATAATATTAAAGAACCAATAGGGGCACTCAGGAAGCAGAAGGAGTAGGATCAAGCTAGGTTTGATTTATTTATATATATATATATATATATATATATATATATATATATATATATATATATAAAATACAGCTGCCTATATTCAAGACCATAAATTTCAGACATGACATATGAACAAAGCACAGCCTTCTGTATAATGTACTTGTCTCAATTAAGTGTAATTTCTGTCTGCTGCTTACAGTAGTTCCTCTGCTGTCAGCATGAATCACTTCTGACAAATTTTCCTGACATCAAGAGAAAAAAGATGACGGGAGGGCGCTCCAGCACACAGCCTGTGATTGGCATCCTCAGCTCTGCTCCTGTGTGAAGGAGGTGTGTCCCTTCCCTCCAATCATCTCTCAGAGCTCTCCTCACTGAGCTCTGCAGTGTGTCATTTCAGATCTCCACCTTGTTTTCTGAACGCTTAGACAAACTTTATAAATTCTGGACTTTGAACAGATGTAGAGAAGAGAATCCTGCAGATAAACAAGTACAACATATGTAGGAGAATTGTTTAATCTCTGTGTATCACCTGAAGCCAATCACTTCACTGAGTATATGTTATGTTTTTTCAACCACTTTAATTTCACTTAATTATTAACTTATTTATGCCCGTTTTCATCCAGTGTTCTAGATTTGTGGCAGGTTTACATTAACTCACATATGCAGTACAGTAGTGAAGTACATTGGAGTGTGCAATATTAAATGTGACATTACCTATATCTGGCTTTATTAGGGGCCACGTTATTCATGGGTTCATGCAATAAAAAACAGAATGTTAGGTATCCTGGGAATATAGAACTATATTTGGTGCTACAGTATAGAAAAGGTTGGAATGCTCTTGATTTAAAGTGTAACTGCAACAATTTAAGGGGTAAATTCAGTTCTGTTGAGATGAAAAGCAATCCCCTCTTGGTGAGCAATGGACTCTGCAAGGATTGTATCAGCTTTTGTAGGAGAGTGTCCTTTACAGACTTACTCCTGAATGGGAGGGTGTGTTCATTATAACTTTCTGGTGCACTTTCAGTGTGTTTAATGAGGAAAGCTGCAGTGTCTGCATCCCTTTAGAAGTAGAAAACCTTTAGGGAGTATGTTACCAAAATTCAATTTGCAACATATGTTTAAAATGTTATTTGTCTTAGTGCAGATATGTGAGAAAACCTGCGGGCCAATCGCACAAGCAGGAAACATTTCTGGGGGCATGTGATACACCAACAGTGTACAGAATGTCTCTGTGTTGCCTTATTGCTTCAAAGTTTTTGAACATTTTTAGAAAATTGCAGGGACTTCCGATTGACTTCCGATTGAAATAGCAATTGTGATTTCAAATGAAATGATTTCTAATGAAACTAAATTTAAAAAATGGCTTGTATAATTTTATATGCTGTATTAATTTTTGAGGAAAGTTGAGTTCTCCTTCTCCTTCTCTCCTTCTCCATCTCATGTTAGTACCCATATACTGTATATTCGATTAAGTGGTGGTTAGCCAGAAAGATGCATTTTAAAAAGGAAATGTAGAAACCACTCAATGTTGCTCCATCAAGTCAGATGACAATTTGTAAAGTAAAAAGTATATAATTTATTATAGACAGGGTCGACCCCCAAGGACCTGTGTGCGCACAGTTGTTACACCACCTGGAGAAAATGTGAACATATAGAGGCACTTTATTGTATGGTATATAAAGAAAAAAAAATATTTTCATTATGTAAATATTTTTTGAAATTTTCATGATACATTTTTGTAAAAAATAACCGCTCCGTCCTGAAGAAGCAGCTTTCCCTGCAAAATGCGTTGATGTTGGACCTGGGAAATTATGCTTTTTCATTTGTGAATATCAGAATGTGATTTTATGATTACTATAGTGACCAGGTGTCAAGTCCTGGTGCTTAGGGTGGTATTTGTGAATTTACCCTAGAGTTGTAAAAGTGTCAACATTTTATTTTAATGGATATAATAAACTATATACTTTTTATAATTTTTGTACCTTTTAAAATCGGACTTCATCTTTGAGATAAAAAAAAATTAAAATCGGACTTCATGGCGCAACATTGAGTTGTTCCTTTTTCTGTGGTACCTTCAGTGTTTAGGCTGTGGTGCAGTGAAAGGTTAATTTTGCAAAAAGTCTTATGTTAAACTAGCTGGTGGATAATGTAATGTAAAGATTATGTAAGCCATACTTGGGCTGTACATACAAGAGGATTTTAAATTGCATGAAAAATCTCACTAATGCTTTGCACAGAGTTGAGACACCCATACATCTGAAAGGTTGGTCATGGGTTTGGAAAGAGGAATCATTTGATACATTTTTCAGTGTCATCTGTGCCCCATACATAGTTGAATGGGGCATCCAGTATTGCCGGAAGCAAAGTTTTTACAAGCATCTGTAGTCTTGGGTACTCATTGATGTTTAAAAATGAAACCATGCACCAGGATAACTGTTTTCCATTAAATGTCAATACACAGAGATTGAGTATGCTTACTAAAGACTTTACTGTATAAAATTGGCTTTAAGAAAACAGATTCTATCCTATCTTTATACCACATAGAACATAATTTAATTAAGCAGCCGTTCCTTTACAATCTTCACAAATCAGTCATTACTAGTTGATAACAAAAGGTCTGGTTCCCTTAGGAGTTTAACACTCAAACGACCACAGTTTTTGTTTTATAGGGATTTATAGCATTTAAAAACCATTAGTGGTTTCTAGCAGTAATGCTGATCCTGAAAATACCTTAACAGGTGTTATTTATTACAGTTGGAAACAGTGCTGCCCTGTCAGGATATGAATTATTATATTATAGAGAAACAAAATAAAGGTTAATGTACATTGTGCATTTTCTGCACATATCACACGAATAGAGCCTCGATTTTACAGCTGTATATTCAATCACCAGTATACAGTATATACACTATATTACCATGAACTTTATTGGCATCTCAGTCTTAGTCCGTAGGGTTCAATATTGAGTTGGCCCACCTTTTGCAGCTATAACAGCTTCAACTCTTCTGGGAAGGCTGTCCACAAGGTTTAGGAGTGTGTCTATGGGAATGTTTGACCCTTCTTCCTGAAGCTTATTTGTGAGGTCTGGCACTGATGTGGATGGGAAAGCCTGGCTCGCAGTCTCCACTCTAATTCATCCAAGAGGTGTTCTATCAGGTTGAGCTAAGGATTCTGTGCAAGCCAGTCAAGTTCCTCCACCCCAAACTCGCGCATCCATGTCTTTATGGACCTTGCTTTATGCACTGGTCCAAATAATTTGGTGGAAGGAGGATTATGGTGTGGGGTTGTTTTTCAGGGGTTGGGCTTTGTTCCAGTGAAGGGAACTCTTAAGGCATCAGCATACCAAGACATTTTGTACAATTTCATGCTCCCAACTTTGTGGGAACAGTTTGGAGATGGCCCCTTCCTGTTCCAACATAACTGCACACCAGTGCACAAAGCAAGGTCCATAAAGACATGGATGCACAAGTTTGGGGTGGAGGAACTTGACTGGCCTATACAGAGTCCTAACCTCAACCCGATAGAAAAGGGTGGGCCAACTCAATATTGAACCCTACAGACTAAAGCCTTGTGCACACGATCGGATTGTTGGCCAATAGAGCGTCAGACTTTTGTCCAAAGGGCGTGTGCCAGGAACTTGTCTTGCATACTAACGGCACACAATTGTTGGCCAACAAACACGAACGTAGTGACGTACTACATGGAATTTCAGCTCTTGAGCGCCACCCTTTAGGCACCTTCTGCTAATGTCATGTTTGGTGAGCATTGATTCAGAGAATGCGTGTTTGTACTTTGGACTTTTGTGTGACAGACTTGTGTACACACGATCCGAAAATCTGACAACAGATTTTTGTCCGCCGAAAATTTACTAGCCTGCCATCCAACATTTGTTGGCGGAAAGTTGGCCAACAATTGTCTGATGGAGCGTACTAGCGGTAGAATTTTAGGCAAACAGTCGGTCATCACACAATTCCCAGGCAAAAATCAGATTGTGTGTATGAGGCTATAGACTGGGATGCCATTTAAGTTCATGTGCATGTAAAGGCAGGTGTCCCAATACTTTTGGTAATATAGTATATATTATGCTGTATGCCCCTCTTGGTTGTGTAACTAATACCTTTTAGCTTGGGTCTACTCTTTCACTAAGTTAATTTCTCCAATACCACTAATACATATAGTATCTAGCTACAAAGACACTTCTTCGGACAGGGGCAAGCTACACAGAAAAACTAGAATGAACCGGTTAACCACTTGACCTCCGTAAGGTTTCACCCCCTTCACGACCAGACCATTTGTTGTTATTCAGTACTGGTCTATTTTAACTAGCAATTGTGCAGTCATGCAACACTGTGTGCAAATTAAATTGTTATCATTTTTTTAAACACAAATACAGCTTTCTTTTGGTGGTATTTGATAACCACTGGGTTTTTTATTTTTTATTAAATGAAAAAAGACCGAAAATTTTGAAAAAAAAACAATATTTTATAATTTCTGTTTATAAAACATATCCAATAAAAACAATTCAAATAAATCAAATTTCTTCATAAATTGAGGCCAAAATGTATTCTGCAACATGTCTTTGGAAAAAAAAAGACCCAATAAGTGTATATTAATTGGTTTGTGCAGTTATAGTGTCTACAATCAATGGTATATATACTGTACACTGGAATTTACACAGCTATAGACACTACAGGGGGTCCCCGGGTTACAAACAAGATAGGGACTGTAGGTTTGTTCTTAAGTTGAATCTGTTTGTAAGTCGGAACAGGTACATTTTTTAAGTGTAGCTCCAGCCAAATTTTTTTGATAACATAGAGAAGGGTTATCACCCCTGTAACATTTGTTTTGCTGTCTGTGCCCCTGTTCAGAAGATTTTCACCTCACCTTCTGTCCCAATAACAATTGGATTTTTGAAAATTTTGGGTTGTTAGGGAAGGATAGACTGGTGATAAAGCATCAGTGGAGACACCTTTTTCCCATATTAACTCTTACAGGAGTGAATTTCCCTTCCTAGTGGTGGATTTCCTATCACTTCCTGTTGTCTCCCTCCGTTTGTAAGTAGGAGTCGTTTGTAAGTCGGATGTTTGTAAGTAGGGGCTCCCTAAAAGGAAACCTCTAATGAAAGCGTATGATGGCAATGCTGACCTCTCCATCTAAAGAATAATAGTTGCCTGGCTTTCATGTTGATCCAGTAACTTTAATAATTTGAGGCTTTTACATGAAACATGTGCATATTCGGAAATATTTCTTTACTCTGGGTCTCTAATCTGGATCATCCTTCTTGGTTGGACTCATTTTGAATTGATTAATTCCTGCTGGGCCAAAAACATGATTCATGAGCATCATTGAGACTTGACAATTGTGTTTCTTTAGGTTTCTAAATCCTGCAGGCTTTTCTTTCTAATAAAACCCTGTCAAAATCTCTCCCCCTTGCAGGTTTAGGGTGGTAACGATCAAGTGCAAAGAAAGTAATATTAGATGGATCAAAATTATGTTTAAAACCAGTGTGCCCACAAATGGGGGTAGAGACTTGACAACTGTAAATTGCATACAAATTCTCATATATCTGCTTACTAAATTGGCATCTAGTCTTGCCTGATTTAAAGAAACACACATTGTCAAGACAATAACTATACCACCCCAATCATATTAAATGAGTTGAACCGTAACGACCCAAAAGTAGACCTATCAGGTAAAGTGAACATATTAACCTCACTGAACAACTGGCACTGGGTGCAAGAGACATATCTAAAGCTACTCTACCTTGTGGTGGACTTTTTTGAACATTTTAATATCCATGCTTGAGAAGTCTACTGAAATTATTTGCTTTAACCCTAAAATCTTGTTTATTAGTACAATGGAGGCATATAAGGAGATTGACTAAAGACGATACTGCATACTAGTGGTACCAAATGGACACTGGCCACATGCAGTGTAGTATTACTTGCACAATTTTTTTCTGTATAGCCTGGTAGTTATGATCCTCTCTGGGTCAATATTCCTTATGCAGAAAGAGGACCTTTACTCACAAAAACATTTGAGATTGTACCTGTTACGAGTGCAATAAACCTATCCAGTCCGCCTGATGTTTTTTCTTTGCCATCTGCCAAGCCCTGATGAAGGAGGATCTATTGAGCCCCAGAAATGAATGTAATTAAAAAAATAAAAACTTCTAAACTTTACAATAAATGCCTGGTACTTTACCTCTTGCACACTACAGGATTTTATATAGACAAAGTTTAAAAGAAACCCACAGAAACAGTACATGTTACTGTATATATTTACAGAGTGATCACTTTTAAAATGCCATAAATCCATTATGGCAGTTGTACCAAAATCTGTTCACAGTCAACATAAAGCCGCTTTAGGGCTTAAAATATTCAAACCTTCTGGTTTCAGTGTCTCTGAAACTTAGGAAAACGCTCAAAGGAGCACTCGTTAATAGAGTAGGAAAGTGCCAGTATCTCATTTAGTTCACAATTTCGTTTTCCTGTCAGAGACTCAGTGCCCACTCCACTACATGTTCTCATTATGCAGGAAACTGCGCAAAGTCATTTGCTGTGTGAGTCACATCAGATCTCATCAGGGGCGGTGCGTCCATAAAGGGCGCAGGAGCGCCGCCCCCCCTCTCCTGTCACTCTCGATACTCCATAGATAGATTCATGCATTGCATGAATCTATCTATGGTCGCTGCTGACACCCCCTATTCAGGTGTCCGGCCCCTTTTCGGTCACCGGGCGCCTGAATAACAGCGGTGGGGGTGTTTTTTGGAAACACCTGATTAGCGCCGTAGGCGCTAATAGGCGTCCAAAAAGGTGACAAGCGGGCGCAACGCTGTGCGTTCCTTGTCACTCAGCAGCAGCGTTAACAAACCGAAGGAATTCGGTTTGCTAACATTGTACGGCCCCTTAGCCAATCAGGAGCACAGGTCTGTGTTACCTGTGCCCTGATTGGCTGAAACGACAGGCGCTGTGATTGGGCGCCTATCAGGCGTCCAATCATAGCAGAGGATGAGAGGAGGAGCGGGCAGGAGAGGGAATGGAGGACACGATGCCGCCGTCACCCAACACAAGGTAAGTGCAGGGCGAGGGGGGGGGGGGGGGGCACAGTGGCAGCTTCTTTGCAGGGACAGCTTTGATGGCAAAGTGGCTGTGTTTTAGATGGGCAATGTGGCTGTGTTTTTTAAAGGGGCAATGTGGCTGTGTTTTAAAGGGGCAATGTGGCTGTGTTTTTTAAAGGGGCAATGTGGCTGTGTTTTAAAGGGGCAAGGTGGCTGTGTTTTAAAGGGGCAAAGTGGCTGCGTTTTGATGGGCACGGTGGCTGCGTTTTGATGGGCACAGTGGCTGCGTTTTGATGGGCACAGTGGCTGCGTTTTGATGGGCACAGTGGCTGCGTTTTAATGGGCACAGTGGCTGCGTTTTGATGGGCACAGTGGCTGCGTTTTAATGGGCACAGTGGCTGCGTTTTGATGGGCACAGTGGCTGCGTTTTGATGGGCACAGTGGCTGCGTTTTAATGGGCACAGTGGCTGCGTTTTGATGGGCACAGAGGCTGCGTTTTAATGGGCACAGTGGCTGCGTTTTGATGGGCACAGTGGCTGCGTTTTGATGGGCACAGTGGCTGCGTTTTGATGGGCACAGTGGCTGCGTTTTAATGGGCACAGTGGCTGCGTTTGGTACAGTGGCTGCATTTGATTGGCTTTTTTTTCAGAATTTTTCAGTTTATTTGCGCCCCCAAAAAAAATTTGAGCACCAGCCGCCACTGGGGTGGGGGGAAATATGGCGCTAACAGACACTATCTGGGAGGGTCACTAACTAACACTGAGGTTGCAAGTGTCACTTATACAGTGACCAGTGACAATATTGTACCCTGACAGTGTAATCAAGGGGTTAAACGTGTGTGTTACGTGTGCTGATTTTTCTTTCTGATCTGGCTGTTTTTTCTCCTTGCTTTTCACAACGCCATGAAATCTTGTTGTGTTGTGTGCTATGTGCCCTTGCCTTGTTACCAGTTAGATAAAATATAAAAAAAAGTACAGAACTATAATAAATCCATTAGAAAAAAATTGTATAATTTAATAAACAAATTCAATATCATATATCATAAAAGCGCAGAAGCAAAACAATATGTGCATAATCCCAAAACAAATTAAACCATACATTCGTAAAAGAACAGTATCAATACAGAACATAAAATGTTAAATTGTCCAATCAATAGCATGAGTCCAATTTGCAGTTGTGTACATTTAAACACATACAGTGGTGTGAAAAAGTGTTTGCCCCCTTCCTCATTTCCTGTTCCTTTGCATGTTTGTCTCACTTAAGTGTTTCGGAACATCAAACCAATTTAAACAATAGTCAAGGACAACACAAGTAAACACAAAATGCAATTTGTAAATGAAGGTGTTTATTATTAAAGGTGAAAAAAAATCCAAACCATCATGGCCCTGTGTGAAAAAGTGACTGCCCCCTAAACCTAATAACTGGTTGGGCCACCCTTAGCAGCAACAACTGCAACCAAGCGTTTGCGATAACGTGCAATGAGGCTTTTACAGCATCCTGAAGGAATTTTGGCCCACTCATCTTTGCAGAATTGTCCTAATTCAGTTACATTAGAGGGTTTTCGAGCATGAACGGCCTTTTTAAGGTCATACCACAACATCTCAATAGGATTCAGGTCAGGACTTTGGCTAGGCCACTCCAAAGTCTTCATTTTGTTTTTCTTCAGCCATTCGGTGGTGGACTTGCTGGTGTGTTTAGGATCATTGTCCTGCTGCAGAACCCAAGTTCGTTTCAGCTTGAGTACACGAACGGATGGTCGGACATTCTCCTTCAGGATCTCTTGGTAGACAGCAGAATTCATAGTTCCTTTTATCACGGCAAGTCTTCCAGGTCCTGAAGCAGCAAAACAGCCCCAGACCATCACATTTCCACCACCATATTTTACTGTTGGTATAATGTTCTTTTTCTGAAATGCAGTGTTCCTTCTACGCCAGATATACTTGGACACACACCTTCCAAAGAGTTCCACTTTTGTCTCATCGGTCCACAGAATGTTGTCCCAAAAGTCTTGGGGATCATCAAGATGTGTTGTGGAGAAATTGAGACGAGCTTTGATGTTCTTTTTGCTCAGCAGTGGTTTTCTCCTTGGAACTCTGCCATGCAGGCCATTTTTGCCCAGTCTTTTCCTGATGGTGGAGGCATGAACGCTGACCTTAACTGAGGCAAGTGAGGCCTGCAGTTCCTTGGACGTTGTTGTGGGGTCTTTTGTGACCTCTTGGATGAGTCGTCGCTGCGCTCTTGGGGTAATTTTGGGCGGCCGGCCACTCCTGGGAAGGTTCACCACTGTTACATGTCTTCGCCATTTGTGGATAATGGCTCTCACTGTGGTTCGCTGGATTCCCAAAGCTTTGGAAATGGCTTTATAACCCTTTCCAGACTGATAGATCTCAATTACTTTCTTTCTCAATTGTTCCTGAATTTCTTTGGGTCTCGGCATGATGTGTAGCTTTTAAGGATCTTCTGGTGGACCTTACTGTGTCAAGCAGCTCCTATTTAAGTGATGCCTTGATTGTGAACAGGTGTGGCAATAATCAGGCCTGGGTGTGGCTAGAGAAATTGAACTCAGGTGTGGACAACCACAGTTATAGTATGTTTTAACAAGGGGGGCAATCACTTTTTCACACAGGGCCATGATGGTTTGGATTTTTTTTCACCTTTAATAATAAACACCTTCATTTACAAATTGCATTTTGTGTTTACTTGTGTTGTCCTTGACTATTGTTTAAATTGGTTTGATGTTCCGAAACACTTAATTGTGACAAACATGCAAAGGAACAGGAAATGAGGAAGGGGGCAAACACTTTTTCACACCACTGTATTCTTTCCTAATACTCCTTCATGCAATGTTCATGTGCAATATTCCTTTTTTTAAATTACACACTCTCTTCACCCAGTGCTTAAATATATTCTGCTTGCACATGGACCCCTTACATTATAAGAGGTCGGAGGGAGTGGAGCACAGCTAGTTTGTTACTGTCCGTTGTTGATGTCTGTGTCTTATGAACCATATTGTTTCCTTGTGTCTTCTATTTTGCAAAACTCAATAAAATAGAATTTGTAAAAATCTATAAACACTTGGTTACCATAAAGGGTTAAAGAACATGACTCGGCTATAGGAAAAAAAAAAAAAACAGCTTGCATAGTGCTCACTGTAATCATTTATTTAAATCTTCTAGGCTCACTAAAAACACTTACATAGAAGCGATAGGAAACAGCTTCTCAATCACTCCACTCTTGTGAATAACATGACAGGAATATAGGTAGCAATGTGCTATACGTACAGTAGGTCGCTATGCAGTAGTGGCGCTTGGCTTCCTTACAGATAGCGGCATTACGTCACCAGGATGACTCCTATGTCCAAGTCATGGTCTGATTGAGAGTGAGATAAAAAGGTTTATTCCTTTATGGGAACCAAGCATTTATAGATCACCTATAATGTAAGAGCTCCATCTGCCAAGGCGAGCAGAATATTTTTCGCTGGGTGAAAAGAGTGTGTAATTTTAAAAGGAATATTGCATGCGAAGACTGCACAAATGAGCACTTGGGAAGAATATGTGTTTTAAATGCAGAGTGGATTCACACTATTGACTGGACATTTTTCACTTTTTTTGTGCTGTATTGATACCGTTCTTTAACAAACTGCATATATAGGTGCACTATTTTGGGAGTATGCTCATATTGTTTTGTTTCTGCATTTTTATGATATACCGTATATAATCGAGTATAAGCCGACCCGAATATAAGCTGTGGCACCTAATTTTACCATAAAAACTGGTAAAACTTATTGACTCGAGTATAAGCCTAGGGTGAGAAATGCGCAGCTACTGTAAGTGGAAAAGACGGTCAACAATGCCCATTTGCAGCCTCACTGTGTCCATTTGCATGCCAGTGGAACTAGCACTACAACATATCCAAAGCTGGGGTTCCTAGCACCAAGTGGCCCCGAGATATGGGGCCCCAAAGTCGGTTCGGAAAATGTCAAGCACTTTTCTGCAGCAGAGAATGACATTTTCCGAACTGACTTTGGGGTCCCGTATCTCAGGGGCCACTTGGTGCTAGGAACCCCAGCTTTTAGATATGTTATAGTGCTAGTTCCACTTGATTTGCACACCAAATGGAGTCCCTAGCACTAAGTGGCCCCAAAGTTGGTCAACTGTGTCCATCTGCAGCAATGTCATTTCGGAACCCTTTGGGTCCAGAAACCCTCAATTTTGGCTGCAGCTAGGGGGCATCTAGGAACCCTTAACTGCTGAGTTTGAAGTTGGGGTTCATAGCACCAGGTGGCCCCAAGATAAGGGGCCCCAAAGTCGGTTCGGAAAATGTAATTTTCTGCCGCAGAAAAATAATTGACTCGAGTATAAGCCGAGGGGGGCATTTTCAGCACAAACAAATATGCTGAAAAACTCGGCTTATACTCGAGTGTATACAGTATTCAATATTGGATTGGTATCCATTTATTTATATTATTTTATCTGAGGAATTTATTATAGCACTGCACTTTTTTCCAATTATTTATATTACATTGGTGTGAAAGACATAAGTGCTGCCTTGCTTTAGTGAGGGGGTTGTATATTTATTGGTTTTGTTATTGGTTACAGCAGTGGTCATCAACCCTGTCCTCAGGGCCCACTAACAGGCCAGGTTTGCAAGATAACTGAAATACATCACAGGTGATATCATTTGCTGCTCAATGATTGCAGTATTCTAGTCTGCATCTCCCCAAGGTAAGACATAAAACCTGGCCTGTTAGTGGGCCCTGAGGACAGAGTTGATGACCACTGGGTTACAGACAACAGAAGACCTCTCCACTTTTTCATTGAGAAGAGGAGAGGGAAATTCATTTTGTGGTTAGGGGAGGACTGGGAACCTTTGATCTGGGTGGTAGATGTAACCAAGTGACTCTTTCATGGAAGTTATAGATTCATATCTATATCAGCATTGGCTTCTTTTGCAGCTCTTGGCAATAAATTACATGACATCTCAGAGCCTCAATGGGAGCCAATCCTGGAAGATGCTGTGATGGTCTGAACGAGAAGCAGCTAGCTTTATAATTATTATACAGGTTTTATATAGCAGTAACAGTTTGCACAGCGCTTAACAAAATGAAGGCAGACATTACAGTTACATTACAGTTTGGTACAAGTGGAATCAGAGGGCCCTGCTCGTTAGAGCTTACAATCTAAAAAGGGAGGGTCAATTGATACAAAAGGTAATAGCCGTGGGGGATGAGCTGATGGAGGAAGTAAAACAGTGTTAGTTAGAAACAGGGTAGGCTTCTTTAAAGAGAAGGGTTTTCAGGGATCGTCTAAAGATGGATAGATTAGGGGACAGTCGGACAGATTGGGGTAGGGAGTACCAAAGGATGGGAGAAGCTCTGGAGAAATCCTGGAGGCGAGCATGGGAGGAGGTGACAAGGGAGCTAGAGAGCAGGAGGTCTTGGGAGGACTGAAGAGAGCAGCTTGGTTGGTATTGTGGGACTAGGTTAGTGATGTAGCTGGGGGGCAGAGTTATGGATGGCTTTGTAAATTATTGTTAGTACTTTTATTGTTAGAATTTTATTTGTTGGGTGAGTGGAAGCCAGTGGAGGGATTGGCAGAGAGGGGTGAAGAATGCCCCACATGTGTCACTGACTGCAGGTCCCACTCTGTCAGAATGGTGAATATCTCCACAGCATGTCTCATTGGGAGCCAAAGGGGGCATTTGTCTTTGAGGAATAAAGCACAGTCTATGAACTTATTAAAAACTAAGAACAATAGTTTTTAACTGTATTATACAGATAACTCAGTTGCTGTATATGTATTTATTTAGTACTAAATGTGCATATATATATATATATATATATATATATATATATATATATATATATATATATAAAGTGGTCATTCATAAGGGTTTTAATTAGACCTGTGCGATTAGGTTCGTACGAATCGAAAATTCGTATGAATTTCCATAAATCCGTACATTCGTGAGGATCCGAAATACAAATTGCTATGCTTCTGAATTTTGTACGAAATACGAAATTTAGTTTACGAATTTCGGATCCAAATTCCGTTACAATGGAAACGCGACTGGTGTTTTGTTGACCAATTAGAGTTTTTCTTATGCTGCTGAGTGAGGGTTGGGAAAATTACCTTTTTTTAATATGGGAGTGGGAGACTGGTACTGGTAGGGAGAGAGATAACCACCGCTCCAGAGGGATCCTTCAAGGCGAATGCTTCTACTCCTAGTGTGGAGCTCCAGGTGCAGGCTAATAACAAGGTAGTTGGAAGGTAACAAGGGGAACTCTGGACAGCCGCACACCAGACGAAGATGAAAAATCAGGGAAGGAGGGGAACACACCTGACGCGTTTCACGCTAAATACAGCGCTTACTCATAGCTAGACAAGTCTAGCAGTCTAGCTATGAGTAAGCGCTGTATTTAGCGTGAAACGCGTCAGCCGTGTGCCCCCCCTCCCTGTTTTGCTGTGTTTTTGGACTTTGATGTGATTCCAGTTTTTAAATAAATCCATTTGATTTTTCATCTTCGTCTGGTGTGCGGCTGTCCAGAGTTCCCCTTGTTACTTTCCAGACTGGTACTGGTAGTCGATGGGAGATTCAGAATCGGACAAAATAAGAATGTTCGTTAATTACGATTATTCGTTATGATAAGGTTAAAAACCCAGGAAGTCAGCACAGCACAGGGATGGTGGGAGCCTCTTAATGAGCACAGCACAGGGATGGTGGGAGCCCCTCAATGAGCACAGCACAGGGATGGTGGGAGCCCCTCAATGAGCACAGCACAGGGATGGTGGGAGCCCCTCAATGAGCACAGCACAGGGATGGTGGGAGCCCCTCATAATGATAAATTCATCATAACAAACGTTCGTAATTGTTACGAAAAGTTAACGAACCTAACGAAAATTTCGTACGAATACAAATTAACGGCTAATACGGAACGAAACAAAACAAATTTATTGACGGCGCACATGTCTAGTTTTAATTGTCAGACACTGAAAGTCTGCTTCTCTGTACATTAAAGTAGAACTTAGGGCTAATCTTTTAATAATTTTGGATAGAATGGGAGTTTTTTTTTTTTTGCAATCTGCCCATTAGGGGGCTTTCTGTTCACTTGCTGTTCCATATCCACAACAGGAAGAAAGAGGAAATCCCTCCAAAGTAATATTGTCACCAGAACTAGTGTCCCTATTGAAAGATTTCCCCTTTATTCCTGTTCTGGTGACCACTAAAATTTTGGGAATTTCTTTCACTTTTAGTGATAATGGTCACCAGGACAAATAGAGAAGGTGACACGGACAGCAATAAAAACTTGACAGACATTCTAATCCACTCTATTTAAAACAAAAAAAAAAAAAAATTATTTTTATTTTACTTTAAATTTGATGATGAAATGGCAGTAATACTTTCAATTGTGCAGTGCATTTTATATATGTAATATTATAAAGTATGCCCACCAGCATTTTGATGACTTTTCTACATAAATACTTTTATTTTTACTAGTAAAGGTGTAGCAGACAGCGAGGACTGCTGGTTGGCATTTTATTGCAGCGGGTGCACTGCGTTGTCATCCCAAACTGAAAGTTGCCAGCAAACTGAATTTCTACAATATCAACAAGTAGTTTTTTGCACTTGCAACGTTTTAAAGGGAAAAACTTAGGGAAATTTGCATATTGGAGATGCACTGATTGTGTTTTCTCCTGACAGATACTTTAATGCCGCGTACACACGAAGGGACTTTTCCCGGCGGACCTAGTCCAGCAGACAATCCGCCGGACTTTCCAGCTGTCTTCGCCGGACTTTCCGAGCGTGTGGACTTGCCCACACACGCCCGGACTTCTCCGGCGGACAATCCGCTGGACAAAGTCCGCGGGACTTTTGAAAATGAACGGACTTGCCCACACACAGAGCAGTCCGTTCATTTAGAACGTAACTTCAGGTACGTAGCTAGCGTAGGCAGTAAATGCCGGCGCGCTAGCTCCGTCACCTGGCATGGATTTAAAGGGAATCCCCACGCCGAAAAACGGTGTGGGGGTCTTCCCCAAATCCATCTCAGACCCTTATCTGAGCACGCAGCCCGGCAGGCCAGGAAAGGGGTGGGGACGAGCGAGCGCCCCCCCCCCTCCTGAGCCGTACCAGGCTGCGTGATCTCAACATGGGGGTGCCCTGGGGAAAGGGGGGCTGTGCGGCCCCCCCCACCCCAAAGCACCTTGTCCCCATGTTGATGAGGACAAGGGCCTCTTCCCGACAACCCTGGCCATTGGTTGTCAGGGTCTGCGGGCGGGGGGCTTATCGGAATCTGGGAGCCCCCTTTTACAAGGGGGCCCCCAGATCCCGGCCCCCCACCCTATGTGAATGAGTATGGGGTACGATGTACCCCTACCCATTCACCTAAGGTGTAAAATGTAAAGTAAAAACACACTTTTGAAAAAATATTTTATTGCACTGCTCCGGGGGTCTTCTTCCGTCTTGGGGGGTCTTCTCGCCGGACTCCTCCGCCATTTACGTAGCTCTTTTACCGAGCGGAGAAGTCCGGCTACCTTCTTCGTCGTCGCCGCCGTCGTCTGGGGGTCTCGATCCGCCTTTGGGGGTCTTCCGGGGTCTTCCGGGGTCTCTTCTGTTCTTGCCGCTGTCGTCGCTTTCTGCGCCGCCTTCTTCTTCTTCTTCCGATGTTGACGTCCTCCGGGACTGTGACATCACAAGGGGGCAGGGTCACCATGTGACATGAGCATGTGACCCTGTCCCCTTGTCCCTATATAAGTCCCAGGACAGCGCGGCTCTGGCATTCCGGCCAGAGAGAGCGACGTGTCAACATCTGAAGAAGAAGAAGAAGAAGGTGGCGCAGAAAGCGACGACAGCGGCAAGAACAGAAGAGACCCCGGAAGACCCCCGAAGACCCCCGAAGGCGGATCGAGACCCCCAGATGACGAAGAAGGTAGCCGGACTTCTCCGCTCGGTAAAAGAGCTACGTAAATGGCGGAGGAGTCCGGCGAGAAGACCCCCCAAGACGGAAGACCCCCGGAGCAGTGCAATAAAATATTTTTTCAAAAGTGTGTTTTTTTTATTTTACATTTTACACCTTAGGTGAATGGGTAGGGGTACAACGTACCCCATACTCATTCACATAGGGTGGGGGGCCGGGATCTGGGGGCCCCCTTATAAAAGGGGGCTCAGAGATTCCGATAAGCCCCCGCCCGCAGACCCCGACAACCAACGGCCAGGGTTGTCGGGAAGAGGCCCTTGTCCTCATCAACATGGGGACAAGGTGCTTTGGGGGGGGGGGGGGGGCCCCCTTTCCCCAGGGCACCCCCCATGTTGAGGGCACGCGGCCTGGTACGGCTCAGGGGGGGGGGCGCTCGCTCGTCCCCACCCCTTTCCTGGCCTGCCGGGCTGCGTGCTCGGATAAGGGTCTGAGATGGATTTGGGGGGAAACCCCACGCCGTTTTTCGGCGTGGGGACTCCCTTTAAATCCATGCCAGGTGACGGAGCTAGCGCGCCGGCATTTACTGCCTACGCTAGCTACGTACCTGAAGTCACGTGCTAAATGAACGGACTTTCCGATGAGCGGCAAGTCCGTTCATTTCAAAAGTCCGGCAGACTAGCCTACTAAAGGCGGGATTGTCTTGGCAGTCCAGCGGATAATTTTAAAACAAAACTTAAAACTTTAGTCCGCCGGACTTTTTGAAAAAAAGTCCGTTGGACGCCCACACACGAGGGGATTATCCCCTGGACTTGAGGCCAGGGGATAATCCCGCGGGATAGTCCCTTCGTGTGTACGTGGCATTGGGCTCATTGAAATTGATTTTCTAAAGAGAAATGTTCACTCTGCAAGGGAATCTTCCTTAGCTTAGTAAACCTGGTCAAAATTCACTGTGCAATGAATACCCGGTCAGGTGCAAGCCAATAAAAAAATGTATTTTTGCTTGCACATGATTGGATGTGTCAAATCAGCAGAGCTTCACCTCGTATACTAAGCTAAGGAAAAATTATTTTGCAATAATTACAGCCTATTTCCCTTTATTAGGTCGACCCCTGTGGCTGATTTTACTTCAGGAGTAAAGCATTTTCATTTATCTTAGTGAATGAGGGTGAAGCTGTGCTGACTTCTATCATTCAATCATGTGAAAGCAAAAATCTTATTTTTTTATTTTTTATCTTGCATGGTGCAGAGTAAAATTTCAATGCGATCACTAATGTAAGTGAAACTGAATCCAAAGAGAACCCTCATATATGGGACTTTAAATGGCAACAAATTATTATCTATAGTGAATTATATTTTTAAAGGATTTGGTAAAAATATGTAAAAAAGGGGTCTTTATGAAATAAAATATAAAAGCACATTATAGAAAACACAGCATGGATGGCTATTCCTGACTACAATATTGTACAATAAATCATGGAAGTATTTTTACAAAATCTTTTAAAGACATCATTTATTATAGATGATCTTTTATAGTCCCAAAGATGAGGGTTCTCTTTCTATTCACAATTAAGGCCCCTTTCACACTGGGGCGTTTTTCAGGCGGTACAGCGCTAAAAATAGCGCCTGTACACCGCCTGAAAAAAACGGCCCCATTCACTCCAGTGTGAAAGCCGAAGGGCTTTCACACTGGAGTGGTGCGCTAGCAGGACGGTAAAAAAAAGTCCTGCTAGCAGCATCTTTGTAACGGTATAGGAGCGGTGTATTCACCGCTCCTATACCGCTCCTTCCCAATGATTTCAATGGGACGCTGCTGTAATACCGACACAAAGCGCAGCCGTAGCTTTGCCCTTTTTTAACCCTTTTTTGGCCGCTCGCGGGGGTAAAACCGACCCGCAAGCGGCCGAATACTGCGGCTAAAACGACGGTAAAGCAGC
Organism: Lithobates sylvaticus; assembly: GCA_028564925.1. Classification (NCBI taxonomy): domain Eukaryota; kingdom Metazoa; phylum Chordata; class Amphibia; order Anura; family Ranidae; genus Lithobates; species Lithobates sylvaticus. The sequence continues at coordinate 116,653,305 of CM053028.1, read as the reverse complement.
GCTAAATATAGCGCTGCTTTACCGTTGCCGCGGCTCCCTCCCCAGTGTGAAAGGGGCCTAAGGGATGATGGCAATCGATCAGCTACAACTTACATTATTCTAATGTATGTAAAAAGTGCATTGTAAGGTAGAAATTTACTTTACAAATATGCTTTACTCCTTTAGTAAATCAGCCACAATGTGCGCATGCATTCATTTACATTTCTTGCTTTCAACCTTTACTGTGTTGTGGTACTAGCAGTTTGGTTTGTCTAGTTTAGTGAGTCTCAGCAGACATCTGGTCTAATTATTCAGTAATACATCATAGAATTTTAGCATATCAAACAGCATGTGATGCTTACTGCATGGTTTTCATAATCCATTGCAAAATGACTTGAATATAGCCAAAGGCCAACTTATGATTTGCATTATTAAAATGTTTTATGAATTACTATCCCAGCAGACCATTACTACCTCTGGCCTGAGTTGGACACTTTGGGGGGTTATTTACGAAAGGCAAATCCACTTTGCACTACAAGTGCACTACGTAGGTGAAAAAGTAGTAATTTATTACCCTGTTTGTACGAAAAAAAGACCTAACGTGATTGTCGGTGATGGCTGCAATATAAGCCCTACCCCCCCAAATAAACCCTACTCTGTTTCCCCCAAAAATAAGCCCTACCCTGAAAATAAGACCTACATGGACTTCGACTAGGGCTTTTTTTGGGGGTAGGGCTTATATTGCAGCCATCACCGACAATCACCCTAGGTCTTATTTTGGGGGGAAACAGGGGTAAGATATGTGAATACAAATATAAACGCACCACCAAACAGTGTAAATAAACCAACAACCAAACAGTGACCCACGAAGAACAACAACCTAACAAGCATATACAGCAAAAGGGGATACCAGAATCGTAATCTTAGGCAGGCCAGGGTCATAAACAGGAGATCAGCAGATGGGGGCAAGGAGCAAGACAGACAGGGAGAAGGTGGATGGGATCAGGCTGCAGGGCAGGGGAACAGGAATACAGGATAACAGGATGGACAGGATGGACAGGAACAGGTACAAATTCAGGATCAGGTTTGCAGGTTCACAGCATACAGGTCAAGGCTCAAGGACAATACCAAGGCAAGGATGTGTGAGCTTGCCGGGTATTTATACCATTTCCTGCAATCAGGCTCAGGTGATGCCTGACTGCAGGAGGAGATATCGGCTCCATACTGCCAGGATCCACCCGCTGGTGGGACGCCAGTATTGCAGCCCAAAGATCACATAACAACAGCAGGGGAAAGCTCTCCTGACAGTTCCAAACTGCCAGGAGACACCTGCTGGTGGACGTTAGTACTGCACGCCAAATGTCAGCTAGTATTACCAGTGGGTGGAACCTTTGCTGACAGCACTTAGAAGTGCAGTCGCTGTAGATCTGAGGGGAGGATCTGAAATGAGGAAAAGCTCTGCTGATTTTATCATCCAATCATGTGCAAGCTAAAATACAGTTTTTTATTTTTCTTGCATGTCCCCTCAGATCTACAGCGACTGCACTTTCAAGTGCACTTGTAGTGCAAAGGGGATTTGCCTTTTGTAAATAACCCCCCTTATGCTTTGCAGAAATATGTTCAGGTCATTTCTTCAAATAAACAGTTTCTATTCCCCTGGTACAATATGAGCCTAATTTGACAAGTTTATCTTCATTAAGAAAAAATGTTTTTTTCCTAACTAACAAGGTCAACTCTTCAATTAAAAGAATGTTAGAGTCAGTTTCTGTATACAAATTGTAAATGTATTTAAAATGTAGTATAAGTCTAAAAAAGAGAGATGGAAGGTTAGTACAAATGTATCTGGAACTGGTGCAGAAAAAGTATTAAAGTGTACACTTATGGCCATGGTGTTACAGGAGCTGGCATACATTAGTTTTAGCTCCCAATCTTAATATGCAGGTAAACTGTATGAAGTTGATATAGAGGAAAAACTCAGATACCTGCTCTAGCTCTATTTTACAATACATTTATTGAATTCTTATTCCTTTATAACATTATTAAAAGGCATTTTAGTCATATTTGCACTTTTTTGTTAGCTGGAAAACACATGCAAAAATCAAAGAATCCATCCCTGCCTGTTTATTTTTTTCACTCAAGGAATTTTTTTCTTCTAAGAATGCACTAATTAGTTTAGACTGTGCCTGATTGGATAGCCCATATACTCTTTCAAACATCTATCCCCTGTGGGCAAGTCTGTTTCATTAAGTATGGATTTTGTTTAGAAAAAAAAACTTGTTTTCAAATAGAAATATTCTTGTTATGAATCATAGACATGCATTTACATGCATTTACATTTTTAATGATTGTGTAATTTTTAATAGATTTCTGTTCTGTGGTTTGATCAAAAAGGGTAAAATGCTTATGTCTATCTTATGCTGTGTAGAAGGCTATTTTTTAATGGTTTACACCAAACTTTTTAAACAAAGTGCCGGTTTAGTGTCCTTCAGACTTTAGGAGGGCTGGATTGTGGCTAGCAGGAGTGGAAATTGTCCTGGCCCCAGTGGGAGAAAACATATCCCCGTTTGGTATTGGGGGGATGAATAATGCCACATTGTTGGTATCCTAGGGAAGAATAGTGCCCTCATTATTTGTGTTGGTGGGATAAACTGTGCTCCATTTTTGGTGTCAGATGGCAGAATAGTATCTCATATAAGTGGAAGGAATAGTGCCAGATAAAGGCAAGCAAAGGGCCACACCTGGCCCCCGTGCTGCAGTTTGGAGACCACTGGTTCACACGATTACTAACTCTTTTCACATATGCTCTTGAAATGAATAATAAAAAGCTAAAGGGGAGATAATATGCATATTTTGCATTAACTGTTTATTTCAGTCCCTACCCTGCATCAGAAAAATGTTATACATTAACACATAATGCATATTTTCTATTCTTTCCTTATTCATAAAGGTGACCTAGAATTACAGTATTTATATACTGTTAAAAAGTGCCTAATCTTTGCTAGTTGCACCTACAACATTGGTAAGTGTATACTTGCTTATGAATGCAAAAAAATCTGTGTCCATTGCAGTCAGTTGGAGCAAAAATAAAATAAATAAATAAAGGCATGGGAACAAATCCTGTATTTATCGGCTTATAACACGCACCTTTTCCCCCTAAAATCAGGGGGAAATCGTGGGTGCGTGTTGTACGCCGATCCCCGCTGTCTGTGAGGGCAAGAGGAACGCCGCCGACATTGACCGCGCTGAGCCGAGTGTACTGTGTACTCAGCTAGGCTCGGCTCCACTCGCAGTCACCCCAGTCCCGCCTCCTAGCCTTTACGTCCCGCGATTGGACCGGTGTTGTGTCCATCATAGCAGCAGGGCCAAGGGTCGGTACGGGGCGTGACTGCGAGCGGAGCAGAGTAGCCGAGTACACAGTACACTCGGCTTGGTCTATGTCGGCGATGCTCCTCTTGCCCTCAGAGACAGCGGGGAGGAGCCGAATACACGCAACATCTGTGTATCTCGGCGGCGCTAAATTTAAAAACCCATTATGCTGCAATTTTGGGCAAGGCTGCAGATGGACACTGTGCAAGGCTGCAGATGGACACTGATAAGGCTGCATTGATGGGCATTTAAAATGTAAGTTTTTTTCCTTAATCTTCCCTCCTAAACTCGTGGTGCATGTTATACACCGATAAATACGGTAACTTAAATATACTAAACACTATCATTATATGTATTACAATATTTTTCATAATGGAAGGCCCTCAAGCACTGTTGTATAAAAACACATACTGCCTATGCTGTCAGAGCAAGTGTGCAAATAAAGTGAATTTGCTTACTTCAGCTATGCTTAACCACTTTAGCACCGGAAGATTTGCCCCCTTAACTGCTTGCCGACCGCCTCACGCAGATATACTGCGGCAGAAGGGCTTGTACAGGCAAACTAACGCACTTGTATGTTGCCCTTTAAGAGGCGGCCTGCAGGCACGCGTGCGTCACTGGCAGCAAGTGGGAGCGTGCCCGCGGCAAGCTCCGTGAGTCGGGTCGCGAGTCCCGCGGACTCGATGTCCACGGGGATACCCCCGATTGTCTCACAGAGAGGAAAATGGAGAGATGTTAATGTAAACAAGCATCTCTACGTTCTGCCTAGTAACAGTGTCACTGATATCTGCTCCCTGTGATCGGAAGCTATGATCAGTGATGTGTCACAGGTAGCCCATCCCCCCCACAGTTAGAATCACACCCTAGGACACACTTAACCCCTACAGTGACACTTAGTGTTAACCCCTTCCCTGCAGTCACATTTACACAGTAATCAATGCAATTTTAATCACACTGATCGCTGTATAAATGTGAATAATCCCAAAATCGCGCCAAAATTGTCCGACGTAATGTCGCAGTCACGATAAAAATCGCTGATCGCCGCCATTACTAGTAAAAAAAATGTATTAATAAAAATGCCATAAAACTATCCTCTATTTTGTAGATGCTATACCTTTTGCGCAAACCAATCAATAAACGCTTATTGCGATTTTTTTTTTTTTTTTAACCAAAAATATGTAGAAGAATACGTATCGGCCTAAACTGAGGGAAAAAAATGTTTTTATATATATTTTTTGGGGATATTTATTATAGCAAAAAGGAAAAAAATATTGCTTTTTTTTCAAAATTGACGCTATTTTTGTTTATAGCGCAAAAAATAAAAACCACAGAGGTCATCTGACCGAATCGCAAAAAGTGCTCTGGTCTTTGGCCAGCCAAATGGTCCGGGGCTTAAGTGGTTAAAATTAGTATTAGAAAAATGTGTTTATTATTGGTGCAAATAACTAAAACCCTGTTGGGTGTAGATAAGGTTACGAGATGATCAATGTATTGTACATAGAGGTACTTATATCTCATATTCAATCTTTATTTTATAGATATGTTCTGGTAAAGGCATTGGGTACTCCTCATGTTATCTTTCTGTTTGGTGTACTTTCATACCTTGCATACTTACGCTACTGTTCACTGCCTATTATTTCAAAACATAAGCACTTGCAGCAGAATCACATACATATACGTTATTATGTTCAAGTGGTTAAACCGGGGTTATTGCCGCAGCTATGTGCCATAGCCCCGTTTTTATTCAGTGGGCGATGCTCATTTATTTAAACAATTCTAGCAAGACCATCTCTATGGTCTAGGAGGCTGAAGCGGTCTTTTTTTTTTTTATCTCATGATTTTTAGGGTAGAGGAGAGAGCTGGGGTCTTTATGTCTCCATATAGAGGACCTATCATGCCTCATTTCTATCACAAGGGATGTTTACATTTCTTGTGATAGGAATAAAAGTGATCACATATTTTTTTTTTTTAAAGTGCCCCTGTTCCCCCCGTGCTCATGCGCAGATGCGGACACATATGTACATCGTGCACACATATGTAAACAGTGTTCACACCACACATGTGAGGTATCGTCTCAAATGTTCTAGCGAGAGCAATAATTCTAGAGCTAGAATTATTGACTATTCTAGAGCTAGAATCTAGACTTCCTCTGTAACTCTAAACCAGTAACCTGTAAAAATTTTGAAAGCGTTGCCTATAGAAAAATGTAAGTATCATAATTTGTCGCCATTCCACGAGTGTGCGCAATTTTAAAGTGTGACATGTTAGGTATCTATTTACTTAGCGTAACTTTTATATTTTACCAAAAAATTTTGATATATATGTTTTTTTGCATTAAAATGAAAGTGTATTTTTTCCCAAAAAGAAGAAGGCAAGTATAATGCTTTGGGCAATATTATGTAGGGAAACCTTGAATACTGCCCAGCCCCACATCCTGTGAATGTTAGTTGACATATGCCGCCTACCTAAACATTGTTGTTGACCAAGCAAACCTCCCTAACGGTATACTGTGATGGCAGTGGCCTCTTTTAGAAGGATAATGTTCTCTGCCACACTACAAAAATGGTTCAAGAATGGTTGGTCTCCAGGTCCTAATCCATCCAGCATCTGTAGGGCATAATGGAAAAGAGTCTGATCCACGGAGGCCTCACCTTGCAACTTACAGGGCTTAAAATATCTTCTACTGATGGCCTGGTGCCAGATACCACAGCATAACTTCAGAGGTCTAATGGTATCCATGCCTCAACAGATCAGGGCAGTTTTGCCAGAAAAAGGAGGGCCTACCCAATATATGTATATACAGTATATATAAATACAGTGGAACCTCGGATTGCGAGTAACGTGGTTAACAAACATTTCGCAATACGGGCACTGTATTTTTAAAAATCGTAACTTGGTTTCCGAGTGTTGTCTCACAAAACTAGCACAATTAAGGCCAAAGTGTGTGCAGTACCGCGTTTGGCCTGAGGTGGGGGGCGTCGATCGCCGCCGTTCGGAAATGCACGGAAAGGCCCGAGGACAGCTCAGCTGACCTTGGCAAACCTCGGGAACGGAGTCTTTCCGAGGTTTACCGTGGTCAGCCGAGGTGTCCTCTGGCCTTTCCGCCCATTTCCAAGGCTCTCCCTGGCACCCCCTTACCTCTGGCCGCATGCAGTATTGCATGCCATTGAAGTCAGTGCGGAACAAATTATTTTTGTTTCCATTGATATGCGAGTACTTTGGATTACGAGCATTCTCCTGGAATGGATTATGCTGGTAATCCGAGGTTCCACTGTATATGTATATAAATAATATATGAATTTCAAGTTGTAGTCCAGACCTTAGTAAATAAATAGAATATATACAAAACCAGTTTACATGACCTTTGATGTGAAGAATTACCATATCTGCTTTTTGATATGTACACTATTCCTTTAGCATGCCAAATGGTACATATCAGATAACTACAAGCTATTCTTGAAATATTTATTCATATATAGAAATGTGTGTTGTTGTTTTTTTAAAACCCCCATTAATTTAAAATAAACATTAAAGATTCATACAAAATGACTATACTCCCATTCCTTTTAAATATGTCATGCTATATTTAAATTTTCAGCAGAGAACATGTGGGTATATGCACTTTTCATTTTTTCTGTAATAACAGCAAGCAGTCAGTTTCAATGGCGTAACATTTAGATTTTATTTTTTATTTCAGAAAAAAAAAACTTGCTTTCAGCAAACAGCTGTTACTTTGATTTGTTTTCTTTTAAGTTGCCAATTTGGCAGACATAAAAAGAAATGTAGAAGAAGAGATATATTTCATATAATGAGGAAAAATATTTACCATCTTCGGTTCCAGGGGAACACATAGCCTATTCTGCATCATTTGATGTGTCCAGTGCAGCAGAAATGAAAAATGTCAAATGCAGGAATTAGTAGATATACCATTGCTTATACTGTAGTTTGCCTTCCAATCATTATTATAATAACAATAACTTTAGTTTAAGAAGATGTCACAGATTTTTTTATTTGCTTGTACATGTCTGCCAATCATTAGCTAGGTGTTCATGCTGTGAGATCGCATACGCTTAAATATATAAATTGTTATTTCTTGTGGAAAAAATTATGATATCCTACATAAAATGTGAGCTGAAATTAAATGGTCAAGCAACACAAACGTCATATTTGTTTTTGGTAAATGCTGGAGTTTCCTTTATCTCTGGGGGTCTCCATTGTTAAGGTCTCCAAGATCAACTGCCATGGCCTTCACAAGGTGGTCTTAATTTCTCGTTTGGATTTTTTTTGTTTATTTTCTATGTTGTATGATTATTAATTCAATAGGAAGAGGGGATCACACCATGGTGCATGGGAATATCCAGAACTACAATGCGGACAGGGAGGGGAAACCTTGTCAGTACTGTCCTAAAGAGGTTTAAGTAGCCCAACGGTTTCTGATTGGATCTAAAATATCACTTTAGAGTGGGCTGTCGCCCTTATTTAAACAATGCCTATCTGAGAAAGTAACTTTTAAAGTATATATAAGTACTACCATGGCTTGCTTCTTCTGTTATGGACAAAAGGGAACTTCCGTTTTATATGAATATGGCTGTCCTAAGTTGTGTAGGATTTAGGTAATTTAAATATATATTAAAAAAAAGCAAATAATTAACAAATTAATTACAAACTGCGCTCCCTTTAAAAGTGCAAGTGCAAATAAAAAGTGCAAATAATTATAATCACACATATGCCAATGGAAATATGATGATCACAAAGTGTGAGCAATTATATATCATTAGTGATAATCATATATAACTAACATATTAAAACATTAGTGATAACCATAAATGAATCTCAAAGGAAAAGTCCATTCAAAAAAGTGTCAAACATTGTTGCAATATCAAATAATAAACAAAAAATCAGCAACAGATAATGTTTAAAAATTAAGATGAATTCTCAGAAGAATTTTCTGGATGAATCCTAGTATTCGGTAAGCATCAAAGAAACAATGATCCTTCACCATCAATGGTCATACAGTCTACTCACCAGATTGTAGTGACTCCCATTACAGGAGTCAAAGGCGCTTATAAGACATGCCAGAAAGATTCTCACGATCACGGCTTGGTCCAGGTGCTGTGGATCAGGAACGCTGTGGCTGTGACTGCGTGGATACTGGTTGAACCCTCGGTTTGGGATTGGTCATTGCAGACCATTAATGCCATAAGTGGGAAGAAAATAAATGGAAGGCTCCTATCGTGAAATATGGCAATTTAAAAAAAAAAAAAAAACGCATATACAACATATAGGTCTATGCGGACAATCAAAACAAAACTAATGCAGCTACATACTGCGTGTGAGCAGAAGTCACATGTCACAGTTTGGTAAAACGAACCGGTTTCATCAGTACGTTCTCAAGCAGGTGGCTTAACGGACAAATTACTGAAGTTTGAAGTTATAACTTCAAAAACCAGTAATTTCACAGTAAATAGATAAATTATACATTATTATGTTATAACATATAGCATAATAATATATGATTTAGCTTAATTAAAACAGTACCTTTTCAGCAGCAGCAGATTCTCATTCTCCCTCTTAACTGTGTGAGAAAAACATGGGATTATGGGTAAATCCTATACCCCTAATAAACCCATGTTTTTCCTTGTACTTAAGAGGGCTTGGCTTAGACACATTCCTCCTTCAATGACACTGCAGTGAGAGGACAGCCTACAATTTGGGGTCTCTGTGACCCCAGGTTGCCGAGCTACGGCCCTCAAAGCTTAATCTTTTTTATTTTTTTTATTTTATGTTCATGGCAGGTGAGGCACTGCCTCACCTGACTGCACGTCCCTGCTCGAATCCCCCATACATAGGAAAGATCTTTGATAAGCGGAGGACAAGAGAAACAACTAATAGATTTGATGTTGCTTTCATCAGATGATATTCCTCACGGGATAGAGAAATAAATCATATCTTAAGAAATACTAGCCCACCCAAATGAAAGATAGGACCTTGGGCCAAATACTACCAAAGAACTTCCCCTACCCCCTCAAATATTTTCACGAAGGCCCCATCTTTGAGATGTTTCCTGGCCCAAAAGTGGTTGAGAAACCCAAGCAGGTTATGTTTCCCAAAACGTGATACTAGCCCTGAAAGAGCCGCAATGCTTGCAAGTGAAATGATCCTCTATAAGCTTCGATTCCCAGCTCATTGGGGGAAAGATTTGATATAGGTTAATTTTTGTTTCCTTCTATATGACTGTAGCACCCTCCTAGATAGCTGCTAGAATTGGTTAGATTTAGTACTGTCATACTTTGTTTAGTGGAGCTGTGTGTGTTTTTGGTAGGTAAAGTTAGCTTGCCTCGTCATGCTCTAATCCTGTACAGTTTGTTGCATGGTGCTCTTTTTTGTATTGTTGGCGCACTGTACTGTTTCTTGTTATTGTTTTACAAATAAAGCACTCCTGATTGTTAAAAAAAGTTAGCTTGCCTCACTATAACCAGTGTGGCTGTAATTTTTGTGTTAGGCAAAATTTAGTTGTGCTCACTGTAACCAGGGCAGCTGCCTTTGATTAATTAGGTCGGCTCAGTGTTTTTAGCTGCTGCTGGTCTGAATTCTCCCTCTACCTTCCAGAGAGCTGTAGAATTCTCTGGAACATAGATGTGGAGCTATGCAGATGGCATTATGAAAATGTATGCAACCCTGGCCAATCCCAGGGAGCATGGCCCTAAATGCTGCTGGGAGTCTGCATAAATCCTCTGAGATACTGAGCTTCTGGGTCTTTTCCTGCAGAGGATCAGTCCAGCCTGGAGGGCTGCTGCTCTCTAGGGCAATGCTTCCATGTGCTTGCTGTTCATGAGGCCTCAGGTGGGCGATCTGAGGGCCTGGATACTGAAGCTTACAGAGAGCTGACTAAGGGGCTGTCTGCTGATGATCTAGTCTGGTATCAGAGGAGAAAAGGTGTCGCTTGGAAGTCAAAAAAAGGCAACCAACTTTCCCTGTACACACTGCTGTGAGAGATCTTAGAGATCTTTGGCTGCTGCCACCCCTCTTGTGCTAGAGAGTCAGCCCTGTGTTTGTTTCAAGGGGACATCGGCTGGTGTCCTGAAGAGCTCAGTCCATCTGATTCTATGTGAAGGGGCTCTGCTCTTGTTGCGCTAATGAAGGAAATATGCATTTAACTGTTTCCACTACAAGCCAGGTCCCCCGTGTGCTCTAAGCAAGGACTTCTGCTTCAGCCTTTCAGAAAAGAGTTTATTGTCCTCAATCTATACATAGTTCTGGTTTTGGAGTATCCCATTCAATATCCTCAACCCTATCCCAATTACTCCAAAAACAAAAATAACACAAAGAAAACCCCTAGACTGGCGTTTGAGTTAAAGAGTGACTATTTGTGTGCCTGGTTGCGGGGAAATCCACTGGTAAAGAACCTGGGCAAATTTCCAGCAGTTCCTTTGGGAGCAAGTGATACACAACTTGTGGTTTTTAGGTGTTGTAATGTCAATGTGGTTTGCAATATGTGAAAAGAACCACACAAACACTCCAAGTCGGAATCAATAAACATATTAGGAATATAAAGAGGGGTCTCTGAGCTTATTCAAAAATTCCATAACAGGAATCCTACTGGATTTAAGTGTATTGGCACTGAAGTATAATAGTAAAGTTGAATTGGAGAAGGTTGAACAGAGAGAGTGAAGTTTCTAAAATTGGAGAACAGGTTCGATACAGTGGTTCCTAATGAAGGGAACACTAAATTGGATGTAAACTGTTTTATAGCTAACAGTAGAAGGTACTGGGTGGAGACAATGAATGAACTGTGGTTGTTTATTTATCTAAATCTTCAGCAGAAAAACAAGCACCGCTCAATGTGGACTCACCATGTATCAGCCCCTCCGCTGTACAATTAAGTGCTGGCCCAATCCACGATCGCCTTAGTCCAAACATCCATCCAGAGAACAGAGGTTGACCTCACTCCAATGGCCAGAAAAATTCAAACTTTATTCAATAAAATCCATAACAGAGACACTTCCCAAATGCAAAATGACAGCAGTTGTTAACACATGTAAGGCAGAAAGTGCTCAATCATATGATTTTGCCCAAGTTCTACCTTATATTAGTTTTGTTTGTGCTGAGCATAATCTGCAGCAAATGTTATATTCTGGGTAAATAGATATTGCAAGAAGATTTAGGCTACCTGGTTGATCCATATTTCATTTGATTTCATTGACTTTAAAATCCTGAGCACGAGATATTTTCTCAGGGGTGAAAACATACATATAATATACAGATAAAAATGATAATCTACCTCTCTTAAATCCAGTCTAATAATAATCAGGAAGTGGTAGGGATGCAAATAACTTGTCTGCCTGCCCTCAAATACTGAATGGATAATCCAGCTGCATAATTACATTTGTGCGTCTTGTCACATTCCTTACATCATCTAGGGAGATATCGTCAATATTTCTACCTACCTGCGATTGACTTTTAGGACAATGTCTAATTAAGACTAGGTCAATAATGGCGTTGGATGTAAAAAGAGAAAATCAATATTTATTTATTTATTTTCTGTTTCAATTTCACATAAAAACATGAATAATAAAGGAATGGAATATGACATGTAATTTGAAAACATATTCTCTTTGACATGGGCTGTTTATGCAAGAAGTGACCAAACTATACTACATTGTTATAAATCGATACATGGAACACTATATATCTTATGCATTATACTGTAATTCAATAGATCTAGTTTTTGTAAAGCAACAGACGCACATAAAAAATACAACATTATGGTGACATCGCTAGGCGATTACTTTGGATTATTATTTTAACTTCCTCTAATTAAAAATACATTAACCATTCCAATAACAAATTACTAATATTGTATAATGTCAGTGGTAGTGGCCATTTATTCTAAATTCAGTTGGTCTGACATTATACAATATTAGTAATTTGTTATTGGAATGGTTAATGTATTTTGGGGGAGTATGAGGGGAATGCTGCTTTATTTTGCAGGTTGCTATTGGCTCCAGCAGGCTAGTAACAGCGCCTGGTTGGTGGAGGCAGCGGGCGCGCTAAAAGCCAGCGAAACCGGAGCTTTTAATAGAGGGGACCATCCGGCCGTTACCTCACTCTGAAGCAAGAGTTTACAACCACTTTAAAGAGGTGGAGATCTACCTAAACAACATGGGAGAAGTCAAAGATCACCATGCACAGTGTTGCCTCCTCACACCTGATTTAAATCTCTAATTGCCTTACTACCACGTAGCAATCATGTGCATTGCATGCCATTCATGGGCTTAAATTGGGTGGAGAGGAGGCAACCTATTGCCTCCTCTGCACCTGTCAAACCCATTCGGATCGCTTTTCAGGGGAGCAGCAGTGCCTGCTGCACTTGTGAATGAACCCTTACTATTCTGAGGCCCCTATAAGGCTGCTTTCACAGTGATGTGCTGCAGTTTACCCACACCGTGGGTGCAGCACAGTGCACCTGCAAATGTCCTGGGTTAGCTGCGCTTTGCCATAGACTTCTATTATACACTGCAGTTGTGGTGCACTTTCTAAAAGCGCACCAAAACTCCTGGCAAGCCATGCAGTATGCAGGGCGAACATGGGGGAGTATGAGGGGAATGCTGCTTTATTTTGCAGGTTGCTATTGGCTCCAGCAGGCTAGTAACAGCGCCTGGTTGGTGGAGGCAGCGGGCGCGCTAAAAGCCAGCGAAACCGGAGCTTTTAATAGAGGGGACCATCCGGCCGTTACCTCACTCTGAAGCAAGACCGGGACTCCCACCCCCATCCCCCTTTTTTGTTATTTATCTGCTATATTTATTAAAGTCATGGTGTTGGTTAGTGGGGGATTAGTCGTCCATCTTTGTCTGGATGGACGCTGTGTAATGAAACAAAAATGTAATTTTGATGGGTTATAGCCGAAATGGTTAAATGTTATTTAATTTAAGGTTACCCCTTGACCAACACCAGGGACAGTAAAAATCCAACAATAAAGTTTTGTTATAAAGAATCGAAATGTGTCGGTATTTTATGTTATGGTAATGACTTTTTAATGCTAGACCATGCATTCAGTAGTTTTGGTGCACTTTCAAAAAGTACACCAAACCTTACAGTCACAGTCTATAAACAATCCTAATAGTAAAGGAGGTAGTTTACTTACCTCTCTGGCAACCCGTGTCTCCAATCTTTGCTTTTTTTCTAGTCTTGCAGCCTTTGCCAGAATATTCAGCATGTGACAATTCAGGGAGTTTGGTTGGGTGACCTTGCCTCTCTGGTTCTGTTCTCTGACCCTGGCATCTCAGCTGTGTCCTTTTATTGAGCTAAGGGTCAGAGGATAGAACAACATCCCTCAGCAGGGCACCCAGTGTCAAAAACTTCCAAAACCAATGAATACTGAAGTATCTGACAGAGGCTGAACCTTTGGAATGAAGTGAAGGTGGGACACGTTTTTTTACAGACTGACAGGGTCACTTTAAATCACATCTATCAGCAGGCCTTCTTTAACCACATATGCATAAGGGGCAGCTTCCCTAGGCCCACTGTTCCAGGTAGCTTCCCAGACTCAGAGATTTTTTCTTACCTTGGGTAGACTGCCATTAGCCCAAGGCTGGCAAGTTTAGATAGGAGAAGCATTAATGGATCAATTAGTAACTAATGTTTAAAGTGAATTAGTGAAAGTACCTTTGAAAATGCCATATCTGCCAAGAAATAAAAGATTATTTTTGTGCTGCCCACACCACCAAACACTACCCTGATGTGGAATAATTCATTAAAGTTTTTTCTTTGAGACTGACATTTGCAGGAGCACCAATCTCCTGCGTCCCCTGCAGTACACTGGTTCCTCCCAGCTAATCTCCACGTCAATACTGTTTTCTGTAACAAATAGAGTTCAACAGGAGGAACTACAGTACTTACTTTGAGTTGGCAACATAGTTGCTTTAAGCTTGTGTAACAGCTCCATCACCACCACCAAACCTCATGCAAACAGTCTGGCACCTGCTTTCAGAGTGATGTGTAATTTCGTATCTCTGAAAGAAGCCACTAGAGCTCTTGCATGCAAATGCAGCGGTCTCTATAGTTAGTATTATCATGCTGAGTTTGTTCACAGTGATTGAAGCGACTTAGGTCAATTAAAAATATATTTTACTATTTGTTAAGCATATGTAAATATTTGAATGTCCATAGTCTGGCCATTGGTTAACTTTAAAGTTGAACTTTAAACAGATATAAAAGATAAATGTACTTTTCAAACTAAACAATTTTAAAGTGTAACTTATGCCTCGTACACACGAAGGGACTATCCCGCGGGATTATCCGCTGGACTCAAGTCCACCGGACAATCCCCTCGTGTGTGGGCGCCGGCGGACTTTTTGGCGCCAAAAGTCCGGCGGACTAGGTTTTAAGTTTTGTTTTAAAATTGTCCGCTGGACTTGGCAGCCGGCGGACAATCCCGCCATTAGTAGGCTAGTCCGCCGGACTTTTGAAATGAACGGACTTGCCGCTCATCGGAAAGTCCGTTCATTTAGCACGTGACTTCAGGTAGACGGAGCTAGCGAAGGAAGTGAATGCCACCGCGCTAGCCCCGTCACCTGGCATGGATTTAAAGGGACTCCCCACGCCGAAAAAACGGCGTGGGGGTCCCCCCCAAATCCATCTCAGACCCTTATCCGAGCACGCAGCCCGGCAGGCCAGGAAAGGGGTGGGGACGAGCGAGCGCCCCCCCTCCTGAGCCATACCAGGCCGCATGCCCTCAACATGGGGGGTGCCCTGGGGAAAGGGGGGCCGTGCGGCCCCCCCACCCCAAAGCACCTTGTCCCCATGTTGATGAGGACAAGGGCCTCTTCCCGACAACCCTGGCCGTTGGTTGTCGGGGTCTGTGGGCGGGGGCTTATCGGAATCTGGGAGCCCCCTTTAATAAGGGGGCCCCCAGATCCCGGCCCCCCACCCTATGTGAATGAGTATGGGGTACGATGTACCCCTACCCATTCACCTAAGGTGTAAAATGTAAAGTAAAAAAAACACACAATTTAGAAAAAATATTTTATTGCACTGCTCCGGGGGTCTTCTCGCCGGACTCCTCCGCCATTTACCTAGCTCTTTTACCGAGCGGAGGAGGCCGGCTTTCTTCTTCTTCTTCCGGGGTCTCTTCTGTTCTTGCCGCGGTCGTCGTTTTCCGCGCCGCCTTCTTCTTCTTCTGATGTTGACCCGTCGCTCTCTCTGCCCGGAATGCCAGAGCCGCGCTGTGCTGGGACTTATATAGGGACAAGGGGACAGGGTCACATGCTCTCAAGAAGAAGAAGAAGAAGACGACCCCGGAGCAGTGCAATAAAATATTTTTTCTAAATTGTGTGTTTTTTTTACTTTACATTTTACACCTTAGGTGAATGGGTAGGGGTACATCGTACCCCATACTCATTCACATACGGTGGGGGGCCGGGATCTGATTCCGATAAGCCCCCGCCCGCAGACCCCGACAACCAACGGCCAGGGTTGTCGGGAAGAGGCCCTTGTCCTCATCAACATGGGGACAAGGTGCTTTGGGGTGGGGGGCGCACGGCCCCCCTTTCCCCAGGGCACCCCCCATGTTGAGGGCACGCGGCCTGGTATGGCTCAGGAGGGGGGGCGCTCGCTCGTCCCCACCCCTTTCCTGGCCTGCCGGGCTGCGTGCTCGGATAAGGGTCTGAGATGGATTTGGGGGGGCCCCCACGCCATTTTTTCAACGTGGTAGTCCCTTTAAATCCATGCCAGGTGACGGGGCTAGCGCGGCGGCATTCACTGCCTTCGCTAGCCCCGACTACCTGCAGTTACGTTCTAAATGAACGGACTGCTCCGTGTGTGGGCAAGTCCGTTCATTTTCAAAAGTCCCGCGGACTTTGTCCAGCAGATTGTCCGCCGGAGAAGTCCGAACGTGTGTTAGTTGTACTGCTCGCTCAGGCAAGAGAAGGACAGAACAAGGATATACTCTGGGGGGATAAATGTATATATGCTGACAGAGAACATGCTGATTGTAGGAGAGAGCAAACCAACAGGGATGGGCTGTTGCTGCTTATTCAGTGTCTAGTCTCAGTTTAGGGCTATAGACAGATGTAGCTTTATTGCTTAGCTGCAAGGGAAAAGTCAGGTAAAAAATCCAGCTCTATTGCCAGGCATATATACAGTATCTCACAAGTGAGTACATCCTTCACATTTTTGTAAATATTTTATTATATCTTTTCATGTGACGACACTGAAGAAAGTACGCTTTGCTACAATGTAAAGTAGTGAGTGTACAGCTTGTATAACAGTGTAAATTAGCTGTCCCCTTAAAATAAGGACATGGATTACTGGAATCCTGTCCTTTGGTCTGATGAGACCAAGATAAACTTACTTGGTTTAGATGGTGCCAAGCATGTGTGGTGGAAACCAGGTGAGGAGTACAAAGACAAGTGTGTCTTGCCTACAGTCAAGCATGGTGGTGGGAGTGTCCTGGACTGGGGCTGCATGAGTGCTGCCGGCACTGGGGAGCTACAGTTCATTGAGGGAACCATGAATGCCAACATGTACTGTAACATACTGAAGCAGAGCATGATCCCCTCTCTTCAGGAAACTGGGCCGCAGGGCAGTATTACAACTTGATAACGACCCCAAACACACCTCCCAAGACGATCACTGCCTTGCTAAAGAAGCTGAGGGTAAAGGTGATGGACTGGCCAAGCATGTCTCCAGACCTAAACCCAATTGATCATCTATGGGGCTATAGGTCTCTAACATCCACCAGCTCAGTGATGTCATCATGGAGGAGTGGAAGAGGACTCCAGTGGCAACCTGTATAGCTCTGGTGAACTCCATGCCCAAGAGGGTTAAGGCATTGCTGGAAAAGAATGGTGGCCGCACAAAATATTGACACTTGTGGGCCAATTTGGACATTTTCACTTACAGGGGTGTACTCATTTTGTTGCCAGTGGTTTAGACATTAACGGCTGTGTGTTGAATTATTTTGAGGGGACGGCAAATTTACACTGTTATACAAGCTGTACACTCACTACTTTACATTATAGCAAAGTGCGATTTCTTCAGTGTTGCCACATGAAAAGATATAATAACATATTTACAAAAATGTGAGGGGTGTACTCAATTTTGTGAGATACTGTATATATACATAGTTCTATAATATAATAACGACAGAAATACAAATGCTTTGTCGTTAAAACTGCTTATATATATATATATATATATATATATATATATATATATATATATATAGTTGTGCTCATAAGTTTACATACCCTGGCAGAATTTATGATTTCTTGCCCATTTTTCAGAGAATATGAATGATAACACAAAAACTTTTCTTTTTACTCATGGTTATTGTTTGGCGGAAGCCATTTATTATCAATCAACTGTGTTTACTCTTTTTGAATCGTAATGGCAACAGAAACTACCCAAATGACCCTGATCAAATGTTTACATACCCCAGTTCTTAATAACGTGTATTGCCCCCTTTAACATCAATGACAGCCTTTTGTGGTAAAAGTCTTTTGTGGCATTTGTGGATGAGGCTCTTTATCTTCTCAGATGGTAAAGTTGCCCATTCCTCTTGACAAGAAGCCTCTAGTTCCTGTAAATTCTTGAGCTGTCTTGCATGAACTGCAGGTTTGAGATATTTCCCCGAGTGGCCCAATGATAATGAGGTCAGGAGACTGAGATGGCCACTCCAGAATCTTCACTTTATTCTGCTGTAGCCAATGACAGGTCGACTTGGCCTTGTGTTTTGGATTATTGTCAAGTTGGAATATCCAAGTACGTCCCATGTGCAGCTTCCTGGCTGATGAATGCAAATGTTCCACCAGTATTTTTTGATAACATACTGCATTCATCTTGCCAACAATTTTGACCACATTTTTTGTGCCTTTGTAGCTCACACATCCCCAAAACATTAGCGATCCACCTCCGTACTTTTCATCATAGGGCTTGTTGACTCCTCTCCAAATGTAGCATTTATGGTTGTGGCCAAAAAGCTCCAGTTTGGTCTCGTCACTCCAAAGGACTTTGTGCAAGAAGGTTTGAGGCTTGTCTCTGTGCTGTTTGGCGTATTGTAAGCTGGATACTTTGTGGCATTTGCATAGTAATGGCTTTCTTCTGGTGACTCGACCATGCAGCCCATCTTTCTTCAAGTGCCTCCTTATTGTGCATCTTGAAACAGCCACATCACATGTTTTCAGAGAGTCCTGTATTTCACTTGAAGTTATTTGTGGGTTTTTCTTTGCATCCCAAAAATTTTCCTGGCAGTTGTGGCTAAAATTTTAGTTGGTCTACCTGATCGTGGTTTGGTTGCAACAGAACCCCTCATTTTCCACTTCTTGATTAAAGTTTGAACACTACTGATTGACATTCTCAATTGCTTGGATATCTTTTTATATCCCTTTCCTGTTTTATACAGTTCAACTACCTTTTTCTGCAGATCCTTTAAAAATTCTTTTGCTTTTCCCATGACTCAGAATCCAGGAACGTCAGTGCAGCACTGGATGAAAGATGCAAGGGTCTGTCAGGAGTTCAGAAGCGCATTGACCTTTTATATATACACACTAATTACAAGCAAACAGATCACTGGTGAGGATGGTTACCTTTAATAGCCATTCAAACCCCTTTGTGTCAACTTGTGTGCATGTTATCAGGCCGAATTCTCCAGGGTATGTAAACTTTTGATTCAGGGTCTGGCATTTGAGTCATTTCTGTTGCCATTATGATTTAAAAAGAGTAAACACAGTTGGTCGATAATAAATGACTTCAGAAAAACACTAACCATGAGTGAAAGAAATGTTTTTGTGTTATCATGCATATTCTCTGAAAAATGGCTAAGAATTTATAAATTCTGCCAGGGTATGTAAACTTATGAGCACAACTATATATATATATATAGCCTGGACTAGATTTATTATGGTAATATAACTTTTCACTTTATTTGGTGCACATGACCTTGCTATGCCTTGTTCTAGAATCAGAACAGATCACCATGGTTATGCTTTGGTCGTGGGTGTGGGGCTATATCCTGGTGTAACAACTACAAATTGTAAACTTGCTGTTATTACCAAAATTACACATAGTCTAATGTATTATTTGTAAAGAAGGATGAAATATAACTGTGTGCCTCTTTAAGATCATCCAAATCTCTATCCAACAATTTAGTGATTTGTGTAATTGTTTTTATACTATTTTCAATACTGAAGTCACAAACTACTATCTAACCTAATTTCCTTTATACATCTGTCTCATAAGCTTCCTAATGGCACTATTCAGCTAATGTATTTTTAAGATGTTGGGCTCAGAGAGAGCTTAGTAGCTATTCAATTGCTTGATTACAAATACCAAATAAATGCTTCCAGAAACATAAGATATTTAAGTAGTGAAGTAATACATTTTGCAACTGCCAAGAGGTCAAATAAATGTTTATAGAATGTGGTTCATTCATCATAAGGTGATTCATGCAGAATAAACTGGTGACTGATAAAGTAATTTTATTCCATGTCCTTGTTCTTTATCGCCTCCTGACGTTATCTAACATTGGTACCGTGTCCAACAATAGATGGATGCAAGTTTAGACAACCTGTATGAAAGATCCTATTTTCCTGAACTTTGTGTCACGCAAATGTTCCAGACAAACATGGCAGTTATGTGGATAGTAGCTATCTTAGTGCAGCTAAGCCTTCAAAATAGGGATGAGTCTTGAGTCCTTATGAAATAAGTAGTCCAATTCCATCACAGGTTGTGGGATACCAGTCTCAAAATGTAGCAGTGCTTCTACCAAAATGTGAATTAATAGGGCGTGGGACATTAGCATAGTTGCCAACATTTACCCAAAAAGTTTAGGGACACTTTTTTCAAAAAGCCAGCCAGGGCAGAGCAGTATGTTAATTAGGGGTGGGGCATCCATTTTTGTGGGCATGTCCGAAGTTTTTAAAAAGTGCGTTGAATGGAGTGTGATGCTGTGAAAATGGGCGTGGTTTAAAGTATGCTAAATTGTGGGCGTGGCTTAAATAGGGTGTGGTTACATAGTGTGTTTACATCCGCCTATCCATGCATGGTCCTTCCCATCAGGTCCGTCTGAAAACCTGACAGGCAGACCTGATTGGACCCGCTGTGTGAAAGGGGCCTTAGTAATGGTGTCAGCAAGGAGTTTGACTGTGAGAAATTGGGTTTAAAACTGTGCTGGCCAATTTCTCACCGGACAGTGATACATGAAAAAAGGAGATACCATCTTTGTCAGGTAACAGCATTTTTTACTTCTATCTAAAAGTCTAAAATATAGAAGTAAAAGGGTGCTGTTAGCTGACATATAGTACTATCCAGACTGTGATAAATTGGCCAGTGCAGTTTTCAACCCAATTTCTCACAGTCCAGTGACTGCTGGATAAAAAAAAAAAACCTTTACCTTCAAAGTCCCCCTGTAACATCAGAGTCCTCCTTTACCATCACTGCAGTCTCATCATTGCAGCTTCATCAGTGGCTTTTTGCATGGGAATTTTGTACCAACAGCTTTTATCTAAAATCAAAGAGTACTAACCTCAGTGTAACCCCTAAAATTGATGCTACTGTATGGGGGGGGGGGGGGGGGGGTGAAAATAAAGTATCACATTAGTGACTACACATTGCACATACTTCATTGGTGTTCATTTATTTTAATGCAAATGACCAAACTATGTCTTTGGTCAGAGTTCAGCTTTAAATCTCAGGCAAAATGTATATTATCATTATGAAAACATTGGTTATATACAAATCAGTTTATCTGCAAAAACATACAGCACTGAAAACTGTTACACTTTTTACTAATGCACATTTTAGAGCTGTGTCTATTTCCTTCGTATTTTGTTAAAGATTTTTAGTAGCATCTATGTAGATGTGATTTTCAACATTACAGTAATTAACTGATGCCATTGAACCTCCATTACCAAAAGTGCTAATTAATAAACATATTGCTGCAAGCTGTAGCTTGTCCCAGCTATATAATTTTACTGCATGTTCTTATTGCGTGCTCTTTGCAAGCTCTGGTTTGTAACATTGGAAACATTTTGCTTCCTGGTTACATAAGTTCTCATTGTTTGCGGTAATCAAGAACACCTTATACCAACCAATATTTTCATTTTATTTATGTTTTTGTGACTGGTCTTAGTGAAATGGTTAAAACATTGCAGGAAACTAGGACACATGTGTGATAACTCGAACCTGTTCCTCTGCTGGCATTGGTGGTTTATGATCTTCTAGAGCAATTTGCTGAATGCTATAGGCTTTATTTATTGAATGTTTCTTTTCCTCTAGGTCGAAACCCACTAATCCCAGATTTACTTTGCTTGTTTTTACAGGTGACTTGTAACAGCTTCACCATCAGTGATGGGGAGATGCAGGACGTTGGTGTTGGCCTCTATCCCAGGTAATGCACAGACTGCCTTATTCACAGTGACTACATTTCTATTTTTTTTTGGTAGCCAGCATGGTTTATCTGAAGGAAACTACTTCCCTTTAAATTACAAGGAAACACACACATACGCAAAAGAAAACATGAATTAAACTCTGTTTTCAAAATGTCTCATTACCAACTGAAGACGTTATTTATGTAGTCTTAGACTGATGGCGTTTTTAAGCATGAAGTTTCAGTAAGGACAGAAGCAAGTTGAGAGGGAAACTGGAGGCCCTCGTTTATTATACCTGTTGTAAGAACATATGGTAATATAAGCAGTAAAGCGGAAAGAGAAATTTTCATTAGAACAAAGTCCTAAACTTTCTCACAGATGAAATCTCATGTCAGTTGTTGCAATTCATTTAAATTCTCTATCAGTAGCAGTGTCAAGAGCCAGATATTTGAAATATCTAGACCTTTTTCTTTATGTTTACATTCCTACCATTTAATGTGGAATGTATTAAGAGAGTGTAAATGTCTGAGCATGCTTAAAATTGAAATATGACAGTACTGTTTAATTAAAAACTTTCTTAAAAATTAAATCTCCCATCAAGTCCAATTTATACTACATTTCACGCAGATAAAGTGGCCTTGTACCTAATGCTGGCACTGTAGCCGCTTACAAGAGATGTCAATTGATTTTGCTTGTTCATGGTTTTACCTAGACTGGACTCAACTACTCTAATTATTTTAGATATTTGAAAATTTTTGTTGTTTTATAGACTGTTGTGTGTTTTTTTTTTTTTACTCTAATCTTTCCCATTTTTCCTTGCGTTCATTGCAACCTTCTCAATACTTTACTTTGCTGTAACATAGCTAATCCATAAGGGTAAGGTCGTTGTACAAAGACCCACATTCCTGACACTTCTAAATAAAAAATCTCTGCTCTTAAGCAGTTAATATGTTTTTGCAAACACATGCTGCTTTCTCTAGCAGTTAAAAAATGATCTAAACCTGTCACTTCACCTACAGAGTTAGTGAAGATACATACACATACAAGAGACTCACAATTTATGGTTCTGAATTACAAAACACATGAAAATTCAATTTTCAAAAAAGAAAATTAATTTGGAATTCGACCCATGTATGGCCTGCATAATGCCTAGTTTGACTAAATAAGATGTAAAGTAATATCACACTGCAGAATTATCTTTTTACTTTGGCACAGTGAGATCTGAAAAGGGAGAAGTAAATTGATTTGCCTGGTTTGCCATTTGACTTCAGTTGGCCAATTTACCCAAAGTGGATATTTTCAAATAGCACTGAAAGGAACAGTTTATTATTAAAATGAAAATAGATGTATATAGATGGCGATATATATGTTGGCTTATTATATTGTGCTTATGACAAACAGTCATTTGTGACTATACATCTTTTTTCATTGTATTAATAAATGGTTTATAAAGGTAAAGGGCTAGGCTGGTGTGCGTTATTTTTTGTTCTTTCAGTGCTATATGTATCACAGCTTTCCCAGTCCTAAGAGGGCAGCTAAGCGGACAAGTGAGAGTCAACTGGGGTTTGAGCATCATACTCAAGTGCAGGAGGTTGCTTGTATTGTCTGGATATTTGCAAACTCTTGGTTCATGCCAAATTTCTGTGCTGTTCTTATCTTTCTGTATTCAGCAGGCACACATCTCATCCTCATGGTCTGGTATGGATATTTAGTATCCCAGGCAAAAAAGCAAACAAAAAGGTGTGAGTTCCCTCCAAAAATCCAGAGCAGACCCTTATCCAAGTATGCAGCCTGGCTGGCCAGAGTAAGGGGTCAGCAAGTGTGCAGCCCCTGAACCATAACAGACCATGTGCCCTCAACATTCATTAGAGGGTTTGTTGCAGGGCTTTGCAAATCTCCCCCCACAAGGTGCTTGTCAACATGTTACTGAGGACACACATTTGTGTGTGTGTGTGTGTGTGGGGGGGGCTTATCAGAATCTGGAAGCTTAAAATCAAAGGTCCCCAAGATATCCTCCCTCATATTTCATGAATGAGTAAGGGATACATAGTTCCCCTTTGCTACTCACTCATTCACAAAAAAGTTAACAAAAACACAGACACTGTCTTTTGTTAAATAAATAAAACATGTTTTCTGATGTAAGTCACTCATGTTGTCCAGCAATGTAGATGTATTGTCAATCATGCTAAACGATGAGCTGCCACTAAGACAACCTGCTGCTAACTCACGATGCTAATCCAGTCACAAATGACAACTCACTGGCTAGCTACTGAATGAAAACACACCACCTGGGAATCCTGGGTGATGTCACTGACCAATTATGTTTTCTCATGGGGTCTCCCTTAAAACCTATTCGAAAATCTTATCCAATATAAGGGTTTCGTATAGATTGTGAGGGGGACCCCACGCTCTTTTTTACATATAGAATAAAGTCAACATTAGCTTTTTTTCCCTTATTGTCACTTTTGCAGGAGTTCAGGAGTGCTACACGTTTCTGTTCTTAAGAAAAAGCTGTACCTTCTACTACATGTCCTTGTAGGTCTGGTTCCTGAATGGGAGTGTTTGTGTTCAATACACTTGTAGTTTTCAAATAAGGAAAGTTGCCATGTTTGCACCCCTTTAGAAGTGATTAGCCCTTAGAGAGTATCCCACCAAAAATATAATTCCTATTTCAGTGGATGTCTAAAATTTGACTTACATCTTAGTGCAGACTTCTGGGAAAATCAGAGAGCCAATCACACAAGCGGGAAATTACATTTCTTGGGAAATTCTGTATACCAAATGTATACAGAAGGCCTCCAGGTAGCCATGTTGCATTGAATTTTACAGAAAATGACAGTGACTCCAGTTTCAAAAGGAAATGTAATGTTTAATAACATTAAATTATAATATGGCTTGTGTAGCAAATGTACAGTATATGTTATTTTAGCTAAATTCAGAGTTTACTCAAACCTCATACCACACCCATTCACTGCTTGGTCACATCCCTGCTCTCCTCATTGGGTCACTGACTTTCATCGACAGCAGTGGGAAACAATAGCTCCTGGTGCTATCCCAGCCAATGAGTAGGGAGTCTCCCCGGAAATAAACATTGTGGACAGCCTTCCCAGAAGAGTTGAAGCTGTTATAGCTGCAAAGGGGGGGGGCAACTTAATATTGATCCCTACAGACTAAGACTGGGATGCCATTAAAGTTCATGTATGTGTAAAGGCAGGTGTCACAATACTTTTGACAATGTACGTGCTCAGTTCAGGTTCAACTGAGGTTTACAACCACTTTAAAACAATCTCTTACCTCTGTATAAGGTCTGTATAAGGCAAGCAATTTTATGTCATGTACTTCTCCAGGTAAAATTTTAAAACAAAATTTTGATAAAACAGAGGGGAGATATCTCATCAAATATATTGTATAAAGATTATTTAAAGGGGTTGTAAACGCAGAAGGTTTTTTATCTTATTGCATTCTATGTGTGCAGCAGCTCCCCTCATACTTACCTCAGGTCCCTTTCTGTCCAGCGATGTCAACGAGTGTCTCAGCCATCCAAGATTCTCCTTCCTGATTGGCTGAGACACAGCAGCAGTGCCATTAGTGTCAATCAAAGTCAGCTAGCCAATCAGGGGAGAGAGGAGCGGGCCGGGTCAGGCTCCATGTCTGAATGGACACAGGGAGCTATGACTCAGCTCGGGTGCCCCCATAGCAAGCTGCTTGCATTAGGGGCACTGAACAGGAGGGAGGGGCCAGGATCACAGAAGAGAGACCCGAGAAGAGGAGAAACCAGGCTGCTCTGTGCAAATCCACTGCAACAGAGCAGGTAAGTATAACATGTTTGTTATTTTTATAGGAAAAAAAAAACAAGACTTTACAATCACTTTAAGGTTTTGTAGCAGTGATATTTGGTCCCATCCAGGATAGCAAGATCATTTCTTACAAAGGCATCCTCCTAATATTTGAGTGGGTGTGGATAGAAAGGGTCTATGCTCAGCATTTATAGAAAAAATCAAAAGGTGGTGTTGCACTCCCAAGAAGTGTAATAAATAATTGAGCTAAAATATCAACTATACACAATCTAAACGCAATATATAAAAGTCAGAGAGAGATGACAAAATATATAAGCATAAAATAATAAGTGAAAAAAGTGAATTCATAGGTGACTGATGTGCATGAAATTGCTAAAATCAGGTAAAATGTTTAGGTCAAATGAACAAACAGTGACTATATGTGCAAAATATGCTGGAGCATCGCATAAAACACTAGGCGGTGTTAAAGATGGAGTCAGCAAAGTGAGAATAAAAATTGAAAAATATAAATATATTTATAGCAACTGAAGTATAAATAGATAAAATTGCAAAAATAAAATTCATAAACGCATGTAAAATTCATAAACGCATATATAGTTCATAAACGCATATAAAGTTCATAAAACGCATAAGCGTGAAATCACTGTGAGGAAAATAATATTAGAGCAGTGATGCTGCTATGCTTTGGCTCTGCAAAGTTTCTTTCAGCAATGCAAGTGCAGCGTGGGTATATAAAAGTGCTGGTAGAACTTCAATACAGTGACACTGTGAACGCTGTGTGCTCTGTGCTGTGGATCTTCGGTGATGTTTGACACCTGTAGGTGTCCTAAATCATTACATTACTGCTGCAAGGTAAGCAGCATTGAACAGGAACCAGGGAGATATGTGGTCACTCCAGGGGGGGGGGGGGGATGTGGATCTGGTCAAACCCTCATCCTCTGTAGAATTCCCTCTATGGTAATGGCGGCTGGATACCTCTTCATAACCAGGCAACGCTCAGCAAACATCAGCCATGATATTAAAAGGAGGGAATAAGGGGCTATCTAGTGTAGTATTTCTTCAAAAAGCATTTATTACAATAGTACATAAAGTAAGCACTCACATTTACAGGCTGTGAACAGTCAGGGTAGGAAACGAGCGGCGAGCTCGCATCTAAAACGTCACTTCCGGTGTCCGTGTATCCTACGCGTGTCGTCCCAAATGCTCAGCATTTGTTGGATTAGCTCTAAAATGAAAAGGTTTAATAGATCTGTTATACACATAAATGCATAAAGCTTGCCTGCTGAAACACTAATAAAATTAAAAGCAATAGTTTTTATGAAATAATTAAAAAAAATATGCTTTTATTAGCCTAAATTATATTGATGATTTTGTTTTGCTTTGCTTTGCTCTAAAATGCTCTATAACATGTTAATATTTTCTTGGATTAACGTCCTTATCATTTTAGGTATTTTTTGTAAAAAAAAATCCTAACAGCTAAAATGATCCTCGAAATGTCTCTTGGTTCATAGTTGGTTTAACCACTTCAGCCCATGAAGGATTCACCCCTTTCCTGACCAGAGCACTATTTGTTTACATAGGCATCCCCCCATTCTGACGCTCCGTGACATGATCGCGGGTCCCCAGCGGAAATAGAGTCCCGGGCACACTCACGGAATACGCAGTGGGCCGCAATTTAAAGGGGACATACCTGTACACCCATCTGCCCAGCCATGCCATTGTGCTGACGTATAGCGCCGTGCACTGGTCGGCAAGGGGTTAAAGTGTATTATTATTATACACGATTTATATAACGCCAACAGTTTACGCAGCGCTTTACAATGTATGGGGGTGGCAACACAATTACAGTACAATACAAAAGGTACAAAGTATAGCCAAAACTGTGTTCAGTCTTGGATATAGTGAGCAAGGGTTAGGCTGCTTTAACACTGATCCACAGTGGTTTGGTCATATCGCAGGTATACTGGCAGTTTTTGTGCAGTTAACCCACGCTTTCCCATAGGCTTCTTTTATATTGAGCGGTTTGGTGCTTTTTGGGAAAGTGTAGCAGAGAAATATGAAAGGATCCCTAGGTCTGTCAAATTTTTCTTGCTGTCTGTAACCCCATTGGTGAGATTTACTCTGTCTATTTTTCCTAGTGAACTTTCTCACTGAGACAGTAAGTGATGAAAAGTCCAACATTTAACAGTTGTCACAGAACTAAAAGTGGGGAATGTCTTTTGGTAGGGACATATATTGCATTTCTAGGAAGTGAAGGGATATCTCCCCATGAGACACAGGCAGCAAAAAATAAGCTGATATGAAGTTTTATTATTTTATTAAGTTTTGGCTGTACGTACACTTTAACTTCAAAGATTCAAGAGGGCGGCATTTTTTTTTCAAGAATTTGTCAGGGTACAGTAACACCACAGCACAATATGGACTTTGATCTATAAAGCAGAAAAGGCATCTGATAGAATACAGAGCATAGATGGTTCATTAAAAAAAAAAAGGATTTTTGCAAAGGTGCATGTAGCACCTACAGAGCCTCATTTATATATAATTTCAAACCTATGACTGGTTAATGTGCCTCAGCAGGTAACCTTTGTACGGTGATACATGTATTAGACTTTATAAATCTAAAATCTCTGATACAAAACCTTTTAACTAAAGGGAGAACTCAAAAAATGTTGTGCTTAACTTCTGAAATACAGATAAGATGTCTATGGATCAAAGCTCGCTATTTTGGATGGGACCAAGTACGGCTGCAAAAAAACTAGCTTCCATTGAAACGCCTTGAATCCCAGTTTTGTATATCTGGCTTGGTTATTCAGTGATTCCAAGTTTGGCCAGGTTTGCCAGACCTAGTCTGATTACTGATCTTTGTTTTTTTTTTATTTTTTTATTAAGGTTTAATTACGGTATTTAATACAACACTATTTGCCGGCACAACACCAACGCAACCTTAATGGCCATACAGGGCCTCAGACCAGTACAGAACATTTGTTATACCTGAACTAACATAGTCCAACTAACTGTAGAAACTTAGTTCCACCCTTCCACCCACCCCCAACAAAACATAACACCAGCTCAATCCAGTAACTTGTACGGTGTCCATTCTAGGAGAAATTTTGCACCAGTTTGTTAAATGTAAGGTAACAATGATATGGCGATAAATATTCAATTCATCAAGACTAGAACAAGGAAGCTGGAAACAAATCATCTGCTGCTTTTGCATTAATCTTTGAGACAAACCAGTGCCTGTGCAAGTATCAGACTCCAATTCGATCAGGTAGCAGTCAACGCCACCCCACAGTATCAGAGGAATTATACCATGCTTGCCACACCTCACATTTTTTCCCACAACCTTTGGATATCTAGGTTGCCTTGTAGAGTGGCAGCGCCCAAATGTGTTTGTATTGTGCTTGAAGATGATGATGACGATAATGATAATATCCTGTGGTATACTAGAAAGTTATTTCTGTATTGTGATGTCTGCCCTGGCTGCTTCATGTGTTAGAGAATCAGTCCTTTGCTGTACAGTGAGAATGTCTCACTTTTTGCCTTCATTTTCCTGATGGGTTCGAGTTGTTGACATTTCTTATGCAGAAGTAGAGTTGGGCCCAACCACCCCCTGTTCACCAGAACTCCCGAACAGAGAAAAAGTTCAGAGACAAATGGTGAACCATATTAACCACTTCACCACCAGAAAGGTTTACCCCCCTTCCCGACCAATCAATTTTTTGCGAAACAGCACTGCGTTACTTTAAGTGACAATTGCGTGGTTGTGCGAAGATGTACCCAAACAAAATTTGTGTCCTTTTTTCCCACAAATAGAGCATTCTTTTGGTGGTTTTTGATCACCTCTGCGTTTTTTATTTTTTGTGCTATAAACAAAGAACGACCGACAATTTTGAAAAAAATAAATAACTATATTTTTTGCTTTCTGCTCTAAAACAAATCCAATAAAAAAAATGTAAAAAAATCGAATTTCTTCATCAATTTAGGCCAATATGTATTCCGCTACATATTTATGGTAAAAAAAAACTGACACTTTTTTGGGGACCAGTGACATTATTACAGTGATCAGTGCTAAGAATATGCACGGTTACTGTACTAATGACACTGGCAAGGAAGAGGTCAACATCAGGGGCGATCAAAGGGTTAACTGTGTCCCTGGCTAATGTTTTAGTGTAGTGGGGAGGTGCTTTTACTAGCGGAAGGCTAGTAAAACTAGCTTCACAGAAACACAGGATCTATGTCTTCTGTATTGACAGAATGAGAATCTGCCTTGTTTACATAGGCAGACTGGCATTCTGTCAGGGTGCAGACGGACATCGGGTCCGCTGGACCCGCTGTGTAAAATCACAGCGGGAGCGAGCCAGCAGCGATGCGCACTTTTCCCATAAACCCCGGAAGTGCAGAATCACGTGTGTATATATACGTGATTCTGCGCAGAACGGCCACCCTGTAGCACTAAATGTGCTATGGGGCAGTTGGCAAGCGGTTAAAGTTTATGTGACCGAAGTTGAAGAATCAAAAGTCCCCATTTTGAAGGCTTATATGCAAGTTATTGGCCATAAAAAGGGAATGGGCGAGTGGGTACTGCTCTGGGGGACATCAATACAAAAAATGATGATGCTTAAAGTGTAACAATAAAAATGAAAAATTCCTTTAAATATAGTGCCTGGGGGCTCCCCTTAGTCTGCCTATAAAGTGGTGCATCTGTGCTGTGGATAGAACCTACTGCAGCAAAATTGACATCAAGAATTTTTTTTGTCAAATCACATTTAAATTGCCAGCAATACAATACCGTTTCTGACAATAGAAAACTATTTATAAAACGGCGTGGGGGTCTCCCCAGATCCATACCGAGCCCTTTGGGTCTGTTAGGGATTTTACATATTTTTTTACATTTTGGCGTGGGGCCCCCCCAAAATCCATACCATACTTTTATCCGAGCATGCAGCCTGGCAGGAAAGGAAAGGGGGGGGGGAATGGGCGAGCAGCCCCCTCCTCCTGAACCATACCAGTCCCTCAACATGGGGGGTGGGTGCTTTAGGACAAGGGGGACTCTGCCCACCCACCCCAAAGCACATTGTCCCCATGTTCATGTATTGGCACATGCAACACAGACAGCTTGCAACTGAAGTAATTTTTGCAAGTTTCCTTGTATTTTGCATTATTATTGCAGGTTCTTATATAGTGCTGTCAATTTATGTATCACTTTATGTATATTTTATACATTCACATCAGTCTCGGCCCTCAAGGCGCTTACAATCTAAGGTCCCTAGCACGCATTCATACTTACACATATCAGGGCCAATTTAGACAGAAACCAATTACATACCAGCATTTCTTTGGCCTGTGGGAGGAAACCCACGCAGGCACAGGGAGAACATGCAAACGCTGTGCTGATAGTGCTGTGGTTGGGATTTAAACCAATGCCTCTAGTGCTGATAGATGGAAGTTCTAACCACTTATCCACTGTGCTGCCTTTATGTATAGGTGCTGTTTAAATGAATTGCCCCATTTTTGGGGGATTTTAGTTTAAAGGTATTGTACACTTTCAAATGTTTTGTTGTGTTAACAAGGTATTTGTGTAGTTGTAATCCCCATGTCGTTTGCCTTACCTTTCAATGATGAGCTCAGTTGTTGTGGCTGCAGTTTGTGGTGTCATGGCTGATCGATTACCTTATCTTCATGCATTAATCAACCTACAGTATCTAGCCCCTATTCACCAGTGGGACAAACCACTTCTAGTTCCAAGTCACATGCATTGTGTTGCATTACAAATGTGTGCTAATTTCATGAAACAAGCACATCTCTTCCAGCATAGTAATCTCTGTTAATTGCTTTCAATTGCATCAGCACAAGACTGAGAGACCCAGGGATTGTAACATATCTAGTTTCTTCACAGGAAGTGTTAGTTCTTAGACTACAGACAGAGGTCATGCATTAAAGCAGAGTTCCACCCAAAAGTGGAACTTCCACTCCCTTGGTCTCCTCTCCCCCTCCGGTGCCACAATTGGCACCTTTCGGGGGGGGGGGGGGGGGGGGGGGGGGGGGGGTTACAGGATACCAGTGTATTTGGAAAAAAAAACTGTTGTAGCCTGGTAAATGCTGGAAAGCAAAGAGTGGGCCTCTTGCAAGCCCAGAATTTGTGAGTCTCAGTCTGTGTGTATTTTTCCCGTTTCTTGGTTGGGAGAAACTTTTTTTTGCAAGTGTGCCGGGGCTTTGCCCATTTGCCTCTTTCTTTCTCCCCTTATCCTCTTTTCCCATTTTCATTGTCTTTTCCTAATTTGCAGTCTTCCATATTTAAAAAAACATGATATTTTGATGTGTATATGATACTTGTCTATTATTTTCCAGCATGCATTTGTCACACACATAGCAGAAACAAAGATTCATTCCTGGTTAAATTTAGAAAAGAAACAGTAATACAGTATAGCCTCCAAATATTTTTACTTTTTTCATGTATGTTCTATTTTGTAGATTCTGCAGAAACTGAATACCAGAATATACTGTTAAATAGAGGCTTTGTAGGTGTGGCATCACTGGTTGCTTAAAGTTAACCTAAATTATAAAAATTGAGAACTACTGTCCTGTTATCTCTTATAATACTGTTCATATGAGTTAATTTTATTAAGGTAAACAATCCTACATGCAGTAAACATCTGCTGATTTCCCCAGTCCCATTAACTTAAAATAGCCTTTCTTGTATGTTTCTGACTATGCTAAGCATGGAGGGGATTTCCCAGCTAGCGTGGTCATATGGCATCCAGGTAAATATCATTTTCAGAACAAGGTCAGCAATGGCAACCAATATATACTATACGTATGAAAACTAATTTTTTTATTTTATTTTTTAATGCAAATTTTGCCTTTGTGTTTTCTATAATAGCATGTCCCTTTTAAACCACAGTTGTGATCCAAACTGTGTGATAGTGTTTGAAGGAACGTGCCTGCAACTCCGTTCAGTAAAGAAAATACTAAAGGGTGAAGAGGTATGAAAACTAACTTATCCTTCCTCCTGTCATAGACACCTAGAACAGTAAACTTCCATCCATTTACATTCCTGAGAGCTGCCTCATTTCTGAATGTTGGGTAAATCATCAGTCACCACTCATATCTCGCACATAAAGAAAAGACAATGCATTAAACTGTCTTTACTTGCTGCTGGGCTATGTTTTTTCCTAGTTCTAAATTACCCTTATTCATGATAAATGTCTTTGCATGTCCTCATTCCCTGCATGAGGAATCCAGAAACTCTTTTATAGTTAATTTTTTTTTAAAACATATAAAAATGCACTTAAAAAAAATAAATAAAAATCAGCAGCTTCCACTAATCATCCCATATTTAATATTTTTTGTATTGAAATGTCTTTTTTTTCAGTAAATCTGCCAGTCCCAGGGAGGTAAAAAAATAAATTTTGTATACCAAGTATGATGTACTTCCTCAAGAGTTCATCTAATAACAATATAACCCTGACTTGTCCAGCTGTACTGGAATTTTCTACAGTTAGTATACTTGGCTAATTTTGGCTAGAAAGTACAGTTTTTTTGCAGCTGTCTGAGTTTAGCTGTTAAGAGCACAGACACATCATTCCACGTGTTAAGGGTTCCCGATGGTAATCAACAATATTTTTATAGGGGTATTGGGTACCCATAAGAAATATGTGCGGCCATAAACAGGCAAAATATGTAAAAACAAATATTGATGCATCACATGGATAGTATCAGTGTTGCCATAAACATATAATAAATTTGTCTTTAAGGAATATCTAAAGCAAAACATGTGTAAATAGAGTGGGGCATTGTTAACCACTTCAGCCCCGGAAGATTTGGCTGCTCAATAACCAGGCCATTTTTTGCGATACGGCACTGCGTCGCTTTAACTGACAATTGCGCGGTCGCGCAGCGCTGTACCGAAAAAAAATTGATGTCCTTTTTTTTCCCACAAATAGAGCTTTCTTTTGGTGGTATTTGATCTCCTTTGCAGTTTTTATTTTTTGCCCTTTAAACAAAAAGAAGAGTGACAATTTTGAAAAAAACACTATCTTTTACTTTTTGCTATAATAAATATCCCAATTTTTTTCCCCCAAAAATGTTTTTTCCTCAGTTTAGTCCGATATGTATTCTTCTACATATTTTTGGTAAAAAAAATTGCAATAAGTGTATATTGATTGGTTTGCGCAAACGTTATAGCGTCTACAAAATAGGGGATATATTTATGGCATTTTTATTATTTTTTTTTACTAGTAATGGCGATGATCAGCGATTTTTATCAGGACTGCGATATTGCGGCGGACAAATTGGACACTTTTGACGCATTTGTCCCTTGGACACAGCCAGTCACAGATCGCTGTAAATGGCCAATCACAGCGGCCGTTTACATCGCGGTCAGCGTGTCCATTGAGAGATGATCTCATATGTAAACATATGAGATCATCTCTCATCGCCGCCTCTCCCTCCTCGCACAGAGACCGCGTGTGAGGAGGGAGAGCGAACGGCTGCAGCGCTGAGTAAAAAAAAAAAATGAAAATAAAGTGACACAGTAAATGTCAGTGCCACCTGTCCCCAGTGCCACCTGTCAGTGCCATCTGTCCCCAGTGCCACCTGTCAGTGCCATCTGTCAGCAGTGCCATGTATAAGTGCCATCTGTCATCAGTGCCACGTGTCATCAGTGCCATCTGTCATCAATGCCACATCAGTGTCACGTGTCATCAGTGCCACATATTAGTGCCATCTGTAATCAGTGCCACGTATCAGTGCCATCTGTCATCAGTGCCACCTGTCAGTGTCACGTACCATCTATTATCAGTGTCACGTGTCATCAATGCCATGTATAAGTGCCATCTGTCATCAGTGCCACGTGTCATCAGTGCCACATATTAGTGCCATATGTCATCAGTGCCATGTATCAGTGCCACATCAGTGTCATGTGTCATCAGTGCCACGTATCAGTGTCATGTGTCATTGTCCTGGTGCTCCAGGACCTTCAAAAGTGTAATAGATAGTCAACAAGTTAGATGTGTAATTTATACTCCTAGAACAACTGATGGCGCTCCCTGCATGTTGGGCCTCTCTATGTGGCTAGGCTGTGGAGAAGTACCACACATGTGGTATCGTAATACTCAGGAGGAGTAGCAGAATTTATTTTGGGGTGTCATTTGTGGTATACACATGCCATGTGAGAGAAATAACCTATTGCAATGACAATTTTGTGGAAAAAAAATCTTAATTTTGCAAAGAATTGTGGGAAAAAATGACAACATCAAAAACCTCACCATGCCTCTTACTAAATACCTTGGAATGTCTACTTTCAAAAAAGGGGTCATTTAGGGGTTATTTGTACTTCCTGGCTTGTTTGGGTCGCAAGAAATGAGATAGGCCACCAGTACTGTACATCAGGTGTGATCATTTTTTTATGATTTGCACCACAGCTTGTAGACTCTCTAACTTTCACAAAGACCAAATAATATCCACTAATTTGGGCTATTTTTTACCAAAGATATGTAGCAGTATAAATTGTGGCCAACATTTATGAAGAAAAATTAATAATTTGCTAAATTTTATCACAGAAACAAAGAAAAATGTGTTTTGTTTCCAAATTTTCTGTATTTTTTCATTTATAACGCAAAAAATAAAAACCCAGAGGTGATCAAATACCACCAAAAGAAAGCTCTATGTTTATGAAAAAAAGGACAAAAAATTAATTTGGGTAGTGTTGCATGACTGAGTAATTGTCATTCAAAGTGTGAGAGCACCGAAAGCTGAAAATTGGTCTGGTCACGAAGGGTGTCTAAGTGACCAGTTGTCAAGTGGTTAAGGAACAGCCATTATAAACAGTACTCTAAGTTAAACAGTAAGCTAATTAACGACTAGTCACCTAGGCAAGCCTATCTTTATCACTAAGAATGAAAGAAAATCCCAAATTTTCAGTTGTCACCACAAGGAATAGAGGGAAAATCTAGTCCTAGATTTAGGCACTAGTCCTGGTGACAACAAAGAGGGGATTGTCCCTCACTTTGGAGGCAACTTCCTGTTGTGCCTGTGCGACAAGGGAGAGAAGGGAAATCTCTCTAATAGGACACAGATGGCAAAACACTTCAGTTCTACATTTAAGTAGTATCAACACATTGGTTAATTAGTATGTATTTATATATAGGTGTTATATAATAGCGTTATTTGTTCTTCCTAAGCGTTATGTCATTATCAAGGACACATTATAAATCCTTACTTGTTGAATTAGGAAAATAATTGAAAGAAGAGTAGGCAGTTAGTAAACAGTGAAGGTCAATTGGGCATGTATAGGAAATCTTGGGGTCAAGTGTATGGAACAAATAGAAGTATAATGAGATGTATTGTCTTTCACAGTTTTGTATGGTATATAAAAAATACAGAACAATCTGTCTTGAAAACCTTGTTGTTTTCAGAATAAATTGCAGAATCATCAGACAACAGACAGAATATGTAGGAGTTGAGATGGAAATGATGTTGCTTACAAAATTAGAAAAAGTAGCAATAGTGAGAGATGTAGGTTATGAGAGGTCAAATACATTTAGTGTGATATATTCCAGACACCCTACACCAGTAATTTAGTGACACCATTAAAAGCATAGTTTTCCTAATAAGTAGTATAAACACATTAAATACAAACAATCATGCAGTTTCTTAGGGCTCAGTTCGGGCCATATGCATATGGCAATGTGAATTTCATTATTTGGATGCAGTTTTTTTTTTTTTTTTATGTCATAATGTAGAGAATACGATTTCCTTTCATTTGAGCCCAGTCTTGCCACACATATTTACTCCAGCCCTGAGAAATCCTCTTTTATTGTTCAGTTAGAAAAATCTTGACAAAGTGCTGAAAACTTTGCTGTGAGTGACAGGTGATTTACATATTTCATGCACTAGCCTGAGACAGGCACATCCTGTGTAATTATAAAAAGTGAGAAATTCACCCCTCCCCCACATAACAAATCCTGGTGATGGAAAGGAATGTTATCTGTGATCAGGTGACCTCGGACACACACACTGCACTATAACAATCATCAGATCACTGGATGTTCTACTCTGCCCAACTCTGACATACATCTCCCCTATATTCTTCGTGCTGTTCACTCTATAAAAAAAAATTCTTTCACTCTGGTGTGTGGATCTGTGGTCTGTGCCTGTTTCAGGCTAGTGCATGAGATATGTAAATCACCTGTCACTCACAGCAAGGGAGCGTTTTTGACAAAGTTTTCAGCACTTTGTCAAGATTTTTCTAACTGAACAATAAAAGAGGATTTCTCAGGGCTGGAGTAAATCTGTGTGGCAAGACTGGGCTCACATGAAAGGAAATCTTATTCTCTACATTATGACATCAACATTTTTTTGGGGGGGGGGGGTTACATCCATTTTAAGTGTTTATGTATTTTACATTGACCCTTGCCCTTGTGAATACCACAGTCACACAAACGTCAGCAAAACACTTGAACCAGACTGGTCATTTTACATTTTTTAATTTTTGTAGCACAAACATGAGCCTAGTTTGCAAACTCTATCCAGATAGTGTCTATGTGAGTCTACTGCTGCAGTGCAGAACTGTGCCATACAACAACAGTCTTGCTAAAGTTTTCTCCTCTAGATCGGTTCAATATGTGACTTTCTACTATGCAGGTTAATTCGTTTTTAGCTTCAGCAGAGATCAGATTTGTTTCTTTCCAAAAGATGTTGAACTCTTTAGTGAGTAGGTCTTGTAGTAATGAGATTTAAACGAAATTCTGCCATGGCTTCCTTTGGCTAGTTAATACATTCACAAACACTATTTATCTAATTAAATTCATATTAATATCAGTTTTGTGTGTTCTGTATAATGTCAGTGTATTTCAAGATTAAAAAAACAAGCACAGACCAAATATATTTTTTTAATACAAGAAAAAATGAATATTCTTTTATCTTTAACAATACCTTGGAAGCATGTGGAAAGAGTGTTATTTATTACCTTGCAACCATTTCATAACTATATTGTCAAAATGGTGTCCCAGAAAAGCAAGTGTGTACAAAAATAAATAAAAGAACATATTATGCATTTTTTTTTCACTCACTGTGGCACGAGTAATTAAAAAAATAAATAAATACGTACATTAAAAAAAAGTACACATGGTACACATACAGTAATTAAACACAGTTTTACATCATTCTGTTGTTCCTTAAAAAAAAATGTGGCTTCCTTACTGAACATGTTACTAAGTTTCATGGATCTGCTTTGTAGCTGAACTTGAATGTTGGGCAAATAAGACATGAAATAATATAACACCTGCAGACTGACCTTAACCATCAAATTTTTGATCCTTACATCAATTTCAAACAACGTATGTTTAGTCTGTTCTGAATTTTGAATAGATATAGACAGTGAGGACATAAGTATGTGCAACAAGAAGCAATAGGAAAATCAGTTTAAGTTTTCTACTTTCCAAATTTTCATCCTAATTTACTTCTGTCTCAAAATTTGGGCAATTTATACTGAACATATGATGAAAACATGCACCGTCCCAGGTTACCTACAGTTGAAACTGTCTGTCAAAACAATCAGAAGGCCTATAGATATAGGCAGCTGAAATTTCCAAATTCAAATCTTATTTCCTATAAAGATCATCCTTGGTTTTACCCTTCCAACCTTTAGAGCCTCCTTGTTGGCCTATTAGTGTGATGGATGGCCGTACTAACCAAAATAGAGGTTTAGGTAGCTGAGGGCAGTGATGTAAGTCACTCAGTTACAATAAACGGAGTTACTTAACGCAGTTACTTTAGAGGGTAACGAGTAATCTAACTGATTACTCTTCCCCTCATGGTAACGCCGCTCCCATTACTTGGGTGGCGTTACCGCAATTGCATCTACTTTGGGGAAGGGGGGGCCCTGTATTTTTTGCCCAGCTTCCCAACAACCCATACCCACTGGCTTTGTTCACAATCAGAAGCCAAAGGCGATACCCAGTACTTGGAAATTTAGAGGAACACATAAATTGGCTAACCAGTGTTGGCATAGGAAAGTCCATAGCCCTGTGTGAGCTTTAACTTTGATGAAATGTAACTTGCTTAAGGTTTTGCTCCTAGAGACTGAACAGAGTGGCAGGGAAGTGAAATACATTGAGCATACAGTTTGTGGCTGTGGAAATATGCAGTAATGTAAACTTGTGTTACCCTGAATGGACAAAGTACAGATTCACTTTAAGCTGCTTATGTCTCTGGACCCACTGATTGATTTGTCACATTATTTTCACTTAACCTCTTTAGCCTTTTGGTTTATCCAAAGTCTGAAGAGGTTAAACAAGCTATTGACTGCGGTGCCAGCCAGTTCTTTACCAGCTAGCTCCTGGCATTATTGTAAAAATGGTCACTAGTGGGTGCCGCTACTAATTGGTACCTTGGCTTTATCGCTCCTCCCAGGAGCCAGAGACTACAACTAATCACATCAGGATGGTGAGCGGGAGGGGCTCAGGGAACATACTTTCCCCAATCTCCTCTGCTGACTTTGAACCTTGAAGCACTCAGCTCTGAGCACTTATGGTTCACAGCTGTCAAAATCCCAACCAGAAAGCCAAGTAACGGGGGCGTGTCCGGATGTAGGAGCAAGCAGACGTGCTTGTGAGGAGCTCTGATCATCCGATTTCTAATCCTTTGCCATCCGCACTTTGCACAAGTGAAAATAGAGAGAAAACTTACCGGGTGATCAGTCGAGATGTCTGCTACAGTCTGAGAGTTTTTTTGTGGTGATTTGACAGAACCACAACCGGGATTGACCACTCATCCACACCTGCGACCGCCGCCATCTTCCCGGCCTGTGCCCCTGCAAGGAACGGACTTTCCTGGACTCAGCGCGGGTAAGGGACATCCCTCATCCCCCAGGCTACCTCTCCTTATTCCCAGTGTGGTCCGCTGCTTAATTAGAGCCGCTGATACTGTCCGGTGCGGTTGTGGCCTTGTCCGGCCTAGTGCGGCCTAGTGCATCCTGCCGCCGAGCGGACTTTCCTAGTTTGCCGGCCGGCGGCGAATACCGCGGTCGGCCTCATAGCGGAAAAAGTCCACGGCTAAAGAGATAGAGGCTCCCCACATCATCCGGCATCCCTGTCCTACATCCTGATACAGCCTGCTGGTCCGTGGGGCCACTTTTATTACCTGTCGCGGCCGCGGCCTAGTGCGGCCTGGTGCAGCCTGCAGTCCACCGCACTTTCCTGAATAGCCGGCCGGCGGAGGAGCTTCGGGGCCGGCCTTGCAACAGCAAGCTGTCACTGCCACACTGCCAATCCTCCACCTCCTTTTGGGAATCACCACTAAACCACCCAGGGTGGACTGTCTGTGTGTAGGCAGGTTGCAGGACTCTGTGACCCAGCATTCTTACCACCCATCTGCATTCACCCAACCCCAAAGGCCTTGCTGCATAGTGCACTCCAATCGATCCTTCTAACTGACCGACTGTTACCTGGGGGTGCACTGCGGACGCTCACTGCCTATCCTTCCTTCATGGGCCCTAAGAACCGGCCCAGGGGCTCATCTACACCGGGCCGCTCGGCCCCTGCGCCGGCTGCACAAGCGGATCCTTCTCTCATAGAGAAACTACAGTCCCTGCTGACGGAATTGGCCATGGAGCCCACAGCCTCTCAGAGTGCGCCTCTGTCCACCCCATCCTCCCAAGACAGCACTGCAGCGATCCTAGCCGCTATTGAGCAGAGTAAAAACTCTATGCTGGTGAGAATAGACCGTCTTGCTGAAGAATGCAATCTCATTAGGAATGACCTGGATAAGATCAGGGGTAGGCTGACTGAATCAGAATCTAGAATTTCTGCCACGGAAGATCTTACAGCTACCCACACCAACACTATAGCGGACTTGCAACGTACGGTGCAATCGCTTGTCGCTAAATCCGATGACGCGGAAAACAGAGCAAGACGCAACAACATACAAGTCTTGGGCCTCCCGGAGGGGGAAGAGGGTGACCGACCAGCGGAGTTTGCGGAGGACTTCTTCAAAAATCTGCTGGGCCTCACAGATATTTCCCCGACTTATGTTGTCGAGCGCGCTCACCGGGTGCCCACGGGACGCGCTATTCCTGGTGCCAATCCCCGACCTTTCTTGGTCCGTTTTCTGAACTTCAGGGATCGTGACAGGATCCTTTCCGCAGCTCGCAAAAATCCCTCACTTCCATACGGAAACTCCTCAATCCTTCTATTTCCGGATTTCTCAGCCGACTTGCAGCGCAAGAGGAGGTCCTTTAATGATGTCCGCAAGCGCCTACGCGAAAAAGATATAAAATACAGTATGTTGTACCCCAGCCGTCTCCGGGTCCCTCATAATGGCTCGATCAGGTTTTTTGACTCCCCGGCTGACGCAGACGAATGGCTGAACAGTCTACGGTAGACTCAAATTGTTTGCCCATCCACGAGTCGCTATCTGAGAGTTACCGCAAGAATCCCATCTTATTTCCGGAGCCAGGTTCGGGGGGAGATGTTTAGCCGATCATTAGTTCTGTTGCATTGTTCCCTGGATCGCATCATCACCGGCTGCCGCCAGTTGTGTCCTGAGTCCCTTAGGCAAGTTTTAGCCGCTGTTATGGGCAGGAGTCCAATCCATGTCTGGAGGTTGGCGAGCTGACTCTCCCCGGTTGTGATCTCATGTTTCCCTCCTGGAACCACAAATCGTTTGAGATCCTTCTGGTCCTAGACTAAATGACCATTTCTTCAACATTCTTTTACTCCAGAGCTACCTGGCGAGATGTACCTCACGGACGCATCAACCCCACACCCCAGTTCTCAGTTCTCCCGACAACTGAGGACACGTCAGCAGCACAGAGAGGCTGCACTTTGGAACTTTTTTATTTTTCAAGAAGTCTGAAGATCTATGATTCCCAGTTTAGGTTTTGGGTATAAAACTGACCATAGTTATTGTGTTATGTTCTATTTTTCTCTTTCAGGGGTATTCATGGTCAGTAGGGAGTTCACTGGTTACTTTTTTTATTTTTATATTTTCTTTGTACGCTCTGTATCCACTGACTGCTGCTTATATTTTATGTCTTCTATTACTGCTCACGGTACCCACTGCAAAGTATGCTATTATTTGATGCTCCCCCTTGGATCCATAGGGGCTGACCCCCCACAAGTAGGTATCAAGATGCTGTGCCATCATTTGCTACTGCTTTCATGGAGCTAAAACTGGTATCGTGGAATGTACGGGGTCTAAACAACAAGGTAAAAAGGGCATTAATGTTTAAATATCTGAATAAACACAGGCCCCATATCTTGTTCCTGCAGGAGACTCATCTCCTGGGGAATAAGATCCTGGCGCTACGCAGACCCTGGGTACGGCAATCGTTTCACGCAACATATTCTAGTTATGCAAGGGGAGTGGCCATTTTACTGAACAAATCCCTTGCATATAAGGTCCTGCACGTACACACTGACCGAGAAGGCCGATTCATAATTTTACTACTGGAGATCGGATCGGTGATCTACGCTTTAGTGAATATATATGTCCCTCCTCCCTTTCACCAGCAGGTCCTCTACAAGCTGTATGAGCTTTTGGCTCCACTACAATATTCCAGATTATATATAGCTGGAGACTTTAATTCTATTCTAGATCCGTCCCTGGACTCGACCAATCCAAATAGGGTGTATTCACCAGACCTGCTTCACTGGGCTCAGGCATTCAATTATACTGAGATCTGGAGATGGAAGCATCAAAATGCTAGAGCCTACTCCTTTCACTCCACCACTCATAAATCAGGTTCTAGGATTGACCTGGCCTTTGGCAACACCTGTGCCCTGGCAGCGGTGAGGGGGGTCTCATATTTGCCTGCGGGCCTCTCTGACCACGCACCCTTGGAGGTCATCTTGGAGTTGTCAGGCACCAGGGGACGGGACTGTTGGCGTTTGGCACCCAAATGGTTGCAGGACTCGAGGGTGGGGGAGGAGGTCTCTCCTAAACTACAACAATATTGGGAAATCAATGAGGACTCAACATCAGTGCAGGTAGTCTGGGATGCCTTTAAGGCCACCACCAGAGGAGAATACATTTCAGCTATTAAAGCGGTTCGCTCTATGATGTCCTGTCAGGTCCAGACACTTGAGGAGGGCGAGGCTAGGGCGGCGGAGGCTTTTTCTGACTCACCGACTCTGGATCACTTCAGCCAGCTGGCTGAGGCGAGGAGAGCTTTGTCGCTACACCTTACCTCAGCCACTCACCTTGATTTGAACAATCTGGCAGGGAAGATCTTCGAGTCTGGAGACAAAAATGGCAAACTTCTAGCTAATTTAGCGGCAGATTCGAAAATGCAGACGGTGGTGTCAGAAATTTGTGGTTTGGATGGTCAGCGGATATCTACTCCTGAACTAATTCTAGATGAATTCAGATCCTTCTATGAAAATTTATATACGGCAGTCCCTGGCTGGCCTGATGACAGGTGTAGGGAGTTTTTGCACTCCCTGCATCTACCCACTCTTTCGCAGGAGGATTTTGAATTTTTAGACAAAGACTTTACCACCGAGGAGATAGAGGAGGCGATTCGTTCGTTTCCTAGTGGGAAAACACCGGGACCTGATGGACTACCTGGTGAATGGTACAGAATGTATGCCTCCTTAATTGCACCAAAACTGTTAAAAGTCTTCTCTGACAGTAAAGAACAGATGACATTACCCCCTTCAATGTATCAGGCACACATAGTTCTTATCCCGAAGCCCGGCAAAGATGTATCCCTCTGTACTTCTTACAGGCCGATCTCCCTGCTAAACTATGATCTCAAGATTTTGACAAAAATATTAGCGACCAGACTAAGGACGATCTTACCATCCCTGATTAATATAGATCAGACTGGTTTCATGCCAGGGAAGTCCACAGATATAAACTTACGTAGAGTGTTTACCCATCTTCAGCTACCCCCCACTGAGTCCTCCACGAGGGTAATGGTTACGCTGGACATCGAAAAGGCGTTTGATTCGGTAGCATGGCCTTTTATGTCCTCAGTCCTTGAGGTTATGGGTTTTGGAGAGGTATTCCGCAAATGGATTGATATTTTATATAAGGCTCCGACAGCGCAGATTAAACTTGGAGGTGCTCTGTCGGCACCCTTTCCTGTTGGAAGAGGCACGAGGCAAGGCTGTCCACTGTCACCGGCTCTTTTTGCCTTGGTGATGGAGCCACTTGCCTCGGCCCTCAGACAAGCAGACAAGGTTAGAGGGATACAGGTGGGATCCATACACGAGAAAGTCGCTTTATATGCTGACGATCTTATCCTTTTCCTGAGTGACCCTGCCCAGTCCCTTCAAGAGACGTTGACCATACTTTCCAATTTCACTGGCTGTTCAGGACTCAAAGTAAATTGGGACAAATCTCAAATTTTGCCGATAGATAGAGCAGCAAAAGACGTAGCAGACCCCAATCTACCCTTATTATGGACAGACCAAATCAAATATCTAGGTATTCACATATCCACTTCTACCTCTGACTATCATACTCTTAACCTGGAACCACTGATACATAATATGAGGACGAGACTAAAGGCGTGGGCGAATCTCCCCCTCTCTCTGATCGGGAGGATCAACTTATTTAAGATGAAGCTTCTACCTGCCCTTCTATATGCTCTCAGACACGCACCTGTCTGGATCCCCAAAAAGGTATTTCGCATGATAAACACTATCCTAATATCCTTTCTCTGGGGTGCCGGTCAACCGAGATTTAAGATGACGGTGCTGCAGAGGCCTTGGGGAGAGGGAGGTTTGGCTTGCCCTGACCTCCACTCTTATTACATAGCGGCTCTACTGTCCCATGCCCACAACTGGCTGGTCTCGGACGAGTCCAATGCGGCGGTGGTCCTGGAGGCAGCTTTGTTGGGGTCCTATGAGGCGCTTAGGAACCTGCTTTACCGGGGCCCCAGGGCTCCCTTTCCTCTTACTTCAGCAATGAGAGCGGTCTTGCGGGCATGGTCAGTGGCAAATCTGCTACGCCCCATGCCCTCTGGACACATTTCCCCGTACAGTCCTCTTTGGCTAAATCCGAAACTGCCAGAATTCGGATCCATCCCTGACCCCGGGGTATGGGCTGGCAGGGGCATCAAATACATAAATCAGATCTGTCTTGAGGGCAAATTACAGACGTTTGACAGGTTAAAGGAACAATATAATTTACCTAATTCACACCTGTTTAGATTCCTACAGCTTAGACATGCCTTCAATACCCAATTTGAAAACTCTCCTGTAGCCTTTTACACCTCAAATTTGGAGACTCTAATCAGAGACGAAGCTCTATCTAAGCCCCTATCCACCATATATAAATCATTACTACCTAGTGTTCATACAGGTTTAGAAAACCTTAGAGCAAAATGGGAGGTAGATTTCCCGGCACTAGACACGGAAGATTGGGAAGAAATGTGGGAGTATCCATTTTCACAGTTAGTATCGGCCAGAGATAAATTAGTGCAGTTCAAAATACTACATAGGATATACTACACGCCTGTTCGT
Source organism: Lithobates sylvaticus (assembly GCA_028564925.1). Classification (NCBI taxonomy): domain Eukaryota; kingdom Metazoa; phylum Chordata; class Amphibia; order Anura; family Ranidae; genus Lithobates; species Lithobates sylvaticus. The sequence continues at coordinate 116,608,320 of CM053028.1, read as the reverse complement.
TTACACAGAATTTATCCATCTGTCTCCGCCTCCTGCTGGAGATGCAGCACACCATCAGCGGATTTCATTCATATTTTCTGGAATTGTCCTAAGATTGAAATTTTTTGGGTTGAGATCACCAAATTTATTTTAACTGTCACCACCATTCCTGTGCCATTATCTGTAGAGATATGTCTGCTGGGACTAGTTGAACCGTTGGCCCCAAGCCGGGCGATTAGAACCCTGCTGGGACTATTATTATACTATGCCCGCAAATCTATTGTACTCAAATGGAAGGACTCAGCCGCACCTACAATAAATTTTTGGAAGAGGTTGGTGAATACAGCTCTACCACTTTATAAAGCAACTTACCTATCACGTGGTTGTGAAAAAAAAATTCACAAAGTATGGGATATTTGGACTGAATCCCAGTCCACTAATGCAGACTCAAGTGATGATTAGTAGCACTCTATTAAGTGTTAAGTACCAGGAATAGCCGGGCGGCATCCCTGATCTCATAAACGTTCCTAGGCTCCTGTGAATAGTCTGTGGGGAGGAGGGGGAGCAAGAGTATGATGGTGTATGGCTATTAGACACTTCATCCCCTAATTAGCTACTGTAAGCCTGCAGGGTATCGGTGGAATAAAAAGATTTTTTCATTTTTCTATACATACTACATAGGTGGTTGAGCGTACAGTGGTTTTGTTGGATTGTACAATGTGTTTTTTTTTTTTTTTTTTCTCTCTCCTTTTTCTTTTGTGTTTAATTTAGTTTTAGTGGTACTTGAGCCTGGGTATGCCCAATAGGCTGTTTTTGTTCTGTATTTACTCGAAAATTCAATAAAAAGAACTTTAAAAAAAAAAAAGAAAGCCAAGTAACCATCTTTTCATATTATGCTCAGCTTGATGTGCCTATTTCCTGATAGCTTTACTTTAAGGACAGTCCTGCTGATGAGGCTTGTGGAAATCCAAAAAAGCTTAACCGCTTCCCGACCGCCTCACGCAGATATACTGCGGCAGAAGGGCACGTACAGGCAGAATAAGAGGCGGCTGGTGGACGTGCGCGGGTCGTGGGTCCTGTGCACTCGATCGCCGTGGGGATACCCGTGATCATGTAACGGAGTGAAAGAATGGGGAGATGCTAATGTAAACAAGCATCTCCCCGTTCTGCCTAGTGACACTGTCACTGATCTCTGCTCCGTGTGATTGGAGCAGAGATCAGTGATGTGTCACACACAGCCACGCCCCCCACAGTTAGAAACACACCCCTAGGACACACTTAACCCCTACACTGCCACCTAGTGGTTAACCCCTTCACTGCCAGTGTCATTTACACAGGAATCAGTGCATTTGTATAGCACTGATTGCTGTATAAATGACAATGGTCCCAAAAATGTGTCAAAAATGTCCGATGTGTCCGCCATAATGTCGCAGTCACAATAAAAATTGCAGATCGCCGCCATACTAGTAAAAAAAAAATATATTAATAAAAATGCCATAAAACTATCCCCTATTTTGTAAACGCTATAACTTTTGCGCAAACCAATCAATAACCGCTTACTGCGATTTCTTTTACCAAAAATATGTAGAATAATACGTATCGGCCTAAACTGAGAAAAAATTGTTTTTTTTATATATTTTTGGGGGATATTTATTATAGAAAAAAGTAAAAAATAATGTCTTTTTTTGTTTATAGCGCAAAAAATAAAAACCGCAGAGGTGATCAAATACCACCAAAAGGAAGCTCTGTTTGTGGGAAAAAAAGGACGTCAATTTTGTTTGGGAGCCACGTCACATGACTGCGCAATTGTCAGTTAAAGCGACACAGTGCCGAATTGCAAAAAGTCCTCTGGTCAGGAAGGGGGTAAATTCTTCCGGGGCTAAAGTGGTTAATAATAGTGTCGCATAGCCGACTGACAGAAAAGCCTGAAATATATCTACATTAATTTGACTTTCTGATATAAAGCCCAAAATCCATTCACTGGGTCCTGAAGAAGCAGCTTCACAAAGCCAGCAGAGTATTGCATCCATGATCCCAGGTGCAATTCACAGGCTCATGAATTGTTTAACCCCAGCCACAGGTCTATATGGAGGTTCTAACCTTCTATTATGTGTCTGGAGGAAGTAAACAGTAGACTACAAAGGCGATTATGTCACCACACTTAAGCCAGCATGATCCATGAGTCTCTCTACTGTAGTGAAAGATGGGAGTTGTAGTCTTCCCATTCCCAGATCCATGTGAATGGATGATATGGCTGTGTAAGCGAAGGCTTTAACCCCTTCAATACCCGCCCATAGTCATATGACGCCCACAAGGTGGATCTACCATCCTGGGTGGGCGTCATATGACGTCCTCCCATTCCCGGCCGCCTGGGGGGCGCGCGCGCCCGCGGCGTCGCTTGGGACCCGGTGCGGGTGCCCGGTGGCCTCGATGTCCGCCGGGCACCCGCGATTGCCCGTTAAAACAACGGGACCGTGCGGGACCGTGGAGCTGTGTGTGTAAACACACAGCTCCACGTCCTGTCAGCGAGCAGGAGACCGATCATGTGATCCCAGTACGGAGGAACACATGATCGGTCTCCTCCCCTTGAGTCCCCTCCCCCCACAGTTAGAATCACTCCTATTAGGGAACATATTAACCCCTGCAGCGCCCCCTAGTGTTAACCCCTTCCCTGCCAGTCACATTTACACAGTAATCAATGCAATTTTATAGCAACGATCGCTGTGTAAATGTGAATGGTCCTAAAAATGTGTCAAAAGTGTCCAAAGTGTCCGCCGCAATGTCGCAGTCACGAAAAAAAAAAATCGCAGATCGCCGCCATTACTAGTAAAAAAATAAAAAAAATGCAATAAATCTATCCCCTATTTTGTAGACGCTATAACTTTTGCGCAAACCGATCAATATACGCTTATTGCGATTTTTTTACCAAAAATATGTAGAAGAATACGTATCGGTCTAAATTGAGTAAAAATATATATTTTTTTTTTTTTAAATGGGATATTTATTATAGCAAAAAGTAAAAAATATATTTTTTTTTTCAAAATTGTCGCTCTTCTTTTGTTTATAGCGCAAAAAAAATAAAAACCGCAGGGGCGATCAAATACCAGCAAAAGAAAGCTCTATTTGTGGGAAAAAAAGGACGTCAATTTTGTTTGGGTGTAACGTCGCACGACCGCGCAATTGTCAGTTAAAGCGACGCAGTGCCGAATCGCAAAAAGTGCTCTGGTAAGGAAGGGTGAAAAATGGCCCGGTGCTGAAGCGGTTAAATTGAAATAATGACTAGATGCTACAGGCAAAAGCACCCCATTATTCAGGTAGGTGGGGGTAGTTTGAGGGTGGGGAGCTGGGGACTAAATGTAGGCTGGGACACTAAATATAGTTGTAACATAAAACATGGTCCTAAAGGGGAGATATTTCTTTTTATGGGCTCCTAACCACAGCTTCTCTATTTAATGCACAAGAATATAGTCTTGGCTTTGATCACCCTTGAAAGTGTTACTGTTATTATTTATAAAGCAAGAAGAAAAAAATCGAGCTACCAATCAGTGTTAGATGGGATGGCAGTGCTTTCTCAAAAATATTTATTACATTTGTCAGCGAAAATTGTATAAAACTGACATTAAAATCTGAAAAAAATACCCAGTGGTAAGTCGGAGTACTGTAATTACCCGAAGGAGGACATCGTTCAGGAAGTATAAACAATCATTAGAAGATGTTCCACATCATATATCTCAGACTATATACCTGAAAGAGCTCAAGGATATTTAAAATAACAGTACTGTATAGAGAACAAAGCATTACTTCAACCTTTCAACATGACAACTACTGCTTTTAAAAGAGAAATATATTCAAACATCAGCAAGAATTTCAAGAGCATGTCCAACGCTTCAGGAACAATTCTAAAAGGTGAGTATTATGCTGCAGATGACTTCCTAAGCCTTTTACCAGATTTCAATCCACTTACAGTATGCCAAATGGGTCCAATAAACACTCAAAATCACCAATTGTGTGTCTTCTCCTTTACTCATCATATGTGGAACCCAAAATGAAAGTCATATAGTGTGGTATTTTATAAATAAATGGAAACATGTTAAAAGTATTGGGACGGCTTGCCTTTACACGCAAATACATTTTAATGGCATCCCAGCCTTAGTCTTTAGGGTTTAACATTGAGTTGGCCCACCCTTTGCAGCTATAACAGCTTTAACACTTCTGGGAAGGCTGTCCATAAGGTTTAGGAGTGTGTCTATAGGAATGTTTGACCATTCTTTCAGAAGCGCATTTATGAGGTCAGGCACTGATGATGGATGGGAAGGCCTGGCTTGCAGTCTTCACTCTAACTCATCCCAAAAGTGTGCTATCGGCTTGAAGTCAGGACTCTGTGCAGGCCAGTCAAGTTCCTCCACTGCAAACTTGCTCATCCAGACTTGACTGGCCTGCACAGAGTCATGACCTCAACCGATAGAACATATTTGGGATGAATTAGAGTAGAGACTGTGAGCCAGGCCTTCACATCCAACATCAATGCCTGACCTCTCAAATGCGCGTCTGGAAGAATGGTCAAACATTCCCATAGACACACTCCTAAACCTTGTGGACAGCCTTCCCAGAAGAGTTGAAGCTGTTATAGCTGCAAAGGGTGGACCAACTCAATATTGAACCCTACAGACTAAGACTGGGATGTCATTAAAGTTTATGTGCGTGTAAAGACAGGCGTCCTGACATCAGTGCACCACCAGTGATAAAGTGGTGCATCCACCACTTGTGCAGCCTCTTACCAAATAATCTAATTAAAACAGTATATCATTCCATTCCAGGTAGGTGGATCAACAACCCTTGGGGTTCCTCCTCTCTGTATAACTCCGAAGAAAAGTGACTCAAAATAGTGTAATGCTGTAAAGATTAACACTGCAAATCATATTAATAAATAAATCATGCTCACATTTAAATCAATATTAACTACTTGCCACCCGCTCTATAGCCGAAAGATGGCTGCAGCGCAGGCCTTATTTGCCGGGAGGGCGTCCATGGACATCCTCCTGAGCAAGCGCTGTCTGCACGACCCTCCGGGTCGAGCGCGGTGAGCTCTGTGATCACCGAGTCTATGAAACTCGGCTGATCATCGATCCTGACCCCTTACCACGTGATCAGCTGTCAGCCAATGAAGGCTGATCACGTGATGTAAACAGAAGCTCGGTCATCAGTATTTTTTTTTCCTCACGCTGTCAGAGGGACATCGGTTCCTCAATCAGAAAGCCGTTGCTGTGCCCACCAGTGTCACCAGCTTGTGCCCACTGTGCCACCTACCAGTGCCACCTATCAGTACCCACAGTGCCACCTACCGGTGCCCACAGTGCCACCCACCAGTGCTCACCAGTGCTGCCAATCAATGCCCATCAGTGTCTAATAATCAGTGCCACAGATCAGTGCTGCCTATCAGTGTCACCTACCAGTGCCACCTATCAGTGCCAATCAGTGCCCATCAGTGCAGCCTATCATTGTAGCATCATCAGCGCACATCAGTGAAGGAGAAAAAATTACCTGTTTTCAAAATTTTACTTTTTGTTTTATTTAGCAAAAAATTAAAAACCCAGCAGAAATTAAATACCACCAAAAGAAAGCTCTATCTGTGTGAAAAAAATGATAAAAATGTAATTTCTGTAAACTGTAGCATGACCGCACAATTGTCATTCAAATAGTGACAGCGCTGAAAGCTGAAAATTGGTCTGGGCAGGAAGAGGGGTTTAAGTGCCCGGTAAGCAAGTGGTTAAAGTTAAGACCTGTGATTCCGAAAACCACATGCCAGCCTAATGTGTACTAACTCCTTACCAGCGGTAGGTCCTTTAATGCACAAAATCTGGTAATCTTAGATCTTTCTTCCATTCTTCTCTGTGCTCAACATTAATACCAGCCATAAAGTTCAAATCCGTGAGTGATTGCCATATGCCTGCCACCTTTATATGTGCTAAACACCTTACCAAAATGTTTATACTGAGAGGAGGAACACCAAGGGTTGTTGATCCACTGACCTACCTGGAATGGAATGATAAACAGTTTTAATTTGATTATTTGGTAAAAGGCTGTACAAATGGCAGGTGGAACATTTTATCAATGGGTGGTGTACTGATGTTGGTTTATTCACAATATAGATATGTTTGTTTCCATTTGTTTATAAAATACTATAGTACAGGAGTTTCTTTTGGGTTTCACATGTGATGAGTTAAAGATATTTGGGAAGTAAATGTGAATAATGGAGACTACACACAATTGGTGATTTTGACAGTTTATTGGACCCATTTGGCACGAATGGATTGGAAATCTGGTAAAATACTTAAAAAGTAACCTGGTAAAAGGCTTGGAAAGTAATCTGCAGGTTAATACTTGCCTTTTAGAATTGTTCCTGAAACAAATGTTTCAAATGTTAATTTAGGAGGGCAACCCAGCTCTTAACAATATTCACCATACTAGCATTATATATTATGGCGTGTACATGGATCCAAAACCGTCTGACCTTAGGACAGGTCCACCACGTGTGTAATGCTGTTTCCACCTGACTGCATCCCTGAAAACAAGAGGATGAAGAATCCAGGGTACGTTCCAGAGAGGAATTCAGGGCTTCGATACCATCTAGAAAAAACTTTTGAAACTAGCTTCAATCAGAACCACATTCATAATTCTTTTGTAAATTCTAGAAGTCCAATCCCTGCAATCTTCTTCATCAATTTTCAATGGGATGGCAGATCTAGCATATGAAAATTATTGTTTCTGATATAATTTTTCCCCTTTTGCATTTGCTATACCCTGCTATACCCTTTGGCTTTCTTTATGTAGGGCAGATTGGGGATTAGGCATTATACTGTATTTTTTCTCTCAAGTCTTTAAACCTTAAGAGATTTGATTCTGCTTCTAACTAAATACTCCTCAGATAGAACAGTCCAGAACCACAGATTTGAAAGCAGTTTTTCTTTATTTTGTTTCTGGGTGTATTGTTTATGTATATAAGAATATGGCTAATTGTCAATTCCGTGTCCATTTTATCTGGATTTATTTTGTAAACTGAAAAAAAATGTGCTTGGCTACTTGCTTTGAAACATCTAAGGCAAATCACATGTGTCTGTTAACGGGAGAACAGCAGGGAATCATGAATCTGAATATTTAGAAAACACAAATAGTGCCATTTTTGAAAGACTTCTATTTTATATAATGGGTACCCTAGGAGGCTTGGAGAAAGCAAAGAGAAAATAAATGGGAAGTTATTTTTGGTTGCAACGCACAGTCTATTGATTTTTGGTTTTAAGACTACTTTATTTTCTATACAATTGTTTGAAATCCTAGGGAGCACGACTTGGCTTCTGTGCTTGAACTACCCATGATATTCTGACTGTTTTCGCTCATGATATTGGGCTTTTCCTGGGAGAAATGCATATTCTGCCTTTGCTAAATCCCCTCTGCAATTGCTATGCTCTGATCTTTTGGTTTCAATATTTTGAGCCACTGACCTAGAACAAGTATAAAGTCAGGGAAAAGGAGCACATTTGTTCTAGGTCAGTAGTATCTCATTAGTATTCCAGTTTAAAGTATTCGATTTTTTGACAGCCGATTAATTAGCATTTTCAGAAGGTTAGCAGAGATAATTCCAAAAGCTTGCTTTTGTTTTGGTTTGTATATTCACGTTATGCTTTGTAGCTATTCTGTTAAGAATACTGTAAATCAAATTTGATTTAAAATAGAAATAAAGTTGAGGTCTGTAAAACTCATCAGGCACAGCTACAGAGATTTGAAATGTTTCTAAAAACCTGACAACAGTTTTATCAATATAATTACATTAAAGCCAAAACACGTTTTTATTTTTGGATAAAGTAGGGAAAAGATAAAACCTTTGTTTGGTTTTTATTATGCCTGGGACCCCACTGGGGAGATTTACTTATATGATTAGCGCAACAGAAATTATGTTGCATTTGTCATCCTAACGGCAATGAAAGAGTAATCTTCCAAGTGTCTAAGATGATTTTAGCCTTGACTTTGGAAAGATTTGTTTTTGCACCTACTGTTGTGGTTCTGGGACAGCAAGAACAGAGGAATCTCCATAGAAGGCATTAATATTAATACCAAAAATAAATGTTTTGACTTTTGTTTATAGTTTAATTATAATGGAGAACTTTAATTAGGTTTAGTTATAATTTTTTAGAACATCCTACATTTATACCCTTGAACTTTAACATGGATAATATTTAATTGATGCACCACTTTAATTGCTGCTTATAAGTAGAAATATATATTTTCCAAATGATTCCCAAAAACGTTTAGATATCTTGTTCATATTTTTCTATTATTATACTTCTAGTTTTGTTGTTCTGACTCTCCCAAGTGTGTTCATTGTGCAGACAGTAAATATAACCCATGTTTTTTTTTTTCATTTTACAGCTGACCATTAGCTACATTGATGTGAAGATGCCCACATATTTACGCCAGGTCCAATTGCAGCGCCAGTATTGTTTCACGTGTGACTGCCACTGCTGCCTATCGAAAGATAAGGTACGTTGCATTTTTATAGGGGAACAAAGTACTGGAGCCAGTTGTTGAGTGGACACTAGATGGTTGTCGAGTTGTTTGGTTGGTTCCAGCTGCCATTTCCTAATTTCTTGTGGAAATGCTAACATTAGCCTAAAGAATAGTTAAGCTGTACTGATATATGTACAGCATCATCTTCATTAATTTTAATGAAAATTTCTGCCTGTGAGCAGAGCATATGGTCTAGCTGAGCGGACATGCTTGCCTAGAGCTCCACTCCCAGAGGGACAGGAATACCGCCTACAACATCAGCTCAATCGATCCGCTGTCACCCGCCACTTCTCGCATCATCAAAGTGTCACCCAGAGCTGTCAGTGTTGTTTTTTGGGGACCCTGGCTGAAGATGAAGACCAAATCAATCAAGAACGCTCTGGCCTGAGCCCCAGCTAATATGGCGCAGGTGCCATCTTCTCAAGCAGTCACAACTCGTTCAACTAAGCTCCCGCAGACACAGCCAGATGCTCAGGGTGAGTCAGATTCAGATGCCGCAGTTTTACAATCCGCAGTACAGACTGATGCTGCATCCCCAGCATTACTTACACAACTTGGACAGATTAAGAAAACGCTACACAAGGCCCAAAACAAACATCAGAACATATTACTGATTAACTCCCCGCAAAATTGAGGAATCAAGCCACCATACAGCAGAGTTGGAAATTAGGTTTGCTGAGCTTGAAAATCATACTCAGGACTATATGGCAGAGATTTAAAATCTTAACCACTTGCCGACCGCCGCATGTACTTTTACGTCGGCAGAATGGCACGGCTGGGCAATGGGGCATACATGTGTGGTCACGTGCACGCCGCATGCGTGACCCTGCCGGGAGCTCCGTGAGTCGGATTGCGGGTCCCGCCGACTCGATCGCCGCAGGGATGCCCGCGATCATCTTACGAAGCTGAAGAACGGGGAGATGCTATTGTAAACAAGCATCTTCCCGTTCTGCCTAGTGACACTGTCCCCTGTGATCGGGAGCTATGATCAGTGAAGTGTCTTTCGTAGCCCATCCCCCTAACAGTTAGAAACACTCCCCAGGACACACTTAACCCTTTCCTAGCCCCCTAGTCGTTAACCCCTTCACTGCCAGTGTCATTTTTACAGTAATCAATGCAATTTTATAGCACTGATCTCTGTAAAAATTACAATGGTCCCAAAAATGTGTCAAAAATTGTCCGATGTGTCCACCATAATGTCGTAGTCACGATAAAAATCACAGTCAGCCCCATTACTAGTAAAAAAAAAAAAAATTATTAATAAAAATGCCATAAAATGAACCCCTATTTTGTAGACACTATAACCTTTGTGCAAACCAATCAATAAACCCTTATTGCGATTTTTTTTAAATTTTTTTTACCAAAAATATGTAGAAGAATACGTATCGGCCTAAACTGAGGAAAAAAATAGTTTTTTTTATATATTTTTGGGGGATATTTATTATAACAAAAAGTAAAAAATAATGTGTTATTTTTTTCAAAATTGTCGCTCTATTTTTGTTTATAGCGCAAAAATTAAAAACCGCAGAGGTGATCAAATACCACCAAAAGAAAGCTCTATTTGTGGGAAAAAAATAACAATTTTGTTTGAGAGCCACGTCGAACGATCGCGCAATTGTCAGTTAAATCGGTGCAGTGCCAAATCGCAAAAAGTGCTCTGGTCTTTGGCCAGCAAAATGGTCCGGGGATTATGTGGTTAAAGAGGAAATACTATGCTCCAACCCCCCACCTGGAAGATTACAAGAATAGGGCCAAACGTTCCAAATTGTGTATCAGGGGGATCCCTGAGACTCCCTGTGACAGACTCACCCGGGACAAAGGCTTTTGGAGGGGACTGAATGCTAGCCTCTTGCCTACCGACTATGGGCTCTGGCATTTGAGGGAGCTACAAGCATTTAGGAAGATATTCTGTTATGTAATGCAAAAGGACATTATTAAGGAGGCCTTGATGGTCTCTGCCATTTGGGGTGTGGCTGTATTCCAATGTTCTATTGTGTCTGTCTGCCTTGGATATTATGGGATGTGTATGTAGATTATCTGTGAGATTGGTGGGGGTGAATTCCTCCAACAGCTCTCACTGCTGATTGGACAGTCTACCCCCCCCCCCGCCGAATGCAAAGGTGGGGGGGTTGTCCAGAGTATTACCTGTGTACCTGTGTTTTCAATAAATAATCCATGTTCAGCAACCAAACCAGTATTGTTTTGTTTTGTTGGTTGTTAGCAGCGGTTGGAATATCTGATATCTATATTCAGACTGGGAGGAAGAAGTATATGACGAAAGCACTCAAGCGGAGTGTGGGACGTTTTGTTACATTGGTGGCAAGCAGTGGGATGCTTCCTGCAGTCTGGGACATCCAAACCTCCACCTGGATCCAAGGTCTGGATAGCAGGAGAGGAGAAGGTACAGATACCAGCCGCCATGAAAGAGCAATTCCGAAGGAGGTTGCGAGAGATGCAGCACAGAGGACCAGTATCAGAGCAGGTCCTGCTGGGATGGTATGATCCGCTGCGGATATCTATCCGCTGGGAACTCTGGAAGGAAGGGCTAGCCCATGAGCAGCGACGCCAGGGAAAAATTCTCTCCTCCTTTCAGGGAAGGTACTGGTCGCAGTACAAAGTGCGAATGGTGTTTTGGGAGAACAACTGCATAAGGAATGGAAAGCTGAATTAGCCAGGCTGGTCCAGGTGGAGATACGTTTGGACGAGAGCTACAGAGCCCTCTGCTGGTATGTAGCCCAAGTGTGCCCTTGGACAGTAGACGACACCCCAACAGAAGGCTTTGGCTACGGCACTGGGGCTGTTATTAGAGAGGATGTCACAGGACCCTGACTTTGGGAGCGATTTGGAGTGGCGTTTGGAAGAAATCTCAGAATACAGAGAATGGATGCGGAATGTCCCAGATGCTCCCTGGGCATTGGCTCCCTAGCCAATCAGGAATGGAAGCTGGAGATTGCCTACAGACAGCTGCTTGATTCTGCTCAGGAGCAGGTCTGGGCTCCCTTTGCCTGGGACTATCAGGAAGTACCAGCTGACAACTCTGAAATCTTGGCCGAAGAGTCGGCAGTGTGGCAGAGTAACAGTGTGCTTTGCCAACCTGCCACCGCAGCTATGGACACGGAGGTCTTATGGTGGATGCAGCAAGTTCTGACCGACCCTGATGATCCTGTTTCTTCATGGGATGATCTTGGATAGAGGAATGCATCTCTTCAGCAGCTGGATGAGGGTACGGGAGATGGAGCAGTCGGCTCATCTCTCCAGCCACAGACCACTGAATGTATGGATTTAATTGACCGTTCATCAGAGGATGTTATAGATTATGAGTCACCTGCCAAAGTGTGGGCACTGGGCCCAAGTGCAGCCAACCCGTGCCCTGGATTTTCAGAAATTCCAGAGACTTGCGATTTAATTGACATTTCTGCTGAGGAAGAACAACCTCCAGCAAAAGAGCTAGCATCAGGGCAGAACATCACAGAGCTCTGCCCAGCACCAACAGCAGCATCTGTGGAGTTAAAAGGAACTTCCCCAGCTGAAGCACTGGCCACCGGACAGAGGGTCCAAGACCTCTGTTTCACATCTGTGACATTTCCGGAGGCTCAGGGTGAGAAGACGGCAGTCACTTCCCAGCAGCAGATCAGAATACAGGGGGAGAAGGTAGAGGAGGTGTTCGTCGTCCCTCCCCAACAGTTGGCCAGGGTGGAGTAAGCAGTCTTTCCTCCCCAGCAAAGATCCGTGCACCTGGGAGACAGTACCAGAGACATGTCTCAGCAGCCAGATGAGGGAACGGAAGAGGAAGCAGCTGGCTCACCTCCCCAATGACAGCTACACAGTTTGGGAGTGGAGGAATCCAGCCTCCTGCCCCAACGGTTTGCCGAAGCGGATGATGTGGAGTCCCCAGCAGAAGTGCTGGCAACAGGGCAGAGCGCCGCTGGCCTTTGCCTAGCACCTACAGTGTCTCTACAGCTTCATGAAGCTGGGGTGATCGGCCCTTCTCCCCAGCAGCAGACTGAGCCCCGGAATGTTAAAAACCACCCAGCTGAAGCGCTGGCAACCGGACAGAGTCAATGACCTCTACCCCACACCTACTGAGGTCAACTAGTCCTTGCAGCCAAGAATGGAGATCATGCAGACAGACTATGTGAGTTCACTCTGCCGGACTACACATGTCCAGACCAGGTGGATGTCTGGGACCTTATTAGTCGACTTTTGATGGGGGGAGAAATGTGACAGACTCACTCGGGACAGAGGTTTTTGGAGGGGACTGAATGCTAGCCTCTTGCCTACCAACTATGGGCCCTGGCATTTAGCTAAAAGCATTTAGGAAGATATTCTGTTATGTAAAGCAAAAGGACATTATTAAGTAGGCCATGATGGTCTCTGCCGTTTGGGGTGTGGCTGTATTCCAAATTTCTTTCTTATTTTTTCCATAAATTTTTATTCAGAGTATAAAAGATGAACATACATGTCATAACAGTTGACACATGAAGGCGAAAACAAGAATGCTATAGAAGGTACCAATGGCAAGATACAACATTAAAGTCCAAACAGGAATATAACGACCTTGACCGGCCACCAAAATTATGATGAAGCGTAGGAGGGCGGAGGAGCACATTATTTATTATCTCCTCTTCCCCCCTCAGCAAACTGAAAGGGAGGAGAATGTGTATTAGGTCAATCTCGGTCGCAATCTAAGGTGCAGCGTATCCCTACATTGCATAAGTACTGGTGAGTAAGAGGTGTATTCCAAATTTCTATTTTGTCTGTCTGCCTAGGATATTATGGGATGTAGTTTAGCTGTGAGATTGGTGGGGGGCAAATTCCTCTGACAGCTCTCACTGCTGATTGGACAGTCTACCCCACCCGATAAGCAAAGGTGGGGGGTGGTGGGGGGTTGTCCAGAGTATTACCTGTGTACCTGTGTTTTCAATAAACAGTCCATGTTCAGCAACCAAACGAGTATTGTCTTGTTGGTTGTTAGCAGTGGTTGGAATATCTGATATCTATATTCTGACTGAGAGGAAGCGGTATATGACAAAAGTACTCAAGCAGAGTGTGGGACCTTTCGTTACACTCCCCTTGATCTACAAGCCACCATGCTGGCCCTGATTCAGGGTCCACAACCAGCTATCCTGATTGAATATCTGGAAATGGTCAGGGTCCATAGGGCCCATACGCCTCCTAAACCCAAAGGTGCACCCCGCAACATTATCGCCAAATTGTATTACTGCCGTAGTAAAGAGTAACTTTTGGCCGCTGCCAGGGAGGAAGATAACCTGACCTTCCAAGGTACAATTATGAGATCTTTTGCCGAACTTTCTCAGCTTACAATTACAAAATGTTTAGCATTAAAACCTCAACTCCAAGTTCTTCAATGCCATTAAGTCTTCTACCAGTGGGGTTTAACATTTGCGGTACTCGTCATCTATCAGGGCTCCCGGTTTGTTTTTCGTTCTGCTGAGGAATTGTAACATGCCTTACAAGATTTACAGCAGGTGGACCACTTTCATGATCTAGCAGGTACATGTCGTCTCTCAGCTTCCAGTTTTCTGCAAAAGCCTGTGGCCTCTGCAGGTAATAGAGGCTGTCAGGGCCCCTACAAACAAGGGCGTTTTTGTCTCCCGCACCAGCATCAGCGGATTCTATAGACTGAATCTTATGAAGTCAACACGACTGGTCACCATCTTCCCTTGTACTCCAGTGAGGATTGATTACTGGTGACTACCTAGGTTTTACAACCTATATCTTCATTTCGGCAAGTATATGGGGACTATCTGATTTTTTTATAATTCTTTTTTTTATTTTTGCTCCAACCCTCGGGGAAAGGACTTATGCCGCATACACACGAGCGGAATTTCCGACGGCTTGTCTTGGAACGGTGCTTTGAACTTAAGAATGCGGAATGCGGTGATGTACAACACTACGACGAGCCTAGAAAATGAAGTTCAATGCTTCCAAGCATGCGTCAAATTGTTTCTGAGCATGCATGATTTTTTGCGCGTCCGAATTACATACAGACGATCGCATTTTCGTATAGGAACTTTTCCCGACAGAAAAATAGAGAACATGCTCTCAATCTTTTGCTGGCTGGAATTCCGCCAGCAAAAGGCCGATGGAGCATACGCACGGTCGAACAAAAAGCTCTCATCAGAGTTTTGCAGGCGGCATTTCCGAACGTGTGTACGCGGCATAAGTTAGACTTAATTTTGTATGTTTAATTTCACCCTGAAACCTCTGGGTGATCATGTTGCATTTTTCTCAGATAATCCTGATAATTGTATGTTTCCCTTTTTCCCCCTCTCTCTTCCTTTTTACCCTTCCCTTTCTCCTCCCCTTCTTTCCCTTTCCACATTCCTCACCTGTTTCCCATCTCACCTCCCTTACCTTTAATATTTGTTTTTGACTGATATTCTCGTTCCTTAGGAAGGAGCTGTATCTGATTAAGATGAGCAGGTGGATAGGCTGACTTAGTCTGAGTGTTTATTTGGGGGTTTCACAACCCAGATGGTGGTTACTCGTGGCTTCATCTGACATTATTTGTTCTTTTTTACTCTTTTATTTTAATTGATATATATGTTGGGTATCACTTTATTTTGCACCAGTCCATTAACTGATAGTTCTTTGCAAGTTTTCGGTCTCTCTCCTTCTCTTTTCCTTTGCCCCTTTTTCTATCCTTCCTAACTTTCATTCTCTACCCTCTGATTATTCATTCTCTCTTCTCCTTTTCTATCCAGAACAGCTATGGACTGAAGCCTTGTTAGGGTGATGATTTTAATTTATACAGTATGCACCTTTACTATTGATTTAAGTTCCCTCCAGGGAGGATTTTTGCACTCCTAGATTGCTACCCTCTGATCCCCATTTCTATTATGTAGGTATCTGAAGGACAATGCGTTTCTCCTTCACTACGCCCCACAGTATGGTTTCTTTATTATTGTTATGCGACATTGCGCTATACATGTTTTTGTGCACCAGGTTCTCTCCTGTCCTCTCTTTTTCAGTTTTCTTCTCCTCCTCCTTCCCTGAGATAGTTGCAGCCTTG
The DNA here is from genome assembly GCA_028564925.1 of Lithobates sylvaticus. Lineage (NCBI taxonomy): Eukaryota > Metazoa > Chordata > Amphibia > Anura > Ranidae > Lithobates > Lithobates sylvaticus. Next base: position 116,592,743 of record CM053028.1, on the reverse strand, counting down.
CTGCTGGGCCTTGTGTCAGTTGATCTTTTCCCTCAAGGGCTCCTATTACAGCCTCCTTGAACATCCTTTCCTTGGAGGTCCAGGGTCTTAATATTCCGCATAAGAATACCAAGGCATTTCGGTCCTTTGCTGTAGCAAAGGCTCATATCCTCTGTCTCCAGGAGATGCATTTTACTACTAAGTCCACTCCCAAATCCTTTAGTTTGTTATACCCTTAAGTATATACAGTGTCAGCTACAACTAAACAACGGGGAGTTCTGGTGTTTTTCATCGCATTGTGCCTTTTAGACTCTCATCTGAAATTGAAGACCGAGATTGTTGATACCTTGTTGTTACAGGCCACCTCTCAGACTCTGCTGTTACAATTGTGTCCTATTACGCCCCCAACATATTTTCTCTCTCATCTTTTTCAAGTGGTTGGCACTCATAACGCAATCCTCTTTTCTGGATAGGTAAAATGAATGTAGTCAAGATGGCTATCTTAGCAAAAATCCTACAAATTCCTTTACCATCATACTTCCTACAGATTGTACAGTGCATATTGTGACCTTCATTTTGGGCACATCTAAACCACATATTCCTAAAACTACTTTATTTCTCTCCTAACTTCAGGGGGGCCTAGGACTACCAAGCTTTGCCGCTTACTATCGCACAATTACCTAAATACCATGCAGCTAATGAAATCCCTGTTTGGGTTGCGATTGAGTCAGTTGACTGTGATCTTATTTCTGTGGCTAACCTATTGTGAATACACCAGGTGGACGAGCTTCTGTATTTAATCCTGTTATGAAACATGCCCTCTCCTGATATAGAACAAGTTCAAAACAGTATATGGCCTGCAGTCACGCCATATCCAACTCCTTTCCTTTCTCAGAAATGCTGCTTTTTTCTGGCTTGGGATTCTCCTGCATCTTTCAGGTCCTCCATCTTATGTTGCTAAATGGGAGCGCAACTTGAGGCGCATCTTTGATATGGCAGAATGGTCAGAGATATGGTCTGCAACTAAGTCTTCCTCATCCCTAAAGCCAATTAAAAGGTTTTAGCCAGATGGTATTTGGTTCCTAGAATTTCTAAATATATCCCTAATTATTCGGCTAATTGTTTTCATGGCTGTTCGGATGTTGGTACTCACATGCACATTTGGTGGGATTGCCCAGCAGTACAAGGTTTTTGGAGTGCGATATTCGCATTGGAATCAGAGGTGATTGAGCTATGCATCCAGGCTCTTCTAAATTTGAAGCCAAATAATATGACATAGTCAATTTAAAGTCTTGCCACAAAACAAACCATAGTCAGAGCTTGGAAGTCACCATCTTTAATTGTAGCCAAAGTTAAACATCGAAAGAAACAAGCTCTATTTCATGCGCAAATGGAAGCCATCGGCAAAGATAAAATTGACAAGTTTGATCAAATTTGGCAGCCTTGGATTAAACATTATTTACCCCTGGACTTTAATGAAACAGTGCTTATGCTTTGGAAACTTATTCTTATATTTTAGCTATAGGTTGGGGACCACCATATCTTTGTGGAACTCTCGACTGATCTTTTTCTTTATTTCTTACCTCTTTTCTTTCCTCCGGATTTTATATTGCACTACTGGTCTTTATTTTCCTCCTCTTCCTCTTGGTTCTATGTTTCTTTTCTATTTTGCTGTTACTTCGCCAGTTTTTGGTACTTCATAAATAACTTAGCCCTACAACATAACATGAGCTTTTGATGAAGTAGGTTTCTAACGAACGCTACCAATGTGGTGGTTAGTGATTTGAGTAGGTGGTACCATTTCACCTGATATCTATATTATCAGTTTTGTTTGATTTCTATGTTGAATTATATGATGCCTACTATGTATATCATTTCTTGATCTCCTCTTTCTGCAAATTGCTCCATGTGACACCCTATGGAGGTGTTCTATGTAACTTATACACACATGTACCATTATTTTGGTTGACTTCTGAATTGTCTAGTTCAACTTGTTTATTGAGTTTACAAAAAGAGCATAACAAGAAAATTTCAGCCTCGATCGCACGTGCCACATGCGCCAATTCCATGATCAAACAAGTGACTAAAAAGTGGCACGCTCATGTAAAAATTGTCCACGTATCCCTTTACAAATAAGGGTGACACCAAGTCCTACACAATCTTACCAGCACTCCCTATGTAGTTTGGGCAGTTCTTGGGCTCCACATGACTATCTTTTCCCTCGTAAACCATAAAACTATATGTATAGCCTGTTGCCCTGTCACATAGCTTATACAACTTGACCCTATATCTGGCAAGCTTGCTGGGAAGACACTGTTTGAATGACAAGCGGCCAGAAAACATAATCGGGGACTCAATGCCGACAACTTGATCAGCAGTAAACAAGGATGAAAACTGTTGGTGGAAGTTGTTTACGAGGGGCCGAATTTTGTGGAGCCAATCAAATTCAGGAGCACCCCGAGGACAACAGAGTGCATTATCATTAAAATGCATGAACAGCAAGATCTGCTCGTATCGTGTCCTGGCCATAGATGCAGAGAACACGGGCAAATGGTGAATTGGGTCAATGGACCAATATGACCACAATTCACTTTTTTTAACTATGCCCAGAAAAGATAGGCCCAGAAAGGTCTTAAATTTGGAAACCATAATAGGTTTCCATTCTCTGGCAAGGGTCAACTGGGGATTAGCGGGATGAATTGACCAGCATAAAAATAGCTTTGGTCCACAATAGAGCTATAGAGATCTTCCGTGAAAAACAGCAAATAAAAATCAAGTAACGTAAAATCAACTGTTTCCACCTGAATTCCGGGTTGGCCAGTGAATGGGGGGAAGTACGGGAGCTGCAGAAGTAGTGGGCTCCCAATTAGGATTGGAAATGCACCAGGAAGGGCTCTATGACGTGTGTTTGTCTTCTTGATGGCTGGGGACACTACTTGAACTGCACTTATGGGACTTGCCACGTCACCAAGTGTTACTGCAGTGCTGGATGCACGACCAGGATGTACTAGGCCGCTGGTGCTTGCCAGTTCACCAGAATGATGAGCGGCACTAGTACTGGCTCTCTGCTCCATATGGGAGCCCTGCGGTTCTTGCACCTAAACAACAGGGTTGGGTAAGCCTGACCTTGGCAGGGACCACTACTCCGTCATCAGAGCTATCTCGTCGTCAGGGTGCCTCTGCTGTCTACTGGTTCGTATTCTGAGCCTGAATCTGACAGATGGGTGACTTCCTCTTCACTCTCATCTGTCATGCTCAGAAACATGTAGGCCTCTTCACTAGTGTATCTCCGATTGGACATTGTGGCCTCTACATTTACAGGTACAACTAGTGCGACTCACAGGCAAAAAAAGCACCTGGTTGTCAGAGCCTGCTTCAATCACTACCAAAAAACTGTTAGCTTGACTCTGCGAACGCTGCAGTTATGTGTGTTGTGTTTTGTAAGTGACAGTGATCGATTGATACTGCGCTTGGCTTGGCTTGGCTGGGCTGGGCTGGGATGGGCGTAGGAGCTAAACATAGGTACTAGCAGGTATATGGACTGATTCCGCTAATGCTGCGTTTTTGGGAACCCTAAACTACTGGGGATGCTAGTATAGATCTTATCAGATCAATGATATTGATCTGTTCAAACACTATACTAGTAAGGGAGGTGTATGGTGTGGGTGTTAGCGCTACTGGCACTAATCTAACGCTGCCTTGGGCTGACACTGACCCTGGTGCTAAAACCTGTACTGGGGGCAATCAGGGGGTTAAACCTTTATTCAGCAATATATGGCGGGTACCCTGACACTATACAGTAACTAGCGTCACCAGTGACACTAAATACAGTGATCAGTGAAAAATTTGCACTTGGGGACACAGGGAGTGAAGGGGTTAACTGGGGGCGATCTGGGGGGGGGGGGGGGGTGACAAGTGTGCCTATGTGTACTGGTGTTAATGTAGTGTTGTGAAACTCACTGTTAGACATCCTCTCTCCTTTTTCTGGAAACGACGACGGGCGGTCTTAAAGCGGTTAAACTTTTTTATTTTTTTTGCACGTCTTACTAGTATTAACTTTTATTTTTATGGTAAAATATCATAGTTCGTTTTTACCCTGTATGTTTAACTCATTTTCGCATTAAACATTTAAGTATCAACTGAATTTTAGTATCTTTTAATGATTACTGTAGAAAACTGTTACAGTAATTGCTGAAGAATAAGCTGCTGGTAAATTGACAGAGTTTTAATAGGGGAGCACATATATGAGGGAAGCTGAGGCTCAACTGAAGTCCTGCATGGTGTACCTAGAATTTCCTAGAGCAGTGATGGCGAACCTTGGCACCCCAGATGTTTTGGAACTATATTTCCCATGATGCTCATGCACTCTGCAGTGTAGTTGAGCATCATGGGAAATGTAATTCCAAAACATCAGGGGTGCCAAGGTTCGCCATCACTGCCCTAGGGGCTTCTGAGAAAGCCATAGCCTTTGGTCATATGAACCTGTGCTGCATGACCTCCCTCTCACGCTACAGTGTATGACAAAAGCAAATCCAGAAATTACAACCTTTTGATATCAAACCAGAAAGCATTGAACTTGAAATATATCCTGAAAAGGCTGATAACAAAAAGAGTACTAAGGAAAATGTTTTTTTTATACTTTTATCTTTACTGGTTCCATTGTACAAGATACAAGACATACAGGGTTTGGAGTTCATTCTTAAACTATGTTCTTTGTATATTATTATAATGATAGATACGATTTCTGAAATATTTGTACAGATTGTTGTTAGTCTTTAAATAATAAGAAAGAAGATGGTTCTAGTCTTATAGTGTAACATTTTTTATTTTTTTTTCCCTTTATTGTATATTAGAAATTACATTTTATTTTCTAATTATGATATGTTTTTAATAAACTTTTACTTTCTTTAGCAATCAAGTTGACATTTTCCCTCTCTAGGGTTATAACAAACAAGCAGAATGCAACAAGTAATTACCGTGTCACATTTCAAGCTAATGTAATAATCATAAATGCAGCAGTTCTAATAACAGGAACCATTAATTATGCAGCTGCTGCTTCCTTCTCTTTTAAGCTAATTTCGCTCCTGCATGAAACCTTCCCTACATTAAATATTAACGTGTTTCATATATTGTGAAACACATTTAAATTCACTATGCAATCAAGTATTTATTGCAAAACTACAAATTAGTCTCCTTGCTTATTTCTTATTCTGTTTTATGTGTTATTTAGTTTATTTCTAAAAGATGTTAAGAATTGCAAAGTTTTGCGATGTAAGCTTTTACATGAACATTGATAATAAATTAGCATTATCAGGTAAATTATGTATTGCATGATTCATAATTTTTAAATGTCAGATAAAAGCGCTATTTATAAAAAATAAAATAAAAGTAAGGTTTGTAAAGTCTTTTTTTTTTCTTTTTTTGTGAGCCTGGGTGGACAATATTTTAATGCTGGTGCTGCATTTAACAGTTTTCTTCAGTGGCAGTGCTAATCCTTTTCTCTACAGCTGTAGAAAGTGCCCACCTGTATGGATTGCTCAAAATATCTCAGCTTTTGTTTGGTTCATTAGAGAAAGGGTCTCCGTCAAGCCCTATTTCCCTTAGGACTGATTGATTTGAGCCACTGTGACCCTGTTTTATGCATCACACAATGTTTTGATGGGGAATGTTTTCTAATAATGCCTCAGTATCAGTCTACAGGATCAATAGAAAAAATTATCCAAATATATTATACAAAAGTGAATTATAACATTAGTACATTAAAATCAAGAAAATTATTTCCTCATTGCACAAAGTGAACAATACGGTCAGAACAAATTTTTGGTAGCAGCAATGTTCTCGCAACTGGAGATGTGAAATCTGCTTTGCGGACATCCTTACAATGCTTCCCAAAGCAAACCCTCACATCCCTGGACATTTGTTTTAAATATTCTTGCCCACATGAGCATTTCATCAAGAAACCTAGATTTATGGTAGAACAGTTGACAAATGTTTGGGTTGGAAATCACCTGCCTGATCTTAGATTGGTAAAGTGTTTACTTCTGAGCACAAAGATGCATTTGTGTCTGCACACATATAGTAAATACCAGCAAGAGTTGGTAAAGTAAACCTAAGGCCGCGTACACACGAGCGGACTTTCCCGCGGGATTGTGTGTTCCGACCGTGTGTGGGGCTCCGGCGGACTTTTTCCTCCCAAAAGTCTGGCGGACTAAGTTTTAAGTTTAGACTTAAAATTGTCCGCTGGACTCGGCAGTCCGGCGGACAATCCCGCCGTCTGTGTGCTAGTCCGCGGGACTTTTGAAATGAACGGACTTGCCTCACACACCTGGTATGGATTTAAAGGGGAATCCCTACCTTGAAAAAACGGCGTGGGGGCCCCCCCAAATCCATCTCAGACCCTTATCCGAGCACACAGCCCGGCTGGTCAGGAAAGGGGGTGGGGACGAGCAAGCGCCCCCCCTCCTGAGCCATACCAGGATGCGTGCCCTCAACATGGGGGGTGCCCTGGGGAAAGGGGGCCCCCCAACCCAAAGCACCTTGTCCCCATGTTGATGAGGACAAGGGCCTCTTCCCGACAACCCTGGGCGTTGGTTGTTGGGGTCTGCGGGCGGGGGGCTTATCAGAATCTGGGAGCCCCCTTTAATAAGGGGGCCCCCAGATACCGGCCCCCACCCTATGTGAATGAGTATGGGGTATGATGTACCCCTACCCAAAAAACTTGTAAATAAATAAACAACACAATTTTTTAAAATACTTTATTGCACAGCTCCGGGGGTCTTCTTCCGTCTTGGGGGGTCTTCTCGCCGGACTCCTCCGCTATCTTCTGCTCTTTTACTAGCTCTTTTACTAGCTATTTCACTAGCAGAGGAGCCCGGCTTCCTTCTTCGTCACAGCCGTTGTCTGGGGGTCTTGTTCCGCCTTCGAGGGTCTTCGGGGGTCTCTTCTGTTCTTGCCGGTGGCCAGGGCTTCTGTTGCCGTCGCTGTCGTCGCCGCCACCTTTTGCTTCTTGTTCTTCTTTCTTCATTAAACTTACAAAATTCCCTCTAGGTCCTCAAGTCACTTGGCTCCATCAAAAATGGGCTCTTACATATCATAAAACACTCTTGGAGTCCCTAGCAAATAATTCATGAAAAAACTTAAAAAGGTAAAAGCTAGTCTGGGACTCTAAACCAAACCTACATTGAACTGGGTCTCTGTAAATACACTTATAACTTTAGACCAATGCCTTCATTCCATTTTCATTGATATAGTAATAAATGGGAGTATTGAGTATTTGTGCAAGTGGTATTATGGAGATTATGGATTTTATATGTGTCTATGTGATAATATGTGTAATAAAGGTTGTTTTTTATGAGGCATTGGTCTAAAGTTATAAGTGTATTTACAGAGACCCAGTTCAATGTAGGCTTGGTTAAAGTCTCAAACTAGCTTTTACTTTTTAGTTTTTTCAAGAGTTGAGAATGATATAAGCTACTTGGAATTTATGAATCCAGGTATTAATAGGTGAATCTTTAGTCTAGAAATCAGCCTTTACCAGAGCATTGTGGAAACTGAGTGAACGCTTGTGCGCAAATCTCTGAGAAGACATTGAATATGTCTTCAAGTTGGGTGTTACATGAAAGTATATGCCATTGTTTCCTAATGATATCCTGGACTTGTGGGGAATATGTAGAAATAGTAAATATTGTGGGCACCCTTTTAGATGCTTTCTTAGTTTGAAATTTTATGAGGGTGTTCTTATCGCCAGAGAATGCTTTTATTTAATTTCTCCTATAGCCTTGCTGCCAAAATTATTAACCACTTCAGCTCCAGAAGATTTGGCTGCTGAATGACCAGGCCATTTTCTGCGATTCGGCGCTGCGCCACTTTAACTGACAATTGCGTGGCCTTGTGGTGCTGCACCCAAACAAAATTGACGTCCTTTTTTTCCCCACCAATAGAGCTTTCTTTTGGTGGTATTTAATCATCTCTGCAGTTTTTTTATTTTTTGCGCTATAAACAAAAAAAGAGCAACAATTTTGAAAAAACACAATATTTTGTACTTTTTTCTATAATAAATATCCCCATTTTTTTTAAAAAAAAAAAAAGCTAATATTTTATCAGTTTAGGCTGATATGTATTTTTCTATGTATGTTTGGTAATAAAAATCGCAATAAGCGTATATTGATTGGTTTGCGCAAAAGTTATAGCGTCTGCAAAATAGGGGATTGATTTATAGCATTTTTATGATTTTTTTTTACTAGTAATGGCGGCGATCTGCGATTTTTATCGGGACTGCGACATTATGGTGGACACATCGGACACTTTTTTGACGCATTTTTTGGACCATTGGGATTTATACAGCAATCAGTGCCTTAAAAATGCACTGATTACTGTAAAAATGTCACTGGCAGGGAAGGGGTTAACACTAGGGGGCGATCAAAGGGTTAATTGTGTTTCCTATGTGTGTTTCTTATTGTGGGGAGAGGGGACTGACCTAGAGGAAATGACAGATCGTGATTCCTAGCTATTAGGAACTCACGATCTGTCTCTCCTCACAGAACAGGGATTTGTGTGTTTACACACACATGTCCCTGTTCTGTCGCTCATGCCTGCGATCGCTCGTGGCCGGCGGTCATCGCCACCGCCGGTCGCGAGCATCGGCACCCCCACTTGGCATTGGGCGTGCACGCTATCCCTCTTAAAGGGACCAACGTATAGCTACAACGGTTCGCAGGATCGTCCTGACCTGCCGCAGTATAATGACGATGGCTGGTCGGCAAGCGGTTAAACATTTTGCTTGCCTGTGTCAGAAGACTTTTCCAGATAAATTGGCCATATAGAAGGCCCTGTTTTATATTTGCAGGATGAAAGCTTTTCTACTGTATGTAGGCAGGGATTTATATCATACCTTTTTTGTTGAATGTTCAAGAAGTAGACAGTATCTTGGCTGTACAGCAAAAGCCCCATTGTATCAATGCAGGTCTCTAGAAAAACTTTAAGATAATTTTTAAGAGAATGAATATGGGATCCTGCAAGATGAAAACAATATTGTCAATATAACAAAGACATAAACCAATGCTTTGTAAATAGAATTCATAAATAAATGTTTCCTGCAATTTGACCATATACATATTTGCATAGGGTGGCGCCTCAAAAGAACCCATTGCGGTTCCTTGCACCTGTTGGATATATATTTTTTTACATAGTAGGTGAGGTTGAAAAAAGACACAAGTCCATCAAGTCCAACCTATATCAGTATTACATTGTATATCCTTGACCATTCCGAGTACTCCCCATTTATCACCACCCTCTGAACTCGCCCTTGTAGCCAGTTTTCAATCCATGTACTCACCCTATGGGCCATGTCAACAGACCTTATTTTGTACAGTAAACATTTATGGGGAACTGTGTCAAATGCTTTTGCAAAATCCAGATACACCAACTCTACGGTCCTTCCTTTATCTAGATGGCAACTCACCTCCTCATAGAAGGTTAATAGATTGGTTTGGCAAGAACGATTCTTCATGAATCCATGCTGATTACTGCTAATGATACCGTTCTCGTTACTAAAATCTTGTATATAGTCCCTTATCATCCCCTCCAAGAACTTGTATACTATTGATGTTAAACTAACTGGTCTGTAATTCCCAGGGATGTATTTTAGGCCCTTTTTAAATATTGGTGCTAGATTGGCTTTTCTCCAATCACCTGGTACCATTCCAGTCAGTAGACTGTCAATAAAAATTAGGAACAATGGTCTGGCAATTACTTGAGTTCCCTAAGTACCCTTGGATGCAAGCCATCTGGTCCCTGTGATTTATTAATGTTAACTTTCCCAAGTCTAGTTTTAATTTTGTCCTCTGTTAACCATGGAGGTGCTTCCTGTGATGTGTCATAAGGATAAACACTGCAGTTTTGGTTACTGAATCCCCCCGATTCCCTTGTGAAGACTGAGGAGAAGAATAAATTCAATACCTTCGCCATCTCCCCTTCCTTTGTAACCAGATGTCCTTCCTCATTCTTTATGGGGCCAATATGGTCTGTCCTCCCTTTTTTACTGTTTACATACTTAAAGAATTTCTTGGGATTTTTTTTTGCTCTTCTCCGCTATGTGTCTTTCGTGTTCTATCATAGCCGCCCTAATTTCACCCTTACATTTCTTTTTGCATTCTTTATAAAGTCTGAATGCTGATGATGCTCCCTCAACCGTGTAATTTTTGAAGGCCTTCTCTTTTGCTTTTATATGCATTTTTACATTGGAGTTAAGCCATCCAGGACTTTTGTTCGCCCCTTTAATTTTCTTACCCAATGGGATGCATTGGCTAATGCCCTTATTTAATATGCTCTTAAAGCAAACCCATTTCTCCTTCATGTTCTTTGTTCCTAAGATTGTATCCCAATTCATGCCTTCTAACAAGGTTCGTAGTTTAGGGAAGTTGGCTCTTTTGAAATTCAGTTTCAGTTATTATTCATTAAACACAATGTAATCTTTTTTTACACTTTCTCAAGTAGTTGAATGGCAAAGTCAGACAGACTTTGGAAAAGACTGGAGGAAAAGAGATTTCATCTCCAAATACGGAAAGGTTTCTTCACAGTAAGAGCTGTGAAAATGTGGAATAGACTCCCTCAAGAGGTGGTTCTGGCTAACTCGGTAGATTTCTTTAAGAAAGGCCTGGATACTTTCCTAAATGTACATAATATAACTGGGTACTAACATGTATAGGTAAAGTTGATCCAGGGAAAATCCGATTGCCTCTTGAGGGATTTTTTTCCCCTGCTGTAGCAGATTGGAGCATGCTCTGCTGTTTTTTTTTTTTTGCCTTCCTCTGGATCAACTGTGGGTATAGAATTGGGTATATTGGATTGTGCGATATTTTTTTTTTTTTTTTTTTTTAGGGTTGAACTGGATGGACTTGTTTCTTTTTTCAGCCTAGCTAACTATGTAACCACTTGGAATTTACAAATAGTTTAAAGCCTCCTTTATAACCCAGATTCCTTCTTTGTGTGGAATCAAATGATGTAAGCTGTTGACATCTGTACTATACTGGTATGCGTAATCAATTAAAGTGGAACTTCACCCAATAGGGGAAGTTCTGCTCTTCCTCCTCCCCTTCACAATTGCCACATATTTTTTGAGGGGACTGGGTACCCTATTTTAACAGGTGCCCGCTCCCCCACTTCTGTTCAGATCGCCACTGCAATCTGAATGAAAGTTCAGCCCCCCTCTTTCCCCCGCAGCCTTATGGGACATGTCACAGGTCCCAAAAAGCTGTGGTACCAATCAGATGGAGCAGCACGGCTTGCTTATGTGCGGTGAGCAGTCGGCTGTGAAACCACAAGCAGTCACAGCCTGCTGCCCACACTTAGTATGCTGGCACCAGTAGCTAAAGCCCAGTGAAGAAACCTGCCAGGTGAGGATACTGCTGGACCCTGGGACAGGTGAGTGTCTATTAATAAAAAGTCAGTTTTTGTAGCTGCTGACTTAAATTTTTCAAAATATGATTGAAGCGCCTCTTTAAGTTACTTATGTGGGATAAATGATTTAAAAAAATCAGTTGTATCTAGGATAAATAATTTCATACTGGCAAATGATCCAAAAAATATCACCAGTGATTGAAAGATAGGAATTTTTGCCAGCCCCTATGGTAAGACCTAATGGTAGACTTTTATGTCTTAGGCAAACAATAGTGTCAGTGGAAAAGGAGTTATCAAATATTTCTTGAGTTTATTATCAATTAAAGCTACACCGAATGCATGTAATATTATTTCTATCTTTTTTTATTAAACTAGCAATCTGATCTCCTGTAAGTTTGTGTTTTTTTGTTTGGTTGTTTCCCTCTCATTGCATTTTTCTTGCTCCTATTACTACTGGTAACGGATGAAAGCACCCATTTTAAATATCCATTTAAGGATGAATGAAGCAGGTCCTTGCCTGGGAAGCTTACTCTCTTTTTTCTTTTCATTCTCGTCATTTATTTTCATCCTTTCCAGTCCATTGGGAAGCCAATGTGCCTTCCAATGTGCTTTGGGGTTTATTAAAGGCAAATAGGCTGGTCACTTTGAAAAGGAAATTTCCCCAGAGCTTAGTGAATGTGGTGAAATTTCACTCTGCAAAGAGTACAGCAAGTTTGCTTGCATGATAATGGATATCAGCAGAGCTTTACCTCGTTTGCTAAGCTCAGGCGAAATTTGTGTTGGATGGGTACTGAGTATGTAATACTTCCACTAGCACAATTGCCAGATATGGATACAAGTATAATTCTGATTAATTTTTTCGTATAACTGTGACCTGAAGCCCCGTCTTATTTGATTGTCTTTCATCCCACTTCTGTTACACACATGTACTTTTAATATACTGCATGTGGCAAGTACTGTAGAAGAGACTACAATGACTTCTGTATATATGATTTTTTATTGAAAATAAAGCAAGTAACTAATAAGGAGCTGTAGAAGAGGTAAGGGTGCCTGTTTTAAACAGCGACCTTTGCTTTAACTGTTAGTACAAGTGAAGTCAAGGGGCCCCAGTAGTATAAAAAAAGCATTGTGCAGAAATAACTGTCAATCTCCCTTTGTCTGGGGCTCCATGCAAGATCTCACCTCGTAAAGTTTCAATGATCATGGGAGCGATGAGGAATCAGCCCAGAACTACACAGGAAATCCTTGTCAACGATCTCAAGGCAGCTGGGACCATAGTCACCAAGAAAACAATTTGTAACACACTACGCCGTGAAGAACTGAAATCCTGCAGTGCCCACAAGGTCCCCCTGCTCAAGAAAGCACATGTACAGGCCCATTGAAATGTGCTAATGAACATCTGGATGATTCAGAGGAGAACTGGGTAAAAGTGTTGTGGTCAGATGAGACCAAAATCAAGTTCTTTGGCATCAACTCAACTCGCCGTGTTTGGAGGAGTAGGAATGCTGCCTATGACCCCAAAAACACCATCCCCACCATCAAACATGCAGGTGGAAACATTATGTTTTAGGGGTGTTTTTCTGCTAAGGGACAGGACAACTTCACTGCATTAAAGGGACAATGGACTGGGCCATGTACCATCAAATCTTGGGTGAGAACCTCCTTCGCTCAGCCAGAGCATTGGAAATGGGTCATGGATGGATATTCCAGCATGATAATGACCCAAATTACATGGCCAAGGCAACAGGAGTGGCTCAAGAAAAAGCACATTAAGGTCCTGGAGTGGCCTAGCCAGTCTTCAGACCTTTATCCCATAGAAAATATGTGGAGGGAGCTAAAGGTTTCAGTTATCAAATGTCAGCCTCAAAACCTTAATGACTTGGAGAGGATCTGCAAAGAGGAGTGGGACAAAATTCCTCCTGAGATGTCTGCAAATCTGGTGGCCAACTACAAGAAACGTCTGACCTCTGTGATTGTCAACAAGGGTTTTGCCACCAAGTAAAGCCCCATACACACGGTCGGATTTTCCGATGGATTCTGTCCTATCAGACAATGTTGTCGGAAATTCCGACCGTGTGTAGGCACCATCGGACAGTTTCCATCGGATTGTCCGACGGACAAAGTCCTATCTCCTGCTGGATAGATTTTATGACAACAAAGTCCGATCACACCAAATCCGATCGTGTGTAGCGAATTCCGACGGACAAAGTGCTACGCATGCTCAGATCACATTACAAGACCAAAGCTATTGGCTACTAGCCTCTACGTAGTCCCGTCGTAGGCAACAAACGTCACCACGTTCAGAATGATCGGATTTTCCGACAACTTTGTCCGACCGTGTGTACGCAAAACCAACATCGGACAAAGTACGACGGACATGATCCGACGGACCTGGTCCTCGGATAATCCGTGCGTGTGTATGGGGCTTTAGTCGTGTTTTGCGAAAGGGTCAAATACTTATTTCACTCATTAAAATGCAAATCAATTTACAACTTTTTTGAAATGCGGTTTTCTGGATTTTTTTGTTGTTATTCTGTCTCTCACTGTTAAAATAAACTGACCATTACAATTATAGACTGATCATTTCTTTGTCAGTGGGCAAAGGTACAAAATCAGCAGAGGGTCAAATACTTTTTCCCTCACTGTACACTGACATACAATCCTACGTCTGATATATTGAATAAAAGTGCAAGTAATATATGGATGATATTAAAGTGGTTGTAAACCCTGCTGGGGGGGAAAAAAACAACCTGCAAGATAAAGGCATTATGAGCTAGTATGCATAGCATACTAGCTCATTATTAATTACTTACCCAAGAACGAAGTCCCCGCAGCCGTCCTCGTCTCCCTCTCCGGCCGACGACATCTATCCTGGAGGTTACCTTCAGGTATCGCAGCTCCGACGCGCTGTGATTGGCCGGAGCTGCGATGACGTCACTCCCCCGCATGCGTGGGAGCTGCCGGGAATGGCGCAGTACAACTGAAGTAACGGCACGTACGTGCCATTGCTTCAGTTGGCTTAAATGCGCATGTGCCGCATGACGTTGGCACATGCAAAAACATGGATATCTCCTAAACGGTGCAGGTTTAGGAGATACCCAGTGCAGCTACATGTAAGCCTAATTATAGGCTTGCCTGTAGTTTAAAGTGGTTGTAAAGGGTTTACAACCACTTTAAAAGGTCGTTATGCATGAATTTCAGTTTTCATAAAATGCTTTTGGTGAAGGAGGTTTTAGTAAATGTTATGAATACCAGTTGACTCCAATAAGAACTTGCATACAGCAATGGGCTGCAAAGCAAAGGTACGAAAATGTCAAACAACTCACAATGCTTTACACAAGGATTTTTTTTTTCACCATGTGACTGTTTTTTTTAAATCTCATTGGAGCTGAAAATACCAGCCACTTTTTTAAAAATAAGAATCCCTTTCCTTGTGTGTTCGCTTTGTGAACTCAGTCTATTTTATGTAGTTCTGTATTGGTTGCTCTTCTGCATAATGGTTTGTGTGCCTTTGTGTGTATGTGTGCGTGTGCATGTTGGGAGGAGTTGTAGTTCAACCTAATTAATCTCATGCGTTCAAAGGCTGATTTGGAAAAGTGAGTCAGAAAACAAAGCCCTGTGTCTTTTTATTTTCATTATACATTGTAAAATTAATGTTCAGTCATTAAACTGTATGTTATTAAATATTTTCACAATGGTGTACAGGGTTATCTATCTAGCTACAGTAGTTGCATATCAACAGTTATTTTAATGGGTTTTGATTATATAATTCTCAGGTTGTCAATGAAAGCAATAATATAACAAATGAGTGCTTATATATTTCAAAGGTTGATTACACTGGCCTAATAGCTGTTGGTTTCTTTTTTTTTTTTTTTATTGTTCACTGTGCTTTCTTTTTACAAAGATAATTAGATTTCCTGATATTTATATAATTTGTTGCCAACAGACTGTCAGCATAGTAGTTCAAGCCCACCTACAGCCTAGTTTTCAGTCCCCCATCAGAAAACATCTCATCTCTACTGCCCCTTCCCCATCAAATAACAGGAAGTGGGGGAAATCCTTTTCAAATAAAACACAAATAGCAATAAAAACACATTTTAAGGAGGTTGGAGCAATATGAGAATGCCTTTCAGGTTTTATTGCCGCTTGGTTTCCCTCACTTCCTGTCCTGGTGACATCATGTGTAATTCTTGGTGACTGGTTTATTAGCAAACTTCCCAGCTTTCAAAACACGGGCAGAATTTTAATAGGATATGTTCAGAAATCATTTAAATGACATCCTCCTGCCTGTTTTATCATTATCTGCTGTAGATTTCTCTAGTTTCAGCATCTATTAACCAGAAGATTTTACCCCTTTAAAGGGGTTGTAATACTTACCTCCACTGTGCAGTTAGTTTTGCACAGAGTGGCCCCAATCTACCTCTTCTGGGGTCCCCCAGCGACACTGGTGCTCCCTCCCCGCATCAAGTGTCCACGTTGGAGTAATGCTCTCCTTGGTGGATACCCATGCAGGCACGCTCCCGAGTCCAGCATCTGTGTCCATTCATACAGAATGCAGGACTCTGCCCACCCCCCGCATCATTGGATTCGATTGACAGCAGCGGGAGCCAATGGCTGCACTGCTATCAATCTATCCAATCAGGACACGAGACACCAGCTAAGGATGGTGTGCTCATTCCCAGACAGAGGATGACAGCGTCCAGGTAAGAAAAATGGGGGGGGGGGGGGGGATTGGGGCTGCAGCAGTAAAAAACGTTTTTTCACCTTAATGCATAGACCGCATTAAGATGAAAAACCATGAGGGTTTCCAACCCCTCTAATGACCAGGTCATTTTTTGATATTTAGCACTGCGCTACTTTAATTGGTAATCGCCCTGTCATGCAACACTGTATCCAAGCAAATTTAAATCATTTCACATAAATAGATCTTTCTTTTGGTGTTATTTGGTCACCACTGGGATTTTTTTTTTATAAATATACAAAAAAAGACAGAAAATTTTGATAATAAAATATATTTTTTACTTTCTGCTACAAAGCATATCCAATAAAAAATTTAAAAACAATCACATTTCTTCATCAATTTTGGCCAAAATGCACTCTGCTACATGTCTTTGTTTAAAAAACAATCCAAATAGGTGTATATTGAGAGTCCATTCACACAGGGGCAACACTTCCAGCACGACTTTGGGAGGCAACTTGGACACGACTTGAGTATGAATCACAGCACAACTTGAGGCAACTTACAAGGCAACTTGAAGTTGCCTCCAGGACAGGGGACTTTGCCAGTGCCCAATCACATAATAATCAGCTCTGTGGGAGGGAGGGGTTTGCCTAGAAAACAATTTTTACTTCCTGGAAAGTTGCTTCAGTTAAGACATGGGATCCGACTTGGAGGCAACTTCCATTGAAATCAATGGGTACAAGTTGCCTAGAAGTCGGATTGAAGTAGTACAGGAACCTTTTCTGAAGTCGGAGCGACTCCAGTAGTGTTAAGACGGCTCTCATTCACTTACATTGATTTTATCATGTCGCGCGACTTGAGGCAACTTGGGGCGACTTCAAGTCGGATACAAAGTTGTCCCTGTGTGAATTGACTCTGATTGGTTGAAAAGTTATAGTGCCTATAATGATCGGCACCTGGCTCATTCTCTCAGCAAGCTGCTGCCAGCCGCTCTGCCCCTTCCACAGCCCAGCGCTCCAGTGGGCTCAAGGGGGGCAGAGTAGGCAGCAGTGACTGACAGTCACCAGCTCTCTGCTCACAGAGCATGTAGAACCAAGCAATCCGCAGTGTTTGATCTCTTGGTTCTCAGCCTTAGAGACAGGGGCGGAGGGGGGTGACCAATGCTGCATCCACCTAGGTAGGTATGATTTTTTTTTTTAAATACCAAACATCTGTTTTAATTCAGTGATCAGTGATAATTCAATACACTATACACTGACACTAGCTGGGAAGGGGTTAACATCTAGGGCCATCAAGGGGTTAAGGCCCCTTTCACACTTGTGCGACATTTTTTCTGTGACTTTGGAAATCAGAGTTGCATGACAAGTCGTACCCCATTATTCCCAATGATAACCATTCATATCTGTGCGACTTCAAATCGAACGACTTCAAAGTAGTCCCTGTACTACTTTGGTCTGACTTTGATGCAAGTTGAGGTCCATAGACCTCCAAGTTTACACAAGCATTCCCTGAATTTGCGGCAAAATCACGATAAAACCGCGGCAAAATCGCACGACTTCAAGCCGCATAAGTGTAAAAGGGACTGTGTTCCTAACGATGTGTAATATGTGTAAAGTGTGCTGCTTCTACTACTTAGATCTCTTAGTTTCTTATTCCTGCTTTGCAGGAATAAGAAACAGTGAGATCGTTTCCTCCGTACAGAGCACTGCAATGATTGCACGCGCCCTAAACCCGGAAGCAGGCAGCATTGTACGGGGTACTTCGCTCTGCCTGTGCTTGCCACCCATCCACGGTACATTGCGGGTGGGCTGACGGCAAGTGGTTAATTGTTAATCTGGAGATAAATCTAATTAAGATCCTAAAATGTAGGGACTGCTACAGTGTTCTAATCCTGGAAATGAAAGGTTTGTATCTTATTAAGAAAAATTATACTTCATATATTTAATTTTTAATTTTTCAATTTCATTTACTTATTAAAGCGGAAGTAAACCCTCCTATCATTTTCAGCCAAGGAAGCTGCCATCTTGGTCTCTGTCTAATCTTCAACTGCCATGATGCTGCACATGTGATCAGTTATGACACCAGCCTTTGGATGGTTCGACAGTTTGGTTGAGAGCACAACCAATGTGACAGCTAGCATTCTACGGCATGCCGGGAACGTAACTTTTTTTTTAAGCTGTTAAATGGATGGGTTTACTTCCGCTTTAAGAAATAAAACCACACTCTTTATGGGAAAAAACAATTAACATATGATTCACCCAACTTTCATCCAGTATTCACACATTTTTCCATCTGACTTCAATTAGAAAAATGTATTAATGTTTGGCTGTCTAATTTATGTGCAAAAAATAAAAATAAAATAATAATAAATAATATTCTGTGAGCTTAAATGCTTTGCAATGCCTAAATGCACTGTGGATCTACAATTTTTCTACTGTAAGAAGATCCACTCTCTCTGTCTGTCATGTTCACTATAAAGCCTCATGCCCACGGGCATTTAAAAAACGAGCTGTAAAGCTAGTACCGACGCCAGGAAAAAAGCGGCGTTAAAAACGCGATTTTATCCACGTTTATTTTCATTGGCGTCAATGCACGTTTAGCCGCACTAGCTTTCAGCCCATTTCTCTGTCTCTTTTCAGCACTTGTGTGCTGAGAATCTTGAAGGGGAACCCTGCCAAAATTTAGCGTGAGGTTCCCCCCCAAGATCCATACCAGACCCTTATGCGAGCAAGCCCCCCTCCTTGACCATACCAGGCCACATGCCCACCCCAAAGCACCTTGCCCCCATGTTGATGAGGATGTTGAGTATAACTTTTTATATAAAATGAACCAGTAGAACAGGACAAATGGAATATGAAAATAGGTTGGCATTGGTGGTATCTAGTAATACAGTATGTGTAAATGCAATTTATTCTACAAAAATGGGAGGCAATCAAATGCCCAAAACATGTATTTATTTTAGTGTTTCACTACATATCATCTTACGGTCATTAATATGTATGGCATCCTCACTGCTTGTCAGGTTCCATTTTGCAAAGTCAGTTATTGCCTAGGTCAGACAACGCATACAAGATTAGACAGCAAGAAGAATTGATCAGATTTTTGTGTGTCCTTTTAACCTAAGCAATCTATTTGTGTTCTTGTCCTGACATTGACATTGCTGTAGTGACATCTATGCTGTCAAAGCTACTGCATCAGACAAACCCAATAAAATATAAAAAATTGATGGATAAAAAGTTTTGACTTTGTAATCTGCTTATATTGTGAATTTGATTTTCAAAGTCTTTGTATAAAGAGCAATACTAAAATATGTACTTTGCAAAAATGGGAAAAGTTTGTTCTGAAACAATTCAGACTCAAAATAATACATCAAGTCTCATTTGGCATTCATTGAATCCTCATGCAATTAACAGTCTCTCCCTTATAATTATATGAACATTTATTAGCGGTGGTTATGCTGAGTGCACATTTCAATTTTTCTAGCTCTTCCCACCTTGTTAATTACAAAGCAGCTTACAAAACGCAAATTTTTTTGAACAAATATTTTTTTCTTTAGTCTGAGCTTTATTTCCCATTTACTAAAACTATTTTCAAGAGGTAATAAAAACAGCCTGTATCTTGTGTGTAAATGGTTTACATATAGTATGATACAGTGGATAGATAAAGACTGTAGTAGAAACAAAATATCTAAGAAAATAAATGAGCAGTGAAGGCAAAAACAAATTAAGTGCTTTGTCATGGAACACAGCCATGAGATGGGCATAGAAAAGAGACCGGCAATGTTTAAAGGATCTTTTATTGATTGATTCCATTGTCCGGTGAATCTCATTTTGTAATACATTGTGATGTTTTGGCTTTCTTGATTAGTTGAATTTGTAGAAGCAAAAGGATTGTAGTATACATTGATTTTTTCAAATAGGATGTTCAGAGCTCCTTTAAAAGACTTCAGTTTCAATTTTTGTTGACCAAATATTAGGGAATGATAGGGAAGACACATGAACTAAGAAAATTTTACTAGAAAGACTAGATTAGACATGGCGTTTTTTTGATCTCTGAAACTGCTTAAATTCTGTTACCACTGTACCACTATCAAGGCTTACATAAAATGCTTTACATTTTTAATTGTAAAACTTCACAGTGGATTCCACATTTTACATTTAAAATTGGGAATCTATAGAGGTCATAGGATCGCCAAAACAGGATAAATTGAGCCTGATCTGGGAAATTTTGATTTTTGTAGTATTATGCAGATATTGAGTCAGAATTTGGCATAAATGGTATAAAACAATGCTGTGCTTAGTTAATGGCCCAGACCAGGGGCATTGCTAGGGGGCGGCTATTGGGGCTATAGCCCCAAATCTCTTGCAGCAGGGTCCCTGCCCAACCTGCTGCGGCAGGCGGGCTGGCTGCATGAGAGAGGCGGAGGAGAGGAGAGAAGCAAGCGGGCGGACGAGCAGAGATGATATCTCTCTCCGCCCGCTCCACATCAGCGCTCTTCACAGACGGGCCTGTTCAATTTGGGAGCAAGGTACGGCAAGCAGCAAAGAAATGTTATCATCTCTCACTGACCGCCACACATCAGCGCTCTTCCGCCCTCACAGCATGGTGGAGTGGAGGTCTTGTGCTTCCTGTCATCGTGGAGCTCCACTTTGCAGCCAGACCCCCTTGCTTCAATGTCTGATTCTGCAGTATGGTGAGTTGAACCACTTCATTATATATTAGAATGTAACAATAGAAACAATGCACTTCAATCACCCTGACACTATATCAACCATTATGCCATGATGATTGAGGCGCCAACACCAGCCATCACCGTGAAAAATTGCATGCAAACAGGTTGGTGACAGCTGCTTTGGGCTCTAGCCCCAGATCTTTTGCAGACCTAGCAACGCCCCTGGCCCAGACTAAAGATGGTTATCACCATTAATCTGAATTTAGAAAAAGATAGGCAATTGATGAAGAACTCCACAGTGGAAAGTGAGGCTATAATTGCCATGAGATCACCAAAACTGGATCAATACAGCCTGGAAAATGTTACCTAGTCTGGAAAATCTTGATTTTTGTATTAACATGCAGATGGCAGGTGTTAATTACATAAATGGTGTAAAATAATCATGTGTTGTGTCAATAGTTAAGACCGATGATGGTTAAATTATGTTAGAAATTATTTTTTAATACCAACATACCATCTATCACAAACCAAGATGTGAACATGGCTCCTGTGGTGTTCTATGTGAATGGAATCTAAAGGGTAGCTAGTGTCCTGCCAGGGACCGCATCACCAAAGTTTTGGCTTAGCTGCTGTCTACACCCAGGTAACTCAGCATGTACTTGCAGACAAGGAGGAGAGTTGGTGCTGGCTAAAAAGAAACTGAAGAGTGAGAGATACACAAGGCACTGGGCAACTGGAAGCAGGAGTGTGGCTGGATTCAGTGAGTGCACAGATGACAATGTGAAGCTGTAGACCATGAAAGCACCTGGGGTGCAGCAGAGATGCACCAGAGCCCGAGGTATAGCAGAATCTGTGGGTGTAACTAATGTGCAACAGGGCTGCACATGTGGCACAGACTGTGGGTGCTAATGGGGTGCAGCAGTGATGCAACAGAGTCGGTATGTGTAACTAGGGTGCAGCAGGGGTATGATATAATTTCGGATGCAGAAAAGATGCAGCAGAGTCTGTGGATGTAGTAGAGATTCTTAGCATTGAGAACATTGGTTGAGGAAATGTCCTTTCTCAAAACATGTGGACAAAGAAAAAACCTGTGCTTGTTGTCTCCAAGCCTTTAAAATGGGGACTTTTGATTTTTCGAGTTCGGGTCCCATGCACTTTAATAGGGTTCATGGTTTGGGTCCAAACTTTTTCCATGTTCGGGAGTTCTGGTGCGAACTGAAGCGGGGGGGGTTGATCGGCCCAACTACCACTAGTAAAAGCAGTATGTGCGTCAGAAGAATCCTAGATTGGGTTCTCCACCACCAAATAGCCACAACTGAAGGCTTACCAGAATTATATGACTTTCTAGTTACATACAGCGGGGAAAATAATTATTTGATGCCCTGCAGATTTTGCCCAATTGCAAGCTTGTTGAGTGCGTTGGAAGCACCAGTATAATACGAAACGCATTGGAACGAACCCTGTGGATGCCATTGCATTGGTCATATTGTACATTACAAGTGCTTTATACACCTACTAAATGTGAGTGTTCACTATTTTTTAAACGTATCAAATTTTCTATACTGGTTTACACTATGTGAAGTTTTTTTCTCCCTTTTTGGCTATATTGTGTGACTACAAGAGAGGACCCAGCACATCACGCTGGCCATTTCCAAAGATTGCTGTCTTGTGTTTATCCCTGGATGGATGGACCATCTTCCACTCTGATCCTGACTACAGGCGTTCCATACATTGGTGCTTCATACCACAAGCTTTACTGACTCATTGTGCATAAGTCCATTTGAGTCCTCTTAATTCGGTAAGCCTTTTCACAACCGGTGGTGGTTTTACTGTCGTTTCTTTCACCTAAATATTGATGTCACATGGAGAAGTCTTTTTTGGTTTAGTAGTCACCTTTTTCACATTATCTGCTTATGGACTTTTTTCACTGATGATAATATATGGACTCACTGAATATTTGAAGTCTTGTGATACTCATGTCACTATTTTATATCAATATTGTTTGTGGTTATTTATATTTCGCATATTGATTTTCCATGTCATTTCTCACACATGACTGTGTAGATATACATATATTTTTGGTGGTTATTCACGTTTACTTCATTGTTTTTTTTTTATTTTGGAGTGCTGCACATAATTTTTATATACATTGTTTGGTTTACACTAGTTTGGTGCTGTGCTGGCTGCTATTTTTATTATCTTGTCAGCGTGATATATACCAATTTTTCAATTTATTCTTTAGTCACTGAAAGTAACACTGACTATTACTTTGGTGTCAGCGGAGAAGGGGGACTACCCCTTATAAGGGGAGATGCTCCATGTTCTACACCACTTGGCTTTCCCTACCAAGGAACTATGCAGGTTCTATTGAGAAGGTGGTCAGTTCTCAGATCATGCAAGGTTTATGGCCTCAATGATACAGATAACAACAAATGAGGTCCTCCTTGTGTAATTTATTGTATATCAATATTTATTTAATTAGCTTTTCAACGTCATGGTAGTTTTGGCAAATTTATGTTGGAAAACAAATCGGAATTCTTTAACACCTTTTCAGAATCTCTAGAAGTTCAAAAAAGTATATTAAGAGCCTCAAAATCATTTAATTGTGGTCTCCAATAACATTACCCTATGAGTAAGCTCCTACGGAGTAGAATGTGTTAAGAGAGCATATACCAGATGGAGTGGTCTGTATATTGGAGAGACCAATAAACTGATTTTGAGGCTCTTAATATGATTAGCAGCCCCCCACACTTTTCCTTTCAGGAACAAAACCTCTGCAGAGTCTCTGCAAGTGGTCGACAACTACAGGAAACCAGCTCTCGTGATCAGTGGTTGCTTGGGGATCAAGGCTTGTAGCAGAGATTCGATCTCATCTCTCTTATCACCTCTTCAGAATGCTGGCTCCCTAATGTTGTGTTGCTAGATCTTGCATATTGGGCCATGCACATACAGTATAACTGATTAATGGATATTCATATATTTGTTGTTCAAATAGACCTCAATAAAATTAGTCACACCTTGACTATATATATATATATATATATATATATATATATATATATATATATATATATATATATATATGGACAGACATCATCTGTCATGATGACAGTCATTATCCAATGACATCAGACATGTTATGTCAAACCAGAGAAAATTAGTGACACAACTTTTTAAAATTTAGGTCATTTGGGAATAAAATAACCTAAATGTCCATGATTTGGAGAATAGGATTACGCATGAAAGACTAGCAGCAACAAGCAGTAATGAGAAGGTGTAACCATGCAGATAGTAAAAGCATATACAGAGATAGTTGAATTAGACTTACCGTATATACTCGAATATAAGCCGAGATTTTCAGCCCATTTTTTAGGGCTGAAAGTCCCCCCCTCGGCTTATATTCGAGTCACTGCCGTCTGCCTACATGAACAGCTTGTCATGCAGACAGACGGCAGTTTTAAAAAGCCGCGCCGCCTCCTCCCGCCCGTCCGTGATAGGCGGACACTAATTTTCCCAGCAGTGCAGTGTTCCGCCTATCACGGATGCCCTGTCATTCTCATCTCATGGACGAGGATGAGAGGGCGTCCGTGATAGGCGGAACACTGCGCACTGACTGCTGGGAAAACAGCGTTCCTCCTATCACGGACGAGGAGGAGGCGTGGCTTTTTAATTTTGCAATGGCACCGTACACGCTGACAGAGCGGAGAGCGGCGAGCGGGGACAGAGCGGAGAGCGGCGAGCGGGGACAGAGCGGAGAGCGGGGACCGAGGACCGGAGAGCGGGGACCGAAGACCGGAGAGCGGGGACCGAAGATCGGCACAGGTAGGCTGTAATGGGGACACGGGGGGGTCTGTACAGGGGACAGGCAGCTGCAGATGGGCATTGCTGGCCCTCTTTTCCACTTACAGTAGCTGCTGCATTTTGTACCCTCGGCTTATACACGGGTCAATGCAGGTTTCCCATTTTTTTGTGGTTAATTAGGGGCCTCGGCTTATACTCGGGACGGCCTATAGTCGAGTATATACGGTACTCAAAATGCTCAGCCTTAGTTAAAAGCAGTACCATTCAAGAGCATTTTATTCTGTACTTGTATGTTAATACATCTATACAGTATCCATAACTTGGCATGAACTACAGGGAAACCTGAGAACTCCATGTCTAATTACATTTTCTTGTCAGGCTCAAAACAAGCAAAATATGAAGTGAAGTTTCTGAAAGTTTTCTTTTAGGTGAAATGAACTACTTTTGAACTTTCTTGAATAAATGTCTGTTTTTTGAAAGTATATGAGATTTGCAGTATCAGATAAGAAAGTTGAAGCTTGGTATCATAATTCTCAGTATTCCACTATAAAAAGGGTTAGTGTATTTGATGTGCCTTTGAATGTATCCATTCCTCACTGAATCTTGGAAGTTTTATGAAAGTTAGGCCAAAGAAAACTTAGCTGTTTAAGGCAGGACACATTTGACAGATTAGACTTTACACTCCAGCAATAAAGTACATTCACCGATGGGGATTTTGTCGGTACCTAGATTTATTTGGGCTTAGTTGGAAGAGAACTTTAAACACTCAGCTAACCACATAGCTGGCGTGATATTTTTCATTTTCTACTACTCTGATTTTGACTTATGTTATTGCCAAAAATATCATTCCAAAACTTCTGTTTAACTTTCAGTTTCAACCTACACATTGGTATTCTCTACATTCTATTTTTAGTTAAAAAACAACAGTAGTTTTTGGCGGAAAGGTTGCAAGAAATCCTTTAACCCCTTCATGACCAGGCCTATTCTATATGTTCCTTTTAAAGCAAAAGTTGCCATTTTGCAACTTCTAAATTAAAATGCTAAAACATTTAATAACATTTTAAATGCTTTGTGTGTTTACTCAAAATTACATTGCTTTTCTGAAGACAGGGGGATTGATTTAATAAAGGCAAATAGGCTGTTCACTTTGCAAGGTAAGTTGCACTCTGCAAGGGAGATCTTAGGAAAATAATAAAACGGTATTTTTTTTCTTGCACATGATTGGATGATGGAAGTCAGCATTGCTTTACCTCATTCACTAAGCTCTGATGAAAATTCCCTTTGCAAAGTGTACAGTCCATTTGCCTTAAGTACCGGTAAATCAAGCCCAGAGTGTACTTATCATAGGGATGCAAAAATGTAGGCATTGTTCACTTTTTAAACGCTAACCCTTGTAGTAATTCTAGTATTTCCTATATATATATATATATATATATATATATATATATATATATATATTGTAAAGATCGGGGTGATTAAACTCAAGTGGTGCATACGTTTTTAAGATGTTGAACCAGTCCAGGACTGCATTTTTAGGGGCATGGCAGCCCGCTTTTAT
The DNA here is from genome assembly GCA_028564925.1 of Lithobates sylvaticus. Lineage (NCBI taxonomy): Eukaryota > Metazoa > Chordata > Amphibia > Anura > Ranidae > Lithobates > Lithobates sylvaticus. Next base: position 116,566,655 of record CM053028.1, on the reverse strand, counting down.
TTAAAGGAATGGAAAAACTTCACAAAAGACAGCAATTTTTCACGCAGGGATTCCACCATTACTGTAACTTGCATAATACTTCAGCCTCCTGGCTTACCCACTTGCTGCTTCAGGCCTCAAGCCTAGGCCTTAGGTCTGCTCCTCGGACCAACACAGAGGTTTCCTTCAGTCAAGCTATCTCATAGTTTACTCACAATCAGCTCTGTGGACCTGCACGCTCTGGCTTCCGTATGTAGCCTTTCTGACTCCTAGAGAGGATGGGAGTCCTCCTGACTCCCATGCACAGACCTCCTGTCTGCTTGGTGGAGCCCTAAACTCTATCCCCGGGTCTAATGTGAACCCAGTTCACACCTGAGCAATTAGCATGCCTGTCTCTCTATCGTATTACTCCTCATGGGCCCATAATGTACTACGACATCTATTTTACTTTGATACCATGCATGCCAGCCCCCTCCTTACCCATCCTACTTCTTTACCCGTTCTTCTTTTTTCTCTTACTCTCCCTAATTTCCTCTGCTAACACTATGCAACCTATCCGCCTTGAATGTAAACATAATCATACTCGTGAAAAAGACCAAGTGCCATTTATTTAGTAGCTCAGACGCATATGAGTATATAACTTGTCTTATAGTATACTTCTGGGCTTCTACATGATGTTATATGTTCCATGCTTAGGAAAGTACTCACAGCACATATGTAAACATGCATAGTTTAAACTGAATGTCTATGTTGATTGTATTTCTTGTTTTTCCTTCAGTAGACATTTATTAAACAAAAAAAAAAAAAAGCAGAGGGATAAAGCAGTATGTTCATTATTGTATATTCTATATTCATTCTAATTGGCAATAACCACCCAGTACTGATTAGTTAACCAAGCAGTGGATCATGGTGCAAAGCCAAGCAGTAGATGTATTACCTTTTCCCAGAATGTACTGCAGAATGGTCATTAAGAGATTGGAGAGGTAGATACAAAATACCCCAGCACCTACTGATCAAAAGTTTTCTAATAGCCAGGGTGCCTCTTGGGGAGCTGCTTTTATCAGGTTTCCCATCCCTTACCTGTGCAGAGATGAAAAATTGCATACAATTGCAAGGAGAAACAACTGAGAACGAGGAATACATTTGTAAATGTTTGCTTACACTGTTTAGAGTCTCATCAGATTGGCATTATGATGGTTGTTGCTAATGCCTGTTCAGTGCTCACTATTCTTTGGAACAAAAAAGTATAGTGAGTACACAAGAGGGACCAATTAAGTATTCGTGAATGAGGGCTACAAAGTGTATCGATCGTGGTAATTGATTCTTGTTGTTTTGCATGTGCTTCCTGCTGCATTTTTGGTGCTTCATGACACTGCATGTAAAACACCTGTAAAGGAAATCTATATATCCTTTTTTTATTTTTATTTTTTTTATTTTTTAAGCAGAAACCTTAAATTGTTACTAAACCCAGGACCCTGAAGTCACAATATCTGGTCTCCCACCCTACACAGAACATGGAAATGCAATTATTTTAGTAAAAATCTCATCAGCAATATATAGCAGTCTTATGACTCCTATCAATGTCTGGCTAAAGCTTGTAGAAGGAGTTATAATTCTCCTCTGACTGTCCTATGAGGCTGCAGGACCCCTGACCCTCTGTCTGGACAGCGCTGATTGGACCGGTGCCCCCTCCCAGTAAAAAAAAAACTCTCTAGCAATACACACCAAACTGAGCATGTGCAGAGTTCCCCCAAGGCTCTGTACTTTCAGGAGATAGATTGGGGACTGTGAAAGAAGGGGAGGATCAGAAAAGACAGGATCAATCAGCCTTTTTATACAATGCAAAGGATATTAACCCCTTAGGTTCCACAGTGAGTATAACAAGCATGCTTCGCTGCATATACAGACTTATTTTACTGTTGTGGGTTTAATAACACTTGAGAATAATGAGAATGAAGTGCCACCAGCACACCAGGATCTCCAAAATTGGGTTTAAACACATAGTATCAAAAAATAAAAGTGACATTTTGGAGCCACGCAGGGCCCCTTCATCAGGCATGTGACAAATTTGTGATACAAACAGTCCACTATTTAAAGAACATTCACCAATCAGTGCAAAGAGGAAATACCCCCTAGCCTGCCCCCTGACATTCAATGGCATCATATCCTGTCCATAAACCTTTGTGTTTCCTTCCTATTTACATAAAACAGCCATCAGGCTGTCATAACCACTTTGGCCAGAGTGGATCAGTGTACTAGTATTCTGTTCATACTAAAATGAATCCTATTTGCACAGAGAAATAACCTGCAATTGCAGCCTCACCAAACGTGTCTGTTTCTTTCCTTAATTGTGTACTTCCACCTGGCCATTTATTATCGTTGCTAGGTGACTGTTAGGGGCTTGCCTTTCTACTCCAATCAGGCGACATGCTGTGCACATGCGCCCTAGGGGATCAATACGTCAATGCAGACGTCCATGCCACTTCATGACGCCGGCGGCGGTCTGCAATTAGACAGGGAGCACACTGGGGCTAAGTGCAGAGAAGAGAAAAAAAAAAATGAAAACTGAGTGTGAAAGTAATTCATAGCCACTGCACCTCGAAGGTATGGAAAGTGACAAAAAGACGAAAATTTTAATAAAATATGAAAATAAAGGAAAAGAGAAAGGAAAAAAGGTGAATAGGAAAAACTAAAAGAAAATTATACAAGTTATAAAAAGGAAACAAAAACCAAAACAAAAATTGAAATGAAAATAAAAATAACTATAGAAAAAATAAAATAAAATGAAAATAGAATAAAATAAAAAATGAGAAATGTAAAAAAAAAAAAAATCTAAATATAAAAATTAAAAAATTAAAAATTAAAAAATGTAAGAAAAGAAAAACAAAAGACAAAAATTCCCTGTGCCAGCTACCATTATAGACAAAGAGGCAGAATAGCTGCAAAGTAGATACGCAGATAAAGTATAGAATAAAATATTAAAATTGTTGATACATTACAACCATAAGCAACATCACAATCCAAATGTATCTTTCTTCAAGAAAACACAGGATAGAGTGGTATTAAGACCCCTTGGCTGGACTGTGCGAAGGAGGAGATGATAATAACACTTTAAGGCCCAATTAAATTTTATAACCTGTGTTTATATGCATTTAAAGAATAGTTCAAATACATATAAATGTATGTAATGATTTTCAATGTAGCCATTCACACTGAGTGTTTGGCTGCGTTTAGTTTAGCTGGGTTTAGAAAAAATTGAATTCTATGTGTCCAGGGATTTGATTAAAAACTCTTAATGTGGTTAAACACAAGCAAACTTGACGAAAAACAAGGTTAAACCTGCTTTAAAGGAGGAACATATAGATGCAGGAGAAAGTTATCTGGGAGGCATAAAAGTTATTTATACTTCCAAGATGACTTCTCCTGCATATAGAAGAGTTAAACACAGTGCCAGTGTGGATGAGGCCTAAATTGAATCAAAATATTTATTTTGGGTAGTGCATAAAATATTTACAACCCCTGCCAACATTGTACTGCTGTCTGTGTCCCCATTTGGGAGATTTTGCCTCACCTCTCACCTCTCACTGTCTCTTTGAGAGTTGTAAGAACAGGAAATGAGGAAAAAAAATTGATGAAAGATATACTTGCTAATCGAGTGAGGAAGGTTTAGAACATTTGTGAAGATTAAGCAATATTTTTCTTAATTTCTTTCTAGCTGGCCAGACATGTCTCCGGACCTAAACCCTATTGAGTGGGGCATCCTCAAATGAAAGGTGGAGGAGAGCAAGGTCTCCAACATCCACCAGCTCTATGATGTCATCATGGAGGAGTGGAAGAGGACTCCAGTGGCAACCTGTGAAGCTCTGTTGAACTTCATGCCCAAGAGGGTTAAGGCAGTGCTGGAAAATAATGGTGGCCACACTAAATATTGACACTTTGGGCCCAATTTGGACATTTTCACTTAGGGGTGTATTCACTTTTGTTGCCAGTGGTTTATACATTATTGGCTGTGTGTTGAGTTATTTTGAGGGGACAGCAAATTTACACTGTTATACAAGCTGTACACTCACTACTTTAAGCTAATGAAAGGATGTGTTGCCCCATAAGAGCACATGCAGCCTCCCAGAACAGGAAGCTTATCCGACTTCCAACTGAAGATATTTTTTTAGTGGTGCACTGTCAGTTTCAAAAGATAAATAAACAATTTAAAATTCCATGAAAAAATATGAAGCTAGGGAAAAGTGACTAACACTGTGCTAAAAGCTGGTGTTATTTTAATGCATTTTTTGCAGTTCCAATATTGATGGCCTTCAAAATAGTCCCTTAGCAAGCCAGACATTGATCAAAGCAATGATTCACAATTTAATAATTGTTTTAATGTGCACCTGACTATAGACATAACAAGCAGTAAGAGAGCTTTAAAACAATCCCTTACTCAAATTATCAGTTGTATGTAATGTAAAGTAACTCAGCAGATCACAGCAGAAATTCTAAAGGCAGGTTTCAATCGTTTTTTAACAGCTTACAGGCACCTGCTATTTGCATAGAGGGCTGTCAGGCTGCAGAAGAAAATAAGAGGTGTGCTTCTGGTGCATCTGTTGTTGGAAAATGGCGTTCTCCACAATGTTTATAGCTACAGAGATCAGTCATGGCTTTATTGCTTTTCAGCCTGAAATGAAGACAGATGCCATTTTTGTTTTACCCCGCTGTATTTACTAGTGCAACTTAAAATATCCAAGTGAAAGATATAATACCAAAATATCAGAAAAATAAATTAAAATCAAAACCAGAATCACAGAGTTGGAAAAATAATCACCCCCATATGTCAGTATTTTATAGAGCACAATTTGGTTTAATTACAGCCTTTAGTCTGTTGGGATATGTCTCTACTAGCTTTGAACATCTAGACTTTGCAATATTTGGCTACTCTTCTTTGCAGAACTGCTCAAGTTCAGGTAAATTTTATGGTGACACTTTGTGGACTGCAGTCTTCAAGTCACTCCACAGATTTTCAATGTGGTTTAAGTCTGGGCTCTGGGCCATGCAATGACAATCACCTTTTCCTCCTTCGACCACTGTTTGGTCATTTTTGCTGTGTGCTTTGGGTCATTGTCATGTTGGAAGGTAAATCTTCTTCCCATTGACAACTTTCTGGCAAAGAGCAGAAAATTTTCCTCAATAATTTGTTGGTATTTTTCCCCATCCATTTTTCCTTCTATCCGGACAAGTGCTCCAGTCCCTGCTGCAGAGAAACTCCCCCATAACAGGATTTTACCACCTCTAAGCTTTACTGTAAGAATGATGTTATTTGGATGGTGAGCTGCATTGGATTTCTGACAGACATATTGTTTAGTGTTGAGGCCAAATAATAAATAATACAATTTTAGTCTCATCTGACCACCTTAAATACACCTTGAAGATTCAGAGGCCACATGGAAAGGGGTGTTATGGTCAGATGAGACTAAAATTGCATTTTTGGCCTCAACACCAAATGATATGTCTGGTGGAAATCCAATAAAGCTCACCATCTATATAACACCATTCCTACAGTAAATCATGGAGGTGGTAATATCCTGTTATGGTGGTATTTCTCTGCAGCAGGGACTGGAACACTTGTCAGGATAGAAGAAACATGGCTTGGACAAAATACTATAAAATTCTTGAGGTAAAATTCTGCTGCCCTCTACCAGAAAGTTGTCGATAGGAACAAGGTTTCCCTTCCAACATAACAATGACCCAAAAGACACAGCAAAATCGACCACACAGTAGTTGAAGGAGAAAAGGTCCTTTCATGGCTTAGTCAGAGCCCATACTTAAACCCAAATAAAACTCAATTAGGCATGACTTGAAGACTGCAGTCCACAAACGGTCACCATAAAATTTAACTGAACTTGAGAAGTTCTGCAAAGAAAAGTGGTGAAATATTGCAAAGTCTAGATGTACAAAGTTATTAGAGACATGTCCCAACAGACCAAAGGCTGTTATTAAGGCAAAAGGTGGTTTAACAAAATACCAACATAAAGGGGTGGGGGGGTTCCAACTCAGTGATTCTAGTTTTAAATTCTTCTTTTTTTTCCTGACATGTTTTGTGTTATATCTTTCACTTGGATGTTATAAGTAGTTGCACTAGTAAATACAAGTGGATAAAACAAAAATGGTGCCTGTCTTCCTTTCAGTTTTCAAAGCAACAAAATTTGATTATTTTAGAGGGGAGGTGATTATTTTCTATACCCACTGTACATACTTGTAATGTGCATAATCTGGACAAAGGTGCATTTTCCATTCCACAAATATGTAAATACAGTAGTACTGTCATAATCTGCTCCATTGACGGTTTCAAACACACTCATACTTTCCCCAAAATGTGCAGTTTTAGTAGAATAAAATGCACATTTTATGATATATTACATTTTTTCTCCATATTCAACAGTTAAGCATTCACTTTCAATATTATTCACTCTCCCTGGTCACTATTGTATGCAGTGAGGCGTGACTGTCACAGGAAAGGCAGAGGTGTGTTTTTACAAGCTGGCTGTGAGTGATGGCCTAGGTTCACGTTCCATGCTGTGTGAAAGGCAAGATGCTTGGCCAATAACTTGGACAAAATTCAGTGGTTTCTGATCAACACATCAACATGTTCTCTTGAAAGACTGTGCAGTAGACATGTGCAATTCGTTTCGTTAGGAATCAAAATTCGGACAAATTTTGCATCTTTCGGACATTCGGATGCGTCCGAATGAAAAAATAACGAATTTCAACTAATACGAAAGAAATTATAGCAAATATAGCGAATAAATTTGACATGATTCAGTAATTCATTAAAGATCTAATGAAACAAAAGGTCAATTCAAAGTAAATCTTACAGTCCAATCAGCTGATTAATTTTGTGCTGGAGGTTGGATTACTGGCAAAGTGCATTCCTGAGAACTCAGTGAGAAGGGTGTTGTATTGTATTTGAGCAGAGGAGATGAGATATTTTCATTGTGTGTGTTATTAGATTCAAAAAACAAACGACTTTCCAAACTACAAATCATTATCACAAATCAATATACATACATAAATATCAAATTTCAACTAATATGAAAGAAATTATAGCGGATATAACAAATGAATTTGACATGATTCAGTAGTTCGTTAAAGATCTAATGAAACAAAAGGTCAACTCAATGTAAATCTTACAGTCCAATCAGCTAATTAATTTTGTGCTGGAGGTTGGATTACTGGCAAAGTGCATTCCTGAGAACTGAGTGAGAAGGGTGTTGTATTTGAGCAGAGGAGAAGAAATATTTTCATTATGTTTTAATAGAGTCAATAAACAAACAACTTTCAAAACTAAGAATCATTATCACGAATATATACAGTATAAACATACATAAATATAGAATTTCAACTAATACGAAAGAAATTATAGCGGATATAACAAATGAATTTGACATGATTCGAGATTCAGTATAACGCATATCGACACTCTACAGAAATAATGAATTATCCAAAAACGAATTAACGTAACATAACGAATATAACAGAATGAAATTATGTATTTTACGAATGACAACGAACCGAAACTAAACAAAATTTTCCATTGTGCACAAGTCTACTGTGCAGTGCATTTGAAAAGATTAGAGCGATCAGTGCCCAGAAATAAAATATTTAAATGTATGTCCTTAGGGCACAGGGACCTTACCTGTAAGGATTATAATTTATAGTAGGGCAATCACAAACAATTAAAATAGTTATTTTAATGGTGTATCTCTTTAAATTCCCCAAACAAAAAAATTGTTGCTTCTTAAGTTTTGCTAAGGCATTATCCTAATACACAAAGAGTGAGATGTAAGCATAACACAATAGAGATATCAACATCAAACACTGTGTTAATCTGTCATGACACATTCCAACAGTACTTTATGACTATTCTCACCCTTACTGCCCTGGGCACACACTGCACAGGGTTCTTCACGGGGAAAAAAAATCAAAGCTTAGGTGCTGCAGGGATTGAAAAGGATCAGAACTGCTAAATATTACATAATTGCTCTAACTTTGTATTAAATAGCAACCAGTTATTCCGTAAAACTGCAAAATTATGATGACATTTGCTGCTGTGAAATGGGTTTGACCTTGCCCACACTTGTTAAAGCAGCTTTTAAAAATTCAGAGATTCTTCCAAAACTCATAAATATGATTTCCTACACATTTTTAAACTGTCACAGTAGATTTATATTCTGAATGGAACTTCTTTCTTTTTTTTATATGTGAAAGGTTACATTTTCTTTTGTACACAGTACAGTAGTTTATATTTCATGACTTTTGGAAAAATGTGGCTAGGTTCAGACATAGTCATTATAGACTATTGGTACATTGCATTGCTTTTGTTGAACATTTCATTAACGTGATAACCTGCTAAGTATGAAGTTGGATTACCCATCATTGGTTCTATGGGGTGCCTCTCCTACACACTATTTTCCTTTATTTCACTTTTGTTAAACATTTTATTTGTTATAGTTATAATTTAGTTATAGTTATAATTTAGCATTTTTGGTCCACAACTCTGGTCTCCCATCATAAAATATCTGGAGTCAGATACACAATCTATGAAATTCAAATTTCCTAGCCCTGTGTCTTCATTCTAGTTTTCTAGTGCAAAGGCTGATGGGAAAGTTTGAAGACACGCTTTAGTTAAAACTGAGAATGAAGACCTGAAATGCATACAGGGAACACCTGATCGGGACTCAAATAATATTTCAGAGAGTATTACTCTAGTCTACCACACTGTCTTGTCCCTGTAATCTGGTGATCTGTAGACACCATAAACCATTTTGCTACTCAATATAATAACTTTCAAGTATTATTTGAAAAGAGTGAAGTATTTAGAATGCGTAACAGTTTAGCATCCAATTAGTGCTAGCTATAATTATTAGTTAGTTTTAAATATTTTTTTGTTAACATGAATACATTTAACTATTTTCGGGAAAGAATAAAAAAGGAAGAATATAGGAAAAAGAATGGTAAAAGAGAGAAGGGGTTGGCTGGCAAAGTCATTCAGTGTTCTATCTATACCCAAAACTTACAGTATTTTTAGCTTTGAGTAAAATAGGGCAAGGTTGGAACTCCTGTATGATTTTACTGCTATTTGGGGCTCCATTAGAGACATTTTCTGTCCGGGGGACAACCTTTTACCAGATGGGAAGTAAGGGAAAATCTGTAACGGAGAAACTGAAAGCAATAAAAAGCTGACAGATGTTTTGGCATTCCTTTACTAGGACCTACGTTAACATGCATTCAATTTGTATCCAATCAGTGCCCCTGCAATACATAGTTAAAGGTAGATCCAAGGAATTTGTACAATCAGATTGTAAAGGTTTTGTCTATAGAAACACTTTAAGCCAACATAACTGTAACATGGGCATCATTCTAAATAATCATAAAGTTAGCCAACATTGTTGGTGTAGTTTGTGTCAGATTAGCTATTATGCCTTCTATACTGATGGTAAATTTCAGTGTTTGAGTGAAAGCTAACGCTGGCCAATTGAAATTCATCTGGTTCAGCAGGGACTGGATTCATTTTGATCAGTGTGTGACTGACCCTGCTCAATATAAATCTTGCATTTTAAGTCTGTATAGGTGAGGCTTCTTTTCTTCTTCTTTTTTTGTAGCATAACAACTTCTGCATTATACAGTTGGGACCCTCTGAAAGACAGAAAGCTCTTTGCTATAGAGTTCCTATATATCTTAATTTATGCTCCCACAAATAGAAAGGTGATCTGTTGTGCAGGAATTATTTTGCCTCAAAATGTGTTTATTCTAATGGCAACAGCTTTTCATTGCTAAGATTTTTTTTTTGCCTAAAACTTTGTGTCCTATTTATGTTCCATTCTTCCACTTCTCTGTGTGAGAAGAACGGAATAAAAGTCTTTGAAGTATACCTTTACATCTGCCGCTCTTGCTGAGTCTGGCATGTTTCCTGATGTTCTGCCTCCCCCCCAACCTTTTCTCTAGTTCCCTAATGCCCAACATGTAGCTTGGGTAGAGCCCTTGTACATTATTATTATACAGGATTTATATAGCGCTGACAGTTTACGCATCACTTTACAACTTGAGGGTAGACAGTACAACTACAGAACATTTTGATGCAGTAGGAATCAGAGAGCCCTGCTCGATACATACTTTGTAGCCTTTGGGCCCCTTCAGACAATGGCCTGTTTTGGTGCTTACTTAAGCCAGTGAAATAAAGATATTGTGTATAGTAGTTTTTGTGCTGTCCAACCCTTTCTTTTTTTATGTTTAGTTCTTTTCCTCTGATAATTTATTATACAGAGAAATATCAAAGGTGATGCAAGTCATTTTGAGAAAGTGTTACTTTGTTAAGGGGTTGTAATAGCCATGATCACTAGTCGTCTCATGTAATGCATGTTTAGACTGACTGTCTCCTGAAGTATGTCCAACAACAGCGGTCTCCAAAAACTCCTACAGTATGTTTGCATTCTCTGACCATCTCCTGTTGCATGTCTTCAGTCTCCAACATCTTTCTGCAACATTACATTCACTGAATATTTAGTGAGTTCATGAGATGTACTTGAGGCCACCTAAATTAAATAAGGCTGAACACCACTGCTCTAGATCCTTGTGAGCGCATCCACAATTAAATACCTCATCTTCAAATATCTTCAATTAATCTTTCTTACGCTGCCACATACTATCTTGCAGAATACAGGAAGCTGACCTACACACTCTGCACATATGAGGTACTCTCCACTACCTGTAGTGATTTTTTTAGAACTTCTATTAAGGTGCATCTAAGCACAAGTCTGCCATCAGGGTGGTACAGCCCATACACTTGTAAGGGGCCCACGGGGATCAAAGGACCCAGCCGTCTGGCGGGGATGGGAGAAGGCAGGTTTGGGTGCAGGGGAGCTCCGTGGCTGCCTCTGTATGAGAGTGAGTTGGCAGCTGCTGCTCTGTGTCATTGAGCTCACATCAGGCCCTTTGCTGCCACCTCTGGCAACTTCCTGCATTTGCACTCTTTGTGTGTGCTGCCTGTACTGTATCCTGGACTGGAGCTGTGTCTCACTCTAAGCCACATGTGGAAACAAGAGCTGGGACTAGGAAGACCACCTTACAAGTAAGGGCTGTTGTACAAGTGAAGAAGGTCTGTGTACGTATGTGTGTGTATCTGTGTGCATGTCTGTATGTGTGCTCATGTCTGTGCGTGTGTGTGTACATGTCTGTGTGTGTGCATGTGTGTGTGTACGTGTGTATGTATGTCTGTGTGTGTTTGTGTACATGTGTGTGTGTTTGTACGTGTGTCTTATATACACATGTGAGGGGGGCTGAGAGCATACAGGTGTGAGGGGGTCTGAGAGCTTACAGGTGTGAGGGGGGCTGAGAGCATATAGGTGTGAGGGGGTCTGAGAGCGTACAGGTGTGAGGGGGGCTGAGATCGTACAGGTGTGAGGGGGTCTGAGAGCGTACAGGTGTGAGGGGGGCTGAGATCGTACAGGTGTGAGGGGGCCTGAGAGCGTACAGGTGTGAGGGGGGCTGAGAGCGTACAGGTGTGAGGGGGGCTGAGAGCGTACAGGTGTGAGGGGGGCTGAGAGCGTACAGGTGTGAGGGGGGCTGAGAGCGTACAGGTGTGAGGGGGCTGAGAGCGTACAGGTGTGAGGGGGGCTGAGAGCGTACAGGTGTGAGGGGGGCTGAGAGCATACAGGTGTGAGGGGGCCTGAGAGCGTACAGGTGTGAGGGGGGCTGAGAGCGTACAGGTGTGAGGGGGGCTGAGAGCGTACAGGTGTGAGGGGGGGGCTGAGAGCGTACAGGTGTGAGGGGGGCTGAGAGCGTACAGGTGTGAGGGGGCTGAGAGCGTACAGGTGTGAGGGGGGCTGAGAGCGTACAGGTGTGAGGGGGGCTGAGAGCATACAGGTGTGAGGGGGGCTGAGAGCGTACAGGTGTGAGGGGAGCTGAGAGCATACAGGTGTGAGGGGGGCTGAGAGCGTACAGGTGTGAGGGGAGCTGAGAGCGTACAGGTGTGAGGGGGGCTGAGAGCGCACAGGTGTGAGGGAGGCTGAGAGCGCACAGGTGTGAGGGAGGCTGAGAGCGCACAGGTGTGAGGGGGGCTAAGAGCGTACAGGTGTGAGGGGGTGGGGCTAAGAGCGTACAGGTGTGAGGGGGTGGGGCTCAGAGCATACAGGTTTGAGGGGATGGGGCTGAGAGCATACAGGTGTGAGGGGGGCTAAGAGCGTACAGGTGTAAAGGGGGCTAAGAGCGTACAGGTGTGAGGGGGGCTGAGAGCGTACAGGTGTGAGGGGGGCTGAGAGCGTACAGGTGTGAGGGGGGCTGAGAGCATACAGGTGTGAGGGGGCCTGAGAGCGTACAGGTGTGAGGGGGGCTGAGAGCGTACAGGTGTGAGGGGGGCTGAGAGCGTACAGGTGTGAGGGGGCTGAGAGCGTACAGGTGTGAGGGGGGCTGAGAGCGTACAGGTGTGAGGGGGCTGAGAGCGTACAGGTGTGAGGGGGGCTGAGAGCGTACAGGTGTGAGGGGGGCTGAGAGCATACAGGTGTGAGGGGGGCTGAGAGCGTACAGGTGTGAGGGGAGCTGAGAGCATACAGGTGTGAGGGGGGCTGAGAGCGTACAGGTGTGAGGGGAGCTGAGAGCGTACAGGTGTGAGGGGGGCTGAGAGCGCACAGGTGTGAGGGAGGCTGAGAGCGCACAGGTGTGAGGGAGGCTGAGAGCGCACAGGTGTGAGGGGGGCTAAGAGCGTACAGGTGTGAGGGGGTGGGGCTAAGAGCGTACAGGTGTGAGGGGGTGGGGCTCAGAGCATACAGGTTTGAGGGGATGGGGCTGAGAGCATACAGGTGTGAGGGGGCTAAGAGCGTACAGGTGTAAAGGGGGCTAAGAGCGTACAGGTGTGAGGGGGGCTGAGAGCGTACAGGTGTGAGGGGGGCTGAGAGCGTACAGGTGTGAGGGGGGCTGAGAGTGTACAGGTGTGAGGGGGGCTGAGAGCGTACAGGTGTGAGGGGGGCTGAGAGCGTACAGATGTGAGGGGGGCTGAGAGCGTACAGTTGTGAGGGGGGCTGAGAGCGTACAGGTGTGAGGGGAGCTGAGAGCATACAGGTGTGAGGGGGTCTGAGAGCATACAGGTGTGAGGGGGGTCTGAGAGCATACAGGTGTGAGGGGGTCTGAGAGCATACAGGTGTGTGGGGGTCTGAGAGCGTAAAGGTGTGAGGGGAGGCTGGGAGCGTAAAGGTGTAAGGGGAGGCTGGGAGCGTAAAGGTGTGAGGGGAGGCTGGGAGCGTAAAGGTGTAAGGGGAGGCTGGGAGCGTAAAGGTGTGAGGGGAGGCTGGGAGCATACAGGTGTGAGAGGGTCTGAGAGCACACAGGTGTGAGGGGGGCTGAGAGCGTACAGGTGTGAGGGGGCTGAGAGCGTACAGGTGTGAGGGGGCTAAGGCACTGAAGGACTTGGTGGGATGGCTTGTGGGCAGATTCAGTGGGCGGGCCCTGAGGAATGTTGGTGGTCAGGCACGGGGGGAGGGGGTAGGCCTAAAGCTGTGTAAGGGGCCCCACAATTTCTGATGGCTGCCCTGTCTAAGCATGTAGATAATCAGAGACGCACCCTTTAGGAAAGTAAACAACGCTTTTATAGGAATGATACTGAAAAGTACCCGTTTGTACAGGAAATAAAAAATAAAATAAAATTGACCATAAACTATTATACTTTAACTTTAATTCCAAACTTTGTTCTGCATTTAATGCTTTGTATCAGTTATATTTTAGCTAAAGGAAAAAAATTGCTACAGTTGCACTTTCAGAGGAATCGTAAAGTGTGATATTTTGGACATTATATTAGAAAATGTTATTCTTCGTAATTTATAATTAGGTCCACATAGTTCCTTTACTTGGCGTATGCTCCTGTTCTCAATTTCCCTGTCTTATTTTCTTCATACTGCAATTTATCACCGCTCTTAAATGGTGCAAGAAAAGTTGATGTAAGAATTCTGAAGCATAATATAATTAGATGAAAAAGTGTTATAGAACAAAGAAAATGTCAGATCTTTTTCCTTCAGCTTTCTCCTTCCCTGCCCCTCCATTTTCCAGTCCAGTGTGGTATTTAGTACTTGCATGGATAGATTTTGCTTACCTCTGGAATCAGCAGAAACGTTTGCCAGATGTTTACTATTTAACATTTAGAAGTGGATGCAATTCAGCAAATGTATTTAAGAATCAGTGATTTTATTAAATAAAAAGATATAGCACATTTAAACAAACGCTTCCAAATCACAAATTTTCATCTCCATTTTGATTAATGGAAATCAAATTCAGCCTATTAAACATATGAGTTAACATGGTTCATAGTTTATCATATCCAGCAAAAGAAGACATGCATACAAGACTAAAGTGGGGCAAATACCGAATGACACATATTACATTTTTAGAAAAATAATTGCATAATGTTTAAATCATTCACCTATTATATATTTTAAACTATATCATTTATATAATGTTTAATTGTTACTATAATTCTCCAACAGTTATATTATTGCTTTCTATTATTTTGACTATCGCATTACATATACATAAAATCTATTACATAGACAAAAGAGAGGAGCAGAAAGGCACAATCACTGTGTAGTGCCACTATTACTCAGGAGAAAGCACAGCCTGTACACAATGAGAAAATATGGACACCCTGTTTGCGTGCGCATATATATATATATATATATATATATTGGTTGTTAATTTAAAATACAACTGTCACAGGGGTCAGTAGATCTTAAGTACCATATACACTCGAGTATAAGCCGAGTTTTTCTGCACATTTTCTTGTGCTGAAAATGCCCCCCCTCGGCTTATACTGGAGTCAAGCACTTTTCTGCAGTAGAGAATGACATTTTCTGACCCGACTTTGGGGCCTGTCTCGGGGCCACTTGGTGCTAGGAACCCTGCAAACCAAGTGGAGATAGCTCTACAACATATCCAAAGATGGTGTTCCTAGCACTAAGTGGCCCCGAGATACAGGGCCTCAAAGTCGGTCAACTGTGTCCATTTGCAGCAATGTCATTTCGGGACCCTTTGGGTCCAGAGACCTCAAATTTTGCCTGCAGCTAGGGGGCATCTAGGAACCCTTAACTGCCTTAACTTAACTTTGGGGGACCTATGGCTGCAAATGGGCACAGTGAGGCTGCAAATGGGCATTGTTGACCCTCTTTTCCACTTACAGTAGCTGCACATTTCTCACCCTAGGCTTAAATTTGAGTCAATAAGTTTTCCCAGTTTTTTGTGGTAAAATTAGGTGCCTCGGCTTATATTCGGGTCGGCTTATACTCGAGTGTATACGGTACATAGATCCCGACAGCTTAGAACCCAGGCACATTAGAGGTAATATGTGGTGTCGGATGGTGCCTACTGTCCAGTTGTGGAGTCACTTTTTTGGGACATGACTCCAGTTGTGTATTAAATTAACAGTCATAATATGGCAATGTAATTTGAAGAGTTAACCAAACAAAATGGAGGGCAAATGACTAGTATCCAGTATTATCTATTAGCTCCCTGACTAATCTTTTTTCCCAGGACCAATATTTAGCATTGCTAGTATATTCTGCGTCTTTGTGGCAAGGTGGCCATCTAAATACACTTGCACGGTTTTGTTTCTTAAAGTGAAACCAGTCCCCCTCATGACTTGTGATCTGATTAATGGTGGGGTAATGATTACAAAGTAGAAGAAGATGGTTACAAAGAACAGATTCATACAATGAATGAAGCAGGAGAAGGGAGAGCAATGCACTGCAGGTACAACTTCCTCTACAGCGGGCCATCAAAAACAATGGACGGCACAGTAGTGATATCACTAAACCCCACCCCAAACCTGGTACATATTAGAAGGTATGCTTTGAGGTGACGGGAACTCCAGTGTCTAGACGCATATCGGGGGATATCGGGGTTACACTGCTATTTTATAGGGGGAAAGGAAATAGGGTTTCTGGGTGCTACTTAGCCAGAATGAATCTTTATACATGATCTTTATAAAGAAAGCAAATCCACTTATTAGTTTAAATTTTTTTTGCTAAGATCCATAATCATTGCTCTTAATCACATAGCTTACTGTGATGTTTATCAGGAGTCTTCATAAAGCTGAGATTAAAAAAATAAATAAATAACACTGGAACTGCATAGGTTTCAAATGAAAAAAAAAAAAAAAGTAATGCAACATATAATGCTGCCTCTACAGTTTGTTGTTCTGGAAGTACATCTTGTCTTCTAGAATACAGTTTTCATTGTAGAGCTGTGGTAAAGATGCTTCAGATGTCATATGCAGCTATGAATTTATGACTAGCGTGTTCACAGTAAATGCATTCTCTGTAGAATGCATAGATAAAAGCAAGCAAAAGAACCATTTTACTATAAACATATCCCATAGCACTTAGAAACCAAGCATAATGCAGGTTTATATCCTTGGTTGAGTAACAAACCAAATTTTCCAAACAATAGCATTCTAAAGTCTTTCCTAGTTATGAGTGATGTTCCATGATTGTTAATCTTCTCTACTAGCTTGCAGCAACCTATTGCATTTTATGCCTAAATTGACATCTTCTACAAAGACCATTCATTTAAAAGTAGAGCTGAAGCTTTCCACAGTGAGTGGTTGACTCTTTTTTTTTTTTGCACATATAGATACTTCTGGTGCATTCGTATTAAATATCAATGCGTTCAGTACAAGCAAGTCCCATTTTGTAGATTGTCCCTTTTTTCACGTTCACTGTATTATCCTTGAACTTGACCTTAGTGTAAGGATTGTTGGGATACAGGACTACATACAAGTCATATTTTTCTTATATCATTGGAACTGTTAATTCTGTGATCCATGAATAAATGTCAAAGGTAGCCATCATTATCAACTGGCTAGTTGTATATTTGAGCAAATAATTAATGATTTAGTTATATATTTAAGCAATATGCCTGACAAAAATGCAGAATCTAAAGCTAGTATACGTCTTCAAATGCACTATAAAAATGCAAACAATGAAAAAAGCTTAGTTAACTAAGGCATTTTAGTTGCACCATTTTATTAATTTGACATTATGAGTGTGGTAAGATGTTAAAATATGCTTTATCTTAATAAAGAGCCCAAATAACACTTTTCCAAGTTTTATGCATGCAACTAAATAATTCAATATAAACATTTCATTTAAATTTATATAAAACTATGTAAGGTAGCATAGCTTTACAAATAGAACAACAATTAGGGTGACATAAATGAATAAAACTCCCCTGGATTGTCTCTTGAGAAAAACATTCGGGAAGCCAAAATGTGAACATTACCATTTAAAATCCCAGGATTAGTTTTCATGTGAGCCTAGCTAGAGTATCTAAAATGAATTGTGCGCAGTGCATTACAACTACTATATTTGTATTTCTATTCAGTCCCAGAGTAGGAAGTGTTTATACAGAATTTGTTATTCCATTATTCTTGTAATGAGATGTGAATAGATTAATGAGAGGAGTTCTGTTGGGCCATTTCTACAGAGACAGATGGAGCTGTTTGCTTACTCTTGCATGTTAAAAGGATGCCTAAAGTGCATGGTATGACTGCCAAGTGTCCTATTTCTGCAGGAAAGTCTCCCCATTTTGTGAATATCTCCTGTCCCCATGTCCCACCAGACTGGAGACAGGACATAAATTGCCACTGCAGGCAGCATTTAAATGTCGACCACTATTTATTTTTTTTCCATGAAATTGTGCTTTCATGGAAAAGAGCATGGTGAAGATCTGCATGTTTTTTCTCATGAGAAGTCTTCAAACTGATGAGGCCTGGTGACCACATGATTTTGCATATATTGAATAACCTGATATACCAGTATGCTCAATGCATTACCATGCTAAATTTTCAAAAGCGTGGACAGGTAAATGATGTTCATTTTTTAAATATTCAATTGACAGACATTACATGAGGGTAGGAACTGATGTGAGTGTGCAATGTACAGGGTTAGGGACTGGATGGACTGGTGTCTTTATAAAACTTTGCTAACTATGCAACTATGTTATATTCAATTGTCAGGCATTACATATGAGGCACAGTTTGGATCTCATGTATGTTGCTTGTTAACCTGCAAGTTGCCAGCTATTACACAGCTTCTTCCCGATTATTGTCATTTGTCAGAATATCTGAAAATGCCATTACCATCTGACTGCACTGGATGCTTACTAATCACCTCCACATCCCTGTGAACATGGCCACCTGGATTAAACATTTACAAGCGCTAAGTTCTGGGGAATCATTTGATTGTGCCCCAGTGTGATATCATGTCTGGGTTATAGTACTGTGTTCACAGTATATCAGAATAAAATTTGTTTTCCTGCCTAAAATTAAACAACAAGTGTAATCTGTTTGTGCAGCCATATTTTTACTTTAGACAACATCTTAACTTTGTTTCGCCTTAATATAGGCCAAACACATTTCTGACTTTCTTGAATAGGCATAAATGGTAAATAAAGGGATTGGGTAAATATGATTTAAACTACAAACTGATCAGCCCAGACAGAATATAAAACAAAATCTTTTATTTTATTCTGTTTAAAACTAATGCAAAGTAATTTTTGTAAATATTTTATTATATCTTTTCATGTGACAACACTGAAGAAATTACACTTTGCTCAATGTAAAGTAGTGAGTGTACAGCTTGTATAACAGTGTAAATTTGCTGTCCCCTCAAAATTACTCAACACACAGCCAAAAAGTGAGTACACCCCTAAGTCAAAATGTCCAAAGTGTCAATATTTTGTGTGGCCACCATTATTTTCCAGCACTGCCTTAACCCTCTTGGCATGGAGTTCACCAGAGCTTCACAGGTTTCCACTGGAGTCCACTTTCACTCCTCCATAACGACATCACAGAGCTTGTGGATGTTAGAGACCTAGCGCTCCTTTAGGTCTGGAGACATGCTTGGCCTGTCCATCACCTTTACACTCAGCTTCTTTAGCAAGGCAGTGGTCGTCTTGGAGGTGTGTTTGGGGTCGTTATATTGTTGGAATACTGCCCTGCGGCCCAGTCTCCAAAGGGAGGGAACATGCTCTACTTCAGTATGTCACAATACATGTTGGCATCCATGGTTCCCTCAATGAACTGTAGCTCCCCAGTGCCGGCAGCACTCATGCAGCCCCAGACCATGACACTCCCACCACCATGCTTGACTGTCAGCAAAACACACTTGTCTTTGTACGCCTCACCTGGTTGCCGTGACACGCGCTTGACACCATCTGAACAAATACGTTTATCTTGGTCATATCAGACCACAGGACATGGTTCCAGTAATCCATGTTCTTAGACTGCTTGTTTTCGTCAAACTGTTTGTGGGCTTTCTTGTGCATCATCTTTAGAAGAGGCTTCCTTCTGGGATGACAGCCATGCAGACCAAATTGGTGCGGCGTATGGTCTGAGCACTGACAGGCTGACCCCCCACCACTTTAACCTCTGCAGCAATGCTGGCAGCACTCATATGTCTATTTCCCAAAAACAACCTCTGGATTTGACGCTGAGCACATGCACTCAACTTCTTTGATCGACCATGACGAGACCTGTTCTGAGTGGAACCTGTCCTGTTAAACTGCTGTATGGTCTTGGCCAACCCTGCTCACCTTCCGACATCTGATGCTGTCAGGGTAGTATGGTACTTCACAGGGAAATATTCAAAATACATGCAAATATGTATCTAAACAGTTTTAGCAAAAATCTGTAAAAAAATAAATTTAATATCCTAGTTGAGATGTAGGCCTTTTGACGTAAGCTGGTTTACAAAAAAATACACTAAGCTTGGCTCTGTTATAACCCCCCGCTAGAATCATTACAATAGAATACAAAAATAACTCACCCAAGCTCTACCACTGTAGCTGAATATTTTGTGAGTGCCAGTGCCTGGCTATAGCGTTCACTGTAGATCTATAATAGTCATGAGCCAGCAATTCAATAGCTGCTTCATCAATAGACTTTATTGTTGCACAACAGCAATAACAGAATACAAAAGATTCTAATACTTTTCAGCCAAAGGCTTCCTCATAGAATGCTATGAGGAAGGCTTCGGCTGTAACGCGCTAGCATCTTTTGTATTCTGCTATTGCTGTTGTGCAACAATAACATCTATTGATGAAGAAGCTATTGAGTTGCCGGCTCATTACAATAGAATGGTTGTGTTTCCCATGGGATTTTAGAAGGCAGTGACCATAAATATGTACAGTGGTGTGAAAAAGTGTTTGCCCCTTCCTCATTTCCTGTTCCTTTGCATGTTTGTCACACTTAAGTGTTTCGGAACATCAAACCAATTTAAACAATAGTCAAGGACAACACAAGTAAACACAAAATGCAATTTGTAAATGAAGGTGTTTATTATTAAAGGTGAAAAAAAATCCAAACCATCATGGCCCTGTGTGAAAAAGTGATTGCCCCCTAAACCTAATAACTGGTTGGGCCACCCTTAGCAGCAACAACTGCAACCAAGCGTTTGCGATAACGTGCAATGAGGCTTTTACAGCGTCCTGGAGGAATTTTGGCCCACTCATCTTTGCAGAATTGTCCTAATTCAGTTACATTAGAGGGTTTTCGAGCATGAACGGCCTTTTTAAGGTCATACCACAACATCTCAATAGGATTCAGGTCAGGACTTTGGCTAGGCCACTCCAAAGTCTTCATTTTGTTTTTCTTCAGCCATTCGGTGGTGGACTTGCTGGTGTGTTTAGGATCATTGCCCTGCTGCAGAACCCAAGTTCGTTTCAGCTTGAGTACACGAACAGATGGTCGGACATTCTCCTTCAGGATCTCTTGGTAGACAGCAGAATTCATAGTTCCTTTTATCACGGCAAGTCTTCCAGGTCCTGAAGCAGCAAAACAGCCCCAGACCATCACACTACCACCACCATATTTTACTGTTGGTATAATGTTCTTTTTCTGAAATGCAGATATACGCCAGATATACTTGGACACACACCTTCCAAAGAGTTCCACTTTTGTCTCATCGGTCCACAGAATGTTGTCCCAAAAGTCTTGGGGATCATCAAGATGTGTTGTGGAGAAATTGAGACAAGCTTTGATGTTCTTTTTGCTCAGCAGTGGTTTTCTCCTTGGAACTCTGCCATGCAGGCCATTTTTGCCCAGTCATTTCCTGATGGTGGAGGCATGAACGCTGACCTTAACTGAGGCAAGTGAGGCCTGCAGTTCCTTGGACGTTGTTGTGGGGTCTTTTGTGACCTCTTGGATGAGTCGTCGCTGCGCTCTTGGGGTAATTTTGGGTGGCCGGCCACTCCTGGGAAGGTTCACCACTGTTCCATGTCTTCGCCATTTGTGGATAATGGCTCTCACTGTGGTTCGCTGGATTCCCAAAGCTTTGGAAATGGCTTTATAACCCTTTCCAGACTGATAGATCTCAATTACTTTCTTTCTCAATTGTTCCTGAATTTCTTTGGGTCTCGGCATGATGTGTAGCTTTTAAGGATCTTCTGGTGGACCTTACTGTGTCAAGCAGCTCCTATTTAAGTGATGCCTTGATTGTGAACAGGTGTGGCAATAATCAGGCCTGGGTGTGGCTAGAGAAATTGAACTCAGGTGTGGACAACCACAGTTATAGTATGTTTTAACAAGGGGGGCAATCACTTTTTCACACAGGGCCATGATGGTTTGGATTTTTTTTCACCTTTAATAATAAACACCTTCATTTACAAATTGCATTTTGTGTTTACTTGTGTTGTCCTTGACTATTGTTTAAATTGGCTTGATGTTCCGAAACACTTAAGTGTGACAAACATGCAAAGGAACAGGAAATGAGGAAGGGGGCAAACACTTTTTCACACCACTGTATATAAAAAATGTAACAAAGCTTTATTAAACAAATTGGTTGAAAGACATTCAACCCCTTCCCGCCGAGCGTACGCAGAAATGCGTACTCGGCTTTCGGGGCATCATCCGGTACTGTTTTTTAGAGCCAGCGATCGGCTTTCCGAGGATAACAACCGATGCGGATGTTATCCCGGAGGAGCGGGAGGAGACGTCTCCCCTCCCGCCGCCTTTCGCTGCTTTTCTCAGCCCTCCCGGGAGCACGGGAGGGCCGATGGACGATCCGGCGGCTAGTGAGAGACTGGAACTAAGCCGGAAATGGCTTTGTTCCAGTCTCCTTGATGTAAACACGGAAGTGACGTCACAATGTCACTTCCAGTTTACTCGGCTGCCAATGGCTCCGGTTTTTAAAAAATATACGCTATTCAGATACACCGTTTTCGGTGATCTGAATACTTTGCAAGTGCAAAGGAGGGATTTGGGGTCTTTTAGACCCCCGATCCCTCCATAAAGAGTACCTGTCACCACCTATTACTGTCACAAGGGATGTTTACATTCCTTGTGACAGCAATAAAAGTGATCACATTTTTTTTTTTTTTAAAACACAATTTAATAAATATAAAAATTAATAAGACATTTTTTTTAAACCGCCCCGTCACCACGAGCTTGTGCAGCAAAGAAAACGCATACGGAAGTCGCACCCGCATATGTAAACGGTGTTCAAATCACACATGTGAGGTATTGCCGTGACCGTCAGAGCGAGAGCAATAATTCTAGCATTAGACCTCCTCTGTAACTCTAACCTGGTAACCGTAAAAAAAAATTAAATCGTATCCTATGGAGATTTTTAGGTACCAAAGTTTGTCGCCATTCCACAAGTGCGTGCATATATAAATCATGGTATCTATTTACTCGGCGTAACATCATCTTTCACATTATACAAAAAAATTGGGATAACTAAACTGTTTTGTGTTTTTAAAATTCATGAAAGTGTCCCTTTTACCAAAAAATTGAGTTTAAAACACAGCTGCACAAATATCGTGGGACATAAAATATTGCAACCAATGCCATTTTATTCTCTAGATTCTCTGCTAAAAATATATATATAATGTTTGGGGGTTCTACATAATTTTCTAGCAGAAAATAGTGATTTTAACTTGTAAACACCAAATGTCAGAAATAGGCTTAATCATGAAAGGGTTAAAAGCTAAATTTGGTATTGTATGTATTCATGACACAACAAAGTCTACTACAAAGTCATATGCATATAAAGTACAGCACTTCCCAGTGGGGCATTAGTCCACACCCAACACGTTTCAAGATAATTCCTTTGTCCTCTTCTTTGGGGGTGTATAAAAGATCCTGGGTCTAAAAAAATGAATCATGCCATAATATTAAGAACTTGCAACTACATAACATCCAGTATAGATCGCCTTATATAATACAACATAGTGTACTTACATGCAGTGTAACAGACACAGTTAGCCAGTAAACAAGAAAAATCCCCACCTTGTTCAAACAGAAAAAGTTTTGAAACATTGGAAGGATTTTTTTTTGTTTCAGAACTAATTGCAAGATGTTCTCACATTCTAACTTTAAAGCCTAAGTGTAACTAAAATACAAACTGAAAAATCAGCACAAGGGGCATAACTTACAGTCAGTAGGATGTGTCCCTTGTGTTGATTCCTCTTCTATTAGTAGAAATCCTCCTGCGTTTATTCCCCCCACCACCCTTGTCACCGTAAACTTCAGGTGTGTTGGGGGCTAATACAACTAAGGGGCTGTCACAGGCTCTTTTTAAGAGAGCCCAACTATGCCTGCCCTTTCCATCCAGCTGCTCTGTTCAAAAAAGCTTCTAAAGCTTCTATGTGATCTAAGAATGGAGGACCGGTGGATAATTGATAGCTCCACCCCCTCCATTCATAGGTTCAGTTTTATCCATAGAAGCTTTAGTACAGCTTCTATGACTGGAGCATCTGGGCAGATAGGGCGGGCATGCTCAGGCTTGGAGCTGCTGCCAGAAGATTATGCCAGCTGGGTGGGAGGGCATGAACAGAGGAGGATTTTTATTAACATAGGAAGAATCAGCACAAGGGACACATCCCGTATGACCATAAGTTATGTCTCTTGTGCTGATTTTTTCTGGGTTTTATTTTAGCTACAGTAGACATCAATTCTTTACTGACTTGAAAATGGCATGAATTAAAAATATTTTAACCACATTAATATGAGCCAGGAACAGAACTTCAGTATTTTGATGGTATTTCATACTATAGATTTATGCAATAGAAATAGATTTTTCTTTGCCATCATTCCTAAACTTGCCTTCTTGTGGCATTTCTTGTCAATTTTACTTGTCCATTCAGCCTAGTAAGCATCCAATCTGGAGCAGCCACAAGTCCTCAACTTAAAGCGATGTTCCAGCGGTAAAAAAAATTGTTTAAAAGTCAGCAGCTAAAAAAAAGTAGCTGCTGACTTTTAATAAGGACACTTACCTTTCCAGGGTGCCCGCGATGTCGGCCACCGAGGCCGACCCGTCCCTCGGCTCTCGGTTCCCACTGCCGCCATCCTCACTAAGGGAAGCAGGCAGTGGAGCCGTGCGGCTCATGCACGAGTCGCACGGCGCTTTGTGAATGAGACTTGTGTTAGGTGTTAGGAAACACACAGATCCCAGAACAGCGTGCCCCATTACCCAGAAGACAGCGCGAGGAGGAGAGAAGACCGAAGATCACCGCGGAGTAGGAAGGAGGCAGATTAGGAAGACTGCATAGCAACAGGGATTTCTGGTAATGTAAAACATTTTTTTTTCAACATTTTTTTTTTCAACATTTTTTTTTCAACATTTTTTTTTCAACATTTTTTTTTTTTACATTTTTTTAAGAATATTAATGCTGTTTTTTTTTTTTTTTTTTTTTAGGGTGGCCCTCCACTTTAATAAACAAGTCTATTTTTAATGTATTGTCGATTTCCTTGTAGGTGCAATTGCACTTAAAGTGATTCTAAACAAACATTTATTTTCCTTTAAAATAACAAACATTTTATACTTACATGCTCTGTGCAATGGTTGTGCACAGAGCAGTCCCAATTCTTTTCTTCTTGTGTCCCTCCTGGCTCCTCCCCCCATCTGGGTGTCAGTCCCCGCTCCTGAGCCTCACTGTCTGTGTCTACTGACACAGACAGCGGGACTCTGCCTTTGCTCCCTTGTCACTGGATGTGATTGACAGTAGCAGGAGCCAATGGCTTCTGCTGCTGTTTCCGAGCCAATGAGGAGTGAGAGTGCAGAGAGAGCTTACAAAAGGAAAGGAGCCAGGGGTACTTTTGGGGGACCCAAGAAGAGGAAGACTTTAAGCTGGCCATTTACAGTTCCTGATGAACCAGAAAGTCCATTGATGGGTGACCCTGTCCACCACCCTCACACCTGGCATTATTGATTGAGAAATTGATGGAATCAGTTGGAAAGCCATTGGCCAACCTGTGCCTGCATCCAATTAGATGCTGCACTGTTTTGGTATCTTGGCAACTAGTAGTGCTTTCTGCCAAATAAACAGCCATAGCGGAAGATTTGTCTGTCCAGATTTTAGTGTGGCTGGAAGAATCTGTCAGATATTTTTTATTGACCCTAATCTACTGTATGTGTGTATTGCCAGCCTTAGCTGAATTCATAGTAAAATAAAGATTTTAATAATTTTGATTAACATATGAGTGAAATCTAGTGTGTCCTTATTGCCCCACCGCAATATACAGATCATCAATATACCTTCCTTACCACATGACCCAGTCATGGATTGGGTTAAAGTGGCAGCTTATCAATAATTATTATATAGTTGACTTATGGCTGAACACATCTGTATTATTTCTCTGAACAGTTGGTTATAGTCAGCAGAGCACATAGTGATAGCTATTATCTACTGAAGTGATAACTAAGTAAAGACAGCCCAATATTTTATGCTATCATAGGGATGATTGCATACTGTATTATTATATTATAAATGAGTACATTAATTAGGTATCTCTTTATAGTGTTTTCCAATCTTATGCTGAATAGTCTTTACACTTCAGGGGCTCAAGTAATAAACTCTTCATGCACTGTTTACTGTCAGGATCCAGTTTTTGGTAATGAGCAGTTCATTTATATTATTGACATTTATTAAGCGCTTAGAATAGAGTGTTAGCTGTAAAATCAATATCAGTTCGATCTGACACACTGGGAAAGCTAAATTTGAAAATTAAATAATGTTAGGAAAGTAGCAGCATGTATAGAAATGCACAGTATTGAAGAAGAAATAAATTTAGGACTAAACAAAGCCTGGTAGAGGTGTAAATTTCTATTGTTGATAGGAAAAAGGATGGAGGTACGAGAAGAAAGCTGGAGGGAGAATACAAGGGCCTGACAATGCTCCTGTAGGGAAAATAATAAATAGATCATTTTTTTCTGCAAAAATATATGCATTTTCTTTCCATTCCTGAGACTTTGGACACAAAGTAGCATGACAAGTCGCAGCTCATTGTTTTCAATTTATCGGCACCAGCTTAGATCAGTCCGACTTAAAGTCACAGCAACTTTGAAAAGGTTCCTGCACTACTTTGATGCAACGTTTGATGCAACTTAGTGACAGAGAGTGTAAAGTGGGATCAAAGTTATGCTTCAAAGTCACAGTTGAAATTGTGTGACTTTGGAGTCGCACAAGATTGAAAAGAGCCTAAAGGGAACTAAGCCTTTAAAGAGGAAGTAAACCCTGATGGGTTTTACTTCC
Source organism: Lithobates sylvaticus (assembly GCA_028564925.1). Classification (NCBI taxonomy): domain Eukaryota; kingdom Metazoa; phylum Chordata; class Amphibia; order Anura; family Ranidae; genus Lithobates; species Lithobates sylvaticus. The sequence goes on along the minus strand of CM053028.1, from coordinate 116,540,120 downwards.
TCTTTGTTTCCCTGCAAAGGTAAAGCATAATGGGCTACTATACATCGCATAGTAGCCCATTATGTGTCACTTACCTAGGTTCCCCATTGAAAACTTCTGTTTGATGAAACGTGTCTGGCGGAAGGCACGTAGTGACATCACCACGCTATTCGACTAGGAGGACAGGCTCCATTTCTGTATGCCGGCCGGCATTTTCTTTTATATGCATTCTACTACTACGCAATTGTAAGTGCAACTTTTAATGAATAAATTTGATATACGTTTTGAACATACTACACTATGGTAGTCCTTTTTTTTTTCCTGAGCAATTCATGAAAGTGCACTGACATCCGGACGGACATAGTATAAAGTTACACGGTTTCTATCTGTGTTGTGGACATCTGCAAGCTTAAAGGCCCTAGGCTGGGTTAAGCCAACCGCCTTTAATGCTTGCCATCTGGTAAGCACAATCTACATACATACGGTGATCGGCACTTTTTGAAGTTCATGCATGTGCACTGTGGTGTTCAATAACCAGAGGCTTCAGTATTTATATTCCCTGTGACCATTCTGGCAACATTTTCCTGGGACTTTGTGGGTCTATGGACATTATTGTACCAATTTTATAGCGCAGCTTTTCTGATTTTATGTGTCACTTACCTGACACAGGAGCCTGCGATGTCACCGCTGTCCCCTCTTCCACAAAGCTTCCATCTTCCTTCTGGGTATAGCGGCTCCGGCGCTGTGATTGGCCCGAGCCGCGATGACGTCACTCCTGCGCATTTGCGTGGGAGCCGCTACTACTGGCATGATCGCCGTTAGCAACGGCACGCTCAGTGCACCTGCGCGCTGCTGTCTTTTGCAAATATCTCCTAAACCGTGTAGGTTTAAGAGATATTTCTTGCACCTACAGGTAAGCCTTAATCTAGGCTTACCTGTAGGTAAAAGTGGTCTGTAAGGGTTTACAACCACTTTAGGTTCAGGCTAGCTAGGAAATATATTTCAGGGCTTGTTGACCCACTTTCATTTAGAAAGAAAGTTAAAAAGTTAAATTCAAACACAACAAAAAGGTTACCCTGTCAGGGTGTTCAGCATTCCTCTTTTGATGCTACACAGCAACATAATTGCTTCCTTCAGCCTCCTGGCCTGTTCTGGCATCTCTGGCCTCATGACAGTTAACATTCATAGCATAGCTTGAATACAACTGTTTTGGGAAATAGTTAAATTGATTGGTTTAGTTCCACTTTAATAGGCCAAGCTGTGCAGCAAAGGCCGCAGTTAGACCCCTTTCACACTGAGGCAGTTTTCAGGCATTTTAGAGCTAGAAATAGCGTTTATAAAGCACCTGAAAACTGCCTCCCATTCTCTGCAATGTGTACTTTCACACTGGGGCGGTGCGCTTGCGGGACGTTAGAAAAAGTCCTGCAAGCAGCATCTTTGGGGGAGGGTTGGGAGCGCTATTAATAGAGCCCCCAAAATGCCCCTGCCCATTGAAGTGAATGAGCAGCGCTTCCAAAGTGCCTTAAAAGCAATTTGAAAGCGCCACAAAATGTATTTTTTGGTTTTTTTTTTAAGGTCCCATTGTCACACGACCTTAAGAAAAAAGACACCCCGGTACTGCCCAAAAAAGCGACACTAAAACGTGGCACGGCGCTACAGTGTAAAAAGGGGTCTAATGCCGGGTTTTCCGTCTGAAAAATCTTGGATGTTTTTTCCGACGGAATTCCGCTCAAGCTTGGCTTGCATACACACGGTCACACAAAAGTTTGCTGAACTTTCGACCGTCAAGAACGCAGTGACGTACAACACTACGACGAGCCGAGAAAATTAAGTTCAATGCTTCCGAGCATGCGTCAAATTGTTTCCGAGCATACGTAGGAATTTTGCACGACCGACCGAAAAATTGAGAACCTGCTCTCAACCATTTGCTGGCTGGAATTCAGCCAGCAAAAGTCCAATGGAGCATACACACGGTCGCATTTTCCAACCAAAAGCTCTCATCTGACTTTTGCTGGTGGAATTTCCGATCGTGTGTACGCGGCATAAGGCTTGGTTCACACCTATGCCATTTGCTTCTGTTTCTGCAGTGCTTTTTGTGATGCATTTTGTGTTTTTGACACATTTTTTTATGCATTGTGCGCTTTGCATTTTTATGCTTTTTGTTGGGGTAGATTTGTTGTTGGGTGGATTAAAAAACACAAATTGTGGCAAAATTGCAGCAAAAACACACAACATGCTTTTCTGCAGCTTCTCCATTGAAGTCTTTTGAACTTTGTTTACTTTTAAAAAAAAAAACCCTGACCCTTTCCTAAAAATCCAGTGACTGAAAAAAAGCATAGATGTGAAACCATGTTAAATGGACTGTAGTACTTTTCTGCAAAAAGCATTAAAAAATGCATAGGTGTGAACTGAGCCTTAGAGGGTTAAGACAAACCATTTACCACTGACAGGGGTGCTTACAATGGTCAACTATTATTTTTTTAGGTAAAACCATTATCTCAAAAAAATAAAAATAAACGAATACTGTCACTGTTTAAAAAGTGTTAGCTAGAGTTGTTAGTCACTAATGTAACGTCCGCTTGAATCTACAAGTCTATCCAACACTACCTTCTCCACTGGCACTGTTCCATGTCTGGTCTTTTGGGATTTGTTAAGAGGACCCCAAATCATTTTTATTAAAGGGTTAGTACACCATTTATAAAAAAAAAGAGATGTGAGCCCAAAGCTCATTTCTAGTTGCCACCCAGGGTGGACAGCGAATGGGTCTGCCTTTTGTTCATCTCCATTACATTCGGAATGGAAAGATTAGTAGTTTACTTAAGAAAGGTAAAAAAAAAATTCCATTTTGCTCACGGGAATTGACAGGGAAACTGCATTTCTGGCAAGATCAATTGGTATTTTCTGTAATATAGCATAGAAGTTCCGCCAGGCATTCTATTCAACCCCAGTGTAAGCTAAATGAAAATGTACAGAAAAAAACTTTTAACCACTTACTCACTGGGCACTTAAACCCCCTTCCTAACCAGACCAATTTTCAGCTTCAGTGCTCTCACATTTTGAATGACAATTACTCAGTCATGCAACACTGTACCCAAATTAATTTTGTGTCCTTTTTTTTCACACAAATAGAGCTTTCTTTTGGTGGTATTTAATCACCGCTGGGTTTTTTATTTTTTGCGCTATAAATCAAAAAATACAGAAAATTCTGTAAATTTTTTTGTTTCTATTAAAAATGTATTGCAGAGTATTGGAGAGTATTGGCAGAGTATTGCAGTGTTGCACAGTGGTGGCAGAGTATTGCACAGTGGTGGCAGAGCAGTGCAAAGTGGTGGCAGAGCATTGCACAGTGCTGGCAGAGTATTGCACAGTGGTGGCAGTGTAGCTGTCACTGACCAGCGCTGTGGGCACTACACATCCAGCCCACAGCGCTGGTCCCATCTCTCCCCCTTTCCGCTTCTCCCCTCTCACTGTACCGATCGGTACAGAGAGGGGAGGGAGGAACCAGCGCCATGGCGTGACGCCGGTTTGTGTACATGTGATCGCTCCGTCATTTGACGAAGCGATCACGTGGTAAACAGCCGATATCAGCGGCCGTTTACCGTGATCCGTGATGCGCCGGATCATACATTTGGTGGTGTTTTTTCTTTCATCCTGTAGAAGCAACTCTGTTAGCCTACAGTGGTGTGAAAAAGTGTTTGCCCCCCTTCCTCATTTCCTGTTCCTTTGCATGTTTGTCACACTTAAGTGTTTCGGAACATCAAACCAATTTAAACAATAGTCAAGGACAACACAAGTAAACACAAAATGCAATTTGTAAATGAAGGTGTTTATTATTAAAGGTGAAAAATCCAAACCATCATGGCCCTGTGTGAAAAAGTGATTGCCCCCTAAACCTAATAACTGGTTGGGCCACCCTTAGCAGCAACAACTGCAACCAAGCGTTTGCGATAACGTGCAATGAGGCTTTTACAGCGTCCTGGAGGAATTTTGGCCCACTCATCTTTGCAGAATTGTCCTAATTCAGTTACATTAGAGGGTTTTCGAGCATCAACGGCCTTTTTAAGGTCATACCACAACATCTCAATAGGATTCAGGTCAGGACTTTGGCTAGGCCACTCCAAAGTCTTCATTTTGTTTTTCTTCAGCCATTCGGTGGTGGACTTCCTGGTGTGTTTAGGATCATTGTCCTGCTGCAGAACCCAAGTTCGTTTCAGCTTGAGTACACGAACAGATGGTCGGACATTCTCCTTCAGGATCTCTTGGTAGACAGCAGAATTCATAGTTCCTTTTATCACGGCAAGTCTTCCAGGTCCTGAAGCAGCAAAACAGCCCCAGACCATCACACTACCACCACCATATTTTACTGTTGGTATAATGTTCTTTTTCTGAAATGCAGTGTTCCTTCTATGCCAGATATACTTGGACACACACCTTCCAAAGAGTTCCACTTTTGTCTCATCGGTCCACAGAATGTTGTCCCAAAAGTCTTGGGGATCATCAAGATGTGTTGTGGAGATATTGAGACGAGCTTTGATGTTCTTTTTGCTCAGCAGTGGTTTTCTCCTTGGAACTCTGCCATGCAGGCCATTTTTGCCCAGTCTTTTCCTGATGGTGGAGGCATGAACGCTGACCTTAACTGAGGCAAGTGAGGCCTGCAGTTCCTTGGACGTTGTTGTGGGGTCTTTTGTGACCTCTTGGATGAGTCGTCGCTGCGCTCTTGGGGTAATTTTGGGCGGCCGGCCACTCCTTGGAAGGTTCACCACTGTTCCATGTCTTCGCCATTTGTGGATAATGGCTCTCACTGTGGTTCGCTGGATTCCCAAAGCTTTGGAAATGGCTTTATAACCCTTTCCAGACTGATAGATCTCAATTACTTTCTTTCTCAATTGTTCCTGAATTTCTTTGGGTCTCGGCATGATGTGTAGCTTTTAAGGATCTTCTGGTGGACCTTACTGTGTCAAGCAGCTCCTATTTAAGTGATGCCTTGATTGTGAACAGGTGTGGCAATAATCAGGCCTGGGTGTGGCTAGAGAAATTGAACTCAGGTGTGGACAACCACAGTTATAGTATGTTTTAACAAGGGGGGCAATCACTTTTTCACACAGGGCCATGATGGTTTGGATTTTTTTTCACCTTTAATAATAAACACCTTCATTTACAAATTGCATTTTGTGTTTACTTGTGTTGTCCTTGACTATTGTTTAAATTGGTTTGATGTTCCGAAACACTTAAGTGTGACAAACATACAAAGGAACAGGAAATGAGGAAGGGGGCAAACACTTTTTCACACCACTGTATGTGTCCATGCACTTTTAGGCATTTACAGGCATATTTGTAGAGGAGCGTTTACAAGGCTGAAAAAAACCCACCGTCACAAGTATGTTTTTGAGAGGCGCTTTCAGGCAAAAGAAACGCTTGACGAGCCTAAGCACACGTAAACGCAGCATTTTGGTATGTCAAGAGTTTTTAAGTGTACATTTTTTCTAGTGTTTTGGGGAAAAACACTAATAAACGCAAACACACGCAAACGCGCCTAAATGTATGTACAAAATGCTTCCTTGGGAGAGTTTTTTATGTTGCTTTTTCATTCCATAGCATTGCATAGCAATTCAACCATTGAAAGTACATCTACATTCATTCTGTGTGAATGAGGCAAAAATAGTGTTATTATGCTATTTGCTGTGATATTCAAATGTTTTTCATTGATTTAAAATACTGAATTTGACCACTAGATGATGCTCAGTGTCATAGTAATTTTATGTAAGTGGGTGTGGCAGAAGCAGCTGTATAAGAGGAGGGTTAAATGTAAACAATTAATTGTAAACAATTAGTGCGCTCTTATCAACCTTAATTAAATGTACAGTTTTCCTTGAAAAATAAATAAATGGTGTTCTCCTTGATAAATAAATATAAATAAATAAATGAATATGTGCAAAATACAATGTATAAATATGTGCAAAATGCAATGCAGCATAAGTAAATGCAATGTGTAAATACGTGCAAAAATGCAGTGCAGTAAAATAATCCCAAATCAAATATATTTGCTGCAATGTGTCACCTATACTAAGGACACTTAGAGACTCAGCTTAAAATATCTCTACAAATTCCCTTGAGAAAGTCACGTGACCTGTGACGCAACGTGTTGGGAGGAGGAGCCAGTGACATCACTCCAGTGTTCTGAACAGCACGGAGATGAAGTGAGGAGGAGCAAGGCTGTGAGCCTACGAGCCTGACTGTTAAAACACACGCTCGGTTGAAGCTGGGTACATGTGAGCGAATCTATTGAGTTTACACACACAGCTTGGTGTACATAGTACATAGTGGTGAGTGATGATCTTTTGTTTTCTTTCTGCTCTTTTGGAAATTGGTATCCCTTAGCAAAAGTATAACTACTAGATACTGAGGAAAGAGAAACTAGATATTTTGAGGAGGGAACAAGACACCTGAAGGGGGTGTTTTTACTACCATTTCTTCCACTAATTGAAGCCAATTGATCAGCATGTGTATGTGAACTTTTGTATTGATTGGCATGTGTATGTGAACTTTTGTAGAGATCTTTTAAGCTGAGTCTCTAAGTGTCCTTAGTATAGGTGAAACATTGCAGCAAATATATTTGATTTAGGATTATTTTACTGCACTGCATTTTTGCACGTATTTACACTTTGCATTTACTTTTGCTGCATTGCATTTTGCACATATTTATACATTATATTTTGCACATATTTATACATTATATTTTGCACATATTTATACATTGTATTTTGCACGTACTCATTTATTTATATTTATTTATCCAGGAGAACACCACATTTATTTATTTTTCCAAGGAAAACTGTACATTTAATTAAGGTTGATAAGAGCACACTAATTGTTTCCAATTAATTGTTTACATTTATCACTTATCTCCAAAGTGTGGGAGCACTTGTATATTGGTTGCAGCTTTATCATTTAGGTATCTTTTTTAAGTTATTTTTCCCAGAATTTGAATCATATCAGCGCTTTAGTATTTTATCATTTATGTGTAAGAGAAGTATTTTTTCTTGATTTCTTTTTTCTCTTAAAGGGGTTGTAAAGTCAGAAGGTTTTCTTTATCTTAATGCATTCTACGCATTAGGATAAAAAGCCTTCTGCGAGCAGCAGCCACCCTCAGCCCCCCTAATGCTTACCTGAGCCCCATCTCTGTCCAGCATTGTCCACAAGTGTCTCGGCCATGCGAGACTCTCCTTCCTGATTGGCTGAGACACCACATTGATGCCATTGGCTCCCGCTGCTGTCAATCAGTTAGGTAGCCAATCAGGAGAGAGGGGGTGGGGCTGGGCCACAACTCTGTGTCTGAATGGACACAGGGAGCTGTGACTCAGTTTGGAGATTTGAACAGGGCAGGTAAGTATAACATGTTTGTTATTATTATAGAAAAAAAAAACAAGACTTTACAATCACTTTAAGGCCACTGTCACACTGAGGCGCTTTACAGGCGTTTTAGCTCTAAAAATAGCGCCTGTAAAGCGCCTCTCCTGTCACTTCAGTGCGAAAGCCAGAGTGCTTTGACACTGGAGCGGTGCTAGAAAAAGTCCTGCAAGCAGCATCTTTGGGGCGGTGGAGGAGCGGTGTATACACCGCTCCTAGACCGCCCCTGCCCATTGAAATGAATGGGCAGCGCTGCCAAAGAGCCTGAAAAGTGCTTCAGCAGCGGCACTACACGGGGGGTATTAAGCCTTTTTTTGGCTGCTAGCAGGAGTTAAAAGCACCTCACTAAGGCTCGATTCACATCTATGCATTTTGCTTTTGAGCGTTTTTGCAGTGCTTTTTGCGGTGCTTGCTGCGTTTTTGGACACGCAATTTTACCGCGTTTTGCGTTTTTTTTTAATACAGTTATATACAGTGTAAAAAAAAAATTCAACAAAAACGCAAATCGCGGCAAAATCGCGGCACTTGCGTTTTGGATGGGGGTCCATTGACTTCTATTACATGCAAAACGCTGCATTTTGCATGAAAAAAAGTCCACAAAAATGCATTGATGTGAACATGTTCCATAGGAACCCATGTTAAAAAATTTCCCTGCATTTCTGCAAAATGCAAAATGCATCAAAAAAACGCGCTAGTGTGAATGGAGCCTAACAGCCGAAAAACGCAGCTAAAACAACAGTAAATCTCCTCTAAAACTAGCGGGGCTTTACCGATGATGCTCTCACTGCCCCAGTGCAAAATTAGCCTAAGGACGTTTTTCAATTTTTTTCAATTTGCTTTAATATTTTCAAACTATTTGGTCCCTGTGAGGTCTGAACTTGAGAACTATGGCCTGCACAGCATGGTGACAGATCTCTGCTAATTACTGAAATGCCATAGCTGTATTTCATAAGTAAAACCTGATTAGCATAAATGTTTTCTAAACTCCCTTTTGATAATAATGGCAATAAATCAAAATGCTGCAGTTTCACTTCAAGGCCAATGACAAGTTCAGGATAAAGAGATACTCCTGTGAACTAGGGCATTATTAGCAGTACTACTGTGTAACAATCTAAGTGTAAGCAAATTATAATAAACTAATATTTCTCCGACCACCGTGTGCAGTGTTCTCTGTGCTGTTGTTGTAATGTAATGATTTATTTTGTGCTATTACATCTACAAGTGAAAAATGGAGAACGTAAGCTACCAAAGAATAGCAAAGTAAAAATCTCAAAGCACGATGAATGAGAAACTAAGAGAATGCTAGAACAAATCAAACTGCAATATATTTTTCTTCGCACTTCTAAAATGGGATAATTCATCAGTCATGTGGTCCAGACTTTGATTGCGTATTATTATGCAAGGAGAAAATTCCATTACCACTTTTGTGTTAGAGCTTTGGCTGTGCATTTTAAAGCTACAGTATATGTAGAGTAATTTATATTCCCTTTGGGTTTATCATTTAGAACAGTTAGATTAGTACGTAAAACATAAATAGAAAATATGTCTGACCTTCATCAAATAATCTTGTCCAGTATATGATCAAACCTACCAAGATAGTTAAGGTAGTGTACATTCTAAATCTCAGACATGGGATGGCTCCTCTCTGATCTCTCTTCGAACCGTGCATGAGCAGGCTGAATGTACCAAGTTAATTGATCTATCAACTTGGGTACAACCAGCCTGCCAGATTTTGCTTGTGATTATTGCTAGCCGGCTGGTAGCCATAATCACTGTCTTCTCCCGGCAGGGACGGCTTCCCCTGCCCCCCCCCCCCCATGCTGGGAGAAGACAATGGCTTGGCAGGAGGGATTCCCATATCATCATTGTGTTGTTGGGGGGATAGAGCCAATTGAAGCAGTGGTTACAGGAAATAAATTTGTATGTATGGCCTGCCTAAGGGGCATTCACACCTGCGAATGCACCCGCACTGCAATTAGAGAACCCCAGCAGAGGTTCACGCAATTAGCTGCAGGAAGCTTCCCCAATAAATGCAATGTAAGCAATCAACCCTGGATGAAGGCAGTCTGCATCCAGCGCCGATCAATCGCATGTGATCTTTGCATACACGATTAGCTGTGGCAGCCTTCTATTGCTTTTAAAGGTACTGTCTGCCACAGCTAATGGGAGGACCCCTTGCTGGGGTTCTTGCATCTGCTCGCAATGCACCCTAAGCCGACACAACAACCTCCTGGGATATTCCCCCCCCCCCCCCAGCACACTGCAGGTGACTCATAGCCTCAGCTCTGTATGTTTTCTATGAGGCTGTGTACAGGGGAGAGTTCTCGGCTTACATCTATGCTCTGCAGTGTGGCTGATGTCATATCCCTGCCCCTACTTTCTGCTGCTGAGAAAATCCCAATGAGCTGTGTGTTTTAGAAGGCTCTAAAGGAGAAATTGCTACATATAAACAGGTACAACTTATGAGGAAGGATTTGTTTCATCTCTGTGTATCAGCTTGGGCTAGTCCAGGGGTGGACTGACAACACTCAGGGCCCCTGGACCAAATAAAGCAAGGGCCCCCTGTCAGGCGTTTCCGATTACTGGCTCCTGGCCCTGACCATGACCCACCCCTGGGATCCTCCCGCAATTTCTTCACATTCAACAATAAACAAAATACAGGAAGTGAAGCAGGCAACTCTAATGGGACCTGGAGAGGGTCTCTCTCTAACAGAGGCCCTCTCAGTGACCATTAGAGAGTCTGTTAGAAATCATACCCTCCAGGCTCCATTAGAAACTACAATAGAGTCTAATGGGACCTGAATGGGGTCTCTCTCTAACAGTGTCCATTAAAGAGTCTCTTTTAGAGAGAGACCCCCCTCCAGGATCCATTAGTGACTACAAAGAAATTGGCACTGTGTAGCGCTTCTCTTACCTGGAGGGGGCCTCTTTCTAACAGAGTGTACAGTGAACACCTTCACTATGGGTACTGTAGCTGTGGCTGGCTCCCGCGTCCTCTGTGGCTGGCTGGCTCCCCATACTCTGGCTGTCTGGCTCCCACGTCTTCTGTGGCTGGCTGACTCATCTGGGGCTGGCTGACTCATCTGGGTGGCTGGCTAGCACCCTGCTATGGCTGACTGGCTCCCTGGTGTGGGTCACCTTGGGTGGCTGGCTGGCACCCTCTGGGCCTGCTGCAACCCTTCTTAGTCCTGGGCTGGCTTTTTCTACCCGAGCCAGGCTGGGGCCCCCTTCCTATGATGATCATCATGCGCGCTGGGGTCCGGCCAGGCCTGAAAAAGATGGTCTCCGCGGGCCCGTTCCAGCAGGCGGCGCCGGCCAGCCCCCTTCTGCAGTCGGGCCCTCAGACCAGGGCTGAAGTGCCCGACTGTTCAGTCCGCCCCTGAGCTAGTCACTTCATTGGGTATATATTAGATTTTACAACCACTTTAAGGTTTTCTATGTTAGATCCAATCTAATTATTTTGAGGTCCACATATACAGTATCTGACTCTGTCTAACTCCATTTTGTCTAACTCCATTTAGAGGGTGTTTTGGACACTGAATAGTGTTTTGTGTCTAATAATTATATTACTGCTACTAAAGGGTTTGTGTTGAAAATGTTGAGGGATGAATTTTATGTGACTTGACATAATAAAGTTACACTGTATAAATGAAGGATTATAATACAGTGTGACAGTTCTACATGTGCTCTGCATTTTTCTTTTTATTCTACATCAACATAAACATCCTGGCACACTTTTTTTTTTCCAGTAGTACATTTATGAACAGATCATCTGCCGAAAGGCCTCATCCAAATATTCTAACTGCCAAAACATTCTGACAAATACTTAAATCTACCCTCCACATAAAGTAAACAGACTGCATGCCACTGCACCCTCAAATAATTCTTGTGCAGGTTGCCCAGTCCTCTCCTGACCTTTGCATGTGATGTTTGAATCAGTCTGGTATGTGAATTTGTAAAGCCACTTTGATATGGCAGTGGTTTTTATTGTTTATACTGTGATTTAAGAAATGATAACTCAAGCAATTATTTGACATATATTTATACCATGCCTTAAACAAATGTTTTTGTGAACAGTGAATAGAATTCCTGGATACATTCAGCCTTCGTTCTGTGCAATATAAGCAATTTGATTCACATTATATAAATATATATGCATTCTGTATTTGTGGTTCATACACCAACAAATTAATTAACACCTATTCCCTAAAACGTTGTATTAGCATTTCTTTAAAGCTCAAATGTACATAAATTGCTGGATCATTGACAAAACAGATAAGCAATGTATTTCGCCTTTTGAAATTCTTCAAGCAAGGGGCCAGCAGTGTAATCTATCATCTATGACAGAACTGGGGTGGGCTGTTTAGTAGGCAATAAAATGACTTTCTCAGCAACTATAAAGTAGATAAGATACTGCATTTAAATACTGCCATTATGCCTTGTAAAAATAACATTCCTTTATTAGGCTCTTCAAAAATAAGGCAAACTTGATAACAGATAAAAAGATATGCCTATAGTAAGTATATTAGGGAAATCTCTTCTCTCCAAACTGAGGTTAAAAAGAAATGAATTCCTTATATTTGCATTGCTTATGGGCCAAAGCAATTTTTGCATTTCTGCTATATGCCTAGTGACTCAGGAAAATCTTCCAATGGGGACACTAATTGAGGTGATCTGGAGGTCCCCAAGGGATTCCCTTAATTTGCAGGGATTTCCTCTCACTTCCTATTTGGCTATGGGACAGGAAGTGAAAGGAAATCTCCACAATTGAACGCCGGTACTGGGGGTATGTGTAGGCAATTGGGCGGCAGCGCAGCGGAGTCTGCTTGTCAGTTTTACACATAATACTGATGGCTGATGATTAAAGGGGTTGTGAAGGCAGAAGGTTTTTTATCTTAATGCGTTCTGTGTATAGCAACCCCCCTAACACTTACCTGAGGTCCCTCTCTGTCCAGCGATGTTCACGAATGTCTCAGCCATCCGAGATTCTTCTTCCTGATTGGTTAAACACAGAAGCGGCGCCATTGGCTCCCGTGGCTGTCAATCAAAGTCAGCTAGCCAATCAGGGGAGAGAGAGGGGGAGGGCCAGCTCAGGGCTCCATGTCTTAATGAACACAGGGAGCTGTGACTCAGCTTGGGTGCCCCCATAGCAAGCTGCTTGTTGTGGGGGCACTGAACAGGACGGAGGGGCCAGGATCACAGAAGAGGGACCCAAGAAGAAGAGGATCTAGGCTGCTCTGTGCAAATCCACTGCAACAGAGGTAAGTATATATTTATAGGATGAGCCTATAACTTAATTTTAACCCTTTCACTGCCAGGCTCTGTGCTCCATTTTTACCCTCAGGTGGCCAGACCTTCTTTGCAATTTTTCCTATGCTTTTTTATTTTTCCCTTATAGCTTTCAAAGTTTGTAAAAGACCCCCCAAACCCCAATATATTTTCTGAAAGCACCTGACCAGTAGAATAAAAAGAAGGTGCTACTGATTTCTAAGGTCCCACGATATTAGCGCAAATGTTTATCAAAACAGTAGTATTTTTACAAAAAATCCACTAAAATCATGATTAGCAGATAAATACACAGCAAATTTTACAAAATTCCTACTAAATATAAAAGCGTAACCTGTATTGAGTTAATAAATAACAAATATTTGTAATTTTTACATTTCTCAAAAAATCTGAAAGTTTTCATTTTTCCCTTACAGCTTTCAGAATTTGTGAAAGACCCCCCAAAACCATATATTTTCTGAATGCATATGACCTCTAGAAAAAAAGAAGGTGCTACTGATTTTTTTAGACCCTGCGGTATTTGCACAAATGTTTATTAAACCAATATATTCACAAAAAATACACTAAAACCATTATTAGCAGATAGAAATACAGCTAATTTTACACAATTCCTACTAAATCACTGCTAAATAGAAAAGCTTAACCTGTATGGAGTTAATAAATAACAAATATTTGTAAATATTAAATTGCGCCTTTTTGCAAAATGGTGAAAAAATTTTTTCTAAATATCTGGAGGTTTGCATTTCACGTTTTCATGTTTTAACTTACAGCTTTCATAATTTGTAAAAGACCCCCCAAACCATACATTTTCTGAAAGCACATGGCCAGTAGAATAAAAAAAAAAGGTGCTACTGATTTTTAAGGCAGCGCGATATTTGTGCAAATATTTATCAAATCAATTTCGCTAAAAATACACTAATATCATTAATAGTGCACATAAACACAACAAAATTCCTGCTAAATTGCTACTAAAGCATCATTCACATGTGGCATACTAAAGTGTACACCCATGGAGGGCCATAGGGGGCCATGTTTACACACACAACGATGCACAGGTGTTCAATGCATCCCCGTACAGTCTCATTTATGTCAATTGGGATGCAACAGCTGCACAGGCATAGCTGCTGTTCCCAATCTGACATCCGTGTGGGTACATGACCCCTATAGCAGACAGTGAGCTCAGGGACATGAATGCGCACCTACATGGATGTAAAATTGGGAGCAACTGCTCTGTTCGTGCAGGTGCTACCTCCCAAATGACATCAATCGGACTGTCTGCACAGAGATACATGGAACACCTGTCCATCCCTGTAAAGGTACGCTGTGTATGCCCTGTGTGAACAAGGACTTAGGCCCCTTTCACACAAGCAGACAATCGGGTCTGCCTGTCCGTTTTTTAGGTGGGCGCAATCGGACCACCCATTGTTCTCTATGGAGAGGCTGATGTAAATTGACATGTGTCCGTTTACACCCGCTTGCCTCCGATCCAGTCCAGTCAACTAAAAACAGACGGATGGGGATTCCATTCCCCATCCATCTAGCAGATCGGATCGGACAGTATTTGATGGAAATGGACAGGCCATCCGTTTCCATCCGACCGCCCAATAGAGAATAGCGTGCTGTGTCTGCGTGTGCTCTGCATCAGCAGAGTGGACACAGACCTGTCATCCACCTGCTCAGCAGGGATCCGCAGACAGATCCCCCGCTGAGCAGGCGGATCTGCTTGACAGAGTCCACTCCATGTGAAAGGGGTCTTGCCAGGAGCAGCCGGTCCATTAGGGGCGCAGGGGCGTTTGTATGTTTTTTTTTTCAAGCCGCATGATTAGAGCCTGAGGCTCTAATTGGCTTGAAAAGGGTTGGGCTCAGGGCGCAGAGAATTGCACCCTGAACACCCCCACTTGTGACAATAGCAAAGTAATATTGTCTTCTGGCTTCTCCTCCTGGCCAATCAGGATGGATCGGGTTGGCCAGGAGGAGAAGCTGAGGAAGCTGTCGAGGGGTGGGGGGGACCGTCCCCGTAGAGGAATGAGTGCATGGAATCTGTATAGAGATTCCATTCATTCATAAAAAGACAGTCTGATACATTGTAACACACTCACGTTTACAATGATCAGCTGTCAGTGGATATAGCAGCGATCGCTGCCTATATCCATTGTACAGGTGGGGGGCGTGGTAAACACATGATTACAAAGCCCCCCCAAGCCACAACTTCACTCCCACCACACCGTTCCCCGCCGCACTCTCCAGCCTGACAGACCATAGGAGATCTGTGCAGGGAGAAGTTACATGTGGAGGAAGGGAAAGAGATGCCGCTCAGATCGTCCATGGACACATGGGGGGGGGACACATCTGGATCCCCCCAAGCCCCCCCAAGCCACAACTTGGGGGGGGGGGGAGGGGGGTAATCAGTGCTGGGGGGAAGAAGCAGGGTAAAGGGGATAAGAGAGGAGAATGGGGGGAGTAGTTCTAAGTGAAAGTTAGCAGCGGGAGGTGGAGAGGCAGGGGACAGGGAGGCGGTGGCATGGGTGTGGGTGGTCACATTAGGGGTTAATAACACTGCTCTTCCAGTTTCAGCAGGCGGGCCTCTCGATGATGCTCCAAGAGGCCCACCCCCTCCTCCTTTCCTTGAATGGAAGGCTATGCATCATAGGATATGTGATGTACATATCCCAGGTGGCACAGCGGGCAGTGTACGCGTCATTCGCGAGTGATGTGCTTGGGGAGGTCGGACGGACTTTAAAAAAAAAGAAGTAAACAATAGAAAAAAAAAGCAATGCCCTATTCCTGCAGAGGAAGGGAGGAGTGGCAGGATCGTTCTCGGGAGGCTAAAGGTCCACTTAAGCTCTGCAGCAACTGCTCTTGCAGAGTACAACTGCACATTGCAAAGTGCACAGTGTGTTTGCCTTTAGTAAATCAACCCCAAAGTCAATGTATTTGTCTACGCAGATGCTAGCTGGAAAGTTTTGCAAGCTGCTGTTTAAAGGAGATGTCCAGCCTGAGCTCGTTTGGCTGGACTTCGCCTAAGGGTCACAGGAGTGTAATTTGTTTTGCACTTCTGTGACCCATTTTCAGCAGAGAGGGGTCTGAAGTCCGCTCTCTGCTGATGTCACTGGAATCAGTCCATCAAGTCAATGAAGTCTGGATCCACCAGGTTCCTGGACTGATGCCTGTCTCAGCCTATTAGCGATAAGCTGAGACGGCCGATCTCCACCCCTCCACAGCTCAGCACTCCAGTGAGCGTGGAGGAGCTGAGCAGGAGAGCTGCTGATTAACAGTCAGCAGCTCTCCTCTTGGGTATCTGTGAGAACCGAGCCATTGGCAATGTTTGATTGCTCGGTTCTCAGTGTAGAGACTCTGGGGGACAGATGCAGCATCGTCCCATGCTGCATCCACCTAGGTAAGTATAAAAGGGGGGAACCCCCCATACTTCTCTTGTAATGCTCTGGTTTTGTTTGTTTTGTTTTTGGTATACCCGTCTCTCTGTTTGGCCCATCCCTACTTTGTTTAATTACCATCAAGATTTTAGGGTCTTTTGACACAAGCTTGTCCCTAATATGGATTCCGCTTGCTCAGTGGGGGATCGATCTGCTGATCCCCGCTGAGCAAGCGGATGACAGGTCTGTCTCCGCTCACTGTGCTGGGACGGACCTGTTAGAGCCCCGCTCTCCTCTATGGGAGACCGCCTGTCTGTTAGAAAATAGGGTTTCCATCCATCTGGATTTCATGGACAGGATTGGATTGCATATCGACGGATGTCAGCGGACATGTCACCGCTGACATCCGCCGCTCCATAGAGGTGAATGGAGCGACCGATCAGGTCCGCTTGAAAAAGAGACAGGCAGTCCTGATCGGAGTGCCCGTGTGAAAGGTGAGTACAGAAATATTACTTTTGCTTGCTGTGATCATGTGGAAGCTACCCTTACCCTGTTGGCATAATATAACATAGGGATAACATGGAGAAGGTAGCTGGTTTCTTTGAAAGCTGTTCTCGAAATACAAGGAAATTAAGTAAACATTTAAACTCATTATATTTAGTAAAACTAGTACTGCACATTTAGAATAAATGTACTATGTTATTAATTAAACTGGATTTTTTGTTTAATCAGTTTACTTGTGTGCCCCTACTAACGATAGGTTACACAGTCCTCTAGTTGTTTGCCAGAATATTGATGTTCGGTATCATTCAGTGCTGCGGGGCATGCATCACAGAGCATATGTTTCATCTGTAATTAAGAATGTTTACTTATCTGATCATTTTTTTTAGCTTCCTTCCAGGAACATTAATGGAAAACCATCATCTAAAACAGCAAGGTTAAATTTGTGAGGATGAATACCAGCAACAGATTAAAAAAAAAATGAGTTGCTTAAAAATAAACATGACTTTAAGGAACGGTGTGGAAACCTTGTAATGAAAGTAAATTCTCTACTCTCTAATAGTTTCCATCTGTACATAGATATTAACATTACTAACGAACGAAGTAAAAAACAGCAGTAAAACAAGTAAGAAAATAGTACTTTCTTAAAGCTGAACCCCATACAATCCTCAGATTTCCACAACTTATATGTAAATGTCATTTAAAAAAAATAAAAATCAGTGAATCCAAGTAATCTTTATTTGATAACTGATGTTTTGGTGGGGCAATGCCTCTGCACCACTTTCTTGCTTTAATACGTCAGTATGAGTGTACCCAGGAAAGTAAAATTGAAAAATTAAAAAGGGTTCAGTAATAATTTTTTGTAATAAATTATATATATATATATATATATATATATATATATATATATATATATATATATATATATATATACTGTATATACGCTATATATATGTGTGTAGTAAGTGTTGTAAAATATATGATGGAATAGATATAGAAAAAATTGATGGATTCTCAAAGTGGAACTAATTAGCAAAAAAACATTTGATATATCAGTCAGTTTGGTCATGCCTAAAGGTGATTACTGATCTTTTTCAGTAGACACTATTCCTTTTATATGGTAAAACAACTCTGTGGTTCTCATTAATTATTAATGGTTGCATACATTTTTATGCCTTGCTTGTGTAAAAGTGTATATAAACCCTTATAATAACCTTCTCTTGTTTTCTGCCTTTTGTTCTGTTAAATATACCATTAATAGTCTTTTTTGTTATATCTGTTCAGTAAGTGCAACAAAATGTCAAGTCAGAAATTTAGAGCTTTCCTGTGTTCTATGCATACATTCTGTGTTATCTCAGGAAGTTTTATCAGCCCTCCTAGTTCTTATCTTGGACTACTGAGTAGTGTGCATCTATGTTATAGAGCTAGGAGAGTGGAAGGGATTAAGTAGTTTAGCAAAAGGCAACTGGGCAGGGCTGACCCCTTTTATTCCACAGAAATGTTTGTATTATCAGCCCACACCAGGACTTTTTCTGTCAGATATTTTTCTGCACTTGCAGAATCTTTGAAGAAAAAAACATGAGGAAATATGCATATATTGAGAGATATACTGCATATGTTTTTTGTTCCACAACATGCACTTTAAATGTAAGTGATTGTAAAGTCTTGTTTAAAAAAAAAAAAAAAAAAAAATGATTTATACTTACCTCCTCTGTGCGGTTGGTTTTGCACAGAGCAGCCTGGATCCTCCTCTTCTCGGGTCCCTCTTTGCTGCTCCTGGCCCCTCCCTCTTATTGAGTGCCCCCACAGTCAGAAGCTTTCTATGAGGGGCACCTGAGCCGAGTCACAGCTCCGTGTGTCCATTCAGATAGGGAGCCCCCACCCGGCCCGCCCTCTCTATCCCCTGATTGGCTGATTCACAACCGCAGGAGCCAATGGCGCCGCTGCTGTGTCTCAGCCAATCAGGAGGAGTGTCCCGGATGGCTTTCACATTCATGGAAATTTCTGGAGAGAGATGGGGCTCAGGTAAGTAATTATTGGGGTGCTGGGGGGGCTGCTACATGCAGAAGTTTTTTTTTTATCTTAATGCATAGAATGCATTAAGATAAAAAAACCTTCTGCCTTTACAACCCCTTTAAGACTACATTACCATGAATATGTTACTTGGAAAAACAAAAATAATAACTTGTAGCCCAGAAAATCTCTTGAATGCTTAGAGCAGTACAGAACATTTTAAGCTGACAAGTTTGCTGAGTTTGTGATAGGGAGAGAGAATGGAAATGGAAATGATGACTACAGCATCAATGCTTGGTGAATGCTGCAGCCCAGTTTTCCGTGAGCAGAAACTGAATTGTATGCTTTAATGAGTCCTCTTGTACTGAACCGTTTGGCTTAATACATTTTACCGGTCATCTGGGGGTATCCAGTACGCATGAGAAATAAGCATATGGCTGACCATTTTGTATGAACAATACTTAATATGTTAGGAAATATTGTTATGTAGAGATAGAATAGAAGATAATATTCCAGGGATATAGAGATAGACTAGAAAATAATATTGCAGGGGTTATGTAGCGATTGATTAGAAGAGATTATTGCAGGGTATTTCTAGCCAATTCCAAAAGTTATTTGGTAGGATTAGGTATGTTAATAAATGTAGTGGGATTTTACCTACATAAGGGTCTCGATATGTTAGCTTAAAGTGGATGTAAACCCATTTTTTGTCATAATGTAGAGAATAAGATTTCCTTTCATTTGAGCCCAGTCTTGCCACACAGATTTATTTGAGGCCTGAGCAATCCTCTTTTATTGTTCAGTTACAGAAATCTTGACAAAGTCTTGAAAACTTTGTCAAAAATGCCCCCTTGCTGTGAGTGACAGGTGATTTAAATATCTCATGCATCCTGTGTAAAAAGTTCACAATTCACATCCCCCTCCCCTCCCCTCCAGCTCTCCCAGCTTTACTGTGTTTTGACTGTATGTTTCTCATCATGGGATGCAGTGAACAGTCAGCAGACTATAGACAGACAAGTGATTTAGGGGACATGTATGTCGTCAGAGCTGGGCAGAGTAGAACATCCAGTGATCTGATAACCTGTCTCAGGCTAGTGCATGAGATATGTAAATCACCTGTCACTCACAGCAAGGGGGTGTTTTTGACAAAGTTTTCAAGACTTTGTCAAGATTTCTCTAACTGAACAATAAAAGAGGATTTCTCAGGGCTCGAGTAAATCTGTGTGGCAAGACTGGGCTCAAATGAAAGGAAATCTTATTCTCTACATTATGACATAAACATTTTACATCCATTTTAATTGACTGAATGTTTGTATCATCCTTCTTGTGCAACCAGCATCATTCCTTGGGCTGAACACAGCAGGCTCCACCCTCATGCTCTCTATTCATTTAAGTGTTACCAAACCCACAACAATAAAATCAGCATGTATATGCAGTAAAGCATGATTGTTGTACTCACTGTGGAACCTAAGGGGTTAATCCTGTGCATTGTGTAAAAAGGCTGTTTGATCCTGTCTTCTCTGAGTCCCCAATCCATCTCCTGACATTACAGAGCTTTGGGGGCACTCTGCACATGCTCAGTTTGGTGTGTATTGCTAGAGAGTTTTTTTTTCTTGGAAGAGTGCATATGATCAGCACTAGGGATGGACCGAACGCCCCTCTGTTCGGTTCGCACCAGAACATTTGAATATGGCGAAAGTTCAGAACCGAATAACGAACCCCATTAAAGTCTATGGGACCTGAACTGGAAAAATCAAAATCAATCAGACTTATAAGCAAGTAATTGGGCAAAAAAAAGTTTGTAAATAGCAGTGATTTATCAGTGATTTATTAATGCTTAACCACTTAAGCCCCTGAGGGATTTGCCCCCTTAATGACCAGGCCATTTTTTGCGATACGACACTGCATCGTTTTAACTGACAATTGGGTGGTCGTGTGATGCTGTACCCAAACAAAATTGAAAAAGTTATAGCGTCTACTAGGGGGCAGTCAAGGGGTTAAATGTGTGTCCTAGGGACTGATTCTAACTGTGGGGGGATGGGACTGTCTGGAGGAGGAGACAGATCGCTGTTCAGAAGAGATTGCGGATGCCCGGCGGACATCGTGGCCGCCGGGCACGCTCATCGGCTCCGTTGTAGCATCGCATGCGCTCGTGCCCCCTAGTGGTCTTAAAGCGGCCGATGTACAGCTACAGCGATTTGCCCAGGGGAGCCAACCTGTCGCAGTATAACTGTGGAAGCTGGTCCTCAAGTGGTTAAAGTGAAAGGATAAAATTAAAAATTCCTTTCAATATAGTGCCTGGGGGGTCCCCTTAGTCTACCTGTAAAGTGGCACAACTGTTCTGTGTATAGAAGCTGCTGCAGCAATAATTGCAGTTATAAAGCCAAGAAAATTACATTTTCCCTGCAAGCTTTCTTTATTTTGTAAGCAATGGCTTGGGGAGCCAGTCTGTATGATGAGGCCACAATGTACTGCACTGGAAACAAGATTAGAGATTTTTTGGATAAATTCCAGTGTCTTTTCCACAGACTTTGGATAGAAGTAACAGGTGTGGAAAAATTGGTCTTTGGGTGTCGGTGAAGGTTACCCTATAGAGGTACTCTTGATAAAAAATAATTGTCCTTGCTGTCAAAAACGGCAATAATAGGCACCTGTAAAACAGGTGCGGAAAAATTGGTCTTTGGGTGTCCATGGCGCCTTCACACTGTAAACCTGTAGAGGTACTCTTGATAAAAGCAAGAATTGCAATTCCTATCAATAATTGAAATGATATGCACCTGTCAAACAGGTGCAGAAAAATTGGTCTTTGAGTGTTAATTGTGCCCATGAAACCTACACCAAAAAAATTCATCCAGATAAAATCAACACCCACAATGCTAGGCAGCCTAGAAGTCCTGCAGAGATTCCACATCCCAAAAACACTTAATCAGCGACATTGGCATCAGGGGCTTCATAGCGGCTGGTAATTCAGGACTGATTCATTTTGATAAATGTCAGACGGTCCACGGAGTCTGTGGACAGAAGCGTTCTATTATCAATAACAAAACCTCCAGCAGCACTGAATGCCCATTCAGAAAGCACACTGGATGCAGGGCAGCCCAGCAGCTCAGTTGCATACTGATCTGCTGGGCCAGTGGTCTATTCTCATGACCCAGTAAGCCAGTGGATCGTCGACTGGAAAGCTCTCCATTTTTATTTTCGCCCCTAGATAAGCGTCCACCATGTGATGCAAACGCTGCCGATGGGATGTGGAAGCTGACTACCCTGGGTAGCGAGGACGAAAGAATTTGTGAAATGCATCACCTTCTCCACCGCTGCTTTCTTGACCAACAGAAGCCTCAAAACTAAGTTTTCCATGACACTGTAACCTACCAGAGTCAGGAAAAGCATTAGATAAACTTCTTTACTTTAAACTTTAACTCTTTAAACTTTAAGGTGTCCTCAAGAGATTTCATCTTCTCTGGGAACGGGATGAGTTGTGAGACTTTCCCCTTGTAACAGTGGTCAAGGAGGTTTCCTAACCAATAGTGATCCTTCTCCTTTATGCCACGTATTCTTGGGTGCTTTGAAGAATAAGGGAGCCCATGCACCACAAATTTGCAGAGGCACGAGTAGCAGACCCCTCTCAGCCACTGAGGATTGCAGTACCTGGAATTGCCTCCTCCCAGCCACGTACTACTCCCAAGGGTTCTGTGGATGAAAAACCATCTCTTACTGTTTGACGTATGTCTTCCTCTGCTTCAGTGCCTCCAAAACTCCAAGAATACTCCTCCTCCTCCCTCCCCTTGTGTGTTCTGTGGCGTAGGAACAATGGTGTCTGCAAAAAGTAGGCCTTGAGCGGAAACAAAGTCTTCCTCTTCCTCCCACTGCTCTGCCTCGAGTGCCCTGTCCATAATGCCGCGCAGAGTCTGCTCCAGCAGGAACACAACAGGGATTGTGTCTCTGATGCATGCATTGTCACGGCTCACCATCCTCGTGGCCTCCTCAAATGGGGACAGTACAGGGCATGCGTACTTTATGAGCAGCCATTGGCGTGGGGGAAAAAAAGTAGAGCCGGCCTGAGCCTGTCATTGTGTCATACTCACACACTCTTGACAGCCCTCTGCTGCATGTGCAGCCGCTGCAGCATTGCCAAAATCGAATTCCACCTGGTGGGCATGTCTCAAATCAGGCGGTTTGCATGCAGGTGGAATTCCTGCTGAATTTCAGCCAACCGAGCACTGGCTGTGGGTGATCGCCTGAAATGCCGACAGACTCTTCTGGCCTGCTTTAGCAGATCTTCTAACCCTAGGTACCTATTTAAGAAACGCTGCACTGCCAAATTGAGGACATGTGCCAGCTTTCTCTGTCTAAGGACGCACAGGAGGTTTGTGTTATCGCACCCCACAATTCCTGTCTCCAACTGACGTGGCGTGAACCACCTTTGGGCCTGCCTCTGCAGAGCTGCAAGAATCTCTCCTCTGGTGTGGTCCCTGTCCCCTAGACACACCAGCTGAAGCACTGCATGGTACCTTTTAGCCTAACTCCCCTTGAACGCTTAGAGGTTACTTGTAGTTCATAGGACAATTCAGCAGAGGAGGGCATGGAGGAGGAGGAGTTTGAGCTGACAAATCTTGCATCATCACCACTAGCTGTATGGAGCCGTGGCAGCACAACAAGCTGCAGCAGTAATGCTGTGTTCTACTGATTCACCTAAAAAGAGGATTTTAATGATAGGTCTACTTTTCATCAGAAATATGTTCTAAATCTTGAAAAAATATGTTTCTTATTCACAATTCTGTATTCAACACTATTGCTAAATACATTGATTCTTGTTCCACAAATTAAATTAAGCCTGTTAAGCCTAAAAAAAAACATTTCACTTGACATTACAGTCTATTAGTCTCCTTTACAAGAGGCTGGTCACATTGTACTTAATTTATCATTAATAATTTCATAATCCAGGCATTTAACAGAAATAAACCATATTACATAACTGTATTCGTCATCATTATGTGAGTAGAAGAAGCACGATTTATCCAGATTGTGGTGCTTTCTAATTTAGTGTATATACAACACTAGCTCTTAGTAACTACTGAAAGCATAAAACTGATTTATTTTTAGATAGAGGTTTCAGACTTTAACAATATTACTAATTCCTTTAGTGTTTTGCTGTGTTATAAGCACGTACATCAAGTCATAGGCACTGGAAGGTGGTTAGACTTGCTTCTTTCAAGAACCTGTGTCCGCCAATGCATTACTAAAACACAAATGGTCACCTGCTGCTCTGAGTTATTAGGGGTGTTCGTAGGTAGCTCATGGGCATATTAGTGATTTACTGTTTTTCCAGATGACTGACATATATTGTTACGGGCTCCGTAACCACTTCACTACTGGACACTTTCACCCCCTTCCTGCCCAGGCCAATTTTCAGCTTTCAGCACTGTCACACTTTAAATGACAAATACTCAGTCATGTAACACTGTGCTCAAATTTTTATAATTTTTTTATGACAGTTTTCTTTTGGTGCCATTTAATCACCACTGAGGTTTTTATTATTTTGCTAAGTAAATGAAAAAGACTCAAAATCGTGAAAAAAAAAAAAAACATGATTTTCTTTTATTTCTGTTACAAACTTTTGCAAATAAATAATCTTTCTTCATAAATTTAGACCAAAATATATTGTGCTACATTTCTTTTGTAAAAAATAACCTAAGTCAGTGTATAATATTTAGTCTGTAGGAAAGTTATAGAGTCTGCAAACTTTGGTATATATGTAGCGGTGTAGTTGCCACTAGTAACAGACAGTCCACCAATTCACCCCTCTGCCAGACTCCATACATCACTTGCAGAGACAATGAACAGTCTTTTGCTGGTTTTGTTTTTGTTTTATTTGGGGGGTACAACTTGGTTGGGGAAAAGGATATATGGGATTCCCATAGGATTTTTCAATTGCCATCATATTTTAGAGATTATACACACTAGCACATATTTAGAGCCAGAAGATATGATGTGCATTTGTGACTGTTATGTTTCTCCTCCTGCATCTCCATGCAGACTGTTGCTCCTTCTCTGTTCAACTCCCACAGACTATTTGCTTCCAAGAATTCCCTATTCAATACTGTGTAGAGAATGAGGACATCACTCCTGACCGTGTAGAAATTATGTTCCCAGAAACTTCTTTCCTCCTGCGCAAACTTATACTGAACTAAGTAAAGTAATGTCACATCTTCTTCTATTGAGCAAGAATGACCCACAAGTCCTTAAGCAGGCTCTGGTTGCTTCTCTGTTACTAAGCCTGAGGCCTGCAGTACCTCTCCCCGGAGGCCCAGTAGTTAAGAAGCATTTCTTTGAATAGTGGACTACTGTTCCGTTCAGTCTCTTCCTCCGATTCCTCTGGACTCCCCATCATTCACTGTGTAAATGATAAAGACTTTGCTAATGACCGTGTAGAAGCAAAGTTCCCTCACAGACTTCCTGGCACATCCAGCCCTCCACTGTGGTAACACTCACCGACCTTTCACTACCCTAACTCCTTGATGGAGAACTTGACCAGACCATACATTCCGACAGGTTCACCTGCCCCTCTGCTCCAAGAGTTCTTTATCAGCCACCGTGTGATGATAAAGACAATGCCAATGACTGTGTAGAGGCAAAGTTCCTTCACAGCTCTCCCTGGGCCTCCTCCAACGGCGCACCCCCCCAGATAAGGGTACCCTCCTGCTGCTGCCTAGTATTCCATCCTCCACTTCACTCAGCCGACATCTCCCCCCAGTGGCATGTTACCTCAGCTTATATAGGAGGCCCGTCCCCTGCCAATACCAATTGGGGATTGGTCAGGGCTCCCACATGAGCTGCCTGCCACTCCAGTTCCAGGCCCTGCCCCTCTTCCAGAACATTCTCCATGGAAGCAGGGAACCAGAGCACAGGTGGTCACACCCACTGCTACTCTGACCACTCCCAGCCAACTAACCATTAGGTGCCTGCTCTTACCTTTTCCATGCTTTCAGCACCTAAACATCAGTTGCCAGGCCCAATCACTGTCACAAAGGGGGTAGGGAGCCTTTCTAGAAACATGCAAATATGGAATTTCAGAAAAGGTTTTAGCGTGAGTTCTATGTGGGTGAGGGCAAATATCTAGATCAAGGTGGCAAATTAGCACCAACACGATAAATCCAAGCTCCAACATTATTTACATTTCCTATTCATATAAAGTATCTTTAAAGCAATTGTTAGTGTAGTTCATCCGAGATTGGTTGTCTGGAGGGGTCTAGTCCATAGGTATAATTTGTATTTACCAATCCAACCATTATTGACTAGAACAGGGGTATCAAGTCTATAGGTACCACTGCTGTTTTCAAATCCGTTGTTCATTGAGTTGTTGCCATATTTCTGATAAATGTGTGCAGTAGTTTGCATTAGGTTTATCAATGCTTCTAATCATGTTTGCTGTGTTAAATTCCTGCAAAAGACTCCTGTATGGCAAGTTCACTCAGAGGCTAATGTCTTGTAATGATAAACTTTTCTTTCATTGCTGTTCAAAAAATCTACAGTCTAATGAACTTCTGTCCCAAAATCGACCTTTTTTTCTTGGCAGGGTAATTATATACCTTAGCTTCAAAATAATCTCCATGTGGTTCTGATTTTCTTTCTCGTGGTCTTATTGAACAGATTTTACTTGTAAGTCACATAAAACTGTAATCTGCACAATTTTTCATGGAAGAAACAGTTGATCAGGGAATAAATGCTTATATGTTGCAGTCAATTACATTAAATATTTCACAATTGTGAGGCACATTTATTTGACTGCAAGTTCATCTTGTCCTAACACAACAAAGTGTGTATGAAGCTGTAACCATAGTGGTTAAACTATGTATACAAATTAATTTCTGATCAATTCACGTTAGTTATTTTTTTACCTGGTATGCACAGAGCTTATTCAGTGCCTGTTGATCAAGTTTTCAATGAAGTACAATACTAGAAAGCTAGAAATCAGCTAAACATTTTTAACACATCTGGATTTTTTTCATGTATACCTTTACTCCGATATTATCTGCTGCAATAATTTTCCTCCAATTAATGTCTATAGCCTAATTATTCTTGTACTAATGGTGGATATGTGTGAGTATCTAGCTCTCAAAGAACACCATCACCTCTACCGTAGACCATTTCCAAGTATTACTATTGCTGGACCAGCACCTTGGCACCACCATTGACCTGTCTCTAATTTAATTTAACACTCCTCTTGTTCCTAGAGGAACTGTGGGAAGTGTTCTTTACGTTTCCCTGACAGCTGTCTTACACATTGTCATGCAAGTAGCATTTGGTAGTGAAAAAGCTTAAAGTGGTTGTAACCCTAAAAAAAAAAAAAAAAAAAATCCTGTTCCTTTAAAGCATGATGCAAAGCACAGTGCTTTTTCAGTGTCATTTATCCAACACATGTTTTAAAATACCTGGTTTGATCCTGCCTGTTCCTGTGTTCCCCAATATGTACTGACCACGCAAATCATGGCTGTTGATCCATGAAAGCGTGGTCAGACTGCGTGCCTTCGGCATCCTGCTCTCTTCTCAGTGCCTCTGCATCTCCCCCTCCCTCCCTGTCATTTCTATAGTCACTGTTGTGAGCCGATCTCCTACCCGTCCCTCCCCTCCTGCCTCTATTCCCCTGTTGCTGTAAGGTAATATATCTGCGAGGTGGCGCATTGCAGTCATTTGATCAGCTTAAATCTTTGATTGCTTTACCCAATTTCTATTTTTTCTGGTTCCTCCAGCTACACCATGCCTATAATGCGCAGTTTGGTAGTTCCCCTCTGACCATCTACCAATCTGACATGGAATTGCTCCTCCGGGATGAATCTCTTGAAAAGCCATTATCAACTATGTATAAGGCCCTACAACCAACCGACTGTGCACTAGGGTCTGGAGGGTCCTCGTGCCTTCTGACTGGTGGAGTTGCTGGAGCTGGACGGTGAGGACTGGGAAGATATCTGGGATTATCCCTTCTCCCGCTTAGTTTCTTCCAGGGATTGATTCATCCAATTCAAAATACTGCACAGGTTCCACCTTATGCCATATAAGATGCACACGATTTACCCAGACTGTTCATCGTGCTGCTGGCATTGTCAAGCAGATTCAGCCATTTACTTGCATATGATTTGGTCCTGTTATCCTTTGCAATCCTACTAGTCGAGTGTCCTAAATTGTATTACCAGTTTAACTACTGTCCCTGTACCACAAAGGGCAGATGTCTGCATCCTAGGGTTAGTGGAGGCCTTTGCTCCCTCTAGAGCAGTCCGTACTTTACTGGGTTTACTCCTATTTTATACTCGGAAGTTAATTATACTCAAATGGAAAGCTTCCTCTACTCCCGTCCTGAATATGTGGAAGTCATTGGTTAACTCAGTAATTCCTTTATACAAGGAGACATATCTGAACAGGGGATGCCCTCAAAAAAGGTATTGGATATTTGGCTGGAAACTGATGCCACTGCTGCATAACAGGATAGTCCTATGAGTGACTCATCTTAGCATGGGCTGCTTATCTGTTGTGTATTCCATGTGCAGGAGAACTTATAACCTTTCTTTTCTTGCAGTGAGCTTAGGGTTTTATGTTTGATCCCTTTACTTGTGTGTTTTCTTTTTGTGTTTTTCTGAGTCAGGGTATGCCCTGAGGCTCTGTGTTGTACCTTTTTCAAACAAAAATAATGAAAAGAATTTGCAAAAAGAAAAGTAATATATATAAATTACACACACACTGTACTTTATATCTTCCTAAAACAGAGCGGATACAAATAACTTATGAATGTGATGGTACAACCACTTTATTTTAACAAGCTAAAGTTAGAAACTGATTAGTTACTATGCACAGCTGCATCGGATTCTGTGTATTTTATTAAATCTCCCCCATAGTTGTGGTTTCCAAATTCTGCTAAAATAAGAACAAGATCTGATGAAAATTTTCAGGCATTCAGAAGAGGTCAACCTATCAATGAAGGTGTTCTTTAGGCATTTTGGGGTACCCGCCTTTAATCTGTAACTTTAGTTATGGAAATTAATTGATTATGACAGGTTAACTTTAGGGAACCATGGAGGACCATTTAATTTCTCCTTTAACCACTTGCTGACCAGCCGCCGTCATTATACTGTGGCAGGTTGGCACGGCTGCACAAATCGCCGTAGGTGTATGTCAGCCACTTTAAGAGCGATAGACGTGATACTGAAGCCGATGCGCGTGGCAGGCTGCCACGATGTCCGCCGGCCACCTGCGATCTCTCATTGTTTTTATACCCATCTTTATGGATCACCAAGTTCACCTTTGATGTGGATCACTGCACCTTTATGGAGCTCATTTTCTGACGGTGGATTTCCTCTGTCGATATTGGAAGTGGCCCATTCGCATGCTGAATCCTGTTGAGGATATTCCTCATGAATGCCTGTTTGACTTCT
This sequence comes from Lithobates sylvaticus, assembly GCA_028564925.1. NCBI lineage: Eukaryota > Metazoa > Chordata > Amphibia > Anura > Ranidae > Lithobates > Lithobates sylvaticus. The sequence continues at coordinate 116,511,136 of CM053028.1, read as the reverse complement.
ATGCTGTATAGTATACAAGTCCACCAAGTCTGGTAAGCGTGCCACCTTATCCTTTGTTTATACACAAGATTAAGTTTGACTTCACTGGTTGAAGTGTGAGAGACTTTTCCCTACACAAGATTCACCTTTAAGCTACATTATCTTGTTTATTCAAGAACATTTTTATGTTTTTGATTCATTCACTTTTGGAACATTCACCTTGAGTTTATTTTGTTCATACACAACATATATTGTTATATTCATTTATATGATATTGTTGCTTCTGGTTTATCTTTTTTCACGTTTATATTTTTTGTCACTAACAATTTTTTTCACCATTTTGAGAGCCACATTATTTTATTTTTATTTGTACTTACACTTTATGTCTAGTAGAGATGTTGGCAGCTTACTAGATTGTTCTATTCTTCTACCATTAAGGGGGCAAATACTTTTGGCCCTTAAGTGGTTAAAGGTACAAGACAACCTGATATGTGCAATAACATAATACATCCTATTCCATATTATTCCTTGCAAAATGTACACTCTTCAAACACCTGATGATCCATTGATGACTAGCACGTTGCAAGTGTCTGTGAAATTAAGTTTCTGCCATCTAATATCTTATCAGCAATTTAGATATCTTTTAATTTTGACAGATTTTCTGCATTTGGAAAATAAAATATGCCAGAAGCATGATTTATTAGCAGATCTCTAGGCAACATAATCCACTTTATTAATACATTAGGAAATCGTTGCTGAAAACTGGCTACCATGCTAACCTGTGCCAGCATGTGTGAGGCATATGCACCAAACCTGTGATACAAAAGAGCACCTTGCTCAGATGTCCCCACTTTATACAACAACTATGTAGAGCTTGCACCTCAAAGCAGCATTGTGCTGATCTACATCTTCAGTTTATGTCCATAAAGATAATCTTTCTGTGAAGTCACAATAGCATATTTTCTTTTTTTATTCATCCCCCAACCCAACCCTCTGGCTTTACGTTCCATACTGTTATAACAACCTGCTTCAGATTTTCATATGTAATTTATTATTAAAGTGGTTGTAAACCCTTACAAACCACTTTGACCTTCAGGTAAGCCTAGTTTAAGGCTTACCTGTAGGTCCAAGAAATATCTCCTAAACCGTGTAGGCTTTATTTGGCAAAAGACAGGCACCACTGTCTACGGTGCATGCGCCGTAAACAGCGGCGCGCAGGCACACTGGGCACGCCGCTGTAAACGGCGATATGCCGCGAGTGGCTGCTCCTGTGCGCATGCGCGTGAGTGATGTCATCCCGACTCCGCCAAATGACAGCACCGGAGCAGCGAGACCCACCAAGAAGATGGAGGCCCCGTAGAACAAGGGGACAGCGGTGACTTCGCTGGCTCCTGTGTCAGGTAAGTGACACATAATGGACTACTATGCGATGCATAGTAGTCCATTATGCTTTACCTTTGCAGGGAAACAGAGAGGAAGTAAACCCATCAGGGAATAATATAAGGGAATAATAAGCAAAAATGAAAATTTGTTCTGTCAAGTGCAGTGCACCACCAAATGATGGCTGTTTTTCCTAAAGTATTAATATTCTATGAAAATGTATTTGCTATAGCCAGTAGAATATTCATACTGTACATGATTTACATGGTTAATTGTAATTCAGCGTACCTTGTTGGGTATTGGAAATTTTCCTTGACATCCAGTCATGTAGTAGAAAGCTACTACTAGCTTTCTTGGACATTATGCATGCATTCTTAGCTGGAGGAGGATCCATTAGTCCCACAGGAGTCGAGTTATACCTGCTTTATGTTTAGTGCAAAGCTATTTCTGAGGCAGTCTCCAATCGACCAAGCCCACTTCTCTCAAAGCTCTCTTAGGGTATGAATACACCACATGGGGTGGGACTGCATTGGGTGTCTATTCAGGGGCACTCCCACCACAATGGCAAGGCAAAATGCCTTGTCACCTATGTGCCCAGTTCACACCACTGCAGTGTGGTGGTGTGCAGGCACAGTGCACTGAAAAAGTACTGCGTGCAGCACATTGCAAGGCAATCCACTGCCTCGCACTGCGTGGCCAGAAATTTTACTTTGAGATGTCTGTGCCACATTTCAATAAACCCCAAACGCACAGCACACTAGCCGCTACATTGTTCCTCCTGACCTCCTCCTCCACCTGCATTGCCGCTGTGAACGAGTGCCTCTTACAGTGGAGAAAATAGATTGCACCTGCCTACATGCCACTTTTACATTGTGTCGCATTGAATGCACCAAATGTAAAAGCTAATTAAGACAAACTCTCTTTTGGCGTACAGAGAAAAAATAGCTTAGACAGATTTTGTGAATGTGTCTCTCGTACATTCTAAAAGTGGCGCATGTGCCAATTTCAAATACAAGTTCTAGACAGGTGTATGAATTTGGCACATTTTTCACTAGCTTTAAGATGGATGAGAGACACTTTTGCCAAATCTGCCTGCACCAGCCTTTATGAGTCCCGGGCAATGTGCCTAAGCTGATAACACAAACAATTTAAATTTCTCATTTCTTTATTGGACACACCCATTAAAAATTCACAGAACTGGAGGAAAAAGTAAGTGAACCCCTTTGGTTAATAGCTGGTAGAACCTCCTTTGGCAGCAATGACTTCAAGCAAGCGCTTTTGGTAGCTCTGGATCAGACATGCACAATGTTCAGGCATAATTTTCGACCATTCCTCTTAACAAAACTGCTTCAGCTCGGACACATTTGTAGGATATTTGGTGTGAATGGCTCCCTTGAGGTCATTCCACATCATTTCTATGGGGTTAAGGTCTGGTCTCTGACTGGGCCACTCCAAACTCCCAGTCTGTGGTGGATTTACTTTGACGCTTATAATAATTGTCTTGTAGGATAGTTTGAATATATTTAAAGCGGAGGGCCACCCTAAAATAAAAAAATAGCATTAATATTCTTAAAAATAAAAAACATTTGAATTTTTATTTTTTTTAACTTACCAGAAACACCTGTTGCTAAGCAGTCTTCCTAATATGCCTCTTCCTATTCCGCGGCGCTTCTTCCTCTTCGGCGAGCGGCCCCGTTGCCTTCTGGGACATGTGTGTGTCCCAGAACACAATGGGGCCATTCACAAAGCATTGCGCGACTCGCGCATGCGCAGTAGGAAACGGGCAGTGAAGCCGCAAGGCTCCACTGCCTGTTTCCCTTCGTTAAGATGGCGGCGCCGACAGCCGATCCGATGGACAGATCGGCCTCGGGGGGCCGACATCGCGGGCTTCCTGGACAGGTAAGTGTCCTTATTAAAAGTCAGCAGCTACAGTGTTTTTAGCTGCTGAATTTAAAAAAAAACACATCGCGGCCGAAACACACCTTTAATGGACCACTCATATGCCACATCTGTATATAAGTCAACCCCCAAATTTTTAAATATTTTTTATCGGACTTTACTGGCACAAAAAGAAACTAACAATATATGTAATAAAATGTATTGATTTCTAGATGTCGTATGGCGTGCTCCCTTTTTGTGCCAGCAAAGTCCAGTAAAATATATTTAAAATTTTGGCTGTAGGGTATTTTGGTAAATTTGGGAATTCATTTTCCCCTCGATGATGGCAAGTTGTCAGGGTCTTGAGGCAGCAATGCAAGCCAGAATCATGATGTTCCCTCCACCATACTTCACCTTTGGGATGATATTTTAATGTTGGTAAGCTGTGCACTTTTTGTGCCATACATAGTGCGGAGTATTCTTCCTTAACCATTCAACTTTTGTTTCAGTCCACAAAACATTTTCCCCGTGTGGTTGCAGTTTGCCAACATGCTGTTTGGAAAACCTCAGACATGCAGCAATTGTTTTTTAAGAGTAGGGGCTTCTTCTCCTGTGGTGTTCTGCCATGGGCACCCTGCCTGTTCAAACACTTACATATGGTCGACTCATGAACAAGGATGAGGGCACCCACTTATAGGAAGAGTAGCCACAGTAATAAACTGTCTATATTTGTAGCCAATTTGTCTGTCAACTGATAGATGCTTAAACACTTTGAGATTGCTTTGTATCCCTTTTCAGCCTTATGTAGATCCACTTTTCTTGAACGTATATCTTCAGAGAGCTCTTTTTTGTGATGCATGGTTCACATCAGATGACGTTTCTTATAAACAGCAGTCTTAAAATGTTTGAGTGTCTTTTATCAATCAATGTAGCGCTAAACCATACCTCCAAAACAAATTTCATTATTTGGACTCCAGGTGTGTAAACTACTGACTTTAGTTAGCTTTCGTTGTAGTAATTAGTCTATAGATCCACTTACTTTTTCCTCCAGCCCTATGAATGTTTAACGGGTGTGTTCAATAAAGACAGAAATTTGAATTGTTTGTGTGTTCTCTGCTAAGCACATTGGGGTTAATTTACCAAAGGAAAAGAGACGGTGCCCTTTGGGAAGTGCAGTTGCACTCTGCAAGTGCAGTTGCTCCAGAGCTTAGTAAATGAGGTAAAGCTTCACTTTGCAAAGAATACCCAATTACTTGCAAGGAAATTTTTTTTAAAATCTGAATTTTTGCTTGCACATGATTGGATGATGGATGTCAGCAGAGCTTCTGCTCCTTTACTAGGCTCTGGAGCAACTGCTCTTGCAAAGTGCATATTCTCTTTGCCTTTAGTAATTCAATCCCATTGTGTTTGTCAATTGGTGTGCCTTAGATGAGGTTCAGATGACATTTTATGGCAAATTACTGCAGAAAACTAGTTAATACCAAGAGGGGGGGGGGGGGTGCAGGGTTTAGGTGGTGAACAAGCGGTACAGCACCTCCGCACCACCTATCTAATGCTATCTGAATAGCAATCTGAATGTGGATCATACTTCAGGGACCAAAGCAAGTGTGAATGAGCCCTTATTAAAGCGGAAGTAAACCCATCGATTTAACAGTCTAAAAAAAAAAGGCATGCCGTGAATGCTAACTGCACATTGGCTGTGCTCTCAACCAAACAGTCAAACCATCCAATGGCTGGTGTCATACCGGATCACATGTGCAGCACTGTGGCAGTTGAAGATTAAACAGAGGCAAAGATGGCAGCTTCCTTGGCTGAAAACGATAGGGGGGTTTACTTCCACTTTAAGAGCAAGCAAAGAACCTAGGTGGTCAAAACCATGTTTACTGCAAAGTCATGCCTAGCCACCAATAAAATCTCCCTTTTTTGTTTCACTAGCTCTCACCCCTAATCTAAGCTATTGTGAGGAATATCATATATCATAAAACCTGACAGGGGTTCTGAGGGGAGATTATGGGATTATGAGTAGAATAACAAGGACAGACAAAGTACACAATAATATTGTCTGAAGACAAGTTACTGTCACCTTAGAAACAAGGAAAAACCCTAAAAAAAGGGAAAATATAATCTATTTTTCAAATTTATAAAAAAAATATATGTATAAAAGAGCAAATGTAAAAAGTGGTTATAATGCTTTTAGATTTCAATTTACACATTTTATTCATAAACACATACTGTATATTATATTATATTTATGACCAATTTGTTGCTACTGTATGTGAGAGGTCTACTGAAGATAAAGAGGCGCACAATGACACTTAGATACTGTATACTGAAAAGCTTGAAGATATTAGACATTAAAGATAAAGACATTAAATCTGAACAGACAGACTTAAAAAAGCACCAACAAATGCATTTGTGTGTACATTAAAAAAAAGAACTAAATATATATTGAAACAAAACCAGCCTTTGAGTATGACTTCAAACTCGCCCCTTGTAAACCCCTGCGATCATGCTCTGTTGCATGCACATGTGCTAACAAGGAACTTGCTTGTAAGGGGGGGGGGTAGGGCAGGGTGGTGGTCACCTCCTTCAAGTTTCTTTACCCGTTGGGTGCAAGGGTCACATTAGAGGCCTACCCCAGGGTGGGTTCTTCTGGGCTACACTAGGCACCTTAACAGGATCACTTGACGTGCACATGGGGCATCTTTACTTCTGTGCCATTTTCATCAATGCCCTGAGACAAGGCTGAGGCTGCTGTGGGGGAATACTCAAACCTTAAGGCTGGCCTATACTATTAGAGATGTCTGTACACTTGCACCATAACTGTTCTCCAGTTAACTCTTGGGTCTCTGTGACAATGTAAACATTCTCAGTAACTTGCATTTAAGGGGGACACACTGAGCCCTGTCCACATCCACCTCTCCAGTGTATAACCACTACCTCACTCCCAGTAACGGTATGGGGTCCCGCCGTGCACTTAGTGTGGACTCTATGCGTGCACTTAAATTCACTTAACTCTTCCATACCTGTTTATAGGCTGGTGACCTCTGCAACGTGAGTCTGCTCCCATTGCTATGGGAGACAGGCCACTCATGGAGAGAGTGACAGCAGCTCCTTCCTGCAAGAGGCTGTCCCACCTATCTCAGGCACATACTTAAATACAGCTGCTTGGTGAACTTCAGTTACCCTAGGTAACCACTTGCACTCCACATTGTGTTCATGCTTACGGAGCTGTCGTCTTATGCTAATGCGCTTAATGACCCAAACTGTAGACAATATGTGCCGGTTACTTACATTACACCCTTTGAGTAACTTTAGACCAGGCGGGAACAAGGTTTCAATGCTTTACTTAGAAAAGTGCAGAATGAACATCTCAAAGTCCAACAAGAACAGGGTATGTGCTGCCACGGCATACCTGCAAAGGTAAAGTCTGTGCATAGACAGGAGTCCATCAGTGGCATTTCCACGTAGCTGGTATCTTCGAGGACGAGCCCCAGGTACAGAAGACCTTCAACATTACAGCAGTAACAGGCAACATTCTTGTGCTCCTCCCTGGTACAGCTTTCCAATCTTCTCCCTCACGGGGTTCTCTCACAGGCTATCGGCCCACTCTCTCTACTTTCCTCTCTCTGGGGCCTTTTACGGGCTCTGGACCTCTCTACTTCAAACCATTGTCCCTCTTTTATAACATAGGATTAACGGGTCGGACCTAAAAATAACCCACCAAAATCAAAGAATCAGGAATGGCATTTTACCTTACCCTCCTGTCCAGGGCAGCACCTAACTGGTGATTTCCAACCCACTAACATGCTGACAGGAAAAGAGAGCAGTGATTGCTAATCATTGCGCATCTGTTCATGATCTATTAACAGATTGGGGACAGCAAGGTGAGCAAGTTGTATTATTTAACTGCAGTGTAGAAAAATTAGGTCACCAACATGGCTGTGTGGTCTGGCAGGGCTGTGTAAATCTCACAAATGAATAGACGGAAATACAAACCCTTTTTCAGATAAAACCGCTCCAATGTATGTATTTCAACTGTTCATTTACGGTAGTTTTTTTTTTTTAAGTTTTTAGCTTTAAATGACTTTAAGCAATTAAGGACTTAAAACAGTATTAGTAGCTGTAAGCAAGAAATTCTCTTGTACCATTCTTATTGATTATAATGGAACATGAAAAATCTTACTTTCATGGAAGAAATGGCCTTACTGGCAGAGTTGTTGCTATGTTTATTTGTTTTCCTTTACTTTTTACATTTAACCACTTCCCGACCGGCGCGCACAGATATACGTCGGCAGAATGGCACGTACAGGCAGGAGGGCGTATATATAAGTCCCTCCTTTCTGCCTGTCCGTGCCATCGGGAGCGGACTCGATCGCTGCGGGGACCCCCGCGATCGTCTCACGGGAAGGCTGAACGGGAAGATGCCGAGATAAACAGCATCTCCCCGTTCTGCCTAGCAACTAGTGACGCCGATCTCTGCTCCCTGTGATTGGAGCAGAGATCAGCATTCACTAGCTGACAGCCACGCCCCCCCACAGTAAGAAACACACCCCTAGGCATACTTAACCCTTACACTGCCCCCTTGTGGTTAACCCCTTCACTGCCAGTGACATTTATACAGGAATCAATGCATTTAAATAGCATTAATTGCTGTAAAAATGACAATGGTCCCAAAAATGTGTCAAAAATATCCGATGTGTCCGCCATAATGTCGCATTCACAAAAAAAATCGCAGATCTCCGCCATTACTAATAAAAAAAAAATTATTAATAAAAATGCTATAAAACTATCCCCTATCTTGTAAACGCTATAACTTCTGCGCAAACCGATCAATAATCGCTTATTGCGATTTTTTTTTACCAAAAATATGTAGAAAAATACGTATCGGCCTAAACTGAGGAAAAAAATATTTTTTTTTATATATTTTTGGGGGATATTTATTATAGCAAAAAGTAAAAAAGAATGCATTTTTTTCAAAATTGTCGCTCTATTTTTGTTTATAGCGCAAAAAATAAAAACCGCAGGGGCGATCAAATACCACCAAAAGAAAGCTCTATTTGTGGGAAAAAAAGGACGTCAATTTTGTTTGGGAGCCACGTCGCACGACCGCGCAATTGCCAGTTAAAGCGACGCAGTGCCGAATCGCAAAAAGGGGCCTGGTCCTCTGGCTGCAAATTGGTCCGGTCTGAAAGTGGTTAAAGGGAACCAGTAACAACTGGGCCTGTACATGGATATAAATATCTTGTTTTTAAAGGAAATTTACATTAAGTATGGTCAGGGCTGCTGATAGGCCAGTACAACTGGCCCTGTTGTACTGGGCCCGGCGTCCAGGGGTGGCCCGAGCAGCCTCGCAGACAGTCAGCGTAGAACGGGTTTTTTAAATTTCACCCACCGCTAAGCCGCTCCTACTGGCTTAGGTTGGTGTATTGCTATTTTCCGGGCTCTTCTCTGATGATATGTGCTGGTTGGAGTGAGGGACTTTTTTCTTCTAATTTTCGGGCGCATGTGCAGTGCATTCCGCGCCACGCTACATGTCCCGGCCACCTGCGGCGGCTGCCCATTTCCTTCCCTGGCAGAGTGATCTTCCTCCACTCAGGAGTAGTTGGTGACGCAGAGTGAGAGGCTGTGAGGCAGTGGCACGGCAGCAGACATCATCCAGGAGCAGAGGGGAAGCCATAATTCATTGTGGCTGCTGCTGCACCCCTGTAGGTTGGTGAAAGATATACACTGCACATTACTATGTCACCTTCTATAATACACAGGCAGCAGTCAGCAGTTTTTATGTCAGTGTGTCACATGACATGGCTGTTAGGTGCTGATTTTGTCAACTTATTGGTAATAAGTTAACAAGGGCACCCAACAGCCATGTCCTAGGACACACTGTGATAATGTCAGCCATGATAGAGCACCTGCTGCCTGTGTGTTATTATAATGCTTATGATCTTAACCTGCCTGGGTTGCTGTCTGTTATAAAGGCTTCTTTCACACAGAGTGTAATCTGCATGTTCAGTGGGGGATCTGTCTGCTGATCTGATTTACATGCAATTATTTTTTCAAGGAGGGGCCAGGGAAGGGGTTGAGGGAGCTGAAGGGGGCTCTGTCAGGTAGGCTGTATGGGGCCCCATGATTTCTATCAGCGGCCCTGAGTATGGTAATGGTAGAACCCCCTGTTGGTATATTGGGGCAGTATTCCCTTAACTTTCTGTCCTGGAGACAATATTGGGAAACTTCCAGTAGGGTGACCAACAGTGCAGGAACCTCCTGCCTACATAGACCCATAACACTATGTGCTATGGATCTAGTTACACCCTTAATGGTGTTGTAGCAGGAAATTGATTTGCTAATGTCATATCAACTGTCTGCTAATTGTTTAACTTCAATACAGGGCACTTATACACCTTCCTGCACAGACCAATTTTCAGCTTTCAGCACAGTCGCACTTTGAATGACAATTGCACGGTCATGCTACACTGTACCCAAACTAAATTTTTATCATTTTGTTCCTACAAATAGAGATTTCTTTTGCTGGTATTTGATCACCTCTGGGATTTTTATTTTGTGCTAAACAAATTTAAAGAAAATTTTGAAAAAAATTGAATTATTAGTTTTTTTGTTTCTGTTACAAAACTTTGTAAATAACTAAGTTTTCTCCTTCACTGATGGGGCTGCACTGACGGGCACTGATAAGGTGGCACTAATGATGGGCACTAATATGCGGCACTGATGGAGCACTGATAGGCGGCACTGATAGGTGGCACTGATAGGCGGCACTGATAGGTGGCACTGATATGCAGCACAGATGGTACACATAGGTGGCACTGATGGGCCCTAAAAGGTGGCACGGATGGGCACTGATAGGTGGCACAGATGGGCACTGATAGGCAGCACGAATGGGCACTGATGGGTGGCATGGATGGGCACTGATAAGTGGCATGGATGGGCATGGATGGGCACTGATAGAGACACTGATGTACACTTATTGATGGTACAGATGGATGCCAATCAGTGATGCCCATTGTGGGGGCACCTCCTGGAACATTGGACTTGGTTTCCTCACTGACTACACGCTGTTTGCACTTAGCTGACACCCCATTGTGTTCCTTTTTTGTAGTTTCAGAGATTTGTTCCTGTCTCAGGTGGAACTGCCTACAAAACCCTTCCTAATGGAGTTTTATGAACTTCTTATGAACATTTTATGAACTACCTATGCTACACAAGCATACCTTTATCTAGGGGGGTAAAGACTAACTCATGTGGATGGTGCATTAGCATTTGTTTGCGCCACAACTGCAATTATTGTTTGTGCTCCATCTGATGGCCTGAGTTGAACAAGCCTATAGCAGCCCTCTCTTTGGACATTTTGATGTAGTTTCCTTACAAGGTGAGATTAACGGCTGTATTTTTTATTATTGCCATTTAAGTGTTTTGAATGTTTTACTATGGGAGACTAAGATACTTATCTGATTTAGTCAGGACACCTCTTTTCTTCTTTTTTTTTTTAAGTTTATTTATGCTATAAATACATTACTTGTCAGTGTCTATTGGAGCAGATAAAGTAATCCTTATGGCAGTATTTACCCTGTTTTTCGGAACTAGCTTTAATACAGCATTTACTCACAGTTTTTTTAAACATTTAACATTTATATTTGCTTTTGGGACGTGTTTTCCTATTTCAGTGTGCCTCCTATTGGTCCCTCCTAGCACCCTTCATATATGGGCAATGTTTATTGATTTGTTCCTGGGCGCTATGATGAACGCTACTTTCTGTCTATAATTTGGTGAGCTGATGTATCTGTGCTACTCATTAATCACACCTACTGTAAATGTCAAACTCAATGTAAACTTTGTTGAAATGCTTTATATGATATGATGAATATCTAATATCAGTCATACTGTGCCTCTTTACTTCTAGAATGGTGTTGTTCTACATAATTTTACACCAAATAGGAAAGTTGAATAATTTCCGTTTGGTCCTGGGTGACCACCATCTTGTCAACAGATACTTTGGAACATCTTCTCATACCTCTGCTCTGTGATGTTATGTTAATAATATGTAAAAACTTTTAAGCTAAACACTGAGTAAAATCAAAATTTACCTGGGAGTCAGGCTCCCCTGCACCTCATAGGTAAATGCTAAATTTGGTCTGGGGGTCACATAAAAAGCAGTATTACTGTACCCCTTGCTTCAGCGGGCTTCCTTGCACCTACACAACTGGTCCCCAGAGGCTGCTTTTCTTTGCCGCTCCTGCAATCCTACATTGTAAGTGCAAACGCTGTGGGCCCAAAAGTAACATTTTGGGACATCTTTTCCTTTCGTCAAGATCTGGATGCTGTATTCATGCTCTTGCTGCGAGCATTAAAAATAAAGTTTTTATTAATGAATTTAGAACACAGTCAAGACAATTCATGGGACTGATGGATTTTAATTCTAAGATGGTTGTTTGGCATTTACAAAATATATACTGGCCCCTGACGGCAAACACCAAAGCACATTCATTTTTTGGCGTTTTTATATAAGTAATAAAGGTGATATTTTAATTATATGTGCAGTGTGTTTCCATACCATTGTTTATTGCTCATATATACATTCTTTGTGAGATTAGGGATATTGAGGTCATACTGGTAGGAGGTTTGAAATTGCTGAAAGTTTGTGGATAGTCTGTTGTATTGCAAGATTCTGGTTGTTTATACAATGATCTTTAGAGTATGCAGACACTGGATGCCCTCCAGGAACAAACAGTTTTTTTCTAGTTCCTTAGCATAATGCAGGAGTGATTGATCAATGTTGACTCAAATTTAGCTTGTGTAGAATCTGTAAGTGTAGATTCTTCACTTTAGAATCACATACACTATTGACGTTCAGTGTGTAAAGTATAGATTATCCACTTTTTCTGATTTAATCTTTTATTTATTTAAAGGGAAGCAAGGAATACACTCTACAGCCATCATATCTAACATAATATTCATATCTATATATACTAATCTGGTATCTACTTAAATCCATTTCCAGAACATGCAACCCCTCACACTAGATACCACAAACTCAACTCTCATTTTAATTTCACAGAAAAAAATAAAATAAGATAAGGACGACCCTTTACCCAGAACCAGAGTATATCTCGGGCTATGCCCTGGGGGGTCCTCCTTATATGTTCATAGAGTGTCAAACCCTCTCTTACCCCTATATTTTATAAACGGACCCCCCCTCCAACCCCCCCCCCCAAAAAAAAAAAGAAAAACCCAGGTCCCCTCTCTCTCCCAGCCAATTCCCCTTTCAGGGTTCTGGTACCAGCCTCTCTGTTTTCAGTTGTTCACATTTACATCTATAAGGTTTCTCCCCTCCTCTGTATTAATAAAAAGATTCCATAGAGACCATGTTTTCAGATATATCCCTCGTTTCTGTTGGGATGTCCATACCAGATCTTCCATAAAGTTTAATTGTTCTACCCTTTTAAGCCACATTTCCACTTTATGAATGCATACATCATTGACTCTCTCTTATGATGGGACACAATACCAAGTTAATAACAGGGTTTAGCCTATGCTATAGTAACAATATAGCTGGGTACACAGAAATGAATACTATTCCAAAATATTTAATGAGATTGTAAATTATCACCACATATTCAAATGGTATGATGTTAGCAAAGGTTTTTGGATGTAGGGGGCATAGCTGGGTGTGTAAATGGTGGCTTAAGTCAAATATACACTGTAACAATATTGTTACAATGTATTTTTGTCTATGCTTATGCTCAAATCTAAGCCTTGTTTTTTTATGCCTCATTAACTCCTCTTAAAATGGTTATAAAGCCTAGACATTTTTTGTTTACCTTAATGTATTCCTTGAATTAAGGGAAAAAAATGTTTAGGCATCAGGATCTCCCCTCTTCTACCCCCTCCCTACACTTATCTGAACCCTCATTTGATCCAGCGCTGTGACCATCTGCAGCTCTTCTCTCCCCTCGCTTCCTGGTCTCACAGGTTTTGCTGTCAATTAAAGCCAGTGATGATGGAGTGGAGGGCAGGGCCAAATCCTGCTGTCTGTGTCTATAGATGCAAACAGCAAGGCTCGGGAGTGAGCGATTCCATTGCACAGAGTAGGTTAGTATAAACCTGTTTGTTATTAAAAAAAAAAAGATGCATTTACAATCAATTTAACCTTCCTCCTAATCCCCTAGTCACCCCTCCCCTTGTTATTTCAGCTATTTATTTATTTTTCCTTTTTGTTCATAGTTTTATGTTGTCAGATTAGAAAAAAAAAACTAAAATTAAAAAAATTATTTTCTAAATTAACGTAATCTTGTTTTGTACCAGATGGTGTATCGTAGGAGAATGCTGAGGAATTATGAACTGCTTTAATTCTCAGACGGAAGGAAAATATATTGGTTATTGTAGTGAGAAGAGAATTCTGGCTCTACCTAACCAAGTTTATAATGACTAAATCACACTGATTTAAGTACACCTTTTGAACCAAGCCAACTTCATATTAGCCATATAATTTTTATTAATCCTGTGGCAAAAAAAATCAGTTTTCAAGGTGGCAGCCCTAAGACTGTCAAACTGTGGCTGTCTGTTCTGCACCCTATGCTGGTGACTTCATCTGTAGGTATAAAAAGCAAAGCACTACCAACCTTTGCTAAACTTCCCTAAAAGTCAATATTAGCCTCAAGTAGCCATTCATCTTAAAGTGGAGTTCCAGGCAAAAAGACAACTCTGTCTCAAACAATTGACCACCCCACCCCCCTCCATTTTTTTCTCTTTTTTTTGGTACCTTTTATGCATTTCTTCTTCTTGGCTTTCGTCCTATATCGCTGCAGCAAGGTAACTCACTTCAGCGGTTGTATCCAGCCCTCCTCCTTTCCCCCACTGCCTTCTGGGACCAGTGTGTGTCCCAGAAGATGACAGGATCATTCATAAAGCGCAGCTTCATTGACAGTTTCTCTTACTCGCAATGCCGGCACCTGCACCCGAAGCCAATGGACAGATCAGCTTGGGGTGCCGACATCGGAGGTTCCCTGGACAGGTAAGTGTTCTTTTATTAAAGGTAAGCAGCTATAGTATTTGTAGCTGCTGACTTTTATTTATTTTTTCCCCAGGCTGGAACTCCACTTTAAGCCAATGTGGGTTAAAGAAGCATGTTACAAACATTAATGCAAAATATTGTTGAAAATGTCGTCTTGTTTTTGAATTGCAACTATGTTATCTAAATCACAAAAAAGTGATACAAAGGTTAAAAAGCTTATTTAGTTTATTTCAAATTGTGACAAAACTATTAAATTTTGTGTTTTTGTTGGAGCAGGATGAAGACATGCTAGCAGGGGATTCTGAGTCTTCTAAAGAGATGGAGCATTCAGTCACAGCACTGGAGCAATTATGTTCCCAAGGCAGTATCCTTTACAAATGAACTTGCAAAGACATCACATAAGTTTGGTCTTATGCATCAGTGTTTCTTTATTGATCACACTTAGTACTATTGTATCTAAAATCAGAAAGTTAGGGTTAGGTTACTATGTATTACAGGTAACGTGCATGGACATTCTCATTTATAGGGCTGTACTGTTTAGAAATACTGGGTAAATCAATGGGTTCTTACTAAAATTCTTTAGCGGTGGACGTTACTAGGGAGTAAAAAGGGGTAGGGGATCACGACTTCAGGTCATAAACCACTACTTCCAGTGAGTAATCACAAATGCTTATTCTATAGAGGTTCAGCCAGCAGCAAGGAAGATAAAGGGTGCATGCTATGGAGATTGCAGAAGGATGTGATTGTCAGATTCAGGTAAGTATGCATCTAGGATGGGATGGCAGCTAGGCTAGGAAGGCAGGGGGGATAAGTGTACTTTGTATAAAAGTAGAATAAACCTTTAGCCATTAAACTGGGCATAATAGAAACTTCATAATATTACCATGCACTTCCTGATATGTCCTGTTTGATTCAACATTTTTATCCTTTGCCCAATCAACATTCAATTTGTTTTATGCCTTGCAATAGGTGCTTACCACTATTCTTCTGTTTATCAGACTAGCATCCTTTCCTCTACATCCAATTGGCAGTGAAGCTCCACCCCATCACCTCTCCCTGCCCTACAGTTAGTGATGTTATTTTTTAATGACAGTGCTTTTTACGGGCAATGTAACAACAATAGTCTCCAAGGTTGACAATCCAGGGCTGAATACCAATGCAATGCCCCCATGTTTTTTATTATTTTTGTGACAATAATTTGTTGCAGCCTTTTTTTATGATGATGATATGGTGGTGCTTCAAAAGAGTACCTGGAACTGTAGTTCTAGAGAGGCAATAAACTTCATTAATTATGCATACAGTGGGCAGTACTTTGACAGACAATGATTCTGAGGCTCAAAATTGGATTTTTATAGATATTTTTTTTTTATTAAATGGAGGCATGGACTTGTGTGATAAATCGAAGACATCTATACATGTTCTCATTGCTTTACCCAGAGTTTAGCTGTAAAGATAGAAGAGTTCATTTAGGTTTTTATTTCAGTGTTTTTCATTTGTGTACCAGAAAATGCAGGCTAAGCTGTCAACTTGGTTTATGCAAACTTGGATTTAAAGTGGAGTATTCAGCCTTAGGGAACATAGAACACTTGGCTTTATCCTTTTTGTCATATAACATCTGCAGCTAGAGTTAACTGACAGCAACTTAACACCTGCTGCACAATCTCCATCAACAAAAGTGTTCCCTTGTATAGCTGGCGGGGGTCTGCTAATCTGTTAGCCCAGGGGGGAACTGTGATAATATCATTATACTTGGAAAGAAATCCTACTGATAAGAATCTCTAATCTTGCAAATAATCTTTTTACATATATCAGACAGATAACACTTAACCCTAACAGGTAGCTTTAAAGGGTAGCAGCATGTGTATAATGTGTTTAATAAGGGAGACTGTGGCTGAGAACTACAGTATTGAAATATTTCATCCACCTGTATGTCAGTGAGGGTTCTCATTTTCCAAGGTCAAGGTATAGCTAGTACTAGTTAGTCACATTCAAATGGACTCATTCTGTAATGTAGACACTAGAATACATTCATAGCTTCTCCAAACTACTTCTTTTAGTTGAATTCAGTTCCAGTGAGTGTCGGCAATGTACCCCAGAAGAGGTTCTGTGTGGTTTTGAAATGTTGCACCTATGTTTTAAGACTGCAGTCTTAACTTGTAGAATTTGACCTCCTATGTTGGGCCATTATTTTGTTCAGAGGTTGCTTTGTCTCCCCAATGTACACATCTTTGCATGTCATCTCAGCAAATGAATAACCCAACATAAGAAGGCAAATTCTACAGGTCAAGAGTTGGGAGTTATCTTCTTACATCTTAAATTGGATGTAAACCCAGTGAAGTAAACTGCCTCAGATGATACACAGAAAAATCTCCCTACATAAGTTTTACATGTATATCTGCTGTCTTAATCTTTATATACTGTTCAGAAAGTGCACATCGTGTTAGGAGATTTTCTCTTCCTGGTTAGCACTGCAGTGAGGCCTGGGCATACACCCAAGACAGCTGATTGGAGGAACGGCACACACCTCCTCTCCTCATAGGTATAGACTTTCAGCTCTGTCCCTTGAATCATTAAGGCCCCTTTCACACTTCAAAGCCACGATTTTTGCCACGATTTTGCAGCGATTTCAAGGAATGCCTGTGTAAGTAGCATCAAAATCGGACCAAAGTAGTGCAGGGACTACTTTGAAGTCGGAACGATTTGAAGTCGTACTAATATGAATGGCTGTCATTGGAAATCATGGGGAACGACTTGTCATGCTACTTTGCAGTCCCAAATCGTGGGACAAGTCATATAAGTGTGAAAGGGGCCTTAGGGCTCTGCTAATCTATTTATAACATCCTCCCCAACACAAAACTTTGGCTGCTTTTATCATATGTGACAGAGAACTTGTCAGGCTGATAACAGAAGAACGCAGCAAGAGAAAGCTACGGACATAGTGCTTTGAAGAGAGATGACAAAACACTGCAGATATATGTGCCCAGCTCAAATTTTATGAATCGGCTTACATACATTTTAAGGAAAAGGAACAGTCCTCGAACAGAGAGAATAACTGGTTCACATGATGTGTGAAAGAGACCATCTATCAGGAGAGTACTTACCGAGGCCGAAGTGCCGAGAGTGGTTCACCCTTGCAACTGAGCGCAGTCCGCCCCCTGGAGGTGAGACAGGGGGTGAATGGCACAAAGAGGCACAGGCTACCCAACCGGAAGATGAGGACTGGAGTAGGAGCCAGGTACTGGGATCAGGAATCCGTAGAGAAGCTTCCAGGATACAGGTGCAGGTACAGGTCTGTAGACAGGTAAATCCGGGTCACAAGCAAAGGTTCAGGGCAGGAGACAGTAGACAAATCCGGGTCACAAGCAAGGTTCAAGAGGGCCAGAGGCAGCAAACGGGTAGTCCAGTAAACAGTCCAGGGGTCAAAGAGCAGGAGAAGGCAGCAAGGTCAAAGAGGCAGATCCGAGGTCAAACAGGCAGTCAATCAATCAGGATACCGGAAACAGGAACAGAGTTCAAGCAGGAAGCTGAAGACAAGCCAGCGCTGGACTGATCTGAACCACTTCCTTAAATAGGACCTGTAAGTGGTCATGTGACGCTGTCACGCACTGGAACGCTCAAGCGTGCGCTAGTGCGCATGCGCGTGCGTCGGAGCGCCGAGCCGCGAATGCGCATGCGCCGGAGCGCCGTCCCGTTGCGCGTGCGCACAGGCACCCGGCGCACCGTGTTAACCTGCCTGTTCTCCTGACAGTGCCCTCCCCCGAGGGGCGGCCTCCGGACGCCCAAACTAGCCATCAGCTCTGGATGCTCGGTGTGGAAGGCCCGAATTAAACGTGGAGCATGCAGATTTCCTGAGGGCTCCCATGAGTTTTCCTCCGTGGGGTAACCCTCCCACTTGACCAAGTACTGGAGTTGCCTCCCCCTCTTCCTGCAACTCAAGATCTTCTCCACCACGAATTCCGTCTCGCCATCCACCAGAACTGGTGGAGGTGGGGGTTCAATCCTGCCCGGGAAAGGACTAGGAGTAACAGGCTTCAGGAGGGAAGCGTGGAAGACAGGGTGTATCCTGTACGAATCCGGCAGAGAAAGTTCAAAAGCCACAGGATTGATTTTCCGTTTTATTTTGAAAGGGCCGATGAATTTAGGTCCTAATTTCCGTGTGGGGACAGCTAACTTGAGGTTCACCGAGGATAACCATACTTCGTCTCCTATTTCAAAATCCGGGTTCTCCTTTCTTCCCCGATTAAAGTATTTTTCATACCCCTCCTGGGCTTTCTGCATGGCTTCTTGTATCTTTTGGAAGTTCTGTTGAAGGGACCGTACTCGGTCCTGGACAGCCGGAACGGCAATTTCAGGAAGGAACCCTGGTAGGAAGGAAGGATGGAATCCGTAGTTGGCCCAAAAGGGCGTTTGATTGGTGGCGGTATGGACCGCGTTGTTATAAGCAAATTCTGCAAATGGTAGAAGACTGGACCATTCGTCCTGGGAATCTGAGCAAAAGCAACGAAGATACTGCTCCAATGACTGATTCGTCCTCTCTGTTTGACCGTTACTTTGAGGATGATAGGCCGAAGAGAGGCATATTTTAATCTCCAGGGTCTTGCATAACTCTTGCCAGAACTTAGAAGTGAACTGGGGACCCCTATCCGAGGTAATAGTTGCAGGTAAACCGTGGAGTCGGACAATTTCTTTGAGAAAGATATCGGCTGTAGCAGAAGCAGACGGGGTGCCGGTAATTGGAAGAAAATGGGCAATTTTTGACAGTCGGTCTACTACGACCATTATTGTAGTGAATCCCTCTGAGGAAGGTAGTTCCACGATAAAGTCCATTGCTATCTCCGCCCATGGACGCTCAGGGATGGACAAGGGTCTCAGCAGGCCCCAGGCTTTAGAGTTGGTCCCCTTGTTCCGTTGACAAACTACACAAGATGACACATAATCCCGACAGTCTTGTCTCCACCCAGGCCACCAAAAGGAACGAGACACTAGCTCCGTTGTTTTACGAACCCCAAAATGTCCTGCAAGTTTGAGATCATGCAGAGTCCTGAGTGTCAAGGGTCTTACTTCAGTAGGAACAAATACCTTTCCCTGGAACCAGTGTAATCCGTCATGCATCTCCATTGGAGGAGTTCCTTGATTAGAAGGTTGCCCAGATGCTGCCTTAATAGCGGGAATCAGATCAGGTTGCAAAATTAGAGAGAGAAAATTCTGTGATGGAAGAATGGTACTGGGTTCAGTTTCTTGGGGTGTTTCATGGAACATCCTGGAGAGAGCGTCTGCCTTCCCATTTTTCGAGCCGGGTCTGTACGAGATATGGAAATTAAACCTAGCAAAGAAAAGAGCCCATCGGGCCTGCCTAGGCTTTAGGCGTTTGGCTGTCCTGAGGTATTCCAAATTTCGGTGGTCGGTCCAAATCATAATTGGATGAGAAGCCCCTTCCAGGAGGTACCTCCACTCCTCCAAGGCAAACTTGATGGCCAGTAATTCTCTATCTCCCACATCGTAGTTCCTCTCTGGAGGACTTAACTTCCGGGATGCGAAAGCCACAGGATGTAGAAGAGCCTTGGGACCTAGTCTTTGGGACAGGATAGCTCCCGTCGCCGTCTCTGATGCATCCACCTCCAGCACAAAGGGTAAGGCTGGATTTGCATGCATCAGGATGGGAGCTGACGAAAACAACTTTTTTAATGTGTCGAAGGCCCCTTGAGCCTCCGGGGACCAATGGAATTGGGTGCCTTGATGAGTCAATTTGGTGATGGGTGCCACTATGGAAGAAAAGCCAACAATGAATCTTCGGTAGAAGTTTGCGAAACCGATGAATCGCTGTACCCCTTTCTTGTTTACCGGAGCGGGCCATTCTAGTATGGCTTTAACCTTTTGTGGGTCCATGGAGACCCCATTTGTAGAAATGATGAACCCCAGGAACTGCACTGTAGTTTTCTCGAATTCGCACTTCTCAGCTTTGAGGTACAAACTGTGACTCCGAAGAATGGAAAGAACTTGTTTCACGTGCACTTGGTGAAGTTCCGGGGTGTCTGAGAAGATAAGGATGTCGTCCAAATATACGACAAGAAAGTCATCGAGATGTTTGCGGAAAATATCATTGACCAGGTGCTGGAAAGTTGCTGGTGCGTTACAGAGCCCAAAGGGCATCACCAAGTATTCATAGTGCCCGAATCTGGATCTAAAAGCAGTTTTCCATTCGTCTCCTGCCCTAATTCGGATAAGATTATAGGCCCCACGAAGATCCAACTTGGAGAAGATTCGGGCAGATCTGAAACGCTGGAAAAGTTCTGGGATTAGTGGCAGGGGATACCGGTTTTTAATTGTGATTTTATTTAATTCCCTGTAATCGATGCAAGGCCTCAGGGAGCCATCCCTCTTTCCTACGAAAAAGATGCCAGCTCCAGCTGGTGATGAGGAAGGGCGAATGAACCCCTTTTCCAGATTCTCATCAATGTAGGCCTTGAGGACCTTTAATTCTACTTCGGACAGAGGAAAGATACGACCAAAAGGGATCGCTGATCCAGGGAGTAGGTCGATGGGACAATCATATGCCCGATGGGGCGGCAGACAGTTCGCTTGTTGTTTGTCGAACACATCTCGGAACTCTAGGTAAACTGGGGGTACATGAAGAAGGCTCTCGGGAACCGAAGAAATGGTGGAGCAGGAAGCGGAGGCCTGAATGAAGCAATGCTGAGTGCAGTGAGGAGATGAAAAGGAGACTTCTTTCCTCCCCCAGTTGATCTGTGGTTCGTGGATTTGAAGCCATGGAAGTCCCAAGATGACGGGGAACATAGGAGATGGGATGATGTCGAACTGAATGAGTTCCTGATGGCCAGAGTCAGTGGTGACCCGGATGGGTTGGGTTTCATGGGTGATAAGTCCTGAACGGGGAAGAGAACCATCAGCCAAGTGTACCTGCAAGTTTTGTTTCTTCAGGACCAGAGGTAAGTGTAATTTGGACGCTAATGTGGCGTCAAGGAAGCAGCTGCAGGCACCGGAATCAACGATTGCTGATAGTCGGATCTCCTCTCCCGACAGCTGTAAGGAGACAAAGAGAGCGACATAAGTCTGGGAGAACCCAGAAGACTGATAGTTCATCAGACACTGACGGTAGGACTTACTCGGTCTTATAGGACAGGTACTGAGGAAATGTCCAGAAGCCCCACAATACAGGCAAAGATTCGCCCGTCGCCTACGGAGCCGTTCTTCAGCCGTGAGGGGGGCCCGGACCAACCCCAACTGCATAGGTTCCGTCTCCTGGTTGGCCACGGCTGAAGCCGCAGTGGCGGGTGGAGGCAAGGTAGGTCTGGTGAAAGTCCAGTTGGAGCGGGGGGACTGGAAGCGTTCGGAACGCCTCTCCCGCATGCGCCGGTCCAATTTGGTGGCAGCTTGAATCAGGTCCTCCAGCGTGTCGGGAGTTTCGGATCTTGCCAGTTCATCTTTTAAAACTTCGGATAGCCCCTGGCGGTACTGGTATTTGAGGGCCGGTTCGTTCCAACCGGTGTCAGCTGACCACTTTCGAAATTCTACGGTGTAGTCCTCCACCGGTCGGCGCCCCTGAAGTAGGTTATGTAAAGTAGCTTCAGCTGTGGCCCCACGTTGCGGATCATCATAAAGTTGTGCCATACTTTCAAAAAAAGTCTCTACCGCATTCAATGCGGGGTTCCTCTGCTCCATCAAACTATGGGCCCATGCCTGGGGTTCCTCGGCCAGGAGCGAAATGATGAAGCCCACCTTTACAACTTCTGACGAAAAAGTCCTAGGTTGAAGAGCCAAGTAGAGGGAGCAAGCATTCTTGAAGGCCCGGAACTTCTTACGGTCACCCGTAAAGCGTTCAGGGGTAGGGACCCTGGGTTCGGGTGAGGCCATGATTACAGTAGGATTAGTTGATCCAGGAGGAGCGGAGATTCCGCTGGAAGCTGAGGGGGCTGCCAAAGTAGGTGCAGCTAACCCAGAAAGATGCTGCAGGCGACTGTCCACTTGAGTGTACCCTTCTTGCAATTTTTGTACGGCTTCAGTTAAAGCTGAGACTTGTTGGCACAAAGCCTCAAGGGGTGAACGCACTCTGTCGGCCTCAGACATGGCTGGCTTGTACTATCAGGAGAGTACTTACCGAGGCCGAAGTGCCGAGAGTGGTTCACCCTTGCAACTGAGCGCAGTCCGCCCCCTGGAGGTGAGACAGGGGGTGAATGGCACAAAGAGGCACAGGCTACCCAACCGGAAGATGAGGACTGGAGTAGGAGCCAGGTACTGGGATCAGGAATCCGTAGAGAAGCTTCCAGGATACAGGTGCAGGTACAGGTCTGTAGACAGGTAAATCCGGGTCACAAGCAAAGGTTCAGGGCAGGAGACAGTAGACAAATCCGGGTCACAAGCAAGGTTCAAGAGGGCCAGAGGCAGCAAACGGGTAGTCCAGTAAACAGTCCAGGGGTCAAAGAGCAGGAGAAGGCAGCAAGGTCAAAGAGGCAGATCCGAGGTCAAACAGGCAGTCAATCAATCAGGATACCGGAAACAGGAACAGAGTTCAAGCAGGAAGCTGAAGACAAGCCAGCGCTGGACTGATCTGAACCACTTCCTTAAATAGGACCTGTAAGTGGTCATGTGACGCTGTCACGCACTGGAACGCTCAAGCGTGCGCTAGTGCGCATGCGCGTGCGTCGGAGCGCCGAGCCGCGAATGCGCATGCGCCGGAGCGCCGTCCCGTTGCGCGTGCGCACAGGCACCCGGCGCACCGTGTTAACCTGCCTGTTCTCCTGACACCATCTACCTCAAATAGGAACAACCATCCCTGAACAGGGGTGAGGGGGCTTTGACACCATCTTTCTTCCAAATATAATGACCCTTTAAAATATTTACCCCAGCAATTTGACAACAGTTCACACCTTTAGTCGTGTAAATTGAAGAATTGACACCTATGTAAACATCCTCACACTAAGGCAGGCCATACATTATACAATTTTCTTCCCTTAAACCCCAGGACAAAAACACTACAATGTGTATAACTTCTACTAGCCATCTCACTTTATGCACTTGATTCTAATAATGTTAACCATTAGCTAAAGATAAGATCAGTGTGCAACACTGCAACCTAATATAACTGATGGCTGCTCATGTCCACTCCATGCCTGTTTATGGACAAAATGCTTCTGTGGGACAACTGATGGACACATTTGGCAGTGGTAGGCTTCTGTTTTTTACAGTCTTGAGAATTTAGAGCAATAGTAAATAGCAAGCTGGTTTTACCTAATTAAAGGTGAAATTTTATACATCAGTAACCACACTTGTGTTGTATAGCCTGCAGTATATTCTAATATAAACAAATACATAAGCATTGGCAATAGGAAAGGGAATGTTGCCAAACAATGTGTACATTCCATTTACCGTTTCAGGTGTATCACTAAAGTCAAGTTTAAAAAACAATCCATAGCCTAGGACATATAACATTTTAAAAATTGTAGCTTTCACTGCAATATTCACCTTGAATCCAAAGCTACCCCCTTAGTAATTCAACTCGATGTTGGCAGTCTTCTGAGTTAAATGATGGGCAGCAATAAAGTGATTGTAAAGTCTAGATTTTTTTTCTATAAAAGTAACATGTTATACTTACCTGCCCTGTGCAGTAGAGTAGCCCAGATCCTCCTCTTCTCGGGTGCCTCTTCTGTTCTCCTAGACCCTCCCTCCTGTTGAGTGCCTCCACAGCAAGCAGCTTGCTATGGGGGCACCCAAGCCGAGCTGCAGCTCCATGTGTCCATTCAGACACGTAGCTGTGTGTCTCAGCCAATCAGGAGGAAGAGTCCCGGACCATCGAGACACTCGTGGACAGAGATAGGGCTCCAGTAAGTATTAGGGGGCCGAGGCGGCTGCTTCACACAGAAGGCTTTTTATCTTAATGGGGTGTGTTATGATAGGGGGCACTATAAATCTATGTGATTTCTGAGTTAGGAATAACAATCCTTTTGTATTTAAATGATAATAAAGTGCATATTGCTGGAGGTAATTATAAACAATTCAACAATATTAATCACCCTTCAATAATTATAATAACAGTGAATCAAAATATTTCATCAAAACAAAGTCCATGTGTCTTTTGTAGTGGAACTCCAGTCCATACACCATCACCAGTGATAAACTTATATTGAAACCCATTGAGTGTGAGTAAAGTGCCTACTCACCATACACACATGACCTCTTTAGCTAAAAAGAAGGTCAAATCAGGCTGTTTTTTTGTGGGTCAGCAATCCTGCTGGTATACCAATGGAGATGTAACTGGAATCCTTTGTGTCTCTCCACCACGATAGCCCAGTAAAAAATAGATAAAAACTGACCGGGATGCGCCTCGACGTACGTTTCGTCTTACAACGTCATCAGGAAGCGTGTGTGTCCAGTGAGTAGGCACTTTACTCACACTCATCGGGTAATTCAATATAAGTTTGTCACTGGTGACGGTGTATGGACTGGAGTTCCACTACAAAAGACACATGGACTTTGTTTAGATTAAATATTTTGATTCATTGTTATTATCGTTATTGAAGGACAATTAATTTTGTTGAATTGTTTATAATTACCACCAGCACTATGCACTTGATTATTATTTAAATACAAAAAGATTGTTATTCCTAACTCAGAATTGCATATATATATATTACTACTCAGAACTTTGAGGGGAGAAGCTCATTTGAACTTGCATATATGTTCTAGTTTTTTTTCACTTTTTCACTTTTTTATCTTAATGCATTTAAGATAAAAAACCTTCTGACTTTACAAACCCTTTAAGTAAAAGTCATATTTATTTTATATAGTAAGATAAAGTGTTGCAGTTATGAAAATTTGCCCATGCTTGGGAAATCAAATCCTTAATGCTAACAGAAAGAGAAGAAGCCTTAGATCTGGCTAGGAAGCAGCTCAATAACAGTGAACTGCCAGACAAGAATATTCATCAGCTGAAAGTTCTTGACTTAGCCATGGATTCATGCATCAATCTTGGCATGTGGGAGGAGGCCTTGAAGTATGGTTTCCGAACGTTGAAGCCTTACAGGTAAGTGAATTTTAATATCTGATGAACAGTTCATAGAATGTCAGCTAGCATTTCTAGAAGGAGAGATCAGCAATGGCAGCCAACATATGTTCACAGTGCAAGACTCTTTTAAATGTTGTTGAAGATAGTTTTCCTTTGCTAGCCAATTGCAAATAATATATATATTAGCTGAAACTCTTTTTAGAATTATTCCTCATTTAAATCAGTGATTTGCAACAAATTTAACAATGAAGCACTTGGGTTGATGTCAAGCAGGCTGTGTAAATAAAAGTATGCAGTGCAACCGGGATCTGGTTAAAGCTACATGCACACGGGTGTTAAGCCCTTGTACTTTAAATCCAGGAATTTGTGTGTGCTCAGGAGGCACAGGTACAACATCTAATCCCACTGCCAGGGGCCTGTAAAGTTTTCAGCTTTAAATGTAGGGTTTCAAGTACTAAGTCCACTGGACCTGAGAGTGAGAAGTTATTTAATCCTCTTAGGGACATGAGGTGCTGATCCCGTTGGGGTTGGAAAGCATGTTCATGTAAACTGGTGTAGTTAGTTTGCTAAAATATTGTCGCAAACAACACCTATAGTACTGATTGGTACATACAATCAGCATAGCAGTGACAGACTTAGGCAATTTGTATGTGTGAGGAAGCGTGGGTGAGGAAAGATTCTCACTCTCAGCAGTATTTAATGATGTCATAACCTAGGAATACATCCAGTGAATTATTCACAATGGCCTATTGGGAAATCTGGGCACGTGCAGCTGTTATTGGGTGCCATTTTTTATTTTTTATTTAATTTTCATATTTTACTTACATCACACTTTCATATTATGCAGAACCTTGCACAGTACATGAAACCGTAAATATCTGCCACTGCTTCAGAAGAGCATACAACCTAGGATGAGTTTACGTAGTCAAAAGTATGTATAGAATTGTGGGGGAATGGCCTGAAAAACACCCATGAAAATGTGGGCAGATAATATGCATTCCATAAAGGCAGCAACCCAGTAGGAATTACACTCAAAAACTCAGCAAGGCAAAAGTACTAAGCAAATAACCACACTGCTGCTGTGATTACCATACTAAGATTAAAATGTCAAAAGATGAAATCTCTTATCAAAACGCTTCTATCATCAATCCATTAAATTGAGCTGATTTGTAATAAACGGGATGAATTTGTTTTGCATCATGAAGAGCAGCTGAGGAAAAATTCCATTAAAAAAGGATGCATGTGTTCATGCATTCCATTAAGTGTTATGCCCAGTTTCTAATATACATTATCTAATTTCTCTTCAATTTTTATAAGGAATATGCTTAGACAATTACAGGGTTCTTTGATTTAATTATCATGTTATTACACAGGCTGGCTTGTGGGGCTACTCCTTACCCTTTGATGGAGTGGTGATTTCTTTACTCAGAAGGTCAGCCTCTGGAGGGCATACATATATGAAGTGAAGAGTGTCAGTCAATTCAATGCACCTCAACTCGGTACACTGTTGGACACAGGAGGTCTTTCCTCTTGCTTCCTGCTGGATAGACACCCCACCATGTTGGGTAACTGTCTGGCTCATCTTGCATTTCTTTGCAATACTCCTCTTTATCCCCCTGCACACAAGTTCTTTTATATGGCCACTGGAGACAAGAAATATGTCAATCTTTATTCTTACTTCAAAAAAGGTATTAGAAATGAATAAAATCTTGATCTGAACATGCTTTACCATGATAAAACCTAAGGCTGTTCATACTCGGAGTAAATTTCTTTCCTGCAACCACAGGTTCAATTCTCCCATCAACACAGACAGTGTTGATGTGGGAATCCCTCCTTGCCAGGCCATTGTCTTCTCCCGATGGGAGGGCATGGGAAGCCGTCCCTGCCGGGAGAAGACAGTGATTGTCGCTAGCAGCTATAGCAGCCACTTGCGATAATCATAAGTGAATCCTGCAGGCTGGTTGTACCCAAGTTGATCGATCGATTGACCAACTTGGTGCATTTAGCCTGCCCACATGGTTCGAATCTTGGCTGATTTCTTACCGCACTTACCCCATCAAGCAGGCAGCGGCTTCTCGTGCGTCTCCTCACAGCGGCCGTGCGTCTCCTCCCTCCTCCTCCTAGGCAGCCAAAAGGATTGCCAAAATCGTGGCCTGTCCTTTGAGCCAATCGGGTGACGGCTCTAATCACGTGATTCAATAATAAAAAAACATTGGAATCTATGCATCCGGCACCCCACATATAGATCAGGGGGCCAGGAGCATGAATGGGGAGTGGTGCTGGTGCGCCCCTAATGGACGGGCCGCCACTGTTGCCCATACTCACCAAAGTAATAGGTTCACTTTTCAGAGTGGAGCCATTGCTCAGCTCCACTCTCTATTACTATCCTTAATTACCATGAGCTGGTTATAGGGCATCATGTGGTACTTCCCCTGCCATCCAATTCTCTAATACTGTCATTAACAGTAACTGTCCATAGCTCTGTAAAGGATTTGGTTAGCTTAGCAAGTTACACAGTACACAGGGTTTTCAGGCAGTTTGTTATCAGATTCTGGCCATGGTGGAGCATGGGGAAGGAAAGTACACATTGCTCATGGGTATGCCAATGAAATCAACCTTCTATGTATGGGAAAAATTCAGGATCACTTTAAAGGTATACAATATGCCAAAGATTCTTTAAACTCAATGGCAATAAAGCATGTTTTTCCAGTCTGTGAAAAACTGTAGGAAAGAAAACTAGGGGATACTCATAGTGACTAGTTATCCATTAGATTTAATTTTTAAATTCAATCAAGTAGCTGGTTGCAACACAGATCATATAGAAAATTTTTTTTTTTGATAGGCATAGTGCAAATTTACAACCTAGAACCATGTCATATGTTCAGCTCTCCCACTGGTGATACCATACCAACAGCAAAATCCCTAATCTTCCACTTACGTTTTCCCATGGAGTCATACACTTGAAGCCTGAACCACAGACAAATCACTGCTGCTCATCTTTATTAGTGATAATGGAAGTCCTGATTAAATGTTTTCAGTGACATAATTACATATGTAACATGGCTTTTAAATGGACATTCCTCTAACTTTACAAACCGGCTCCATGCACACTGGGCTTAAAAAAACGTCTGTTCTCTCGGGAGTAAAAAACACTCATATAGAGCATTTTTTGTACAAAGTTTAGACAAGTTTAGGAGAGTTTTACATTTTTTTTGCCTCCAAGCTCCAATTAGAAACGCGAACCAGAAGGTTTTTTTTTTTCTGCCTCTAAACGTTAAACTCAAAATATGCCTCTTAACGTCCTAATGTGCATGGACACATAGGATAACATCGAGCTGCTTCTACAGGCAGAACACAAAACTCCTGTAGAAGCAATGTTTTTTAAGCCTGTGTGCATGGAGCCTAAAGGTAATTTCTGAACCAGCATCTCAGTCTAGATAGTAGATGTTGGATAATTGCTTAACAAAGATGGCCCTTTTCTTCTGGGGGACAAAGGTGTTCTCAGGGGAAGTACTGTGATCTTTGTAAAAATGAATAAATACCTGCATGGTATTGTCATTATTTAGAATGGATCCACTTAGTATAAAATAATATAACTGACGCTAAGTCCACTTTAATTTTACAATGCTACCGTGGTTATCCTGAACACATTTCAATATATACTTAAATTCAGCAATTTTTTGTATTTTATTTTGACAGACTTCAGAGGCAGTAAATGTATTGACAGGAATTATAAATGTAGCAAAAGGCACATGAATATGTAAAGCAGAAGATGAAAGTGGATCTGCACTGTTTGTATTGCAAACTACTTTTAAGCAAAGTCGATGCAAGGTCATTGCAGCAGCCCTTGGTGGCTAGGCATTACTAATACAAACATGAAGGATTTAGCAAGAGCTAGATAAATAACAGTGAAACTTTTGTTTAATATTAAATATGTGATGACTGAAGTAACAAAAAAAAAAGATCTCAGACAAAAGCTATAAAACAGCACTAATTATTATTAGTGTCTGAATTTCTTTGCTCTTTATAAAATTATGTCTGCTTTTTGATGGAGAACAGCCCAAAGTATCCTAGGGTGCCAGCTTTATGCCACAAAGGCTTTGTTCTTAAAACATAAGTGATTGCATACAGCGGGTAGCTAGGTAAA
This sequence comes from Lithobates sylvaticus, assembly GCA_028564925.1. Lineage (NCBI taxonomy): Eukaryota > Metazoa > Chordata > Amphibia > Anura > Ranidae > Lithobates > Lithobates sylvaticus. Next base: position 116,481,706 of record CM053028.1, on the reverse strand, counting down.
TACATAAAGGCAAACATCAACGCCTCATCTAATTTATTCTCCTGATGTGACCTCAAACTCCCTACATGTTCTAATACTGATACATCTATCATGATACTGAAGTTTGATCCGCTATAAGTAATCACAAATAAACTCCTTGAGGATGTAGTGTATGACACAGGCATCTTTATTATCCAGCCAGGATCAAACTGATCAATGTCACACTGAACACCACACCAATCACACAACTGGGATGAGTACTGAAGCATAGTACTGCCCAAAACAATTACCAAATCTCTACTTTATAGAAGCATGATTTAACCAAAGAACAAAAATGTAATATATAGCAGTTTACCAGTCCTTTACTGTATGTGCTTACTGCATTTGTTTTCTTTTTGCATGCCGAAGAACAGTTTCAGCAAGTATAAACGTCTTTGTTGATTTTGCCAGAAACGCATTGTCCTCGTTCCTTCCTGTGATCTGTACTGAAGGCAAAAAAATATCTTTCTTATGTAAACTAATAATCAGTCACCATTGAATGTAGATGAACATAATATTATGTATCAGTGATCCAGCCTGGGTGGAAACCATAGTTACCTCCACAGATACAGTAAATAAGTAAATGTAGCCACCCAGGGTGTTCTTAGTAGCACTACTAGGTACAAATAATTTTAATAATATATATTTTAATATATTACATTTTTATGTATGGATTTAGATGTGTGTGTAGGCAGGTGCAGTCTACTTTCTACACTGTAGGTGGCGCTCGTCCTCAGTGACACCGCAGTCAGAGAGGAAGTCAGGAGGAACTTGGTTCATTCATGATTTCCTGGATCACTGGGGAAGCTATCCAATTGGATGCTGCCACCCAATGTGATTCTAGCGCCCATTTTCGGTCAGGCAGAGCCTAGTTAAAGCCCTGGCTCCCAGGCTTGGTGCTCATTTTGAGAGTAGGTAGAGTAGGGACAGGTTCCCGGCCTGGTAGGGACAGACCTAGCGTCAGGGAAGGCAAAGTGTAAGGCTCGCAACTCCGCAGGACATCTTCTCTTTGGGGCACTAGGCGGCCAGGCAGCATTCTGCCCCTCTTAAGAGGCGCTGTCAGCTCTGCTGAAACCTGCTCTCTACATGCTGTTGGAACCATGAGTATCCCTGGTTGTGCTTTATTCCCACTGGGTTTGTTCTGAACTGTCTTGCATTATTTCAATAAAAGTTCTTTCATTGCACTTGGAGTGTGTGTGTTATTGCTGCCACTCCACGCTGCACCACATCTACATATGCTTTAAAGTGAACCTGTGCTTCGCCCATGCAGGCCAAAGCTACAGATCCATTTAACTCAAGCCCCCCCCCCCCCCAGCATTGAGTACTTACATTCTCTTGGCTCTATTACTGCCCCATTAGACCGCCAGGAGGGAAATCTCTGCTCTTCTTCCTTCCAAGTGACAGCATCTTTGTTTTGTGATTGGCCCACCGCTGTCATAAGGGGTATGGGGAAAGCCCTCATCCCACTAAAAAGCTTGCCCACTGTAAACTCCAAGTTGTGATTTACACAGGTTTCCTTTGTAAATGGAGGGTATGTGCTCCCCTAGTGTGGACTAAATCTTTTTGTTTGCATCTGCTGCATTTCTAGGTCAAGTTCTGCATTTTACTTTATTTGAGCAGACATAAGATGAAGAACCACTCAGTCCTGGTAGAGGTTTTAGAATGAGGAGAGTATAATGCCCCCAACTACTTGAAATCCACCGCAATTTCAAAATCAAGTCGATGAAAAAATTTGCAAAATCTTTCCTTTCTAAAAAAATCAGCTTATGCCTTTTTTTGGTGTGGACTTTTTCTCCACAGCAGTATGTGCCCTGCCTACTAATCAGATTGCACCTAAACTCCACTTATTTGTAGTAATCATCAATGAATGTAAAACCATTGCTCAACTCTTGTCATGCAGACTATCTAATAGGGAGAATTGGAAGCCTTGTTCTGATCATTGCTTCATTAGCACATCAGGCACATGATTCCAGATATCAGACTCCATTAGTACTACAACTAAGGGAGATACTCTGGGAAGTGGATCCCTCCAGTGGTTTGGTAATGGCACACTCCTGTAATTCGGCAAGTGTTTGTTCTACAACCCTCTAAAGCAGGGGTCTCAAACTGGCGGCCCTCCAGCTGTTGCAGAACTACAAGTCCCATCATGCCTCTGCCTGTGGGAGTCATGCTTGTAACTGTCAGCCTTGCAATGCCTCATGGGAATTGTAGTTCTGCAACAGCTGGAGGGCCACCAGTTTGAGACCCCTGCTCTAAAGTATAAGAAAGCCTATGCATTGGCTGGGCAACAGGCTTTACTTGTAGGTGAGTGTGAATCTTTAGGCGGGAATCTTTTAACTTTATAAATCCAGAGAAACAGTATTTAAATTCCTCAATTAATTTTGAAGAGACTGCTAGTGCTGATTTAACAAAGTAACTGACAATAAACTGTGTGACTATGACTTCATGTATTCAGTCATGTACAGATACAATAAGTAAAAGGAATTTACTTTTCACACGATTGCATAACTGAAGTGAATATTAACAGTATTTATTGTGTAAAGCACACGAGACGCTGTTAAACGTTCGTTCAGAGGCAGTTGGACACTTTTTTCAATGCATTGTGATCCTATGTGTCCATGTACACAGTCTCGTTTTTTTTTTTTTTTTCCCGTTTTTATGCAGTTGCGTTTAACCTCGTTTTTCCAGAAGCAAAAAAATGGGTTCAGACACTTTGCTTTTCCACGTTTCAGACGCTAAACGTGGCTAAACATGGCCGCGTTTGCGTTTATTAAGCGTTTTTAAAGGAACCCAATTTTTGGGACCAGAAAACTCAGAAATAAAAAAATTGGTTTAAAATGTCGTAACTACTTTACATAGTTCATAGAGCATATATACTCATTGATGCAATGCCATGAAAAACTCTAGTTTTTTAGGTAGCTTAGACAATGAGGAATGCTTCCACTTCTTTTCCCCAACCCTTCATCCAATTTCTAATCTAATCAGTGACTCCACCTAGTCTGACCAAAGCATAGCAATGTCTTTTTTCCTCATGAGACGCCGATGCAATCTCTGGTGAAGTGCATAGGTGTGAATCCAGCCTTAGGGCCTGTTTATATTTTGTGCATTTAGAGACACATCCTGCAATACATTTTTACTCCATCATCTGCCCTCCAGCAAAATGTATCCCTCCACCCAGCAATACATGCCCACCAAAGTATTATGGCTCAACCCCAGCAATATATCCCACCACCCTCCCTGGGCACAGATCTTTAGGTGCATTGTCTACTTGCCCTCCCCTCTTTTCCACCCTGACCCCTTACAATTTATTTTGTTGATTTATTTTGCTGATTTTACATATAAAGACCAAAAAGAATGACGCTCAGATACAAGCATACCCCGCATTACGTACCTTCACTTTACGTACACTCGTGAGTACGGACACATTAGCATCTATGGGAAATCTTTGTCAGCTTGACATGACACTGCTCCTGATTTATCTAATTTTGGGGATGGCCAGCTTGCCTAGGTAATCAGTTATGCCTGTAAATGACTATTGCAATGCAGTTCATGCACTGAGAAGTGAAAAAAGTTATTGCTTCACTTTAAGTACATTTTCATTTTGCATACATGCTCTGGTCCCATTGTGCACGTAAAAGTGGGGTATGCCTGTATATTCGATGTACAAAACTTCTTTATTTTTCAGTTTGGAAAATGTACCAATACCTTCACTTGTTACACTGTAATGTCTACATTGACCCTTCTTGGCCCTTCTAGAATATGTAAAAAAAAAAACAAAGCGACACTGGTAGGGTGGAGGGTACCCCAGGGAACAGTTCAGGATAACAAAGGTAACACAAGGAAGCGTGGACACCACCAAACCCCTGTGTCCCCGAGTTCCATAACAGCCATCTGTGGGCTAGTTACACCCCTGGCTCTAGTTGGTCTGTTTGGACAGAATTTGCTACTACTGCACAATCCGAACACTGTCACATTTGGTTTTAGATTTGAAGTCTGTGTAACACAGTTTACAATAAACTATTACGAGATTTAACTTCAAATGGAGGGTTTGTAATTAGCTAGTTCACATGCTGTAGTATATTTTAGGGATTACTGTCGATATTTATTTCCAGATGGTGTAGGAAAACACACAACATTTTCCCCTACAAATCATTCCAACCTCATACAGAAGCAAAATCCTATTTAGCCTCTTGGCTCAGTTTATCACATCCTTCGGGTTCCACATGCAACTTAAATGGGGCCTGTGTGTTTTCAGGTCACCAGCCCTGTACACACATATCAAATGTATGTCCAACTCACAGACTCCTCTAATACTACTTATGATGTTGCATCAGTAGCAGTAATTGACTGCACTGTCCTGATCTGAGTACTATGGCCCAAGCCTGGACACCCATCTACAGGGTGTCTGCTTTAAACCATGTCCATTGAGCTGCATGTGTTTTCTTTGTTCATTGTCCACTCCATACTTATGGGGGTGTGCACAAAATACAGCTCAATGCACATGGTGTGAACAAGCCCTCAATCGTTGCTTGAGCAACACAGGTTTCTAACAGGCACCCTGATTGACCACAATTTCTCTGCTTTTTGCAGCAAACCCACCTGCCCTATTAGAATCCTTACCTGAGCTACCTGTTCTGGAGACTCAGGTACATCGATGTGGATGGGGCAATTGCTCCTGCTGTACTATTGTGTTGTGATGGGGGGAGCCTTCCCCACCTTCAGAGCATATTGATCAGTGTTGCTGACTATAGCTGTTCATTCAGGAAAAACCCGACAGGTTGGTTGTACAGAATGAATGCAGCTATGTTCCTGGACCCAAAGATGAGGGGGGTAGCTATCCTTGTAATGCAATACAGAAAACTCACAGGGGGATGCGAGTGGGCCAGGGACTATACAATACCCAAGGAATAGTGAAGAAAAGTAAAGATGAAGTAGAAATACAAAATGTATTCAAGCAATATTACAAAAAACTCAAAAGAGGAAAAACATTTGACAAAAGTATCAAAATACAAAATTACACAGTAGTACCAGTGTAGAAATACATTAGAGATAGACCCAGTACATGTTGGATAATGCTGAAATAGGTGGACATAAAGACCCCAATGCTTTTCAACAAATTGTCCGCTGATAGAGCCTTAGCCATCTGCTCCCACCCCCTCCACAGCCCAGCGCTTCAGTGAGGGGGAGGGGCAGAGTAGAGAGCTGTGACTAACAGTCAGCAGCTCTCTGCTCACGGAGCACTGAGTACCAACCAGTCAAAGACCGCAGATCACTCGGTTCTCAGTCTTAGAGCCAGCAGGGGACAGATGCAGCATTAGAGCAGTGCTGCATCCACCTAGGTAAGTATGATTTTTGAAGAAAAAAAGCCCAACTTCTCTTTTAAGTAAAAAAAAAAAAAATACTTAATACTACTTTAAGATATCACCAATTTTGCACACATTATAACACATAGAAATGCCTAAATCAGTAGGACCAACATTACCCAGTATGTAGGTAGAACATTTTCAGCTTCTACCTGTTTCAGCTTATTTCTTCTTTTTAGTTTAAGGTTCTGAGCATGAGATTCCACGTAGCATACAGTAATTTTTGTAGCAGACCACAGAGAGGTTGTATTATGTGAAGCACCTTGGAGCTACAGAACAGAAACGGTGTATAAGGTCTTTCAACTTAACTTAATTGAGTTGTCACTGGGCATGTGAGCACCTGAGAGTTTGTGAAAGATAATACGGGTCATAATGTGATGATAATTAAAAATTCTAAAAGCAGAAATAGCTTGTCCTATGATGCACCGTAAGACAAAACATAAGAGGATATTTGCAAATAACCAAAACTCTCACTTTCGGTCCTGGTGACAACCATTACACTCACAAATAGAGAGAGTGAACCTCTCTACTGAGAAGTCAAATTAACCAGGGTTCTAACCCTTCTCCACTCTGTCTTAAACAAATAAAGCTTTGTCTTTAGATACATTTTAACAATAATATGGCTGAAATTAATTTTTTATGTAACAAATGCATGTTTTATATAAAAATGCAGCAATACATATGATTATTTAGATTTTTGGCTGACAGATGTGAAAAGTAGAATTTTTTATTTAATATTTGATTTAATTATATAAAACAATTCATTTCATTATTTAATTTTATTTTATTAAAATGATATAATGACATAATGGCAAATACGTTTTTAAGATAACTGTGGTTAAAATAATATTTGCAAGTTCCTACAAGTCCTAGTTTTACAGACTGAGCAAAGGCGTACACACACCTAGTGGTTTTATTGATGTGTATTTTATGTAACCAGTTATGTTAAATTTTAATGATCCAGTGACTCAGTTTTTACTCTTTGAAAACAGAGCCTAAAGGACACATGTTGAGGCAAAAAACTGGCAAGTTCTATTCTTTACTAAAACTGTGGCTAGCAACTGTGGCTATAGAAATGCTATCTGTATAGCAATAAAACAATAAAAAATGGCACATCTAAAATGTCAGGGTTGTGAGGAAACTGTTAGAATTACTGTCTGGGATCTATTGTTATAACAGTATTGGTGCCTTACTATGTGTAGTATACCCAAATGGGTTCACACAAAGCAAAATAAATTGCTTTGACCTTTATTGCTCAAATGATTTATAGAACAAATACTGCAAAATGCAGAGTTCATTTTTATGCTTTTCTGGAAATATTTCTCCTTTGCTGGAATATCTAATGGTAGCTTTCTTTTGGTTGGAAAGAAAATGGCCTTTTTTTCTTTTTCAGTATAAGCTTAGGAATGGAGGCCAAAAAGCAGTGAAGATTACCATGCATCTACCATGTATTTTCTCCAAATCTGTACAGTAAACAAATATGAAACCACTTCAACACTTTGCCTCTGTGTAGGAGTTTACTATAATATAGACCAGTCACTTCTGCTCTCTCTACTTCTAGCGGATGACTGGTTTTGTATCCGCCCTGTCGTTTTATGAAAGAAGCATGCAGTGGGAGGACATCTTGGGCTCCACCCACAGCTCTGATCTCATCATGGGCTGTGCACAGCACAGTGATGATATCACGATTACTATTACGAGTTAATATCTGAGTTTGCAAAGACATTTGGTGGACACAAAGTGTATTTTCATTGTTTGGGACTATTAGGGGGTACAATTAAATGAAAATTTTGTGCACAGAGTTTGACTTGAAAATAAGCTAATTGAACCTGACCACACTGATGGCCTTGCCCAGCCAGACTTCGCTCTCTATTTGCAAGCTGCCTACATCTCCATAATCATGGATTGGTTCCACAATGCAAAATGCAAAACAGTGGCTAATCCTGGAGGAGGATTCCATATTATTGAAGTTTAAATCAATACAATAGGTACCCTCTCACTTTTACCTTGCACCATAAGACTTATCACTATTGGTGTCCTTCACTATAAAGGTCTGGGATACTCTCCTTGATAAACAGATTCCCTGTACTTGGATAGGTCCCGTGACCCCTTTGTTTTCTAACCTGGAATTTCAGCCAGCACTACATTCTCAATCCTTCCTCTCATGTGTCTCAACAACACTGATAACACTAGACTTATCCAAACTCTGGTTGATGGCAAACTCCCTCCTATGAGCTCTCTGAATCGTACACTCCAACAAGGCTCTAGTTGGTTGCAGTAGCACCAACTCTGGATGCATATTAGTGCTCTCAACTTGATTTCTCTGACAGATTTTGAACACTTATTAATACAGGAGCAAAGACAGACACCACACATTCTATCTACAAAATGGAGGCTTGTATTAGGCATAACATCCCAAATGGTTACAAGCCTCTGTTTGTGAGTGCTACTTTTTACATTATTTTTTATTGTTTTGGTAATAAAGGTAACTACGCTATAAGCCTATGCGGTCTCTTTCTCTTTTGTTCTATTTTCAGCTTCCAGTACCCGCTGGTGTGTTTTGAAAGCTGCAAGGCTATTGCATTTTGATTACCCAGTTTAAACTGACCTTTATCTTTCCCTTTGACTTTAGACTTGTCCATGCAGTGACTCTAATCGTTAGTGCAATCACTAGTTAATGTTAAACCTTTACAAACCACTTTTGACCTACATGTAAGCCTAGAAATAAGGCTTAGCTGTAGGTCCAATAAATATCTCCTAAACCTACACGGTTTAGGAGATATTTGCAAAAAGACAGGCACCACTGTCTACGGCGCATGCGCCGTAGACAGCGGCACGCAGGCGCACTGAGCACGCCGCTGCTAACGGCGATATGCTGTGAGTGGCGGCTTCCATGCGCATGCACGGGAGTGACGTAATCGCATCTTCGGCCAGTAACCATGCCGGAGCCGCGATACCCGCAAAGAAGATGGAGGCTCTGTGCACCAGGGGACAGCGGTGACATCGCAGGCTCCTGTGTCAGGTAAGTGACACATAATGGGCTACTATGCAATGCATAGTAGCCCATTATGCTTTACCTTTGCAGGGAAACAAAGAGGAAGTAAACCCATCAGCCCTTAGCATGCATTAAAAAAGGGATTTATTCCAGAGATAAAAAATAATTCTACCACTTTATAAAACAATGGTTTGGCCACATCTGGAGTATTCCGTCCAGTTCTGGTCGCCAATCCTCAGAAAGGATGTGCTGGAGCTGGAAGGAGTTCAGAGAAGGGCAACAAAATTAATAAGGGGGCTGGAGGACCTCAAATACAAGGAACAAGCGCTAATTTATTCTCCCTGGAGAAGAGATGCTTGAGAGGAGATATGATAGCGATATACAAATATCTCAATGGTAATCCCTATGTAGGTAGAAAACTATTCAGTCTCAGTGTGTGAGAGGACAAGGGGCCACACAATGAGATTAGAAGAGAAGCGGTTTAACCTTAAGCTGCGTAGAGGATTTTCCACTGTCAGGGCAGTAGTGATGTGGAACTCTCTTCCACAATCATTGGTGTCAACAGGAAGTATTGATAGTTTCAAAAGACTCTTGGACGTATATTTTATTGAACACAGTATACAGGGATATGGGAAATAATTATCTACACAAACACACACACACCAACATAGGTTGAACTGGATGGACTATTGCCTTCAACCTTACCAACTGGGTAACCATGTAACTATGTTATTAACACATAACCTTTCATTGTCAGCTAAACACTGAAAACAGAGTTACAAAATCATCTTTTGATGGTACAAATTCCCTACTGATTTTCACTCATTTTGTTTCAACAATCCCAATGTCACGCTTACCCCTAACGCAGGTGGTCAGACACTATAGCTACCTTCTGTGTTCTTCAACTATAGCAGCCCCCTTTTCCGTAAGGCAAGCAGGTCGACCCATTCTCTGTTGCCCCCAGGACTTATACACAATGCTCTAGTGCCTGGCCACCACGCTTGGGCAGGCATGAACTGAGCAAAGCAAACAGGTACTTGCGGTTGGCAGACAGGCAGATTAATGCAATGACAATCCAGGTACAAGGGAGGCAAGGTTCAGAATAGTCAGTGTCAATTCATAGTCAATAGTCAAGGCAGAGTTCAGAGAGTCGTCAATATCCAATCCAAGGTCATAAGCACAGTCACAGTCATTAATGTCTAAACCTCTGGCAACAAGAGTGAGTACACTCCTAAGTGAAAATGTTCTAATTGGGCCCAAAGTGTCAATATTTTGTGTGGCCACCATTATTTTCCAGCACTGCCTTAACCCTCTTGGGCATGGAGTTCACCAGAGCTTCACAGGTTGCCACTGGAGTCCTCTTCCACTCCTCCATGACGACATCACGAAGCTGGTGGATGTTAGAGACCTTGTGCTCCTCCACCTTCCATTTGAGGAGGCCCCACAGATGCTCAATAGGGTTTAGGTCTGGAGACATGCTTGGCCAATCTATCACCTTTACCCTCAGCTTCTTTAGCAAGGCAGTGGTGATCTTGGAGGTAAGTTTGGGGTCGTTATCATGTTAAAATACTGCCCTGCGGCCCAGTCTCCGAAGGGAGGGGATCATGCTCTGCTTCAGTATGTCACAGTACATGTTGGCATTCATGGTTCCCTAAATGAACTGTAGCTCCCTAGTGCCAGCAGCACTCATGCAGCCCCAGACAATGTCACTACCACCACCATGCTTGACTGTAGGCAAGACACACTTGTCTTTGTACTCCTCACCTGGTTGCCGCCACTCACGCTTGACTCCATCTGAACCAAATACGTTTATCTTGGTCTCATCAGACCACAGGACATACTTCCAGTAATCCATGTCCTTAATCTGCTCGTCTTCAGCAAACTGTTTGCAGGTTTTCTTGTGCATCGTCTTTGGATGAAGCTTTCTTCTGGGACGACAGACATGCAGACCAATTTGATGCCGTGTGCGGCGTATGGTCTATGCACTGACAGGCTGATCCCCCACCCCTTCAACCCCTGCAATGCTGGCAGCACTCATACATTTGTTTCCCAAAGACAACCTCAGGCTATGATGCTGAGCACGTGCACTCAACTTCTTTGGTCGACCATGGCGAGGCAAGTTCTGAGTGGAACCTGTCCTGTTAATCCGCTGTGTGGTCTTGGCCACTGTGCTGCAGCTCAGTTTCAGGATCTTCTTATAGCCATCTTTATGTAGAGCAGCAATTATTTTTTTCAGATCCTCAGAGAGTTCTTTGCCATGAGGTGTCATGTTGAACTTCCAGTGACCAGTATGAGAGAATGAGAGTGATAACACCAAATTTAACACACCTGCTCCCCATTCACACCGGAGACCTTGTAACACTAACAAGTCACATGACATTTGGGAGGGAAAATGGCAAAATGGGCCCAATGGGAAAATCGGGGAGGGAAAATGGCAATTGGGCCCAATTTTGACATTTTCACTTAGGGGTGTACTCACTTTTGTTGCCAGCACTTTAGACATTAATGGCTGTGTGTTGAGTTATTTTGAGAGGACAGCAAATGTACACTGTTATACAACCTGTACACTCACTACTTTACATTGTAGCAAAGTGTAATTTCTTCAGTGTTGTCACATGAAAAGATATAATAAAATATTTTTAAAAATGTGAGGGTGTACTCACTTTTGTGAGATACTGTATATATGGTATAAGGTGTATCATGTCTATCTTTGGAGTATGAAACACCTCAGTAACCTACCTGGCCAGAAGCTAGCCTCAAACTTCTTTACCTCCAACTCCACGTAACCTATTTTACCATAACTGTGTGTCTTTGGATATTGTGCTCTCCCTAAGTATTATTTAATGGTAAACCATTTTTCAATGCTTTCTGATTTCCATCTGAATTTTGATTTTTTTTTTTTTTATTTAAACCTGAGAACAATAAAACAAAGATTATACATAAAATTATTATACATAAAATGGGCTATTTGTAAATTGTAAATGCACTGCAATATGAGCATACATGATATGTAAGTTAGCCTATTTCATTCTGAACAGATGTACACTATGCTGCCCCGATTTCTCTTCGAAAATTGACAAGTAGATAACCTGCACACGTTTAATTATGTATGTAAATTAAATTTAAAAAATAGTAATTTTGCATGACCATTATGCTAATAGAAAAGATACGTGCTTCATCTTTCATATGATAATATCAGAACATACTACTTTCATCTTTAATTTGATCAGGTCTTTTTTTAGAATAATTTGAAAACACTTCATTTTAAAAGTTTTTAGTAACATTTTAGTAACTATTAGGGTTGTTAAAAGCAATGAAAGATTGAAGCAGCAGTCGTCCAACCCCATGGATGATTGCTAAAGGCAATGCTTTCACTTTAAAGTTATTAACCATGCTTTGTATAAGTAAACTTCCCCTTGTCTTACTCCATAATTTGCAGCGTCAAATTATGGACTTAAAGTGGAGTTTTTAACATTAGATCAATACCATATACTGAAGGTGCAAGATATTTCATAGGACCTCAAATGGCGGTCAGAGATGGGAGTGATAAAAACTGGTGGTTTACCACCCCCTATCTGTACACCTAAAAAAGAACATGCAGCCTCTCGGGGTGCGTTTGACAGGCAGTACCACCACCAAACATGACCCATTCAAGGGAAAAGAGGCGGGTGTGTAATGCATGCAAATACATGTTGCACCATAGTGGTGCAAACTTTTTAGGGTTAAAATACATAGTGAGAAGGCAATGTATTGCCTGTCAATCACCCTCTGAAAAGTGACCCAAAGCAGTTTGTATTTCAGAAGGACAGCAAGGGCCATTCCTCCATCTGAGTGTCTGGTCTCCTGCAAAACTAAACATGTTTGTTATTTTCCATGCATCTTACCCTCAAACCTGACCAACTTCTTAGTCCCTGTTGGTGGAAAGTGTTCAAGTTTTTGTTTTTCTATGAACAGTCTCTCCCACTTCCTTTGTGACTCCTTTAAAAAATAACCATTGGCCTATTGGATGCTTCAGTCTCAAAGAAAGAAAACACTGAATGCCAACAAGAAATTGTATCTAAGCTGTATGGTATGTTGCAGAGAAAATTATGTTGAAAATAATGGGGTTGCTTTAATATTTCTGGGTCTAGATAGCTTACAGTCATCAAAGAATTTCACATTTTCAGCAAGTACCACAATATAAGCTCAAAAGGCAATGATCCAAAACAACAACAGAGTTGTTAAATGAAATACATTTTGTAATTTAACATGGCCAGAGTACTGAACTCAATCCCTTTAAAAACATCTGAAGCAGGCCACTCATGAAAGAAAGCACATAGTGCCCTTTTTATAAATCAGGTAATGCTACTGTTCTTGAGATACTATAGTCATGCTTACTGGAAACATTAGAAAAGTATCAGGGCCCATTCACACTTGTGCATTGTGGCAACATGCACTAAATTGCATGCATTAATGCAGTTGCCACATTGTGAATGGCACCCCAACATATTGTACAGCAAAGCCCAATGCACAACGAAGCACACTATAATGCATAAACCATGTGTTGTGGTGCGCTGCATTGTTAAAAAAAAAGGTAATGGGTTTTTTCATCTGTTGTGATGCATTGACAGCCCGTTCATCATGAATGGGCTGCCTTAATGGAGCACACGTTGCCTTAACACATGTCCACCGCAACAAAGACAAGGTAAACATGGAATAAAAATTTTAAAAGTGTCATGATCAGTGGCAGCTGGTGGTAACCCTGGTTGGGGTGGTCGGTCAGTGCACTTACCCTTTTTATGGCGAGCATCACAGGCGGCTTTCCCTGCTCTCCTCCACGGGCATCACAAGCAGATTCTCCTTCCTCTGATCTGCGGCTTAAGTCTCCTCCCTCCTCGGTGGCCAATCAGAATGCTTCTCCTTTCAGCCAATCAGAAAACCAATCTCAGACCCACTTCCTGATTGGTGGAGAGGAGATTCAGTGTAAGAATAGTGAATATTCATTCGCTATTCTCACACACCTGGGTGGGCTCAGTTTGCATTCTCTGCGCCCCGAGCTCACCCTATTTTGAAGCCTATTAGAACCCACTTCGCATTGGAATTCATGCATCCCGCGTCCTAAAAGGGACCAGCGAATGGATGGGGCGGCGGCGCCTGTTTGCCCTTAATGGGCAAATACTCATTTCAAACATGCAGCTTACAAAGTGACATAAAAAATAAATAAAAATACAGAAAATAAATCCGTGATTAACCATAAATACATGCTACACAATCAGCTGACAATTTCTTAAAGTAGACCTTGTACTAAAAATGCAAGTTCCATGGCAAAATGCTGCATTACAAATAAAAAAATTCACTGTGGATAAATAGTCAGTTAATATACTTACCTGTTTCTCCACTTCATGCTTCCCAACAAGATCCGGTATAATTCTAAGTAGCCCAAATCTTACGTGAAAATGTTATTCTACTGTGTTTGAGCATCGTATTGTGTGATTTGGGCTTCTTAGCATTCCCTGGGATCTATGAATTAAATAAATCAATTTGTGAACTAATAGAACACTATGTGACAAATCAACTCATATAAATGAATAGTGATGAATGTAAACCAAGTAAATAAAATTTGTTTAAGAAGTGTCCATAAGGAATAAGTCCCAACAAAATCCTATGCTGGGTGAAGAAGAAATCCAAGGACAGCAGACATGACACCCAAGATATGATCACACTGGAGGCTTACTAGAAGACCAGCGACCACCCTTGCTTAGGGTGGTCTAAAAGCACTCAATTAGTAACCAGATCCACTGGTAATAGCTTGAATCTCCACCCAGGTTGCCCCAGGCAGCAAATATAGCGATGGAAGACAAACAAGTGCTCCAGGGAGTCAAGCCCACAGATCCTCTCTCGTGTTGAATAAGCAAAGTATATACAAGGCTCCACATGGTACAGTATTATAAAAATGTTTCATTTATCGTAAAAAAAAAAGTAGTGCACCTACATTAAAACAGCGGTAAAAAGCTTGGGCTTGGTTCACATCATAGGCCGTAGACAGGTAAGTTTCCCATAACCAAAATGTCCGAACATCGATCACGCTTTCGCAGTAGTGTGTGTGCGTAGCTCCACCAGACATGTTTCGTCAGAGGTGACGTCATTTCTGAGTCACTACTTTTTTATTTCCAAACCTTAACTGAGCAAGCTGACATTAGAAGCTGATTCGTTATTATGCACAGCTACTCCAGATTCTGGCTGCTTCCATTTTAGTAAACCCTCCCCCCCTTTCTTTTGGTGGTATTTAATAATCCAGGTTTCTTTTTTTATGCTATGTATGGAAAAAAGACCAAAAACGTAGGTTTGCGTATATTTATCGTTCATTTTTTTACCTGGCACTTTAATCCCCTTTCCTACATTAGAAAAACCCCACAATCATTGGTGGTCAATGGTACTTTAAACCTTGAAGGAGTTGTAAAGTCTCATGGTTTTTCACCTTAATGCACTATGCATTAAGGTGAAAAACCTTCTGTGCTACAGCAGCCCCCCAGAGCCCCCCTTTTTCTTACCTGAACCCGATCGTTCCAGCAATGAGAACGAGCCCAGCATCTCTAGCCGATGCCTCGGGTCGTCATTGGACAGACGTAGCAGCAGGAGCCATTGGCTCCCGCTGCTGTCAAAATCCAGTGACATGGGAGCTGGGGGGCGGGCTGACTCCTGCTGTCTGTGTCAATAAACGCAGCAGCAGGATTCGGGAGCACGCCCGCATGAGTGCCCCCATGGAAAGCGTCTCTCCACGGGGGCACTCCATGAAGAGGAGGATCCAGGAGAGCCGCCGGGGGGACCCCAGAAAAGGAGGATCCGGGCCAAAACCCTTGCACAGAGCAGGTAAATATGAAGTTTTTTTTTTTTTAAAGAACCATTATACTTTAACCCCCCCACACACACACACCAAAAAAACATGTCCCATCAGTGGTAATTTAAAACAATCAGCCTATTCATTGGAGGAAGGGATGTTTCCTCCATTGTGAATGAGCGGAATGCTAAAGTGATGCCTAGAATTGGTTTGGATGTGGTTAAAAAAAAACTAATAGTGAATATAGGGGGAGTCAATATATAGCAAAATACTAGTACATACAATTAAGTCTGTGCTCCCTGCCCAGTTGCTAAGCAACCAACGATGCTGCACCACCTCCCAAAAGAGGAAATGAGAGCGTTTTTACCAGCTGTTTGGGAATTACAAGGAACACAGATTATGGTATGTATGGGCTACATTGCACAGTGCACAAACTTCTGATCCATCTGCTTGTTTAACTGAGTTGGAAAGCAAAATCTTTCTGAACCAGTGTATGCTGATCCATCCAAAGTCACACATGAAAATGGCAATTTATCTGGGTTTTTTTCTGCTCAAAAAGGATCTGACGCCGTATTGTGTACAAATATCCCAAGTCACAAAGCAGATGGCTTACAGGGTTCTGTAAGTAGGTTTAATGTGATCTAAAGCCAGAGTAGATGCTGCTGTCCTTTTGCCGCTTGATGATTTATGTCCTGTTCAAAGTGAATGGAGTACAAAACTTGGACTGGTTTTCCAAGAGTAATTCCTCTGTGAAAAGCTGGTGCCAAAGTCAGTCATAGTCTGGCTTGATATTGTTAGAGACAATTTTAAAAGCATTGCATTTGTGCAATGTTGATGGTAATGCAGTAGAATTTTCTCTTAAGTAGAACTTCAAAGTAAACTGCTGTGATCCTACCTTGAATACCTAATTGAGTCACTGTCCATTTCCATTCATAAAGCGGAGACCCTATTAAAAGACCACACTGACCTGGAAGAAGTATGTAGAATGGGAATTCAGACTTCTCTGCCTCCATATTTGTTCCATACCAGTGACCCAGTATATAGTGAAGCCAAAATCAGAATGTAAGGACTGGAGCCCACAACTTGAAAAAACAAGCCAGCGATGGCAGTTCTCACATTTCTGTCCTCACAGATGCACGTTATAACCAATAAAATTAGATCATTCATGGATTTAATTTGGTATGAATAGAAAACACTCATGAAGTTAATACAATATTATGTCAATAGACCTGCAGTTTTGGATATTTTTGATTAGTACTGTAAAGAATAATCTGTGGCAATCTGTCTTTGTCTCATTTTATCAAATGTCCACTTTTTGACCCAGCTGCTGTAATACCGTATATACTCGAATATAAGCCGAGATTTTCAGCCCTTTTTTTAGGGCTGAAAGTCCCTCCCTCGGCTTATATATTCGAGTCACCGCCATCTGCCTACATGAACAGCGTGTCATGCAGACAGACGGCATTTTTTAAAAGCCGTGCCTCTTCCTCCTCCTCGTCCGTGATAGGAGGAACACAAATTTTCCCAGCAGTAAGTCAGTGTGCAGTGTTCCGCCTATCACGGACGTCCTGTCATTCTCATCTCATGGACGAGGATGAGAGGACGTCCGTGATAGGCGGAACACTGCACACTGACTGCTGGGAAAAAAGTGTTCCTCCTATCACGGACGAGGAGGAGGAGGCGCGGTTTTTGTATTATTGGAATGGCGCTATACACGCTGTGGGGGGACAGAGCGGGACTGCATCGGCTGCCAGATCGTACAGGGAGGGACACAGGACCCAGGACCCAGAACCCAGAACCCAGAACCCGCGGATCGGTGCAGATCGGCACAGGTAGGCTGCAATGGGGACACGGGGGTCTGTACAGGGGACATGCAGCTGCAGATGGACATTGCTGACTCTTTTCCACTTACAGTAGCTGCTGCATTTTTCACCCTCGGCTTATACACGGGTCAATACGTTTTTCCAATTTTTTTGTGGTGAATTAGGGGCCTCGGCTTATACTCGGGACAGCCTATACTCGAGTATATACAGTACATTATATTCACAGCAGTACTTACAGTAGGATTCTCCTAAAGATTAATGATTCTGCTATATTTCGTGCAGATTTGATACATACTGTTGTTCGTTAAAGCGGAAGTAAACCCATCGATTTAACAGTTTCAAAAAAACAGTTACATTCCCGGCATGCTGGGAATGCTAACTGCACATTGGCTGTGCTCTCAACCAAACTGTCAAACCATCCAATGGCTGGTGTCATAACGGATCACATGTGCAGCACCATGGCAGTTGAAGACTAAACGGAGGCAAAGATGGCAGCTTCCTTGGCTGAAAACAATAGTGGCTTTACTTCCATTTTAAGCACAGTTGAGCTAAAGAAGACATCCTTTGGATATGGTTAACAGAAAAAACCGCGCTCACCAAATTAGAGCTGGGGGGGAGGGGAAGGGGAAGGGGTTAAAAAAGGGAGCAAAATAAAAATAAAAATAAAAGTAATACTAAATGTAAGTAATACCTAACCCGGCTGCAGGATAGTGGGATAAACACAATACAATATGAAAAAGAAAAAACTGCGCCAGGTAAATAAGCTAGAAAGTCTATACCCTAATAGAAACAGTCCGATCAAAGACTGTTAAAACATCACTAGTGCATAGGAGACACAACAGTAATAATACTCTGAAGTAATGGTGGTGGATATTAGGTGATTGGCAGTAGCAACATATAGCAAAAAAGTCCTGGATTATGAATCAAACTGGGGACCATATACATATGGATCTGTGTGAAAGTGTGAACAGTTCATGGGGTGAGTATTGTCCTAGGATGAATTTCTGAGGCTGGGTACATCAGACTAAATCTCCTGTCACACCGCTGTGCTCCACACCACACGAGAGTGCCACCACCAATATATGTTACCCTTACCAGATGACAGGCAAGGTAAAGCCTTTCAAATTGAGCCCATAGACAGATCCTGACTTCAAAAAAGGAACGATCGAACTCCAAATCAGAAAAGAACTCCCAGCATCTGCCAATCCCACCGGAACCAGGACCTCAGACCAGACCCAATGGATAATCAGACCCAGGCTAGCACTCGGCGGTGCATCCAGATATGATCAAGAAAAACAAAAAAAGGCAGACCATAGCATAATACGTTTTTAAAAAACGATAATGAGTAATTTATTCGTAGAATGTACTCACATAGGCACAGGATAAAAGAAGCACATAAAACTCCACATGGAGTGACACAGAACGCCGGCCGGCATATAGTGGAAACGGACCCTTCCTCCTTCAGGAGCGTTGAACGTGATGACGTCACTGCACGCCTTCCCAGAAGCTTTTCGTCTTACAAGACATTCTCAATGGGGAATAGAATGTCTTGTAAGACGAAAAGCTTCTGGGAAGGCGTGCAGTGACGTCATCACGTTCAACGCTCCTGAAGGAGGAAGGGTCCGTTTCCACTATATGCCGGCCGGCGTTCTGTGTCACTCCATGTGGAGTTTTATGTGCTTCTTTTATCCTGTGCCTATGTGAGTACATTCTACGAATAAATTACTCATTATCGTTTTTTAAAAACGTATTATGCTATGGTCTGCCTTTTTTTGTTTTTCTTGATCATATCTGGATGCACCGCCGAGTGCTAGCCTGGGTCTGATTATCCATTGGGTCTGGTCTGAGGTCCTGGTTCCGGTGGGATTGGCAGATGCTGGGAGTTCTTTTCTGATTTGGAGTTCGATCGTTCCTTTTTTGAAGTCAGGATCTGTCTATGGGCTCAATTTGAAAGGCTTTACCTTGCCTGTCATCTGGTAAGGGTAACATATATTGGTGGTGGCACTCTCGTGTGGTGTGGAGCACAGCGGTGTGACAGGAGATTTAGTCTGATGTACCCAGCCTCAGAAATTCATCCTAGGACAATACTCACCCCATGAACTGTTCACACTTTCACACAGATCCATATGTATATGGTCCCCAGTTTGATTCATAATCCAGGACTTTTTTGCTATATGTTGCTACTGCCAATCACCTAATATCCACCACCATTACTTCAGAGTATTATTACTGTTGTGTCTCCTATGCACTAGTGATGTTTTAACAGTCTTTGATCGGACTGTTTCTATTAGGGTATAGACTTTCTAGCTTATTTACCTGGCGCAGTTTTTTCTTTTTCATCCTTTGGATATCACCCTAAAATCTGAGCCAACATTTTTTTTTTAGTTTTAAATAGATTGGAGTAAAGTAAACTCGTCTGTAAAGGTTTTGTTCCTTTAACCCATTTGGGGGATTTCCTCGCACTTCCTGTCCCTGCGGTGCCCAAGAAATGGATAGTGCTGGTCTCTGGGACAGAAAGGCATTGACAGCAATAAAAACATTATATACCAAAGAAAAGAGAATGTACTTATAAGTGATTATAGCTGATATCATCAATATATAAATCCAAAAAAGAAAGTCATGATTTTTTTCCAAATATATAACAAGTATAATCAGTGTCCTAAAATGTATTTTTAATCTCGCCTTGCCTCCACTTGTGTCCAAAAATAAATCTATGCATTCCAACCTTCCACCTATGGTCAGCAGCTCACTGTTATCATATAATCCCTATTTCTGGAAAAGTCAAAAAATGCTTGAAATCACAAGCAATGTGATGCAGAATTTCAGAATCTTTAACCCATATGGTAAGTAGGAATTCGTCTGCCACCTTGATCCATCCAGAAATCATTTGTTGCAACATGCCCAAAGAAGAAAAAAGCAACTTCCTCGCAGTGAAAAAACTGCTGGGTCGAAAACCAGACATTTAAAGGGTAAAACCCATAAACTTACATTTATGTAGTACCACTAGAAAAACATACAGGGTACAATTCACTTCAATTGTAACACCGATACCAGAGACAGTCTTGGTCAAAAACACCAACAATGTGAGTAAAACGTGATGATGTCACTCCAATACATGCCCTATGTATAATTAGTCTGTGCACTCCTTCAGAAGCCTATGACCTTTGAGGCACACATTTTACCAGCAGACTGCTAACAATCTGAATCCTCACTGTTGGACTCGGTCCAACTGTAGTGGTCCTTCGCCTTCACTCCCATGCTCCCCCCTCCCTTTTATGCTTTCCATCTTTTTTTCCTTCTCCCTCTCTTCCCCCTTTCACATTCCCTCTACCTATCACTCCCCATATTTTTTTCATCTGTACTACCTCATTTATGTATCATATTTTACTTATCAAACCAACATGTGTTGTGACACTTGCCTTTTGTTTTTTATCACCAAAAGCTGAAGCTTCTCTTGTGCAACAGACCGAAATGTTCATGAAGTTGGACTTGTGTCATTATGAGCCTGTCTTACATCAAAAATAAGTTATGGTCTCTTAGCCAAGGACAGCCATTGTTCTGTATCAAATGTTGATGTATGCAATGGCATACCTCTTTAGACCGAGTCCAGGGAATAGTATTGCAACTGGCTGATTAGCAGAATCCATAGGCAGCTTAACTCTTCAATAAGACACAAAAGTGGAGTCAGACACGATTTTACATCAAATAAATGCACAGAGGAGTTTTTTTCATTCTTTTAAAGTGTAAGAAGACAATAACTTTACAGGACCTGTGTCTGCGATGAACTCAAACTAACGGAGGAAATAGGAGAAAAGCAGGATAGTCTAGCTGGGACTATGCAAAATAGCTCTAAAATAGGAGGCAGAAACAGAGGAACATAACAAATAAAACTAAAAAACTAAAAAAAAAGCGAGGCTGCTATGGTGGCATATCCATGTCTTAGAAAATGTTTTCCTCCCAAAAAACCATTGAACTGCTGGATCAGTGCAGGGTCATTTATAGTTGCCTTTATGTAAATTTGCTAGTAAATGTTATTCTCTGTTAGTTTAAAACTGTATTCTAGATGATTCCGCACAAGCTAATTTTAGTCATTTAAAATGATGTTAATATTTGTTAAATTGATCTGATTTTGGCACACTGAGCTGAAAGGGTAATGCATCAATGTGAAGGAGGAGCGTTTCCTTCCAAATACCTGGTTATGCCTCTGCAGTAACTAGTGAATATTTATGCTAAAGTTACTTCAAAAAAGAAGGCTTAGTATAAAAGGTGGCTGTACCAAATGGTGAGTTTTCCGCATGGTTTTAAGTGCGAATGATCGCGGTTGTTTGATATTGTAGAATATTAGACATAATTATGCATTAGCATTCTTTCCTATGGTCTCACTGACACCATTTCTCTTTTTATTATTGTATATTTATTGTCTAAATATGCTGCCTCCTCTATGTGTGCGTTCTCTGCTGTGCAGTATATAAAACACTTTTATTTCTCCCAAATATGGCTCCATTTATTTCTGCATACATCCCCTTTTCTGTGTATAGTAAATTGTGTTTTATAAGCATATGAAAGTCTGCCAAATGTGTGCAACAATTTATAATCTCATGAACGTAACTCCACAAAAAAGTCTCTCTGTGGCTATAATGTAAAAAAATAACAAGCAGATTTTTGCTATGTAGTCATAGGAAGAATGCCATAGCTATTAGATTTTTAGAATGAAACCAATGAACATACCGTATATACTCGAGTATAAGCCGAGTTTTTCAGCACATTTTTTTGTGCTGAAAGTGCCCCCCTCGGCTTATACTCGAGTCAAGCACTTTTCTGCAGCAAAAAAAAAAATTTCCGACCCGACTTTGGGGCCCCATATCTCGGGGCCACTTGGGTCTCGGAGTCCCAAATTTGGTGTGCCAACCCAGTGGACCTAGCACTATAACATATCCAATGGGGTTCCTAGCACTAAGTGGCCCCGAGATACGGGGCCCCAAAGTCGGTTTGGAAAATGTCATTCTCTGCTGCAGAAGTGCTTGACATTTTCTGACCCGAATTTGAGGCCCCATATCTCGGGGACACTTGGAGCTAGGAACCCCAAATTTGGCATTCAAACACAGTTGATCTAGCACTACAACACATCCAAAGATGGGGTTGCTAGCACTAAGTGGCCCCGAGATACAGGGCCCCAAAGTCGGTTCAGAAAATGTCATTCTCTGCTGCAGAAAAGTGCTTGAGATTTTTTGACCTGAATTTGGGGCCCCATATCTCGGGGACACTTGGTGCTAGGAACCCCAAATGTTGTATTCCAACCCAGTGGAATTAGCACTACAACATATCTAAAGATGGGGTTCCTAGCACTAAGTGACCCTGAGATACAGGGCCCCAAATCGGTCAACTGTGTCCATCTGCATGGGCACAGTGAGGCTGCAAATGGGCATCGTTGACCCTCTTTTCCACTTACAGTAGCTGCGCATTTCTCACCCTAGGCTTATACTCGAGTCAATAAGTTTTCCCAGTTGTTTGTGGTAAAATTAGGTGCCTCGGCTTATATTCGGGTTGGCCTATACTCGAGTATATACGGTAGATTATTGAAAGCTACCACACATTTTATAGTTCAGGTTTTATGATAACTTCAAAATGAAATAATCATTATTCTTTGAAAAAGGGATGGCTACTCTAGAACAGTACCTGTAGATCCTTCTAAAAATTCTCAAGTGGTTGGGGGTCTTGCCAGCACAGTACTCCATAATGGTGCACCTGCAGTCCCCGAATGAGTGCCTGCTGGTGCGTGGCCCAGAGCTTTCCTGGTTCGCCTGCTGAACTTCAGGGATCTGATCCTAGGAGAGGCCCGTAAACATCCTGAGCTGAAATACGAGAATGCTGTCATACTTCTTTACCCTGACTTCTCACTGGATCTACAAAAAAAACAGCGTTCCTTTACAGATGTCCGCAGGCACCTGAGGGAGAAGGGCCTAGTCTACAACATGCTATATCCCAGCCGCCTAAAAGTTATCCACAATGGATCCGCTAAATTCTTCCCTCGCCTAATGCTGTGTGTTGGGAGTTGTTGTCCATGCTGCTGCAATAGCCCGGCTGTAACCTGTTCCTTTACGGCAGATGTGTTCTTTAGCAAGTGGATAGTGTTGAAGAATTCGGGATTATCTATCCTTTAACTGCAGGAACATAAGATACAATTGCTGGACACTTTGCATTCCTGTAAGTTTTGCACAACCCCTTACTGAGTGGATGGACTTTCGGAACAATCCACTAATATTTTCTAGGTTTTTGGGACTAAAGTTTCTCTGGCGTTTTTTTTCTGTTCGCCTAGAGCAAACAGGGTGTTAGGTTCTTCTACTGTTCCTTTTTCTGACTATTTTGCTTTTTTTTGTTTTTTATTTTTCCAATATTCTTCTGCAATTTTTTTTTCTTTTTGTGTTTTGCCCTGAGAGATTTTGCTAATGGACTTGTTATTTGCCTAGCACGATTTATACTGCTATTCTGCTGTTCTATGGTGATTTGTGGCTCTCTGCATCCAAGTCCTACCCCTCTGACCCTCCTTCTCTACTGTATCTATCCTGCCCCCATGCTCTATAGACCGTTACTTTTATAAGTGATCTCAAAGTCCTCTTTAGGAAACGTCCAGGGATTCAATTCTAAATTTAAGAGATCATTCGGTGACTTTAGAGGAGGTGTGGCGGTGGAAACATCCTGGGGAGAAAAGGTTACTCTTATCTTTCCCACGTCAGCACTTCCTCCTCCCATATTGACCTGGCTTTTGCCAACCAAGTTCTGCTGCCCCAGGTTACTGAGGTTTCCTACCTGGCCGGAGGGGTTTTCGATCATACCCCTCTCCAGGTTGTGCTGAATCTTACCTCGGGTAGGCATAGTGGGGTGTGGAGGTTGCATCCTGGTTGGGTGGCAGAGTCCTCAGTGGAGGCCTTGGTCTCAACACATTTAAAAGAATACTGGGATCATAATGAGGGCACGGCAGACAGGCCTGTAGTATGGGATGCATTTAAGGGCGTCCACAGGGGATGTATATATAGGCCATCAAGGCTGCCAGGGCTGAGAAAAACTCCACATCTGAAGAGCTTCAAGCTCATGAAATACAATGTGCAAAGACTCATGCTGACATACCCTCCCCTTCTTCCCTGGCATCAAACAGGCATTTGTCTCATACTATTCGGATTTGTACTCTCCTGTCCCATCGTATGACCACCAGGCTTTGGTGAATCTGCTGGGGTCCCTTCAGATCCCGGTGTTTCTGGCTGAGATGGCGGCCAGCCTTGACGCACCTTTTACTGACAAAGAATTGGTGACTGCTGTTGCCTCGTTTCCTAATGGCAAATTAGGCATTCCCGCAGAATGGCACAAACAATATGTGGAGCTCTTATCCCCCAGACTCTTACAACTCTAGGGAGACTGATTAGAAATGGGTACATTACCTGCTTGCTTTTACGAGGCCCGTGTGGTGTTACTACCTAAACCCGACAAAGACCCTCTCTCTTTTTCATCATATAGACCTATAGCATTGCTCAATATGGACCTCAAAATTCTTACCAAAATGCTTGCAAATAGGTTAATAAAAATAATAGACCACTTAATATCACCAGATTAGACTGGGTTCATGCCCATGAAGGTGACAGATATTAATCTCCGATCGGTAAATACGCACACTCAGTTGGAGGCTGGGGGTCGCCTGGGGGGCCCTGGTATTTTTTGACCTGGAAAAGGCCTTTGATTCCATTGATTGGGGGTACATGACATGTTTTGCACATGTTTTATCACTGCTGTATGACCATCCGGTTGCGGCCCTCCGTCTCAATGGCGCGGTGTCGGACACCTTTCCAGTGTTCAGGGATACCAGATGGGTGTCCACTCTCACCGGGACTATTTTCATTGGTTATGGAATCTCTTGTGATTGCATTGCGTTCCTCCTTCCAGATACAGAGGATCACTGTGTGTACACTGACTGAGACTATGGCCCTTTACGCAGATGAACAGGTACAGGTACGTGGCCCTTTAAGACCCTAGCTGTGGGTCGCCTGTGGGTTCTTGTGCTGACAAGAAGCATGCTGATAGGAGGAAAAAAACTGAATGACACAGGGATGAGCTGCATATTTTTAATTTTTTTTTATATATATAATCTTTTATTGTTTTGTTTTGAGATATATAACAGTACAATCATAGGCGTGCACAGCCAATTGCATTACACTTTTGTGTCATGATGGGGCAGATATCTCTCCCCTTTGTACCATTCCTTGTGTTTGAAATGCTTTTGTGATGTTTTGCTTTGCTTAAATACCAGATGCTGTTTGTTGCAGCAAAACCTATTTTATTTTATTTTACTCATCACAACTTTCACAGAACAGTCCATTTCAATGGTAAAACAAAGTCCCAAACGATGACAGTAACGTTTTCCAGATAATGGCAGCTTAACAGCTTGTAGGGCACTCACAACCTGTGCAAAATCTATACTTGGATTTCCATTTACTAAGGCCAAAATCCTCCATAGCCCCTCCCCAAAAGGAGAGAGCATGCCAATTACTTCTCTACTGTCCTCTCCTTTCTGCAGCGCCAGGTAGTCTCTCAATCTCCAAGCTCCATCCACTTTATAAGGGGGCACCCCACGTCACCACTGCACCTGGAGCAGGAGCAACCCTTAAAGGGGAACTCTAGGGAGAACGCTACAGAATGGTCTGTGTTTTTATCTTTTTGAGCCTCTTTCCCTTCCTGGATCTGTTTGAAGGAAAGTCACTATGTGCCACCACCTCGAGGTCTATATCTGGCTGCAATGTGCAAGATAGCATACCCTGCTTGTTGGGAGAAATTCAACCCCCTAGAAAACTCAATGTGACTTTTAATAATTTTAAGGTCTATCTAAAAGTGAGACTCTTTCCACATGAGTAATTATCATATCTGTCCAGGTCTGTTTATATGATGGAACTGGAGCTCAACATTGTTTGAACATGAAAAGTGGACTTTTTAGAACATCAGCCTTTTATATAATAAATTAGCACCACTGTTCTTATATGATTAAATAAACACATTTCCAATAATTGATAACCAAGATTTTTTGTTATATTTTGTATATCAGATTATTTATGGGCACAGGCACTGAATGTTATAATTGTCCTTTAGTGGTCATGGAAAGATTAATTTTAGCACAGCACTATTCTATATTGGTAAAGTTTACAGCTGGAATTTATACAGTTTTAGTGTTAATATTGGGAAGATAAATAGTTGGATTTTGGGTTTTATATTATTTCTTAGTTGCACAGGAACATCGACTGTATTCATTTATTGCAGTGTGGGGCTATTTCTTGTTTGTAAGGTCCGAGAAATATGTTGCCAACTTGCAAATGACCTTTAACTTCCTTGAATCAACATATTTTTATATATGAGTGTGTTTGATATTGCATCATTATCTATAAAGTATATTAGACTGGCGTTATCTAATGAGTACCCATTATCCTGAAGTGTACAGTCCTTATATCAGGCATTCTTTAGAAGATGTGGCCGAAGATCATTTTAAACTTAATATTTTTAATGTTTGTGATGTAGGTGTTTTTGGTCTGATTATTTTTTTAAAGATAATTTTAAGTTAATATTTTAGATATGACGTTTGTTACCTAAGTTGCTTTTTTACTTTTTCTTCTTTTCTATTCGGGGTTATTTTTGAAGGACACTTGAAGCTTTATATGCTAATGTCCCATTCAATAATTTATTGCTGTCTATGGATCTTTGTCTCAGTGACAGCCTATCCCTCTTCAGTGGGTCAGAGACAGAAGCAAGAACCTGACAGAAATTCTGATTCTTCAGTATTCCATGAAAAACGTAAAAGAATATACCAGATAGAATGCCTATACACTGGAACCCTGTGCCATATATTGTGACAACAATTTGATACAGGTGCATCCTGGTACACAAAATGCCTTGTTCCAAGTGGTATATAAAATAAGAAGCGTGAGATTCCTAATGGCAGATGCATATTTAAAAAAGCAGAGTGAAGAATAATTGCTAGTGACTATGTACAGTACAGTAAAATGCTACATTGCAATAAATCAGATCATTCCACCAGTTTGGAGCTTTCAGAACAATAACTGATATGGCTGACTTGGCTGTCATGTTGTTTGGATAGCCTAGTGTTAAAGTCAATACTTTGTAGAACCACCTTTCACTGCAAATACAGCTGCACCCTTTTTGGGTATATTTCTACCAGCTTTGCACATCTAGAGTGACATTTTTGCCCATTCCTCTTTGCAAAATAGCTCAAGTTCTGTCAGATTGGATGGAGAGTGTTTGTTAACAGCAATTTTCAAGTCTTGCCACAGATTCTTAATTGGATTTAGGTCTGGACTTTGGCTGGGCCATTCTAACACATGAATATGCTTTGATCTAAAACATTTTATTGTACCTCTGGCTGTATGTTTATGGTCATTGTTTTGCTGGAAGGTGAACCTCCGCCCCAGTCCCAAGTCTTTTGCAGGCTCTAACAGGTTTTCTTTTACGATTGCCCTGTATTTGGCTCCATCCATCTTCCCATCAACTCCGACCAGCTTCCCTGTCCCGACGGACCCTAAAAATAGAAAAAAAAAGAAAAAGTTCCTCCTTTGATGGGAGGCCTCCTGCCAACTGCTGTCTCTTGGCTGTGACAGCTGTTATATAGACAAGGACGAGGCCACCCGGTGATGTAACTGAGTGACCCTGCCCCCTGCCCCCTTCTGATGTCATGTGTTTTGACACTTTTTTTGGTGAATGGGTAGGGGCTTCCAGATTCCGATAAGCCCCCCACCCGCAGACTCACACAACCACCGGGCTAGGGTTGTGGGGATGGAGCCCTTGACCCTAAAGCACCCTACCCATGTTGAGGGAATGTGGCCTGGTATGGTTCAGAAGAGGGGGGTGCTCGCCTGCCCCCTCCTTTCCTGGCCCCCCCGGCTGCTTGCTCAGATAAGGGTCTGGCATTTATTTTTGGTTGGACCGCATGCCAATTTTCTTTTCAATTTTGGTGTGGAGTTCCCCTTGAAATCTATGCCAGACCCAAAGGGCCTGGTATGCATTTGGGGGGGGGGGGCCCACACTGTTTTTTTTTATTTTGGTGTGGATTGCCCCTTAAAATCCTTACCACCCCCGAAGGACCTAAAACAAGGTGGTAGTAACTGTAAGCGCAAGTACATAAGTGCTCACACTGGCTGAAATGTTTTGCTAAATAAGCAATAAGTCCATAAATAGTTCAAGGGTTAATTGTGGCAGATCAATGGCGGCTGCTGTCCTCAGAGAGCTGGCTCTGTGTTTAGGCAAGAATAAGGTAGAGAAGGAAGCGCCACCTGAGTGTAGTATTAGAGACAGCTTTTAATGGCACAGATAAAATCACACTTACAGGAAACAGGAAATCTATTGGCCTCGAGGCCAATAGAAGGAACAGCAGCTCCGAGCACATAGCCTGCCTATCCAACCCTTCTCACTCTGTGGAGTCCTCCCCCGGAAGTGTCCCTGGAAGGGATCCCTTGACCCATGACCTCAGCCCCAGTTTCTTCCTGATGTCCACAGGATCTGCTGCAGGCTGAGCAGCAACAACGACTGCAGTTTCCCATCTCTGCATAGAAAAACGGATCCGGATCTGAGGCTTTTCTACGGACCACTGACACACAGATGAGCCTTTGTATTTCCTGTTTCCTGTAAGTGTGATTTTATCTGTGCCATTAAAAGCTGTCTCTAATACTACACTCAGGTGGTGCTTCCTTCTCTACCTTCTTCTAGCCATGAAGGGCCTGGTATGGACTTTGGGGGGGACCCACGCCAATTTTTTCCTTGATTTTTCATCTATATTGACGGGCGCCGGCAATAAATTACAGCTGCAAGCAAGTTTAAATGACAATTTTTCCTTTAGAAATGACATTTTGCTGTGGCACTGTTGTACACATCACACAGATGTTCCACTTTACAGGCAGACTCCGGCGAGAAGACCCCCAAGACGGAAGAAGACCCCGGAGCAGTGCAATAAAATATTTTTTCAAAATTGTGTGTTTTTTTACTTTTTAAATGGAATAAGGTGCTTTGGGGTGGGGGGGCGCACGGCCCCCCCTTTCCCCAGGGCACCCCCCATTTTTATTGTTTCACTTTAAAGCCCCGTCACCTGGCATGGATTTAGTGGGGGTCCCCCCCAAATCCATCTCAGACCCTTTATCCGAGCACGCAGCCCGGCAGGCCAGGAAAGGGGTGGGGACGAGCGAGCCCCCCCCCTCCTGAGCCATACCAGGCCGCGTGCCCTCAACATGGGGGGTGCCCTGGAGAAATCGATGTTGACCCGTCGCTCTCTCTGGCCGGAATGCCAGAGCCACGCTGTGCTGGAACTTATATGGGGACAGGGTCACATGCTCATGTCACATGGTGACCCCGCCCCCCCAGTCCCGGAGGATGCTGGGACTGTGACATCACAAGGGGGCGGGGTCACAGAAGAGACCCCGGAAGACTCCCGAAGGCGGATCGAGACCCCCAGACGACGGCGTCGACAACGAAGAAGGTAGCCGGCCTCCTCTGCTCGTGAAAGAGCTAGGTAAAAGAGCAGAAGAGAGCGGAGGAGTCCGGCGAGAAGACCCCCAAGACGGAAGAAGACCCGGAGCAGTGCAATAAAATATTTTTTTCAAAATTGTGTGTTTTTTTACTTTACACCTTAGGTGAATGGGTAGGGGTACATCGTACCCCATACTCATTCACATAGGGTGGGGGGCCGGGATCTGAGAGCCCTCTTATAAAAAGCCTTTAAAATTAGCACTTTTTGATTTTTCATGTTCGTGTCCCATAGACTTTAATAGGGTTTACATGTTCACTCAAATTTTTTTCCTGTTTGCATGTTCTGGTGCGAACCGAACCGGGGGGTGTTCGGCCCATCCTTATTCATTTGTATATATAGCTGTTTGGCTGGAGTACTGTATTAACTAAGTTGCTCACAGGTGAGGAAAATGGATAAAAGACTCAAAACAATGGACTTAAATATTCTACCATTTACAAGAAACTGCTTTCTGCTCATCTTCCCTCATCTCTATCTGTTGTTTATTCTTACTTTCTCCTTAAAAAAACTCTTCTCAGTAGTTAAGGTGCAATGTCTTATGGACTGGCTGAGATAAATACCAGGAAGATATTGAGGACCTTTGTGCCAAAAGGGAATAATCTCTTCACGAACAGAAGAGTCAGCTAATGCACAGATTTCTGAAACCTATTTCGTAAATCACCTGGCTTTTGTAGATACCTTATGGTTTAAGTCTGACTATCCTTTGTTCAGCCAAGGTAATTGTTTTCCAGTGCTTCTGGCACTGCTGCTGACAGGTATGGCCTATACAAGCGATAGCAAAGTGCTTTTCCTGAAACCGAATTAGAACATTGCATTATACACAACAACATTACCCACAGGTTGTGATTAAGGGCTTATGCAGTCCCATTTCCTTATAAGAACATGTGTGAGAAGGCAAGAATGTTTGCCACAAGTGAACAAAGCATTAATCTGTCAGCACCTTAAGTATGTTTGGGCCTTGCAAAAGAAAAAACGAAATGGTCGACAGATTCTGACATACGCTTTGCAGCTGAGATGCTAGGAGCAAACGGGGTTTCTTTTAAATACTCACTCAATTAATAAGGGACTGGAGGCAACCTTTTATTATACACTACTGTGTTTTAGCAAATTCGGTCATGTCTGTAGCCCTTTGTTAACTAAAACAGAGGCGGTGTTATAAAAACTAAAAAACACATATACAGAGGTAAAAGCTGTTTCCTTTCCTGTGTTACTACATAAATACTTAGCATTTTCAATACATATCCTTAACTGATGATCTGTACATTTAATTCAAATGGCTGCAATATAGAATTTTTAAAGTTTGTGTTGAAATAAAATCATGCTATTCTTCCACACTAGTAAATGTATCAGTATTTAAAGTGGAACCTTGTGGAAGTGGAATCTGAGCACCACAAACTGAAAATGCTATTTAATTAATTTTTAATATTCAAATAAACTCACCCACCCATTTATGCCTCAGTGCTTTATTTTGTTGAGAAATAACTTTAACCCCCCCCCCCCCCCCAGCATTTCTAGCTGCAGTCATCTTGAGTAAGGGCAGGTGGTTCATGTAGCATTTATTCCCTGAAATTCATCTGCCCTACGCTGAGGCATGCAGACAGTAGAGGTGTGCTTAGACCAGTGATTCTCGACCAGGGTTCCTTCAGCATTGGGCAATTGCTGCCTCTCAGATAAGTTCCCACAGACACCATTGATCTTTTTAACTATCTCTAAGGAGGTAATTCTTCCCAATGACTACAAGTGTAAGGACCATTCTTCCCACTGACCATCACACTAATGTATCATGAGTTGTAGATTTCTAATTTTTAACAGGGGTTCCCTGAGACCGGAGAACTATTTCAAGGGTTCCTCTGTGTTGAAAAGGTTGAGAAAGGCTGGCTAAGACGATGAAAGAAGAAAATGCCCATGAAGACTCTTGGGATGCATAGCATTTTGGCCTATACTAGAAACCAGGAAGCAACTGAAGAAATGTAAAATATACTTTCCTATCTATATACTAATGCTAGCAGCATAGGATATAAAAATAGTTGTTGATTGAAATAGTTTATTTCCACTTTAAGGAGATTATTATACAGGTAGGATTATTTAAGGGGCAAAAAAGGAGGAGGACCAGAGAGGTGGCCATCTAACAAACTTGTAAATAATGATGCTTGGACCCCTAGGAAGCCAACCATTTTTTTGTTTGTAAGATCAGTGTAATATTTGATTTGCAAACCCCAATTTTTTTTCTAATAAATGGTACTTTGAAGGTACCAAACAACTACAAATTTCAGTAGTCTATACTACCTGATCTTTGAGGTGTTTTACTAACTGAAAAATGGCATGGTGACTTCACTACCCTTTGGAGTATATCCATACTGTGTGTGTTGGGGGATTGTGGTGACCCTTTTGTCCTTTTGATGTTTTCCATCTGGGTCAAACTATGCTATTAATAGAGATGATTATCAGGGAATTCAGATGGTGTTCCCACAAGTTATTGCATGAGTTTATGGGGGGGGGGGTAATGATTCTTACTCTGAATTTTCTAAGGTTATTAGAGGCGTACCCCAAGGTTCAGAGTTGGGACCCTTACTATTTAATATCTTTATAAATGATATTGGGTCTGGGATTAAAAGCATAATTTCAGTCTTTGCAAATGACACCAAGCTATGCCGTGGAATAACATCCTTACAGGATTTCTCCAATTACAAGACAACCTCAATGCACTGTTTAAATGGGCAACTATGTGGCAAATGAGGGTTAATGTTTATAAATGTAAAGTAATGCACTTGGGGGCTAAGAATATTCATGCATCATACATACTAGGGGGAGTACAACTGGGGCAATCATTGGTGAAGAAGGATCTGGGGGTTTTGGAAGATTGTAAGCTTAATAATAGCATGCAATTAAGAGAGGTATGGACTCCAGAGAGAAAGATATAATTTTGCCCCCTGTACAAATCATTAGTAAGACCTCATCTGGAATATGCAGTTCAGTTTTGGGCACCAGTTCCCAAAAAGGATATCAGGGAACTGGAGAAAGTGCAGAGAAGGGCAACCAAACTGATAAGAGGCATGGAGGAGCTCAGCTATGAGGATAGATTAGCGTAACTAGCAAGGTGTCAATCTCGCCGATGGAGGCGGCGACATTGGCTTCCTTCGCTAGTCCCGTCTACCTGGAGTCACATTCAAAATGAATGGACTTTACTCCATGTGTGGGCAAGTCCATTCATTTGAAAAGTCCGGTCGTGTGTGGGCGTGTGTGGGCGAGTCCGCTCGTTTGGAAAGTCTGGTGGACCTCCGCTGGAAAGTCCAGCGGATTGTCTGATCGTGTGTACGCGGCATTAGATGTTGTGAGCTCTATGGGCATTTCAAGTGTTGTTGTCAGCAACTGTCTTTTATGATGTGTGTTTATAAATATTTGTAATGAAGTACATATGTTGTATATATTTTATAATTCAAAGTCCCATTTATTTGAAAACATTTTGGGGGTTTGCAAGTTTCTTCATGGATGTGGCACCTGATACAGTGGGTAAAGAAAATAATCACTCCCCTTTTTAAAATAATCACATTTTGTTTCTTTGCAGCCTGAAATGAAAGACAGACACAGTTTTTGTTTTATCCAGCTGTATTTACTCACTGCAACTTATAACATCCAAGTGAAAGATATAACACCAACATTAAAAAAAAAAAATCACAGAGAGTTGGAAAAAGGATCACCCCCTTGTGTCAGTATTTTGTTGAACCATCTTTTGCTTTAATTACAGCCTTTAGTCTCTAATAATAATAATAGGATATGTCTCTAATAACTTTGCACGTCTATACTTTACAATATGTCCCCACTCTTTTTTGCAGAACTGCTTAAGTTCAGTTAAATTTGATGGTGAGCTTTTGTCGACGGCAGTCTTAAAGTCATTCTACAGATTTTCAATGGAGTTTAATTCTGGGCTTCACCTCTTTCGCCTTCAACCACTGTGTGGTCATTTTTGCTGTGTGCTTTGGCTCATTGTCATGTTGAAAGGTAAACTTTCTTCCCATTGACAACTTTCTGGCAGAGGGCAGCAGAGTTTCCTCAAGAATTTGATGGTATTTTGCCCCATCCATTTTTCCTTCTATCCTGACAAGTGCTCCAGTCCCTGATGCAGATCAACACACCCATAGCAGGATATTACCACATCCATGCTTTACTGTAGGAATGGTGTTATTTGGTTGGTGAGCTGTTTCGAATTTCTGCCAGACATATTGTTTGGTATTGAGGCTAAATAATTACATTTTAGTTTAATCTGACCAGAACACCTTTTTCCATGTGGCCTCAGAATCTTCAAAGTGCTTTTTGGCACAGCTCAGTCATGACTGCATGTGGCCTTTCATGAGGAGTGGCTTTTTTCTTGCGATCCTTCCATACATCCGCCACATTTGTGGAGAATTTGTGATATTGTTGTCACATGCACACAATGACCACTCTTTGTCATAAATTCCTGCAACTGCTTCAGTTTTGTTGTAGGCCTCTTGGTAACATCTCTGACCAGTTTCCTCCTGGCTCTTTCATCAAGTTTGGAGCGATGTCCCGATCCAGGGAGAGTCTGCATTGTACCAAATACCTTGCTCTTCATAATAATAGACTTCACTGTGCTTCTGTGCATTGATAAAGCTTTTGCTATTTTTTTTTTTGTATCCATCTCCTGACTTGTGCCTGCCCACAACTTTATCCCGGAGTTCTTTTTACAGTGCCTTGCCACCCATAGTTGATTTTCTGCTTCAGGTCGCACTACCAGTAGCAGGGAAATAATCCAGGAAAGCTCTTTTCATGCTGAGCTAGAACAGAATGATCACAGCTGAAAGTCAAATGGCTTTGTGTTCCATTGAGAAGGTGATTAGCTACAAGCTGTCACAGGGATGGTGACACCACGGAGAGGCAGGAGAGAGGAGCAAGGCTATGGGCGGCATCGCTGGACCATGGGACAGCTGAGTGTCTGTTTATTAAAAGTCAGCAGCTACACTTTTTGTAGCTGCTGACTTTTAATAAACTTACACACGAGTGGAACTCTGCTTTAATGCATAGAATGCATTAAGATAAAAAAACCTTCTGCCTTTTCAACCACTTTAAGTAACATATACCTATTTTTAGTAGTAACCAGCTATAGTGTTTTTTAACATGTAAATCTAGTGCAGGTAGTAGTATTTTCATTAGTGAGGAGGTCTCTGTAGGTCAAACTTCTCTCTGCAGTGTAATTTTGTGTCAACCTGTACAAATAATGCTCTTGGCCTGCACAAACGTTATAGCTTAACAATGTTACTAAACAAGTGCTTCTGCTGAAAATTTGACCATACCATTACTATGCACAATCCAATGTTATTAGGCAATGTAATGTGCCTATTAAAAACCTAAAATGCTTTTATTTTTTGCTGAGCAATTTTTTTTTTAATTTAGAGCATAAACTAAAGGAAAACAATTTTAGGGACTGCACATGCACACTGTTTCATTATTCATGAATGCACTTCAACTACAGATTTGTAGGGTTTCCCTCTGTTGGCCATCTGTATTTGTTAATAGACATAAATAGCAACATATCAAGTTATTCACGCCACTTACAGCATAAATCATTATGCACAAAACCTTGCCTTGCCTTTAGATTAGAGGTGGTCAACTTAGTAAATATGAGAGGCCCTGACATGTTTTTGTAAATTTGAAACGTTTAGTATATTACATTGTGATGCATTCAGGAAAAATCAGCTTGTGCAAAACCTTAGTGTAACATTGAGATAAAATCAAGTCAGGTTTGCAGAGACAGAAATGAAAGATGATATTTTGACAGATGTGTGACAGTTAAAATTCCAAATGCCATTGCACTCACACAAATATTTGATGCTTATTTGATGCTAATCAAAAGTATTGCTCCCTGTGCTCTGCTGCTGAGTGTTTCTATGGATTGATTCACTCATTCTGCTGGCACTCATTTTGCAGCTTGCTGTGCTCCAGAACTTATTTGAGGTTCAGTGCACACCAGGCCACTCAATGAACACTGGTGTCCTGTACGTTGGGTGCCAGGGCAGTAAAGCTACCACTATAAACTCAATGCAGCTACTATTTCAAATGATTAGAGGTATATACCTCAAAGGCCCACAAGGTTAATGCCTGCATGCAAATAGCGCTTGCAATGTTAAACAATTGCTTTAAATAACGTGCAAATATAATAACTTTATATTTTATTACATAAACCAATAACAATAGTCATATAACAAATGAAAAAAGTATGTGAAAAAAGTGCTCAGTCCCAAAGCAATATGTGATGTGCTATAACTTTGGAACAACAAAGTTGGAACGCATGCTGGAGTCTAGCGGCTCGCGGCTTCCGTTGCACTAATGGAATGCCCATGTTTTTCATTTTTGTCAAATGTACAACAGTTACGGATTAATTAAAAAATAAATTGGAAACTTTTTTACACTATGAGAGGCCCATCCTTTTTTTTTCTCCACAACCAACTAACCCTGGCATAGGGGGCATTGGTGACGCCGCTGTGGGGAGAGAATATTGAAGAGCAGCCTGAGGATACCCCTCGTCTAGGAGAGACCACCAAAGTGATCTTTGACTCCTCTTTGCAATACAACAATAGGGTCAACTCCATCTGGTGAGTGGGGACCTGTTTCACACAAGTAGTGTATTGTTGGCACTGGAGTGGAAATTACAGTTGAAGAGAGCACAAGGCACTTTATTACATGTTGATGACTTGCTTATAGCAGATATTGTTTTGGGACTGAGCACTTTTTTTTAAATACTTTTTTCCTTTGTTATTTGACTATTGATTATTGACTCATTTGGAGTAATAATATTTTCATATCATTTAAAGCAACTGTTTAACATTGCAAGTGCTATTTGCACACATGGATTAACCCTGATTGGCCTTCTTTGAGGTATAAATATGTTGTAGTCACCTAAATAAAATTAAATTATTAAAATGTATTTAAGCGTTTAACAAAATAAAGAGAATAAACTATACAAAAATACTTTCAAAATGCATTCAGCTGATCATGTTTCCTTTTTTGACATTCTGCTTATGTTGGCTAGAATTGTCTCCTTCATGGACTGAAACTACAAAATATGCCAAAGGCATGTTATGCCGTTAATATATAAGTAATGTACATGCCTATGGGCTGGCTGGATCCAATTTATATTCTTTAGTTATCAACATCTTTGGTCTGCTCTGCTTTTTATAAAATTTTTGCATTAATCTTTGATCGATTAACCAACATTCTTTTAGCAAGCACTGACTGTACAGCAGATAACCACAGCAACCCTAAATTAAAAACGAAAACTTATAAATTGGCCTTTCAGTTTCTTCAGTGTTTTGTAAAGTCCACTTTGGGACCTGGAGCTCAGGGATTTCTGAGAGATCCGGGTGGGATGAAATCCCTAGTCCTGGGTCCTGATTTTGAGAACAGCCAGCATACTGATTGGTCAGGTGTGTGCTGGGCTTTTAGTAGTAACCTGACCATGGTTCTGGGCTCCACCCCGGCAGATAGTAAGTCTGAGTACCAGGTGTCAGGAGGGCTCCACGTGGGAGCCAGAGAAGAAAGAGGCTGCTAGCTATATGCACCAAGTTGGTTGGTGAAACAGTCTGTATGGGACAGACAAGGGCCTGGAGTGTAAGGCCAGAGCTGCAGTGCTGCAAGTGAGAGCCAACTAGAGTGATATGCAAATGCGCACGCCGACAAGAGCCAGCGGGCAACAAAGGAGGGGTTTTGGGACTTTAAATGAAGCCCATGGTTTGCAACACAGCAATAGTTGGATTAATAAGTTGTTTAATAATTCATATATAACAATGGTAACAAAGATATTCATGATAGCGCTTGACAAAACACTTGGACCAAGTAGTGACACTGGGTACAGTAGTCAACATACTTATTGCCAGTGTCATGTGACAAGACAAGTAAATGAGTAATAACATTGATTAAAACAGCATTTGCTAGATAAATCCAGGGGACCACCACTTGCTGAATGAGTAAACAAATATTGCACAGTAATGCCTGCATGATCTCTGGCCTAAAAGTTCCTGAAATAAGGAATAATCCGAATTCTGGGGGATTTAATTGTCCCCGTTGTACTCACCTCTACTATGTTGACTTACACATATATATCTATTCAATTTTAGAAATATGGCGTGTCTGCTCCTGATGAGTGGTCCTGAACCACGAAATGCGCCAAGCTACTTGAATGAACCCCCAACTACATACTTAATTTTTTATATATGGATTATTCCTTATTTCAGGAACTTTTAGGCCAGAGATCATGCAGGCATTACTGTGCAATATTTGTTTACTCATTCAGCAAGTGGTGATCCCCTGGATTTATCTAGCAAATGCTGTTTTTATCAATGTTATTACTCATTTACTTGTCTTGTCACATGACACTGGCAATAAGTATGTTGACTACTGTACCCAGTGTCACTACTTAGTCCAAGTGTTTTGTCAAGCGCTATCATGAATATCTTTGTTACCATTGTTATATATGAATTATTAAACAACTTATTAATCTACCTATTGCTGTGTTGCAAACCATGGGCTTCATTTAAAGTCCCAAAACCCCTCCTTTGTTGCCCGCTGGCTTTCGTCGGCGTGCGCATTCGCATATCACTTTGATAGGGATGGAAATACACGACCCTACCAGGCCGTAATTTGTCTAAAAGTCCCAAAATTCCCTTCCCCCCTTTATTTCATGAGAGCCAACTAGGCTGAATGTCATTTTATTGTTGATGGAAAAAGGAATGCTGAAAGCCCCTGCGAGGGAAACCTATGTTGTTTGCTGAACTTGCTTTTAATAAAAATGGGCAAACAAAGCCCTTAAAAAGAACTTGTGAGTGGTGGTGTCCTTGAAGCTCTACATTTGACGCTAGTCCTTTACAATAGATAAAGGGAAAATGGACAGAAGGGCTGGAACCACTGTGCCATGGTGCAAGAAGGCAAACTAGGTTCACTACATTCCTTCTTAGTTATGTTTTAGAATGAAAGCAACACAGTATCCTATGTTTATTTAAGTAATATCTTCAGGTAGTATTCATTGAAATTATTTTGATATATGTGTATGTGTTATTTTACATGAAATGGACATTCAGTTTAAAGTTCAAATTCAGGAAGCCCTGGTTTTATAGTATAGTCTTTGATTCCTATGTCTTGTAAGGCTGATAAAGATCAGTTACCTGCAGTGTCTTATGTACTGGCTGATCAGCATCTGTTGTTACATCTGTCGGTGTTTTCCTTTGCCTACATAGATCACTGGCTTTGTTGTCTCAAGAAACAAGCGTGTAGACTGAATTCCCACACATAATTTACATTTGCACATAGTAATCTCTTTATATAGACACACACTTGATCACATCGCATACACACACATGTAAAATATAGTCTTATATTCCAAAGAAAATATCGTTGTTAAAAAAACAATAAAACACATATTAATGCTACATAATTTGTTGTGTATTTTTATATTCTTTTTTTAAATTATTAAACAAAATAATAATAATTGTTAAATATTAAGTTAATTTATAAATGATTACATTATTAAATGCATTCAATTTCTGCGGTTTATATTTTTTTAAAGCTGACAAAAACTCCATTATTTCTTCCCTCAAGGCAACATATATCTTTTCATATCATCATATCTTTTCATATCAATCATATCACTCATATCAATGTCCCACTTGTGATTGGCTCAATGCTTATTCCAGAAGTCTACCCAAAGGTTGTAATAATATAAATTCAGACATCACATATCAGCTCTTTGGTTAACTCTGCAAGGAGTTTCTCACATTTGATGATAATTTGGACTTAATCTTTGGGTGGGGGGTGCATGGGTTGAGATGGGTGCCAAGGATGCAATACTTCTTTATTAAAACACTGGGACTGATTGCATGACGTTATTCCCATTTCTGTCAAATTTTTGGCAGTTACTAGAGTGCTTTGCCAGGGCATCAACATATGCCGAGCAGGTGAATATTAAATTACATTTTACATTTGCTAAACTCCTTTTGAAGAGTGTAATTTGCATGTGGAGAATTTGTTAACTAGTTTTTAATATTAAAGTATATTTATAGCCAAAAATAATGCATGCTTGTTTGTAGATCAGACACATTTCAGTGCAACTATCATGATTTCAAAAGATTCCAATTCATAAATCAGTTCACTGATCTCTAGATGTTAATGTATGGGTCTGAACTCTTGCACAGACAATCCACATAAATCCCAGAATACTTCCCCTGCCACAGCTGTGCACAATCATTCATGACTAAGGGTGGTAGTACGCAGCACCCAGGAGTTTTTGGCATGGGAAATACGCAAAATCAGTGAGGACAAATATTAAAGTGGAATTAACCACTTTCAGACCGGACCACTTTGCTGGCTTAAGACCAGAGCACTTTTTTGCGATTCGGCACTGCGTCGCTTTAACTGACAATTGCGTGGTCATGCGACGTGGTTCCCAAACAAAATTGACGTCCTTTTTTTCCCACAAATAGAGCTTTCTTTTGGTGGTATTTGATCACCTTTGTGGTTTTATAAACAAAAAAAGAGCGACAATTTTGAAAAAAACACATTATTTTTTTACTTTTTGCTATAATAAATATCCCCCAAAAATATATAAAAAAAATTATTTTTTCCTCAGTTTAGGCTGATACATATTCTTCTACATATTTCTGGTAAAAATGGTTTGCGCAAAAGTTATAGCGTTTACAAAATAGGGGATTGTTTTATAGCATTTTTATTAATAATTAGTAATGGTGGCGATCAGCGATTTTTATTGTGACTGCGACATTATGGCGGCCACATCTGACATTTTTGACACATTTTTGGGACCATTGTCATTCATACAGCAATCAGTGCTATACAAATGCACTGATTCCTGTGTAAATGACACTGGCAGTGAAGGGGTTAACCAGGGGGTGGCAGTGTAGGGGTTAAGTGTGTCCTAGGGGCATGTTACTGTGGGGGGCGTGGCTGTATGTTACTGATCACTGATCGCTGCTCCAATCACAGGGAGCAGAGATCAGTGTCACTTGTTGCTAGGCAGAACGGGAGATGCTGTTTACTTCCGCATCTCCCCGTTCGTCCTCCCCGTGAGACGATCGCGGGTATCCCCGCGGCGATCCAGTCCGTGGGACCCGCGACCGGACTCACGGGGGTCCCGACCGGCACGCACATGCGATGGCACGGCGGTATATTCAAAGGGACGTACCTGTACGCCCCTTATGCCTGTCCGTGCCATTCTACCGACGTACATCTGTGTGCGCTGTACGGGGTCCGTCACATGCACCGGTCTGGAAGTGGTTAAAGGTTAAACCTCCTTTTTTTTCATCTTGGATAGAGTAATGGAGGTTTTTTTTTTTTTAGAGGAGTGGGGTGGTGTTGTTTTTTTTTTCATTTGTGGCCAATTGGGGAGATTTCCTTTTACTTCCTGTCACATAGCCAAAACAGGAAGTGAGAGAAAAATCCTCCAAAGTCAGAGGAATCCCTGGTTTTCACCAGGGTCACCAGAACAAGTGTCCCTGTTAAAGGATTTCCTCTCTATTACTGTTCTGGGGACAACCCAAAATTTGTGATTTTCGTTTACTTTCACTTTCAATAATAATGGTAAATGGGACAAAAAAGAGGGTGAATCACCCTAAAGGGGGCACAGACAGGAATAAAAACCTGTCCAATGTTCTAATCTCAATACTCTGTTCAAAATGAAAAATAAAAAAGTTTTTCCTTTAATTATACTTTAAGGTCAGCTCCAGCCAATGCTTACGTTTAAGTTTTGTCAGGACCTTCACAAGCAGCCACTTCATCTCAAAACAGCTGTTATCAGAAATGTCAAACATCCTTCAGCTGTATGTAGATGCTAATTACCTGGAGGGCTGTAAATTTTGATATTTTTTACAGATAATTATTTAATAATGTGGCCCTAATAAAAGAACATTGTTATGCCTGTCACATGAATAAAAGATGTCCTTGTGTTTTGATGGGTGTTTTTCTTGCCATTCCATAGATATGTAATTGGTAGCCTATGTATCCCTCTGTTCCTGTATACTACCATGTCATATTCATCCATTTTAGTGTCCCATCCTCTACTGTACCTCTCTACCCCTTCCAGCACCACCACCTTTTCACTATACCTCTCTATCATTTCCAGCCCTCCCACCTCTGAACTGCATTTATCCACCTACAGAATTCTGCCTGTACTCTTCATACCTCTCATTAGTAATCCTTCTACTTCCTCTTTCTCCCAATGCAGCACCCGCCCTGTACTGTGCCTTTTCTCCTCCTTAATTTTTCTCCCTTCACAAGTTCTCTACTCCATCTTCAGCCATTCTTCTGTACTACCATCTCTTGCCACTCCAACACATCCTCGTATTTGTTGATGTTGGAAACACATGGTAAGGATGCAAGTGGTAGACATGTGCAATTTGTTTCGTTACAAACTGTTTTTCGGATGGAATTCGGCATATTCGTTCATTTGGAAGCATCCAAATGAACGAAAGACTCTTTTAATGAATGCATATGAAAATGAATTGTCAGAAATAAACCCCGAAGGAACAAAAACCCAAAATAAACGAAAATCCAAAAAAGTTTAATGAATCGATTGCATTCATTTAATTTTTCATATTTTCTATTATAATTCAATTATTAACTATTATAGTTTCTATTAATATTATTTATTATTATAAACTATTAAATTTTAGGTAAAATAGCTGAAGTCAGTAATTCTTCTATTCAGGTCTCTGCGCTACAGCAGCTAATTTGGGATAGATTAGATTTACATTTTTATTGGAATTTCCTTTCAAACTTGGCTAAAGTAACTGTTAGTGAATGTAACTACCATCTCTTGCCACTCCAACACATCCTCGTATTTGTTGATGTTGGAAACACATGGTTTTCACCAGGGTCACCAGAACAAGTGTCCCTGTTGGAGGATTTCCTCTATATTACTGTTTTATTATTATAAACTATTACATTTTAGGTACAATAGCTGAAGTCAGTAATTCTTCTATTCAGGTCTCTGCTCCATAGCAGCTAATTTGGGATAGATTGGATTTACATTTTTATTGGAATTTCCTTTCAAACTTAAGGCTAAAGTAACTGTTAGTGAATGTAACGAATACGAATGCATCCGAAGTTATGAATTATCTGAAGTAACGAATGCCACATCTAAACGAATAGAACAAATACGAATGCATCCTAAGCTACAAATGATCTGAAGTAACGAATGTTGATCATATCGAATGATCCGACAAAACAAAAAAAAACAATAAAACACAACTAAACAAATTTTTCGGTAGTGCACATGTCTAGCAAGTGGGTATTATTTTTATATTTTTCTGAATTTAGTATATTGAAACACTGCATTAGCCTGCAGAATTCTTTCATCCTGCTAAGGCGCCACCAGTAAATGTAATGACTTGAATTTTTTGTTTTGCCGTAAGCTGCAAATATACAGGTAGGTAACATATCATCACTGTTTAAAAAATGTATGTCAGATAGTTTCCCTCTCATATGAGTTAGGAACGTGCATAATATTTTTCACAGCTCATAAATTAGACTCAAAAGTTTTCATCAAGAGCAAAATATAGCCTGTTAACAGCATTTACAGGGATTATTTTCTAGAAAATTGCTCAAGTCATCCATCACTGTAGGTGTTTGGTTTAGCAAGGGATAAATTACTTAAGCTCACTGTGTATCTGGTAGGGAAAGTACAAGGTCAAAGTAGAGGCATATATAAACAGACAGCCAATATGACTAAAAAATTATGCTGTAACAGGAGAACTAGCAGAAGCATATTACTTTTATGTGTGACAGAGGCTTCTTTGATGAAGAACACTTAAAGGGAGTATTCAGTGTCTCTTTCTGCACTAATGGTAGTAGGTATAAATTCAGCTGAATAGCTCAGTATAACTGGATGTTCAGCAGAGCATTAGATTTGCTTTGCATATATTCCTAATTATTGTGAGCTGTACAGCTCATGTTGACACTGAAGCTTTTGTCCTTTTCAGTGACTCATGATCCAGGAAACCAAGTAATACAAATATGTCAACCCCTGGGTTATGTTTATGACACCATTGCATGTCAGCAGCCAACAGTACTGTCCACTACAAAATGCTTAAATACAAGCAAAATGGTAAACTAAAACAATTATGTGTTGAATATAATAAGCAATGATAAATGTATCCATATATAAGCTGATAGTTAAGAAAGATAAATCATTTTCAAATCTAGTATATTGGTTATTATCACCTGTGCATGCCTATAAATGGTGTACAAATTTGAATGTTGATTCTGGAAATGTAAAATTGCATTTGGAGATCCGAAAGGATTTGTTTCTTTGTTGGAGGAAATTGGATCATGCTTCATTAGATTTTTGTTTCCTTCTCCTGGATCAGGGGCAGGTTTAGTGTTCGGAGGATATAGGGTGATCTTCTTTTAAATTTTTTTTTTTCCCAAAGTTTTTTGGTTTTCACACTGAATATATTATGTAACATTAGATGATACATAAGCATACATGGCTGAATCATTAAAGACATATGAAACAAACTTGTACTGTATATGACGTTTTCAGGACTCAGCATGTCAAGTACAATGGAATGATTGGGTAGTTGCATAGTTGGTAAGGTTGAATAAAGACATCAGTCCATCCAGTTCAACCTGTGTAGGTGTGCGTGTTCATAATCATTTCCTGTATCCCTGTATTTTGATACACATCCAAGAGTTTTTATCAATAATTCCTGCTGACACCACCGATTGTGGAAGTGTATTCCCCATCCTTATCACCCTGATAGTGAAAACCCCCTACGCAGTTTAAGGTTAAACCGCTGCTTCTCTAGTTTCATTGAGTGGCCCTGTGTCGTCTTGCACTCCCTGAGACTGAATAGTTTATTCCCTATGCAAGTATCACCACTGAGGTATTTGTATATCGCTATCATATCTCCTCTCAAGCGTCTCTTCTCTAGAGAGAATAATTTTAGTGTTTGTAGTCGCTCCTCGTAACTGAAGTCCCCCAGTCCTTTTATTAACTTTGTTGCCCTTTTCTGTACTCACTCCAGTTCCTGTACCTCCCTCTTGAGGGTTGGTAATCAGAACTGGATGGCATATTCCAGATGTGGCCGAACCAGAGTTTTTTAAAGTGGCAAGATTATAGTTTTATCCCTTGAGTAAATTCCCTTTGTTTATGCATGCTAATATTCTGCTAGCTTTGCTTGCTGCAGCTTGGCATTGCATCCCATTGCTGAGTCCTTGAT
This sequence comes from Lithobates sylvaticus, assembly GCA_028564925.1. Taxonomy (NCBI): domain Eukaryota; kingdom Metazoa; phylum Chordata; class Amphibia; order Anura; family Ranidae; genus Lithobates; species Lithobates sylvaticus. Next base: position 116,436,889 of record CM053028.1, on the reverse strand, counting down.
CTACTAGGACCCCCAAATCTTTCTCTATCCAAAACCCCTGAGGTTTTATCCCTAGCGATTAACTTGCTTCGGCAGTGGTTTCTAGGTTGCTGACAGAAGTAGCTGACCCAAGTTAATGGACTTTGGTGGTGGGTAGTCTGCAACCCATGTACATAGTTAATTAAGAGTCGGAAAATATATCAAAGTCTGGTTTTATGTGAGTTGCAGTTTCGGGGGAGATACACTATAGATCAGGATCCAACAAATATGGGTTTTGAAATCTAGGGAAGATGGCCAAGGGGAGAGATGTAAAGAATGGGCAAAAGGAAAGATGGAAAGTAGAAAGGTAAGGCTTTGTGCGGTTATTGAAGGTGTAAAAATGCAGAGATGGGTCTTCTAGTTTGAGAATTCGGCTTTGCCCAAATTCACAAGGAAATCAAGGGTGGGCTTTGTACTCTCCAGGTACAAAGGTTGAAGATTGCTTGTGCAACTCAGATCAGGGTGGATTGAAATTTAAGATTTATTGGGGTGCTGGTAACCTGAACCCAGATGGCCCATATGGTTCTGAATTTTAACTATGTTTTTTCCAGCAGTTATATGGTATGTGTTTGTTAAATGTGTGTAGGTAAAGAGGAACTCTGTACCAGTGCAAAAGAGTCTTATATCCCTGTTCTTGAAATATGTTTGAAACCAAATAAGATATTTTCTGCTCCGTGTTGGGTTACATCATCAAGTGCTGACTCCCATCTCTCCATGTATGGACAGGTCTAGTTTGTCTGAGGGGTGATAAGGAGTTTGTACACTAAAGATAAAGAGTGTTTAGTGGACATTTTCAAATTGTATATTGTTTCATGTGTAGTAGTTGGACCAATTAAAGCCTAAGTTTAGTAAAAAAATAAATATATCACAAAGGACATTAGGACTTACTATTATTCCCATATGTTGCTTGTGTTGCCAGCTCTTGCTTTAGTTAAAATGTTCCTCCTCCAATCCCCTCCTACTCCTGCCACCATAATTTCCCCCTGCAGCTAGGGTTAATGGGACCAAGGAACCTGTCATATGTACTGATCAAGAGTGCTGACTATACCGTCCTTTCCGCTCCCTCAGCCATCTATTGAAGATCTACTATACCTTCTGTAAATTAAAAATTATTCATGAATGGAGGAAGCAGACCTTTCATTCATCTGCCTCTCATCAATTCGTAGATCACATTTCATTCACAGAAGCTATTGTAGGGTCGGTCATCGCCCAGGGCAAGGCTCCAGACAGAATTGCACCCCCCTCCTCCACTGTTGTGTGGTGTACAGGTGTACCACTCTGCATCTATTCTTTGGCCCCTTGCTTTTCTGTACCCAGGGCAGCTTCCCCTCGTGCCCTCCCCCTGTCCCGAGCAACGGCTGGTAGATTATGTAAAACTCACTAGTGCAAGCTTTGAGCTTCAAACATGCCAGGACATTGTATTCTAACAGCTGCACCTGCCACTGTCAGAATACACTGGTCAGTGGCTGCAGCCACTGATCAAGAAAAAAATTCTAACATGTTTCTTTATAGAAGGAACTTCTATAGACTTCTGTTGAGCGAGGATTGACATACACTGATGGAAATTCAGCCAGCCCCTGCTGAACCAGCTGAATTTCCATCAGTATATAGCAAAACTTTACAGTTATGTCTCTCATGCAATGCATAGAGTAATGGACAGTGGGCCGCTTGCACTCCACCTCATCCATTCACAAACCATTTTGTATTCTTTGCATATAATACAAAGCATTCTGTCATTGAATGGGGATATTGTGACGCTCATCTGCCCTTCCTCTCAATCAATCACAGAATGGCTTTCATTCTATGAAACCAAACAAGCCCATTGGATTTTACTCCAGGAGCACCTCCTCATAGAGGAATCTTTGTTTACTATATGAACTTTCCTTTAATATCTTTTTTATAAATATATATGGTTCACAGTTTGATATGGTTTTAAGTCCAAGTTTACTATCTTAGTCTTGGCGCAATCACCACTACTTTTTATTTTGTATTTTTGTATTCTATGCAGTTTCCAAAATGTTTTAACGGTATGTGCATTCGGGTCTCTGAAAGCCTTAGCCAGGATTTTACCTGGTTTATTACCATCCTCCTTAATGATGTTGATTTAAGTAATTTAAAGTCGACTGGAGTTTAATCATCACTCAGTGTTGACTACACAAGTGTATTTTAATGTGTTGCTTCCAGGTTGTGGATTTGGTTTAGGAGAAGTTCAATTTGGGCATTCTTAGCAGGTTTTAGTCTGGAACTGTGTTTTAAAACCACTGTATACTTTGGACAGTGCACTTCCCAGCAAATGTGTGGGGTACAGTTACTGTCATTGTTTAAAATGGCCGTAAACCTCAGACATAAAATGTGTGCAAAGCATTTCCCTCTATAGTGAGTACTTGTCTCAATTAAGTGCACTAAGTGTCATTTCTGTCTGCTGCTCCGTTCCTTTGCTATCAGCATGAATTTCTTCTGACAAGTTTTCCTGACACCAAGAGAAAAATGGAGGGAGCTCTAGCATATTGACAGCCTCAGCTCTGTTCCTGTGAGCTGTGTGGAGGGGGGGTGCCTCTTCCCTCCAATCAGCTCTCACAGCTCTCCTCACTGAGCTCTGCTGAGTGTAATTTAGCTCTCTGCTCCCTTTTCTGAGCTCTCACACAAGCTTTAAAAATCTGGACTTTGAACAGATAAAGAGAAGACCGCAGATAAACAGGTAAAACATATTTGGGGAATTTTGTTTAATCTTTGTGTATCACCTGAGGCCAGACACTTCACTGGGTATATGTAAGGGTTTACAAATGCTTTAATTGAAAAAGAAGTTGTTTTTTTGTACATATTGCATGATCTTATATCAGAGATTTGTTGAGTCTCCAGGGCTTAGGACCAGAGAATGTTACAATAAGGCCTCTTGCACATGATACTCCTGTTTTGAGCATGTACTTTTTCAGACATTTTTTCTAGTATGTACAGTGCCTTTAACCACTTCAGTACCCGCCCATAGTCATATGACGCCCACAAGGTGGATCTACCATCCTGGGTGGGCGTCATATGACGTCCTCGGGTTCCCGGCCGCCTGGGGGGGGCGCGCGCGCGCCCGCCGGCGGCACGCGCGCGCGCGCCCGCGGCATCGCTCGGGACCCGGTGCGAGTGCCCGGCGGCCGCGATGTCCGCCGGGCACCCGCGATTGCCCGTTAAAACAACGGGACCGGGCGGGACCGTGGAGCTGTTTGTGTAAACACACAGCTCCACGTCCTGTCAGCGGGGAGGAGACCGATCATGTGATCCCAGTACAGAGGATCAAATGATCGGTCTCCTCCCCTTAAGTCCCCTCCCCCTACAGTTAGAATCACTCCTATTAGGGACACACATTAACCCCTCCAGCGCCCTCTAGTGTTAACCCCTTCCCTGACAGTCACATTTACACAGTAATCATTGCAATTTTATAGCAACGATCGCTGTGTAAATGTGAATGGTTCCAAAAATGTGTCAAAAGTGTCCGAAGTGTCCGCCGCAATGTCGCAGTCACGAAAAAAAAATCGCAAATCGCCGCCATTACTAGTAAAAAAAAAAAAAAATAAATTCAATAAATCTATCCCCTATTTTGTAGACGCTATAACTTTTGCGCAAACCGATCAATATACGCTTATTGCGATTTTTTTTACCAAAAATATGTAGAAGAATACGTATCGGCCTAAACTGAGGAAAAAAAATGTTTTTTTTTTAAAAAAATGGGATATTTATTATAGCAAAAAGTAAAAAATATTGTGTTTTTTTTCAAAATTGTCGCTCTTCTTTTGTTTATAGCGCAAAAAATAAAAACCGCAGGGGCGATCAAATACCACCAAAAGAAAGCTCTATTTGTGGGAAAAAAAGGACGTCAATTTTGTTTGGGTGTAACGTCGCACGACCGCGCAATTGTTAGTTAAAGCGACGCAGTGCCGAATCGCAAAAAGTGCTCTGGTAAGGAAGGGTGTTTAAAAGCCCTGTATTGAAGCGGTTAAAAAGTATTTATACCCCTTGAAATTTTCCATATTTTGTCATGTTACAAACAAAAACTTAAATGTATTTTATTGGGATTTTATGTGATAGACCAACATAAAGTGGCACAAACTTGTGAAGTAGAAAAAAAATGATAAATGTTTTTCTAAATGTTTTACAAATACATATGTGAACAGTGTGGCGTGCATTTGTATTCAGCCCCCCTGAGTCAATACTTTGTAGAACCACCTTTCGCTGCAATTACAGCTGCAAGTCTTTTTGGGTATGTCTGTACCAGATTTGCACATCTAGAGAGTGAAATGTTTGCCCTTTCTTCTTTGCAAAATAGCTCAAGCTCTGTCAGATTGAATGGAGAGTGTCTGTGAACAGCCATTTTCAAGTCTTGCCACAAATTCTCAATTGGATTTAAGTCTGGACTTTGACTGGGCCATTCTAACACATGAATCTACTTTGATCTAAACCATTCCATTTTAGCTCTGGTTGTATGTTTTAGGGTTGTTTCCCTGCTGGAAGGTGAACCTCTGCCCCAGTCTCAAGTCTTTTGTAGACTCTAACAAGTTTTTTCTTCTAAGATCGCCCTGTATTTGGCTCCATCCATCTTCCCATCAACTGTGACCAGCTTCCCTGTCCCTGCTGAAAAAAAGCATCCCCACAACATGATGTTGCCACCACCATGTTTCACAGTGGTAATGGTGTGTTCAGGGAGATGTGCAGTGTTAGTTTTCCACTACACATAGCGTTTTGCTTTTAGGCCAAAAAGTTAAATTTAGTCTCACCTGACCAGAGCACCTTCTTCCACTTATTTACTGTGTCCCCCACATGGCTTCTCGCAAACTGCAAACTGGACTTCTTATGGCTTTCTTTCAACAATAGCTTTCTTCTTGCCACTCTTCCATAAAAAAATGATTTGTGGAGGGCACGACTAATAGTTGTCCTGTGGACAGATTCTCCCTCCTGAGCTGTGGATCTCTGCAGCTCCTCCAGAGTTACCATGGGCCACTTGGCTGCTTCTCCGATTAATGCTCTCCTTGCCCAGCCTATCAGTTTAGGTGGACGGCCATGTCTTGGTAGGTTTGCATTGTGTCATACTCTTTCCATTTTTGTATGATGAATTGAACAGTGCTTCGTGAGATGTTCAAAGCTTGGGATTCATTTTCATAAGCTAACCCTGCTTTAAATTCCTCCACAACTTTATCCCTTACCTGTCTGGCGTGTTACTTGGTTTTGATGATGCTGTTTGTTGATTAAGGTTCTTTAAAAAACCTCTGAGGACTTCCCAGAATAGTTGTAATAATACTGAGATTAAATTACACACAGGTGGACTCTAATTACTAATAAGGTGACTTCAGAAGGCAATTGGTTCCACTTGATTCTAGTTAGGGATATCAGAGTAAAGGGGGCTTAATACAAATGCACGCCACACTTTTCACATATTTATTTGTTAAAAAAATTGAAAACCATTTATCATTTTTCTTCCACTTCACAATTATGTGCCACTGTTTGTTGGTCTATCACATAAAATCTATTTACGTTTTTGGTTGTAACTAGAGTTGAGCAAAAAGTTTGGGTTCGGGACCGAACTTGACCCGAACTTGAACCAGAACACCGAACCCCATTGAAGTCAATGGGGACCCGAACGGCTATAATACAGTGTCGGCTCCCGTCCCCCTTAATACAGAACAGTCATTGAAGTCATTTATTTTTAAAAAGTTAGTCATAAAAAGTGTTTGGGGACCTGGGTCCTGCCCCAGGGGACATGTATCAATGCAAAAAAAACTTTTAAAAATGCCCGTTTTTTCGGGAGCAGTGATTTTAATAATGATTAAAGTGAAACAATAAATGTGTAATATTCCTTGAAATTTCGTACCTGGGGGGTGTCTATAGTATGCATGTAAAGAGGCGCATGTTTCCAGTGCTTAGAACTGTCTCTGCAAAAAGTGTCATTTTTGCAGAAAAGAAAGCTATTTAAAATCGCTATATGAATTGTCGGCTCCCGTAATACAGAGAACAGTCATTCATAAAAAAAAAGTAATTGATAAAAAAAAAAAAGCGTAGGGGTCCCCCCAAATTCAATAACCAGGCCCTTCAGGTCTGGGATGGATATTAAGGGGGACCCCAGCCAAAAAAAAAAAAATGGCGTAGGGCCCCCCTCAAAATCCATACCAGACCCTTGAGGTCTGGGATGGATTTTAAGGGGAAACCCAGCCAAAAAAAAATGACGTGAGGTCCCCCTCAAAATCCATACCAGACCCTTATCCGAGCACGCAACCTGGCAGGCCGCAGGAAAAGAGGGGGGGACGAGAGCGGCCCCCCCTCCCGCCTGAACCGTACCAGGCCACATGCCCTCAACATTGGGACAAGGGCCTCATCCCCACAACCGTGCCCGGTGGGTGTGGGGGTCTGCGGGAGGGGGGCTTATCGGAATCTGGAAGCCCCCTTTAACAAGGGGACCCCCAGATCCCGCCCCCCCCCCTGTGTGAAATGGTAAGGGGGTACAAAAGTACCCCTACCATTTCACCAAAAAAGTGTAAAAAATTTTAAAAATGACAGGAGACGGTCTTTGACAATTCCTTTATTAAAATCTTCTTTCTTCTTTCTTCTGGTCTTCCTTTCTTCATCTTCTCCTTCCGGCATCTTCTTCTTCCATCTTCTTCTTCCTCCGATCCGCTTCTTCTTGGCCTTCTCGTCCAGCATCGGTGTCTCTTCTGGGCCGATCCACGCAATGGGAGGCTCCCGCTGGGTGAGGCTTCTCTTCGGTATCTTCTTCCACGGCGTCGGTCTCTGAGGCGTGACGTGGGGAAAGCCATAGGGAAGTCCCCATGACGTTCCCATGCATACTATAGACACCCCCCAGGTACGAAATTTAAAGGAATATTACACTTTTATTGTTTCAATTTAATCATTATTAAAATCACTGCTCCCGAAAAAACGTCCGTTTTTAAAAGTTTTTTTTGCATTGATACATGTCCCCTGGGGCAGGACCCAGGTCCCCAAACACTTTTTATGACTAACTTTTTAAAAATAAATGACTTCAATGACTGTTCTCTGTATTAAAAGCACTCGCGGCTATATGAATATCAATTCATATAGCCGCAAGTGCTTTTAAAAGACATTTTAAAAAGCAACATTAAATCCCCGAACACCGGACCCGAACCCGAACATACAGTCAATTGTTCGGGTTCGGGTCCGGGACCCGAACACCCTAAAGTCCGGTACGGACCCGAACTTTACAGTTCGGGTTCGCTCAACCCTAGTTGTAACATGAAAAAATTTGGAAAATTTCAAGGGGTTTGAATACCTTTTCAAGGCACTGTATTTGCGTGTATTTGCACGCATTTTCACTTAGTTGCGTGTGCACATTTTGCCATGCAATTTTGCACAAATGTGCGAAAACGTATTCTCGCATTCTTGTTCTGCACAATATGTAAATGGACATTTGCGTGCACGAGGTGTAAATTACCGACCAAAAAAAGATTTTTCTATTTATTTATTTTTACTGAAGAACGTACAGTGCTTGTTTACGTGCCTGTGTGCGTAGGCACATTACAATTAATGGGCTGTATTTTAGCTCAGTAAAAAAAAAAAAAGCTGTACTGAGCTTTTTCAAGCTGCAGTGTGCAAGAGGCCTAAAGTAGATAGGTGCACAGTCTGACTTAATTTTACCAATCCAGTATCTTTGAGATCTTTGTTGGAGAAAGAGATAATTCTCAAAAAATCTAGAGTCTAGAGTAGGAATGATGGACCTGGGAGAAAATAGGTAAAGTTTTGGACTCTGAGTGAGTCATCCTCCAAGTATCACTCAGGCAATGAGTGTGCAGCTTTGTATTAAACTTTTTAAGCCACTGACCAGTTATTCATTAGAAATCTGAGCCGCCCCCCTCCCCCCTCGATGCCTCACACTGTGCCCCACTTGTTACTATCCTCTCAACTTCATCATAGCAATCAGTTACCTACTGCTCTTTACCACGCCTCTACCATCAGAGACAGTGGGTTGCGGAGGACACAGAGAGGAGCACACTGCAGCCCACATCTAGGAGGACCAGTTTTAGAAAATGAGCCCATTTTTTATGGAGTAATGCTGTTGTAATGTTTAACTTCCTGACAGGGTCACTTTAAAATTGTATTACATTATAAAATGTCTATTTATGCCAAAGTACTCTGCACTCTTAAATATGAGTTTCACTTTTTTATTTTCACCAATATCCAAATTTTCAGGATAAGCTTTCGGTGGGTACCCCCTTCTTTAAAGTCAAAGCAGCACTAATACACAACGTTCTAGTAGAATATAAGAGTGATCCATGTATCTTAAACCTTTTACACCCTATTTGTATAGTGTCCTTTTCTACACAACTATGACTTCATATGTGAATATGTAGGTTATTATGTGCTTGCTATTCCCATGTTCATCCTTAAACCAGTATTCTGCTGGTTAGGGTCACTTCTTTGGCAGGTATGTATTCCAATACTACATGGGAAAATTGGTAAGTATAAAGGAAGCCTCTTCTAGTGTAGTAAATGTATTAAACGTGCATAAAATCTTTGCAATAACTTTTGCTGTAAACCTGTTATTTGTGCCCAAACAATGGTATCGTTCTATTATACATACGTGTTTGCTTGTGGCTTCTTCAGAACCAGAAAGCAGCAGTTATGACATCTAAGGTATATCATGGAAAGACATAGGAGATATATGTAAGTAAGTCATCAAAATTATTGATTTCATAGATATAATAATTTCAAAAGGTTGTTTAACAAAATTACTATCAATTATTATCTAATGGATATTTTCCTACCTTCAAAATTTCATATCTTTAAAAGACCAACAGATACAGTAGCTGAATAATTTGTAAACAATATGTTGTCCCATAAATAAAATGAGATCATCAAAAGTAGACAGCCAGAGAATGCTTGTGGGGGCTTGAGTCCGACAAAGGTACAAACGCTTTCTCTGGCTGTCTACTTTTGATGATCCCATTCTATTTATGGGACAACATATTGTTTACAAATTATTCAGCTACTGTATCTGTTGGTCTTTTAAATATATGACATTTTGAAGGTAGTAAAATATCTATTAGATAATAATTGATAGTAATTTTGTTAAACAACCTTTTGAAATTATTATATCTATGAAATCAATAATTTTGATGACTTACTTACATATATCTCCTATGTCTTTCCATGATATACCTTAGATGTCATGACTGCTGCTTTCTGGTTCTGAAGAAGCCACAAGCAAAACGCGTCAACCAGTATCGATCAGCATTTCTGACTCAATAGTTTGATTTATTGCATGTATATGCATATCTGGAAGTTGATGTTTAATCTTCATCTATTTCTTTTTTAATGTTATATGTATTATATATTTTGTGATAATAAAAGATATTTAGAAAATATTATTAGTATTTAGGTCACATTGTGTTCAGGTACCGAGATAATCCGTCAGGTTGGCACCCCTTCCTGTTCTTTCTTTTTACATGTATTCTATAGGATGAGGTACCCCCCTTAGCTTGTTCATACAATTCTATATACAATACAAGATTTCTATTCAAATTTGGCATACCCTATTGTTTTTGAAAAATCCATATCATGACTATTTGTAGGGAAACCAGTACCAAGCCTGTACTGTTTTATGATTAAACTCAGACGCAAAAAACACCAGTCCATAGCTATAAAAAATGGTGCCTCCATAGCAAAATTTTCTACCAAAAGCTCTAGATGCAATAATTTACTCCTGGATGGGGAGGAGGGCAAATGTTGTTTGCTACACCGAGAAAGCAAAGAAGAGCTGTGACTAGAAATGATCCTGAAGGCTCTTCTTGTTTACACGGGTGTAGTACATTGTATGCCCTTGTGAGGGCCATGTTTGCCGGCACAGGGATGAATGCATGGAATTACCTTGCATCCCCATGCAGGCAGTTCCATTCATGTCAATTTGGGCACAGTGGTTACATGGACACGGCTCTGAATGCAGACAGTGTGCCTCACACAGGCAAACACATGGCCCTCACATGGCTGTACGCTGTAGTATGTCTGTGTGAATGAAGCCTTAGTGATGCATTGCAGGATTTGTGTTAGAGTCACATGCACACAAATTGTCTATGTTTATTTTCCCTCAATAGTCCCCCAAAGGGGCCCACTCCCACCTCCAGGCACCATACTAGCCAGGCAGGCTGCTATGGCCATAGCTACACCATTAACAACAAAACTGGTCCTGTAGTGGCACATTTCTGCTGTAATAGCTTTCACTTCAATTACGTCAGGGTTACAGTGCTAATGGGGGAAGTTAAAATATAATTTTACTTTACTTTAGAATTTTAGGTTACAATGGAAATGCAAACTCAAATACAGAACTCTGGACTGTGTCCTAAATAGAGATAGAAATGTCTTGTGCCACTATGAATTTAATTGAAATTGGTTGGTATCTCAGGCAGAGAGTTCTGTAATCTTTCAAGGCTGTGATCAAAGTTTTATAGACATTTCAAAAGACTTTCATTCCCACTTTTGTGATGCAAAAATAGAAGCAAAAATGATGCCTATGAATGTTAAGGACATGTTTTTGAATAGATAGCAAGTATCCACATTATGAACAGGTATTGTGAGGACACATGTTTGATGAGAAAGAAAAATCTTCTCTAGTGTTTTGACAATTCATAAATGCAATACAAAATGCAGGTCTAGCAGAAGAACAGCCACTATAAATTTAATCAAGTGTGGCTTTTGAGCATGTCATTTATGATAGTTATAGTTCTTGTTGAACGTGTTACCTATTACAGACAATAAAAAGAATGATGGTAAATATATAGTAGCATTGTAAAAATAACTTTCTCACTGTGTGAGAAGGTGAATGTAGTAGCACAGCTGTTTATTAATAGCATAATGGTTTGCATTGTGTTAATTACAAAGCATGTGAATTGGTTACAGGTGTGGGTCTGTGACCGACCAAAAGCAGAAAATACATAATGATTAAAAACAAACTGGACACTGTCTCACTTTGTGGTGTTTGCATACATAACATGGATTTACAAGGTTGGAATGTGCACAGAGCAAGCATGATTACTAGTTATATAACAAAAAGCAGACGTCCTTTGGGCCAGTAGTGTCTGTTTTGTCACCTGTTTTTTAGGCCCCTCATTTTAGTGCATTCTGATCATATTTCTAATACACACGTGTGCTGAAAACGAAACCAAAAAAAAATCCTGCTGAAGATCACACTTTTGAACACCCCCCACACTGTGGAACAAGCTCAGTTATTAGCCTAGTGTCTAGGAGTTACGACATAGCTATTTCCTACTGGAAATCCTAGTTCCGTTGATTTAACTTGTGGGATAGGGTGGATAATATAGATCTTGATAGTCTCCCCAGGTTCAATGACATTTAATTCCTTGCTTTGTGCATATTCAGCTGCGACAGACCTGACAAGGTGCGGTCTATGAAGATTTTGCTCCTGGAGATACTGAAAGCATACTACAACCTGACTTACAACAAGTTAATAATACCTTTATATCATTAAGGATGTAGTCCCTATATATTACTCCTATACTAACCTGTGTCGGCACTCTCCGTTCCTCACTCCCAGACACACACACATACAGAGCTCTGCAGGGAGCAATGTAGACCGAAGTCAACACAGGGACACAGAATAATGCATCACTCGTTTTTTATTTCCTGGTTCAGTATCTTAAATACAATATACTGTCAAGATATGACCAAGTGATATTTACAGATACATATGACCAGCCAACCTTGGGCTGTCCTTTCCCCAGTGTTCTCCTTAGGTGAACAGCACCCCAGCTACAGTGGGTGACTTCCTGCTTCTGTTCCCTATGGACCCTCATGGTCCTGGCCTGGGTAGCAGTATGATAAGCAGCAGGTCTTCCTTCTTTTTCCTCCCTTTTCCCTACCCTGGTGTTTGGTGCTTCTCCACTCTGGGGGGGGGGGGGCATGGGGGTTAAGGTTACTATACATGTTCCTCGGGGGACTTTTTGTCTGCTGCAACTACTCTTACAAGACCTGGGTAGCATTGTCTGCATTTGCCTGCAGCCTTTGTGATAGCTACAGCTGTATGGGGCATTAGAGCATGGGAAAGTGAGAATCCCATCTGAGTATCCCTCCTTGAACCTTTTCCCTCTTTGGGAATCCTTGTTGAGGACTGCCTGGTTATGACTTCTGCAGATGTTGCTGTTTGAGTGGTAATCATGGACACATTGCAACAGGGCAGACTGGCTTTAAGATGTATTCCCTGGCATCAGATGTGGCCTAGGCTGAAAACAGCAATGGCCATCTTTAATAAGGGCACATTGCTTTATTGCCTCAGAAAGCAGGAAAGACTGTTGAGCAGAACAGATGGAACTGGTGGTCCTTCATTCTCAAGTGCACACACTGGGAATGTAGCCAGTGTGGGAAACAAGACAGCCTGCAACATACTGCGGCTAGCTGCTATGACCTGGAAGGAAGGGGTGATAAGTGCACTATTTTTATTGCTCAGTCGCCCAGGACTGTTGTAGGCTCAGCAGGTAGCTGGATGCATTTTCTGGAGGAGACACCCTATGTGGCTGCAGTTAGACAACCCCACAGCAGTAGTGAATATAAATCATCAGGGGGGACCAAGAGTGAGGCAGCAGTTCTGTAAGTGGCTTGCATTTAAGTTGTGCAGAGAGTCCTATTCTGCCTATGTCTGCTGTACACATAACAGATGTAGAAAACTGGCAAGTGATATATATATACAGTGCCTTGCGAAAGTATTCGGCCCCCTTGAACTTTTCAACCTTTTGCCACATTTCAGGCTTCAAACATAAAGATATAAAATTTTATTTTTTTGTGAAGAATCGCCAACAAGTGGGACACAATTGTGAAGTGGAACGAAATCTATTGGATATTTTAAACTTTTTGAGCAAATAAAAAACTGAAAAGTGGTGCGTGCAAAATTATTCGGCCCCTTTACTTTCAGTGCAGCAAACTCACTCCAGAAGTTCAGCGAGGATCTCTGAATGATCCAATGTTGTCCTAAATGACTGATGGTGATAAATAGAATCCACCTGTGTGTAATCAAGTCTCTGTATAAATGCACCTGCTCTGTGATAGTCTCAGGGCTCTGTTGAAAGCTCAGAGAGCATTATGAAGACCAAGGAACACACCAGGCAGGTCTGTAATACTGTTGTGGAGAAGTTTAAAGCCAGATTTGGATACAAAAAGATCTCCCAAGCTTTAAACATCCCAAGGAGCACTGTGCAAGCGATCATTTTGAAATGGAAGGAGTATCAGACCACTGCAAATCTACCAAGATCTGGCTGTCCCTCTAAACTTTCAGCTCAGACAAGGAGAAGACTGATCAGAGATGCAGCCAAGAGGCCCATGATCACTCCGGATGAACTGCAGAGAACTACAGCTGAGGTGGGAGAGTCTGTCCATAGGACAACAATCAGTCGTACACTGCACAAATCTGGCCTTTATGGAAGAGTGGCAAGAAGAAAGCCATTTCTCAAAGATATCCATAAAAAGTCTCGTCTAAAGTTTGCCACAAGTCACCTGGGAGACACACCAAACATGTGGAAGAAGGTGCTCTGGTCCGATGAAACCAAAATCAAACTTTTTGGCCACAATGCAAAACAATATGTTTGGCGTAAATCAACACAGCTCATCACCCTCAACACACCATCCCCACTGTCAAACATGGTGGTGGCAGCATCATGGTTTGGGCCTGCTTTTCTTCAGCAGGGACAGGGAAGATGGTTAAAATTGAGGGGAAGATGGATGCAGCCAAATACAGGACCATTCTGGATGAAAACCTGTTGGAGTCTGCAAAAGACCTGAGACTGGGACGGAGATTTATCTTCCAACAAGACAATGATCCCAAACATACAGCAAAATCTACAAAGGAATGGTTCACAAATAAACGTATCCAGGTGTTAGAATGGCCAAGTCAAAGTCCAGACCTGAATCCAATCGAGAATCTGTGGAAAGAGCTGAAAACTGCTGTTCACAAACGCTCTCCATCCAACCTCACTGAGCTTGAGCTGTTTTGCAAGGAAGAATGGGCAAGAATTTCAGTCTCTTGATGTGAAAAACTGATAGAGACATACCCCAAGCGACTTGCAACTGTAATCGCAGCAAAAGGTGGCTCTACAAAGTATTAACGCAAGGGGGCCGAATAATTTTGCACGCCCCACTTTTCATTTTTTTATTAGTTAAAAAAGTTTCAAAAATCCAATAGATTTCGTTACACTTCACAATTGTGTCCCACTTGTTGGTGATTCTTCACAAAAAATTAAAAGTTTATATCTTTATGTTTGAAGCCTGAAATGTGGCAAAAGGTTGAAAAGTTCAAGGGGGCCGAATACTTTCGCAAGGCACTGTATATCAGTTGAAAAGGTCTGGATCAGGTAGAGTGTGCTCTTCACCCTTACAACAAAAATCTGCTGGTGTCGTGCCCCAATCAAAAAGTGGACAGGTTTGTAGCAAGGACAAAATATGTTTGTGCAGATGTTGATGGGAAATCCGGGCAATCCTGGTGGCTCCAGATTTGCCCCACGTGTCATTGTATGTGGATCTTGTTCATCTGGTAGTGGATGTCCCTTGTCTCTGCTGCATCAAGAAGGCATGTTGTCTCAAGGACCTGCTTACTACACTGCTTTACAATGATTGGTTTTAATGGCTTGGCTGTTGAAAGCAAAGTGCTGATGAATGCAGGGTTATTGCAGTCGTCCACACCATGTGTGAAGCTCACAAGGAGCTATCTTGTAAGATTTATTTTCATACATGGAAAGTTTGTTTTGTGTGGTGTGGGTATGCCATCATTCTTCCTTAAAGCCTGGTACACACTATAGGTTGAACTAAAAAAAAAAAACTGACAGCTCCAGTCAGAGCCACTGTAATAACCACTGGCGGAGACCGCTGGTCTGGAGTCAATCGGCTGCTGGTTTTCCAGCATGCTCGTCCAACAAAGGTCTGCCAAACAGCTTGCTTCTGTCGGGACAGAACACGGAACGAATGTCAGCCATTTTATTTTTTGAACCAGTAAATGTCTCCCGGCATTCAGCCAGTGTGTACCCGGCTTAAGGAAGGAGCCTTACAATCTTTTGGGTGATTAGGGTGTATCTGAATAATACATATGAATTTCAAAGATCAGATTCCTTGTTCTTGGTTCTAGAGGGCCCACAGAAGCAGTAACTGCTACTGAAATATATTTCATGCTGGATCGTTTAAACTATGTTCAAGCATATGCTATCAAGCACCTAGAATCATTGTGTGCAGTTACAGTGCCTTCTAAAGATTGGTAAGTGCATCCTGGGCTTTCCACCATCAAGCATTGATTTCTCAGGTTTGTAAGGTAGTTACCTGGTCACCAGTTCATACCACCAAGTTTTACAAGGTGAATATGGCAGCCTCAGCTGATGCCAGATTTGATCATAAACTTTTGCAGTGGCAGTCTGGCTGGTCCATATAGTTTTACTTTGAGACAATTGGTCTGATTTTCTGTTTTATTTTTGCCTGCCCTATTGTGGGTAGGGTTGCCACCTCATCCCTTTAAAACCGAACACAGGTTCAGTGGCTGATTAAGAGAAGAGAAACAGGCGCCTCTAGGTTAGAACGGTAACATTTTAATATAATACAGGTGCATTATCCACTTACATAGAAGTTAGGGAGGTAAGGTGCATGTCCATCCACACTGATGTGGCGTCAGTCCCTGTGCAGCGGCGTTCGCTCAGCTGTCTTAGCCTGAAGAAGAAGTATCCTGGCCTGCAGCCTGAGAGATGAAAACAAAGCTTGGATCAGGCTGATTCATGATGGTGAGGGCTGGAATGCGGCGTTGGGTGTGATGACGTCACTCGAGGGTCGTAACGGCATTTCGGAGCATGCGCACTGGCCAATTAGACACAGGTGCGCTACTTTCTCAAGCTAATAGGACATAGGCTGCTATCAGCCTTATAAGTGCCTCAGTTAACTGCCATTTAGTGGGAAGAATACTTCCCAGACCAAACTCCTAGATCTAAATTATTACAGATGATTTTCAAAGTCACTGCAATTTGAATTGTTGCATTGTCGAAAATTGCATGATAAATCACATTGGTGTGAATGAGGGCTAAAACCTGGAAGCTGATTAGTTTCTATGCACAGCTGCACCAGATTTTGCACTTTCCAGTTTTAGTAAATCAACCCCAAAGGGTCGAGTTGTCAGGAATGTTTATGTCTGCCCTAAGGAGCCATCTTTATTTTTGCATCTGCTTACCATAGGAATGTCCATTTTAATGTGCCGCAATTTCTGAATATTTAGACAGACATTTGTTTGTTGATATTTACACATTGATAAAAATTCAATCAATATGCTGATTTCTTCAAAATTATATTTATTTCTCCTTTGAATGGCAGTTTGAGTTCTCATCTATTTAAATTTGTAGAAAGTGTTAGCATTAAAGTGTATAAAATGAGTTTTGAGCTTTTTATCAAAGATTATGGGGCAATATCCATTATACCATTGCTGGCATATGCTTCAAGTTTTTTCTCTTCTAATACTATAAAATGCTTGAAAGTGGATAAAACTTTTTTTATCATCTCTTTTGTGTAGTTGTAAATCTCCTCTGAGAATGATTGTTTACTTACCCTCTAGCATAACTAGCAGATGAAAGAAATGAGACTGACATTCATGGTGCATTAGAAGGAAGGCAGTGGGACACGTGTAAGCCTCCGTAGGATTGTTGTTAAAGCTCTCACTGTGAATATGCAGAATCTTGTACTCATTCTTAGCTCAAGAGTTCATTACCTGATACTTTGTGTTTTCTAAGTGGATTAACCTTAGCACAGGAGAATTGCTCATTAGCAGTACCTTTTTATGTTTGTTTATAAGTCAAACATCTTACAGAATAAAAAGGCCACTGACTGATACCGATAAATGTTAGTATACAATCTATACTCACGACAAGGGAATGTATTACCATTTTGTACATTATTTTTTTCTTTATTATGGTCAGGACTAAAATATATATATATTATAGCCTTATTATGTCCTGTTACCCAGGCCATTTTATTTCAAGCACTTGAATTCTGCCCTTCTAGTTTTCTTTGCTTTGCTTTAGTTTTGTGTTTTTTTTTTCTGCTTGCACTAGTGCTGCTGTACTGTTTATGACCATATATTGCTTGTTTGCTCTGTTGGCATGTTTCATTTGCTGTGTGTATAAATACGTATGACATATACCCCTTTGTATTATTTTATACTGTATTCATTCATTGTTCTGGTTTAAATTCTGGTCTCTCACAAGACTAACCTGCCTTGTACACTTGTGTCTTCTGAGTGGCCAGTGGTAATTTTTTTGGGGGGCCGAAAACAGTATTACAACCCCCCCAGTCGGTCGGGGCGGGTCTGGAGCACTTACCCTATCTATGGTGGGCAGCGCCTCTCCCGGGCATCACTGGCGCCTTCCCTGCTCCGTGGCGGCTTCCCCTACACTTGCTCTCCATGGGCATTGCGGGAGCTTCCGTTTCCTCTCTACTCCTCGGCGGCCAATTGGGACTCTTGTCTTTCCGGCCAATTGGAAAACGGGTCTCAGTGTTCTGATTGATTGCTTCTGATTGGCCGGATTGAGGATCACTGTTTTATTGTCAAATCTTAAAATACATTGGTGTACTAGGGAAGGGTAACTATGTAAATGTGATGATGGTAGCCTTTGTGTTTCTCATCACAACTTTCTTTTGAGGTCACAGATATGTGGACACCTGCAGAAAAAAAACAAGGTGACTGTCATTGCCAACTTCTCCCTCTGTAAATGTTAATTGGCTGGCTATCATGCTGACATTTCATCTTCTTTCCAATGTTTTTATTAAAGTTTTTGAGACATGTGGACATCAAAGGAATACAACAAAATTCCATAAACATATATCGTGGTACATTGGGTATTGCGGGAAGAGTATACTTCTGTCTTCTGTCTTCTAACTTGCGCCCCTGATACTGCTTGTCTCTCGACAAGCCACATCAAAATACGTTATAAAATAACCATCCTAAAACAAAAGAACAGATATTTTAGGTTTCCCCGAGGGGGAGACTATACCAACTTGGCCATGTACATTTTATCTTCAATACTTTCCAAGTCATTGACCTAAAACTTGTATGCCAATCAGAAGTTCGGACTTTACTTGGTGCATGCTTGTTACGTGTCAATGTCTAAAAGTATTAAATCAATGAAGATAGCAAGACAACTAGCATTTTCAGAGTAATAATAATAATGGCAGCCTTCATGTTTCTCTTACTACAGGTTTGCTTTGAGTTCGCAGATGATTGAGTGATGATATTCTCAAACTTACAAAACTCAGCTGTTTGCCATGCAGGTCATACAAAGCAATAGAACGGCATTCCCTGTGCACTTCTACAAATGTCTTCTGTACTCTACATACTGTGATATAATTCACATAGCCTTGAGCAACAGAAACCAGATATTTGATATACCAATCATTTACCTGCCAGCAGTTGTTCATTTAAACAAGTTATATAGGTATATACCTGTGTGAATTCTACAAAACCTTTGCTTTTTTCAGTATGTTACAGGTCTCTATGGATCTCCAAGTCTTCCACTGAATTCCACAGAATTTGTATATCTCACATCTGCAGAGGGTTCTCCTGAGACCTTCTGGTGTCAGCAGCTCATACATAATCTAAACCATAAAGAAATCTCTCTTGGCCTAATGTCCCTGTATGATGTTAACTCATTACTCAAGGGGAATCATAGTTCTCAATGAATAAACTTAGTGTTGTACCTTAGCTGCATTCCTTAGCTGCATTTGCTGTTAATATTAGAATAAAATTCACAGAGAATGAAAGAAATCGGTGCCTAGCTGAAAACACAGTGCTAAGTTTGTGTTGTTTACCATTGCTATAGTCTAGTTCTGTTCGTAATTTCAATGTAAATGAGCAACAAGGTTGGTTTGCAGAATCCATAGTACATAGTATGTTCATATTCTGCATTTTCGAAAGGGATCTTTGTGGTTAAGAGTATAACATTTTTTCTAAGACAGCAAATAAAGCAGAATAATCCTGAAAATCCCCAGAACATAATGTTGTTCCTGTGTAGCATGGTTCCAAGAAATAGGTGGACCTAAATTGTGGTTTATAACAGTAAATAGCAAAAATTCTACTTTTTACACAAGCCTTATGCCACGTACACACGGTCGGAATTCTCGTCGGAAAAAGCTCTGATGGTTTTCCCGTCGGAATTCAGACGGAATTTCGCTCAAACTGTCTTGCCTACACACGGTCACACCAAATTCCGATGGTCAGTAACACAGCGGCATAAAACACGTTTGACAGCACTATAAAAGGGAAGTTTAATGCTTCTGAGCATGCGTAAAATTGTTTCCGAGCATGCGTCGGAATTTTGCGTGTCGGAATTGCATACACACCGTCGGAAAATCCGATAGAATGTTTTCCGTCGGAAAAATTGAAAACAGGTTCTCAATCCAAAGTCTGACGGAAATTCCGACAGAATTTCCATCGGAAATTCCGACCGTGTGTACGCAGCATTAGTCTCTTATCAAAATAACTGAACTTTTCTATTTGCAGTTAAAGATATACAACCTTGTAAAGTTCATTGCAATATGGCTTTTACCATTTGTCAAAAACAATCTTCTCAGATTATACAATATGTGCCTTTATTAAATTTTATGCAAATTATATTACAGGTGAATAATATATTTACATGTAAAATCCTCCTTTGTGTAGATATTCAAAAGCCTACGGCTGCTGCTTGGCACCACTATCTTTTGTGGTTATGATGTCCGCATCCCCAACAGACTCACTTAGTTGACACGCCATAGTATTCCCCTTCCCTTCCCTCCTGGCAGCTACATAAAAGATGATGTGGGTGGGGGGGGGTTGAAATTTGCCAGCACAGACCGTAATTAGACACTCCCAAAGGGCTATGCTGTGAAGAGCTGCCTGGGGCTTTTTAAATCTATCCCAGCATCGGTTCTCTCTCCCCTGCTCGAGTGAGGGAGAGAAGAGGAGGAACTAAACTTTGATTGCCAAGGAGCAAAGTCTACCCCTAGCAACAGGCAGGAGGACTTCGTATTGGTCACCAGGGGAAGGAGAGGACTCTGATTGGCTGGGTGGGCCAGGAGGATTCTGCTTTGCCACTGACTTTGCTAAACCCTGCCCACAGCCTCTGTAAATGCAGGGAGAGTTTGACAGGTCCGGAGAAAGTGCCTGCAAAAGTGGTGTGTGCCTAACTGGATTAGTACTGGATAAAGCTTGCTGCAAGCTATTAGAAACAAGGAGAAAGTGGATTCAGGGCTGCTGCTGGGAGCCTGTGTTTGCAAATTGACTAGGAGCTGAGCATGGGCTGCTGCTGTGTGTAGAGAGCTGCTGCACCACATGATGCTGTGTGGCACATTTCTGTCCCAGAAAGAGACTGGCCTCTCTGAGCACTGTGCTACTGTACAGAGACTGCTGCTGTTACTGCTGTTTTCACTGTTGGAGGAGTGAGCCTGAGGGATATGTGCTACTGCAGGGAACACTGCAAAGCAGGCACTCTGTGCGGTTGCTTTTGTTAAGTGCCGTGGAGGGCTTTCCAGAGACCTGTTGCTGAGAGCCTGTTTTGTTACTGCAGCTGATTGCCCAAGACTGTCTGCTACTGTCTGGCAGAGCATGGGAGCAAAATCTATCCCAGCAACAGGTGGGAGGACTTCCTTTTGGGAGCCTGTGTTAAGGCCCGGGGCTCAAGTACAGCTGCAGAGCCTACCTGTAAGCTGCCAAGGTTGCTGCTGGTGTACTGAAAGCTGCAGATGACTTACTTGAGTGTTCCAGTGCCATCAATACTGACAAGTGTTCCAGCTGTCCTTCATTGAAGTGTTCCAGTCATCCCTGCAACACCTGCAGAGAGCCAGCTAGAGAGGGAGAACCCTTTCACTGGCCACTATGGAACCTGTGGGATAGAGACCAGAGCTATCAGTGGTGAATGGCCTTTGGCTGCCATCTTTAAGCACTCTACTGTAAGGGGTCCCATCATTAGCAGTACTTTGTTCGGTGGTGAAGACATCTTCCTTTGCATTTAGGAAAGGTCTTCCTGTTATTGTATACTGATATGTTATTGTGAAATGTTTTGCCATTGCCTGGTGTTTTTTTGCTGACTTCTTTGTGCATTCTTCAATAATACAATCCCTCTCCTAAAAAAAGATGTAAAAGATTGGGTCACTTTTCAGAGACCTATACTATATAATACTTTTCCTATTTTGTGCTTAGCAGTTAAGTAATATTACCTGTTCTGTCCTAATGCCAGTTATTCAACCATGTTTATTGTTAATATGGCCTTTTCACTTCCTCAATCAAAAACAGATTTGGAATGCAATTTTTATAACTCAGCTTGAAGGAAGCCAGGCAAGGAATTTTGGCAGTAAATTTTTTGTCAACGTCCAAAGCTGTTCTTCAATCTGTGTAGCCACCTGTCTACAGTTGTGTGTATATGGTATTGAGTTAGTGAGATACTACAAAAGTGCAAATTCTGTGCCTGCCAGAAGTGTTAAGGTTTCCTGTTAAACATTATAATGCTCAATCATTTCAGAATGTAATTGAAGCACTTGAAAACTCTTTAAGTTCTGATTATCATTCATCTGATTAAGTATCATTGTAGAAAAAATGTTTTACATGAAAATACAGACTTCAACAAAGACGAAATGCTGGGATGCTAAAAGAAAGATATCTTGCATATGCTCTATGGTCAGAACCTTCTGGTTGTCCTATCGCACCTGACCAGTCCTGTTTAAGGATTGGGATGGTATTAATCAGATGCATCAGGGTTCTCCCCTTTCCCCATTAAAGGGTTCCCAATATCTCTCCCAAGTGTAGAAAGGATTTTTTTTGGTTTTGGCAGGTGGGAAGGGCATAGTGATCTACAATTAGGAAGTTTAAAAAGTTGTTAGTCATTAAAGCTCAGTTAAAGTATCATACTTTTTTCTGTTTGTGGTCTTGTTTCGGCAGATGCTACGGCGACTGATTTTCTGTTGTAAGTGCGCTAAATTATAATTTTCTCTCAGTGGAAATGATCTTCCTGCCCTCCCATTCCAGTGGGTCACTTTCCCATAACAGCTACCCTCCAGCACACTTGCAATGCAAAATAAGAGAAGTTTTTTGTCTGTCCAGTTCTGTTAGTGTATGGTATGTACTGGGCCATGCAATCATGTTTACACACCCTACAAACTGATTTAATAGGAATGCGGAGGTAATATTGTAAAATAGAGATTGTTATTAGGGCACTTTTCAGCCTTATAATACATATAGACACTAACACACAGGGGCTGCGTTACTAAAACTGGTGAGTGCAAAATCTATTGCAGCTGTGAATGGCAACCAATCAGCTTCTAACCTCAGTTTGTTCAATTAAGCTTTGACAAAAAAAACCTGGAAGATCATTTGTAGAGCTGAACCAGATTTTGCACTCTCCAGTTTTATTAAATCAACCCCACAATCTTCTTAAATCATAAATGCTAATAATGGAACAACCTAAGTCTTCCCTAATTTCTTCATAGAGGGAAATTAGAATGGGAGTAGATTTGTCCATGAAAATGAAACCCAAAATCATCAAGTTTATACTGTATACGCCCTATCCATTAATCCACTAAAACTACAGTAGTGATATCATTCTAAATGAAAATCATTTGCTTTGTGCAAATCTTTTTCAATACCTCAGACAAATATTGGCAGGGATGCAGAGGCACATTTCTTCACAAATGCTGGAGCAGCTGCAAGCTTGGAAATATTTTAATCAAGTTACTTTGAGATAATCAGTCTATCACCATTGAAAATTTAGCCCAAGACTATTTGGTAGTCATTTTCCATTGCACTGAGAATTACATAGGACCACTCAAGAAGTCTTTGGTCCCTCACCTATTCAGAAAAGCCAAAAGCTTGATCCCAATTAGCAAGAAAATAGCTCCTAATTCTGTAAGGCACTGGGCTTATTGGGTATAACTAAGGACTTAAAATAAAAACTTTTACCTCAAGATCAATAAGATAAAAATTAATAAAAAAAAAGAAATGAATGTAGACAGGATAGTTGGATAACAAACCTAGTATTGAATATGAGGATTTGTTTGGAAAAAGAGTTCCTGGTATTATAACAGCCCGTAGAACCTGTTTACCAAAGGGTCTGTTGGCTACTTTCTACAGTGAATTGATTTACTACATTTTGACTTTATATCTCACTTTGCAAACAATACTCAGAAAGTTTTTTTAACATCTCTTCTGACTGTTTCTTTTTTCTTATCCTTATCCTTTTGTATGTGGGAGAAAGGATGAGGAACAAAGTGGGGTGGACAGGTACAGTAGGACAGCTTCTTGATTAAAAACTGAAATGATCAGCAGGGTGGTTATGCTCCCTGTATGTATCTAAATATTTAATTTCTGATTTTGACCTATGAGACCATGTTATACTTATAGCAGAACTCCACCCAAAAGGGGGCGCTTACGTGCCATTTGGCACCTTTTAGGGGGGAGCGTGTACCTGGTAATGACAACAGTCAGCAGCTACATTATTTGTAGCTGCTGACTTTTAATGTTTTCTGATGGAGCCTGGAGCTCCTCTTTAACTTTGCCCTGGTGTTTGTCTGTTACAAACATTTAAGTTTGATAATATAAATATGGAGATCATCACATCACCATCCCACCTCTCCAACTCAGAGGGAGCCTTGTATTTCTTCATGAAAATACAATGTTTATCTTAATGGCGGAGAAGCATTAATCATGACTCTTTGGGGTGGATTTACTAAAGGCAAATATAATGTGCACTTTGCAAAGGCAGTTGCTCCAGGGCTTAGTAAATAAGCAGAAGCTCTGGTGCTGATTTCCATTATCCAATCATATGCAAGCAAAAATGCAGTTTTTCTAATTTTCCTTGCATGTGATTGGTTATTCTTTGCAAAGTGAAGGTTTACCTCATTTACTAAGCTCTGAAGCAACTGCACTTGCAGAGTGAAACTGCCCTTTAATAAGTGCACAGTCTGTTTGCCTTTAGCAAATCAACCCCTTTATATACAGTGGGGATCGAAAGTTTGGGCACCCCAGGTAAAAATGTGTATTAACCACTTCAGCCCCGGACCAATTGTCAGCTTAAGGACCAGAGGTCTTTTTTCAATTTCGCACTGCACTGCTTTAACTGGTAATTGCGCGGTCATGCAATGTTGTAACCAAACGAAATTTGCGTCCTTTTCTTCCCACAAATAGAGCTTTCTTTTGATGGTATTTGATTGCCTCTGTGATTTTTATTTCTTGCGATATAAACGGAAAAAGACCGAAAATTTTGAAAAAAAAAGATATTTTCTACATTTTGTTATAAGAAAAACCTAATAAACTCAATTTTAGTCAAACATTTGGGCCAAAATGTATTCAGCCGCATGTCTTTAGTAAAAAAAATGCCAATAAGCGTATATTTATTGGTTTGCGCAAAAGTTATAGCGTCTACAAACTAGAGTACATTTTCTGGAATTTACACCGCTTTTAATTTATGACTGCCTATCTCATTTCTTGAGGTGCTAAAATGGCAGAGAAGTACAAAACCCCCCCAAATGACCCCATTTTGGAAAGTAGACACCCAAGCTATTTGCTGAGAGGCATGTTGAGCCCATTGAATATTTTTTTTTTTAGTCCCAAGTGATTAAATAAAGACGAAAAAAAAAAAGTTGTCACTAAATGATATATTGCTCACACATGCCATAGTTATATGTGGAATTTCACCCCAAAATACATTTTGCTGCTTCTCCTGAGTATGGGGATACCACATGTGTGGGACTTTTTGGGAGCCTAGCCGCGTACGGGGCCCTGAAAACCAAGCACCGCCTTCAGGATTTCTAAGGGTGCAAATTTTTGATTTCACTCCTCACTACCTATCACAGTTTCGAAGGCCATAAAATGCCAAAATAGCACAACCCCCCCCCCCCAAATGACCTAATTTAGGAAAGTAGACACCCAAAGCTATTTGCTGAGAGGCATGTTGAGCCCATTGAATATTTTTTTTTTTTAGTCCCAAGTGATTGAATAAAGACAAAAAAAAAAAAAAATTTTTTCAAAAAGTTGTCACTAAATTATATATTGCTCACACATGCCATAGTTATATGTGGAATTGCACCCCAATACATTTTGCTGCTTCTCCTGAGTATGGGGATACCACATGTGTGGGACTTTTTGGGAGCCTAGCCGCGTACGGGGCCCCGAAAACCAAGCACCGCCTTCAGGATTTCTAAGGGTGCAAATTTTTGATTTCACTCCTCACTACCTATCACAGTTTCGAAGGCCATAAAATACCAAAATAGCACAAAACCCCCCCAAATGACCCCATTTTGGAAAGTAGACACCCCAAGCTATTTGTTGAGAGGCATGGTGAGTATTTTACAGCTCTCATTTGTTTTTGAAAATGAAGAAAGTAAAGTAAAAAAAAAAATTTTTTTTTTCTTTTTTCAATTTTCAAAACTTTGTGACAAAAAGCGAGATCTGCAAAATACTCACCATACCTCTCAGCAAATAGCTTGGGGTGTCTACTTTCCAAAATGGGGTCATTTTGTGGGGTTTTATGCCATCTGGGCATTCCATGGCCTCCGAAACTGTGATTGGCAGTGAGAAGTGAAATAAAAAAATTACACCCTTAGAAAGCCTGAAGGCGGTGCTTGATTTTTGGGGTCCCGTACGCAGCTAGGCTCCCAAAAAGTCCCACACATGTGGTATCCCCGTACTCAGGAGAAGCAACAGAATGTATTTTGGGGTGTATTTCCACATATGCCCATGACATGTTTGAGCAATATATCATTTAGTGACAACTTTTTGTAAAAAAAATATATATATATTTTTTTTTTTCATTATTCAATCTCTTGGGACAAAAAAAAAAAAATTTAATGGGCTCAACATTGCTCTCAGCAAATAGCTTGGGGTGTCTACTTTCCAAAATGGGGTCATTTGGGGGGGGGGTTTGAACTGTCCTGGCATTTTATGCACAACATTTAGAAGCTTATGTCACACATCACCCACTCTTCTAACCACTTGAAGACAAAGCCCTTTCTGACACTTTTTGTTTACATGAAAACATTTTTTTTTTTGCAAGAAAATTACGTTGAACCCCCCAAACACTATATATATTGTTAAAGCAAAGGCCCTACATTAAAATGGTGGGTGTTGCATTTTTTTTTTCCACACAGTATTTGCGCAGCGATTTTTCAAACGCATTTTTTGTGGAAAAAATACACTTTTTTTTTATTTTAATGCACTAAAACACACTATATTGCTCAAATTTTTGATGAAATAAAAAATATGATCTTAGGCTGAGTACATGGATACCAAACACGACATGCTTTGAAATTGCGCACAAACACGCAGTGGCGACAAATATCATACATTTTTAAAAGCATTTAAAAGCCTTTACAGGTTACCACATTAGATTCACGGAGGAGGTCTACTGCTAAAATTACTGCCCTCGATCTGACCTTCGCGGTGATACCTCACATGCATGGTGCAATTGCTGTTTACATATGACGCCAGACCAACGCTTGTGTTCGCCTTTGCGCAAGAGAAGGGGGGGCAGGGGTGCTTTTTTTTTTTTTTTTTTTTTTTTTTTTTTTTTTTTTTTATTTATTTTTAAACTGTTCCTTCCATTTTTTTTCTTTGTTATCATTTTTATTGTTATCTCAGAGAATGTAAATATCCCCTATGATAGCAATAGGCAGTGACAGGTACTCTTTTTTTGAAAAAATTGGGGTCTATTAGACCCTAGATCTTTCCTCTGCCCTCAAAGCATCTGACCACACCAAGATCGGTGTGATAAAACGCTTTCCCAATTTCCCAATGGCGCGGTTTATATCCGGGAGATGGGACATTCCCTCCCACTGCTTGTAAAAGCAGTCTAGAGGCTAATTACCCGCTAGAATTGCTTTTACATGAAAGCCGATCACTGGCTGAAAAGAATGATACCAAGATGATACCTAAACCTGCAGGCATCATTCTGGTATAACCATTCAAAGTCCAGCAACATACTGGACATATATTGTAATCTTTTTTTTTTTTTTAATGCAGCCTCTTGGCTGAACGAAAAAAAGAGATTGATTGGTGGGTATGCCCACCATTAGAATACCTCCCTTCATCCACCCACTTCTAATGATGGGCATACATGCACCATTTATATATGCCGAAGCATGGGGGCATCCTCCCACAAAAGTTATGCCATGTACACACGGTCGCACTTTTCCACGGGGCAAGGCTCCGTCAGAATTTCGACCGTATGTACGCGGCATTAGGAGCCAATCGCTCCTCCGCCCCTGCTGCCCCCATGCTTCGGCATATATGCTCTTTTTTTTAACTGTGGTGGTGAAATCACCTCCTACAGCGTTGGAGTCGCGGCTTTATGTATCGTGGGAGCAAACGCTGTTGCTGTCAAGATAAATAAATCCGTGCTGCAACTGAATGGCGCACCTGAAAACAAAAAAATGGTTAACACTAAAACACAGTAAACAAAATTACATACCTGAAAAGCAAGCATGATAAAACATAATAAAACATTGCAGAATAGAATGGAGTAAAAAAAGAGCAACAATAGAGAGAGATAGAGAGAGAGAGAGAGAGAGAGAGAACAATAAAACAACAACTATTTTTTTTTTTTTTTTTTGAGATTTACAGGTAAAAAAGCTCCTGACTGTTAGCGTCTGAATCAAAACGCTACCACAAAAAAAAATGTTATCGATCGCAGGGATCAGGCCTGACTCTGCGAACGCTGCAGTTATGTGTGCTTAGTGTTTTGTTAGTGACAGTGATCGATCGATACTGCACTTGGGTGGGCTGGGCTGGGCTGGGGGCGGAGGGGGAAAACGCAGGTGCTAGCAGGTATCTGGGCTGATGCCGCTAACAATGCATTTTTTGGAACCCTAAACTGCTGGGACGCTAGTATAGATCTGATCAGATATTGATATTGATCTGTTCAGATACTATACCACTAAGGGAGGTGTATGCTTTGCGCGTGGGTTTTTGCAGTACTGGCACTAACCTGGGGCGACGCAGACCTTATTTGACCCTAAAACCTAATTGATATCACCCACCGGGCGATCAGGGGGTTAAATCGTTATTGGGTAATAAATGGCGGGTGCCCTGACAGTATAAAAAACAAACTATCTAACCAGCGTCACCCGTAACAGTTATACGGTGATCACTGGTGAAAGGGTTAACTAGGGGCAATCAGGGGGTTAAAACCTTTATTAGGTAATATATGGGGGTACCTGACGCTATATAAAAACCTGACGGAGAACCTAAATAACTAACTGGCTAACCAGCGTCACCAGTGACACTTATACGGTGATCACTGGTAAAAGAGTTAACTCTAGGGGCAATCAAGGGGTTAAAACCTTTATTTAGGTTGTAATATGGGGGTACCTGACCTATAAACCTATTAATAAACCTATATAAACCTGGCGGTTAACCTAAAAAAAACTGGCTACCTAGCGGCACCAGTGACACTAATGCAGCGATCAGAAAAACGATCGCTTAGTGACACTGGCAAAAGGGGGTGAAAGGGTTAACTAGGGGCAATCTGGGGGTTAAAACCTTTATTAGGTAATATATGGGGGTACCTGACGCTATATAAAAACCTGACGGGGAACCTAAATAACGAAATAACTAACTGGCTAACCAGCGTCACCAGTGACACTTATACGGTGATCACTGGTGAAAGGGTTAACTCTAGGGGCAATCAGGGGGTTAAAACCTTTATTTAGGTTGTAATATGGGGGTACCTGACCTATAAACCTATTTATGAACCTATATAAACATGGCGGTTAACCTAAAAAAAAAAAACTGGCTACCTAGCGGCACCAGTGACACTAATGCAGCGATCAGAAAAACGATCGCTTAGTGACACTGGCAAAAGGGGGTTAAAGGGTTACCTGGGGGGCAATCAAGGGGTTAAACCTTTATTAGGGGGGGGGGGGTAGGGGGCTACCTTGGACCTAAAACTAACTGCCCTGACAGTTATTTCAGTCACACTGACACTAAATGCAGTGATCAGTAAATAAATGATCACTGCAATTAGTGACACTGTGACTGGGGGGGCAGGGGGTGATCTGGGGGTGATCTGGGGGTGACAGGGGGATGGAATGTGTGCCTATGTGTACTGGTGTCAGTGTACTGTTGGTGCACTAACCTGTGTGTGTTCACTCCTCGGCGTTCCGGTCTTTCTGACCGACGCGCCGAGTGTGACATCACTTCCTCTGCCTGTGTTTTGAATGACACAGCCAGGGGAAGCATCTGATTCGCCAGGAGCGATCGCGAGGGGGTGGCCAGAAACCACTGACCATCCCCTCATCCCGGATCGCTCCTGAAGCGATCCCGACTGTCCCCGCCGGCCGGGGGGGTCCGATCGGACCCCCCACCCGCCGGAAGAATGGCACGTACAGGTACGTGGTTTTGCCTGTACGTGCCATTCTGCCGACGTATATGTACATGGGGCGGTCGGGAAGTGGTTAATGTGCATAACGAAGCCAAGGAAAGATAGAAAAATCTCCAAATGGCATCAAATTACAGATTAGACATTCTTATAATATGTTAAAAAAAAGTTAGATTTTATTTCCATCATTTACACTTTCAAAATTACAGAAAACAAAAAAATGGTGTCTGCAAAAGTTTGGGCACCCTGCAGAGTTAATATCTTGTACTGCCCCCTTTGGCAAGTATCACAGCTTGTAAACGCTTTCTGTAGCCAGCCAAGAGTCTTTCAATTCTTGTTTGAGGTATCTTTGCCCATTCTTCCTTACAAAAGTCTTCCAGTTCTTTGAGATTTCTGGGCTGTCTGTCACGCACTGCTCTTTTAAGGTCTATCCATAGATTTTCAATAATGTTGAGGTCAGGAGATTGTGAAGGCCATTGCAAAACCTTCAGTTTATGCCTCTTGATGTAATCCCCGTGGATTTTGAGGTGTGTTTAGGATCATTATCCATTTGTAGAAGCCATCTCTTTAACTTCAGCTTTTTCACAGATGGCATCAAGTTACCATCCAAAATTTGCTGAAATTTTATTGAATCAATTTTTCCTTCTACTTGTGAAATGTTCCCTGTGCCACTGGCTGCAATACAACCCCAAAGCATGATTGATCCACCCCCATGCTTAACAGTTGGACAGAGGTTCTTTTCATTAAATTCTGTGCCCTTTCTTCTCCAAACGTACCTTTGCTCATTCCGGCCAAATAGTTCTATTTTAACCTCATCGGTCCACAGTACTTGTTTCCAAAATGCCTCAGGCTTGTCTATATGTTCATTTGCAAAGTTCAAACGCTGATTTTTGTGGTGAGGACGTAGAAGAGGTTTTCTTCTGATGACTCTTCCATGAAGACCACATTTGTACAAGTATCTCTTTATAGTGCAATAGTGTACCACAACTCCAGTGTCTGCCAGATCTTTCTGGAGGGATCGTGCAGTCAAACGTGGGTTTTGAATTGCTTTTCTCACAATCCTGCGAGCTGTTCTGTCTGATATTTTTCTTGGTCTTCCAGATATTGCTTTAACTTCCACTGATCCTGATGACTGCCATTTCTTAATTACATTCCAAACAGAGGATATTGACATCTGAAAACGCTTTGCTATCTTCTTATAGCCTTCTCCAGTTTTGTGAGCGTCAACTATTTTCAGTTGACGCTCACAAAGCTGGAGAAGACTATAAGAAGAACTGCTTAGAAGAACCCATGGTGCTGATTGTTGGGGCAAGGTCAGATGAGTCTGGCCATTTAAAACCTTTGAGATTGACATCACCTGGTCTTCCCAGATGATGAATGAGAACAATCCATGACACTGGTAGGTCTCAGCTTTGCAAAGGGGGCAGTGCATGCTATAAATTCTGCAGGGTGTCCAAACTTTTGCAGACGCCATTTTTTTCTTTTCTGTAATTTTGAAAGTGTAAATGATGGAAATAAAATCTAACTTTTTTTTGACATATTATAAGAATGTCTAATCTGTAATTTGATGCCATTTGGATATTTTTCCATCTTTCCTTGGCTTCGTTATGCACATTAATTCACATTTTTACCTGGGGTGCCCAAACTTTCGATCCCCACTGTATCTAGCAACCAACAGGAAGTCACCTGTACTACTGTTGGAACACAGTACTGCTTATTGCATGTAGATAATGTTATTGCAGTATATAAGAGCACACCCAGTGACCACATTATTCTGTAATGGAAACAGTTCATTTGGGCCAGCTTGTCCCAACAATCTATTTTTAAGTGATTATTAAACATGGCATTGTATTTCAAGGCTTAGCATATGTTCGAAGCAATGTGAACTCTTATAATTCTAATTTTCTGCATATGAAACTCTCTTAAAGGTTCCCAGGTACCCAAACGGCAAAAGGTAAATGTGTGGGTCAGACCTCTGCAGAGAGAACTGCTTTCACGCAGAGAGTAAAGCCTCGTACACATCAGATTTTCTGACGGGAAATGTGTAATGACAGGCTGTTGGCAGAAAATCTGTACGTTTGTACGCTCCATCGGACAGTTGTTGTCGGATTTTCCGCGGACAAATGTTGGATTGCAGGCTTTAAAATTTTCCACGGACAATTGTCTGTTGTCGGATTTTCCGAGCGTGTGTACACAAGTCCGTCGGACAAAAGTCCAAAGTACAAACACGCATGCTCAGAAGCAATATCGAAATGCAGTGCACATTCTCTTTTTCTTTAATGGGATAATAATGAAGCTGCTTTGCTGGTGATACTGATGGAGTTATTGCAAACAAATTTTCAAAGGCTTTTTTTTTCTAGTGATATCAAGAATAATATTATTATTATTTATTTATTTTTTTTGGGCAAGTTACCACAACACCATTATCCCATGGTTTTTAAGATCAAAGATACAACTATGTTTGTGTCCCTTGTCAATTTTGCATTGTATTTTTTTAAATGTAACTGCCTACTCCCAAACTGTCATTTGAAGTAAAACGCATAGCCAAGTATTACTCTCAACAATTTTTTTTTATTGTGCATTAAAAAAGAAAACAAATACAATTAGACATGCTATCTGCCAATAGAGCTTAACCAAAAAGTGCACTTTATGCATCCAAAAATATAGAAAATATAACAAATCAAATCATTATTATTCAACCAAAAATTTTAAATAAAAGCCTCATGCATGTGTCCTGCTTCTTACTATAGGGGGGGTCAGCAATGTCAAGAGTTGGTGAAAGCAGGGGTCTGTCATCCGGAGATAATTCCGAAAATCATCCGAATTATTCTCCTGGAGCTCCCGCAGCAAAGGCATATGACATAATTGGTCACAAATAATAAAGCAACCAATTTCTGGTCCAAGAACTCCTCCTGTTCCTGGACTGGACTTGGGTCAAAGCAATAACTCCAAGGCCAATAATAACACATTATCTCCTCTGATTCTGCAACATGTCTGGTTGACAAACGGCCGTTCAGAAACTAACTGAAAAGCGCAAAATGAAAAGCGCGAATCAACACTCACCAAACTTCTACTAACACAAAATTAGCAGAAGGAGCCCAAAGCTGAAAAAACACGTAGTACGTCACCATGTTCATGTTTGTTGGTCTACAATTCCTTGCCGTTTGTATGCAATGCAAAATCCAGGCACACGCCTTCAGACAAAAGTCAGATGTTTTGTCTGCTGAAAATCTGATCATGTTTACGAGGCTTTAGAGTCCCTGCAGCTGCTGTCAGGGAAGAGGCATTTCCACTTGGACTGTAGCTACTTTCTAAAGAAGACAAATTGTAAGGCTCCTTTCACACGGGATGGATCCGTATTGATGCACCCCGTGAAGATCCGCTGCTCAGCGGGGATCGCTCAGCTGATCCCCGCTGAGCCGGCGGATGACAGGGCGCCCTGTCAGATCTCCGCTCTCCCCTATGGGGGATTGGATGAACACGGACCGCCTGTCCATGTTCATCCGATCCGCTCTGCAGATGGATGGAAAAATAGGGTTTTTCTCCGTCTGCAGAATCGGACAATAGCGGAGGCGGACGATATCGTGTGTCAGCGGATGCTCATCCACTGACACCCGCTATCCCATAGGGGTACACGTATGTCCGTTTTTCATCCGGTAACGGATGGATGAAAAACGGACATATGGTCCGCATGTGTGAAAGGGGCCTAAGATTTTCAACACCTATTGTTTGTATACACCTGGAATAGAATTTGGTGATTTAAGCAAAAAGTTCAGTTCGGCATTAATAACAGTGATTTAATTTTAGCAAATGTTACTAACCTTTTAAAAACATAATAAGTACAAAATGGGAAATATGCTTTTATGTACTCTGCCATTATAAATGATATAGTAAGAACCAAAACGTTATGCTATATTCTGCATATTCCATTGTTGCGAACTTGTACTTTAAATATCTACAGACCACAAATACATATACCAAAAATATCTTTAAC
The DNA here is from genome assembly GCA_028564925.1 of Lithobates sylvaticus. Taxonomy (NCBI): domain Eukaryota; kingdom Metazoa; phylum Chordata; class Amphibia; order Anura; family Ranidae; genus Lithobates; species Lithobates sylvaticus. The sequence goes on along the minus strand of CM053028.1, from coordinate 116,403,511 downwards.
AGGGGGTGTAATATCTAGAATATCTGTGACAGGCTTCCAGTCTCCTAGACAACATCAGACTTGTTCAGCTGCACACAGAGAAGTGACAAAGGATGTCACAACATACTGTACATTATTCACATACTAAGTAATGCTGTTTCAGTGACAATATATCCTCAGCATTTCAGCGTCTTGCCTAGTCTATGTCAAATTTAGATTTATGCAATTGCCCTCTGATGATGGTACAGATTTACCTGTCTGTCTGCAAAAGTGGTGAATATTAGACAAGGTGTTCTGGAGATAAACCACATCTGTTTTATATTTTGTCACAAGATTTTTTTTGATTCATGAAATTGATGGTGCAAAGTACTTAATGCAGTAGAATTAGTCCAATGCGAATTAAAAGAACGAAATTCACAAGGGGGGGGGGGGGTAGACCTATATTTATTTAAGCTGCAAGCAGTAATATACTTCATTTTTGAATTTAGTTTTAGCCACAAATAGATACGCATAACTTTATTTTACTGGCGCCAGAAACCTAATTGCTAGCATCTGTCATATAACTGTCCCAATGTCACAGTGCTTGTGATTGTCATGAGGGGCTTGATAATAATGCCATAAAATCTGATCACTGTAAGCAAGTAGATATACTCTAACATCTGAATGTGTTTAAAATGCAGTTCTGCCAAATGATATCACATTTCTTAATTTTGTTATGCATAAGATATAAATTTCAATGACCTAAAACAATAATGAAAAAATCACCACCATATGCGGCCACATAGGGTAAGTTCTGAAACCAATCCTACCTGCGTCAAAAACATGGTGAAATAGCAGACAGATAGCAAATTATTTGCAGAGTTCATTGTAGGCCTATACTTGAAAATGTTTTCTGCAAATTTCCTCTTATATGTCACTAACGGCAATGATTTGCACCCTCTTTGTACTTTACCCCATTTCCATGATTTGTGGCTGTGGAAACAAATCTCAAGCAAAACCTTTAGAAACCAATTGTTCTATCTTTGTATAACAACTTCAAAGCGTTTTTTTTTTTTTTTTTTTTTTTTACCCTTACCAGCTCAATCCTGGAGGTACCTCAAAACCTCTACTGGTAAAATAACAAGGATTTAACAAAACTCTGTAATACGAGGACATACCTAAATTATCCAATCAAGCTGTAGGCAGTCAGACAGGCCTTGTACTACATAGTTTTTAGTAGATCTAAAACTATGAACTTGAGGCCATATAAAAACAAAAAATACTGCACTTGTGCCCAACACTAAAAATGCAATAAATAAGCTGCAGACACACCCGTGAGATATCTGCCACAGTGCATAAACAATAATAATCAATGTGCTGTGCTAAATAATAAGTATCAAAATATAAGTCAAGAGTCCCAAGTAAAAAATAATGATGAAGATTCTTTTTATCACGGATAAAACGTGACCCAAACTAAACACCCTTCACCTCAAAGGCCAACCACCACCAAAGGAGCCATTTGTATGCTTACTATGTAGTCAGGACCCCCTAGTTAAAGGCAGATCTGACAAGCTTTTTGGAAAATCCTCATATAGATCAGCAACCAGTCAAGCCTTGAGGTAGATACACAATGACCATGTACAATAAAGAAAGCACTGGATAGTGTAAAACCTTTTAAAACCGCTATTTACCCATTTGTTAAAAAAAAAAAAAAAAACGCTATTTATTGCACTAAATTAACACTCACATGGGTAAAATAAGAATGCGCATATCCGAAAACAAACCCGGCAGGTATCAATGGCGTCCCTTCCTGTCACTTCCGGTACACACCATAACGTAGACACGCCACTCCCCCCAGGCAGGGGACATTAGAATGTACCCTCTAGAGTTACTAAATTCAGTTCAGGATATTTCCCTTTATGCTTTCGTGACTGCACCTCCAATGGGACATTAGGAAATATATTCTGGGATTGCCTGAATGTTAAAAAAACTATGGTGGAAAGCAGCCTTTTTCAACCAGGGTGCCCAGGCATCCTTTGAGGTTTCTTCAGGGGTGCGTTGGCAAAATTCCTAAAAATTTTCTCAAAAATGTATACAAGCCAGCAGGTGGATCGAGCCTTCCTTTTCGTTACACAAAGCCACAGGTTTTTATTGTGCCCCATTTCAACTTTCCAGCCCTGGCGTCCTAACAAACAATGATGTCATCAGTGTTGATAAGAAAAGTGTTGCTCACCTGCCACTTCCCTGCCTCTCTCCATCAGTTTTGGGGTCACATTAGCTGGTTAAGGGAGAGAAGCTGAGGGAGAAGAGAAACAATGGAATACTAGTCAGTACTAGTGTGTAAAAGTGCATTTGCTTTGAAAGAATAAATAACCTCTAATATTGGGTGTCCTACGTGTGTCGATGCTGCTGCATTATGTAAAATTGTTTTTTAGAATGGGGTGCCTTGAGACTGTCCATAATTTTAAAGGGTGCCTTGAGATTGTTCATAATTTTAAAGGGTGCCTTGAGATTTCCATAATTTTAAAGGGTGCCTTGAGATTGTCCATAATTTTAGAGGGTACCTTGACTGAAAAAAGGTTGAGAAACACTCCTCTAACGCATAAATAACTCCTTTGAGGTTTTTATAAAAAAAACACCCTGCAGTAACTCGAAAAAACATACTATTTAAAAGCTTAGAATACTCCATCCCTTGTTTTTTCAAATGTTAAAAATCTCCTCCTATGTGACATTGAAAATGTAAAACTTTTTTGACTATTCTCACAATATTCTCAATCTACAACACAAATTTAATACAAATGATCTCTTCTTTTAATTAAATATACTTGCTTGACAAAAATACTTTTACCCTAACACCTTCTGTACCCTCATACCTCACCCTTCTCCCTGTACCTTTGATCCATTATGATCTATTATGGTATTAGGAGTAGACAGGACATATTTAGACATAATAAAAATGTTAAAAGTCCCGCTACAATCACTTTAATATTTTCATTGGTTGAAAAGAAAGTAAATGTAATCTTTAAAAATGTAATAAACATGATTATTGCACTATTATACTATACGTATATTGTAATCACAGAAAAGCATTTTAATAATACATGGTAATATGAATCATTTACTACAGTAACAAAAATCTGTTGCACATTTTGCTTATTTGTTTTTTTCGTATCCTAATATTTAATATCCATCTGTCCATTTGTTTTCCGGGGAAATTAACTTATTTTTTTTCTGCCTGCTAAATAAATTATTATTTGTGTTTTTATTGTGCAGCAAACATCCTTTGAGTTTACTAGACACAATGGGTTTTGTTTTCTAAACTATATGCACATACCCGTTCCCTGGGCAGGCCAAAGAACCTAGTTGTATTCTTAGTTATTACTTTGCAGCCCCCAGAGGCACAGAAACATTTTGTAGTGTACATAGAGTAAATTAACTGACAAAAGTGCTTTAGCATCTCAGTATATGTCAGCTATGTCTGAGGGCCTAAAAGACATTTGGGATGTTCTCTAATATTTTGGGGCTATGTGACAACTGCTATTTGTGCAGGAAGTATTTCATGCAGAAACAAAACTGTATAAAGTAAAAACTGCCAAATGCACCGCCTTCTAAGTGTAGCTGATAAACGATTTAATAAGTAAGAGTTAGCATGAAAGCACTCACAAACGAGCGATAGTATCCAGCATTGTATATGTTAGATCATTCGCACTGTCCCAGCATGGTCTCCCTTGCTGATGGTAATGATCCCTGATCGGGCCGCGATCCGTCCGCACTGTCGGCTCCCAGCACTTCCAGACAGCAGTATGGGGGATCAGTGGTGCACGGAGTCTCTCGAGGATGACGTCACTTCCGGATACAGCTTACGCTGTTTTTACGTTCCAGAGTCTCTTCTAGCTCTTTTAGCTGGTGGCCTCTTAAGGACAGCAAAACTAGTAACCCTAAACGGATTTATTTATATGGACTTGCCCTGCTGAGTGACCCATCCAAAACCCCTGTTTTTAGTGTTGTATAGCCAGATCCAGAGTGCGCCGTATTATCCCACTGTTTGTATGTAAAACTATATAAAGTGCAAACTGGTAATAGACATGTGCAGTTAGTTTAGGTCCGAATCAAAATTTCGGACACATTATTTGTTATTTGGAAATTCAGATGTATCCAAATTTCTGAATTAGAATAGTAACCAATTTAAACAAATCCAAAATAACGCAACAAAAAACAGTTTTCAAATTTAATTCCTTTTGGAATCTAATTCGATATTAAACAAATTCAAATTTCCAAAGACAATAAAATAGAATAGAAAATAAAGGAATAGAATAGAAATTAATAGAATAGAAAAGAATAGAATAGTAAATAAAAGAATAGAAAAAAATTGAATAGAAAATAAAAGAATATAATAGAAAAGAATAGAGTAAAACTGAACAAAATTTGAATAGAAAAAAATTGGATAGAAAAAAAAAAACAATAGGGTAGAATAGAAGAGAATATACTGTATTTATCGTCCCCAAGTTTAGGAGGAAATTTTAAGGAAAAAAACTTTTAGGAGGGAAGTTTAAGGAAAAAAAAACTTACATTTAAATTCCCATCAATGCAACCTTATCAGTGTCCATCTGCAGCCTTGTCAGTGTCATTTGCAGCCTTGCATTGCAGCCTTGTCAGTCATTTGCAGCCTTGCATTGCAGCCTTGTCAGTCATTTGCAGCCTTGCATTGCAGCCTTGTCAGTCATTTGCAGCCTTCTCAGTGTCGTTGCAAGCTTGCCGTTTAAAAATGGTGCCGCCGAGATACAGAGCGGATGTCCTTTGTATCTCGGCGGCGCTCGGTAGCTCTCGGAGGTTTTTGGTGGCTTTCAGCTATTTTCGGCGGCCTTTCGGCCGCACTCGGCCACTCTCGGCAGCTTTCGGCTTTCCAAAAGCCGCCGAGAACAGCCAAAATCGTCCGAAAGCCGCCGAGAATGCCCAAAAGCCGCGGAAAAACTCACAATTGGTGGGGGATCGGCGTATAACACGCACCCATGATTTTAAGGGGGAAAAGGTGCGTGTTATACACCAATAAATACGGTAAGCTTCTTCCGAAATTTGAATTTCAAATAGAATAAATTCAAATTTGAATAGCATAGAAAAGAATAGGTTAAGGAAAGGGGGATCACCGCTCCAGGTGGAAATGTGGGTCTAGAACTCTCCTTATAACTGGAACACCAGGTGCTGGCTAAGCATATAGCAACATGAGGCAAAAAGGAAGTTCTGGACAGCCGCACTCCGGAATATAGATACAAGCCACAGCAAAAAAAAAAAATGGGACATTATCTAAATGTAATCTAATGTAATTAGAATGGAATTTGAATTCAAATCAATTTGAATTTTCCCAATTCAAATTTGATAAAAAAAATGAATTCCAAAAATGAATCAAAACGATTTTAACTAAACAATATTATGTAACAAATCGAAAAAAAAAAACAAGTGTTTTAGTTCTGCACATGTCTAACTGTTATCATTAAAGGTGACTGTAAATAAAACTACTAAATGTAAAAATGTTGTACACAGTGCACATGCATGTAATACAGTAATATGCAGAGGTACAGGTTTTGGCCAGGGCACTTTTTGCATACACATCAGAATCACATTTACAGGGGAAATTCACATCTGTCCTGTGTCTTCTACACACTTCCTGTGTTATCTCAAACAGTCTATTTAGCTCTCTAAAGCCGCGTACACACGGTCGGAATTCTCGTGGGAAAAAGCTCTGATGATTTTCCCGTCGGAATTCCGACGAAATTTCGCTCACACTGTCTTGCCTACACACGGTCACAACAAATTCCGAAGGTCTGTAACACAGCGGCATAAAACACATTCGACAGCACTATAGAAGGGAAGTTTAATGCTTCCGAGCATGCGTCAAATTGTTTCCGAGCATGCGTCGGAATTTTACGTGTCGGAATTGCATACACACGATCGGAAAATCCAATAGAAAGGGTTTCCGTCGGAAAAATTGAGAACAGGTTCTCAATCCAAAGTCCGTCAGAAATTCCGACAGGAAAAAGACCGATGGGCATACACGCGGTCAGAAAATCTGTTGAAAAGCTCCCATCGGACTGTTTCCATCGGAAATTTCGACAGTGTGTCCTTATTTTGGGACTATAAATCAATCAATTAGTGCCTATGCTATGGAGATGAAGACAGCAGGAGTGATGGAGTAGTTTAGAAAAATATACTGGGAGAGCTGACACCATTCAGTCCACAAAAATGTCAGCCCACAAAATTAAATTAGAAGCAGAGTGCGTTTCTGGCAGATCAACAGGTACTGCAGGATTGCGTTGACATACACTTTAATGCCCTGTACACACAAGCGGATTTTCCGTCGGAAAAAAATTGGATGTTTTTTCCGACAGAATTCCGCTCAAGCTTGGCTTGCATACACACGGTCACACAAAAGTTCTCGGAACTTTCGACCGTCAAGAACGCGGTGACGTACAACACTATGACGAATTGTACAGACGATCGGAATTTCCGATCGGAACTTTTTCTGACCGAAAAATAGAGAATAGAGAACCTGCTCTCCATCTTTTGCTGGCGGGAATTCCGCCAGCAAAAGTTCAATGGAGCATACACACAGTGTATTTACGACCAAAAGCTCACTTCGGACTTTTGCTGGGGGAATTTTCGATCGTGTGTATGGGGCATTAGAATAAGAAATGTGTAACGATTAAGGCCACCTGTGGCTTGTAATCTAAGGCCAATAACAGTGGGCAATAATAAACAGCAACTTGACAAACTTCATCATTTACTTATTGAAGTTCAATGTTGTGAATTTTTATTTCTTTTTTTATATTATAGTTGTTGTTTGTAATGTTTTACCCAATAAGCCCATATGTCACTCTCTTTTATGCTAATTGTTCTCTTTTTGTTGTTATAGAAAGAATGTGTGCCAGAAAACTTACATAACAGCCAATGCTAACACTTTTTAACTGAGTTTATTTACTTTTATGCCTTCTGTCTGGGCTTTGAATTTCAGAAAAATATTGCAGTAATTAATTAATTTGACACTATAGTATAAATGAAAATAGCATACATCAGTGCTTTTCCCAATATGCAGTTTTCAGTGCTGATGCTTGTAAAGGGTGAACCATAGAAATGTTGCGATGGCAAAATCAAATTTTTAAGAAACAGTGAAATGAAAGCAGCCTGAATACGTAGATTGTAATACATAGAAATCCGCTTGCATGAAAATTATACCTAAGAAATATTATATGGGTAAATGAACTAACAAAAAAAAATAGATAAAGGAAACCTGTTATAAAAGAATTATGTAGGCTGTCATTGCAATGTCTTTCTGAATATGCTAGTTTGACTGTCAAAATGATCCTTGATCTTGTCTCTTCATTGCTTTCCTAGTCACTGATCTGGAAGACATTTGCAGATAAGAAGCTCTGACTTTACAAATTATATATTTCTCACGTGGCACTTGTCCTTTGACTGCCTTTTAAAGGACAACTTCACTGTGTCCAGCTTCTACTGTGCCTCTCCCTGCTTGGCTCATTTATTTATATGGTTGGAGCTGTACTCCTGTGGATGGCTGGGTGCCGCCATGATTGTAGACCAGCCATAGGAATGAAGGGCTGAGTGGACTGTTTGCACAGTAGGAGGTGGACATGGCTTGGACTTCTTTCTGAAAAACCTGTGCAGTGCTAGGCAGAACAATACAATCGGACACAGGGCTGAAGGCAACATTACTAGAAGCTAAATTGTCCTTTAACCACTTAAGGTCCGCGCTATAGCAGTTTCAATGCTCCAGGATGGAACCTCTGTGCTGGATAACGTGTATATATACGTGAACCGACTCTTCCATGTAGGGGACACGCATGCGTGCCACCAGCGGCTTACTTTCACTGTGATTACACACAGCGGAAGCCAATCAGCGGGTGCATGGTACCTGATGTCCACCAGCACCCACTGATTGTTAGGCAGAGAGACTGTAGAGAGCGGCTTACTTTCACTGTGATTACACACAGCGAAAGCCAATCAGCGGGTGCATGGTACCTGATGTCCACCAGCACCCACTGATTGTTAGGCAGAGAGACTGCAAATGCAAATTGCCGTTCTGATAGGAGGGAAGCGATGACATTTTGTGTCCTCAGATACTGTAGCTACTTACTTTTAATATTAGGGCACTTACCTGTCCTGGCATCCAACGGTGTCCTCACCCGAGCCGTTTCTTCCATTGGCTGTCAGGTGCTGGTACCGCCATCTTGACTAAGGGAAACTAAACAAAGGGAAACTGCCAGTGAAGCCTTGTGGCTTCACAGCTGGTTTCCTACTGCGTGTGTGTGAAGCGTGCTACGCTTTGTGAATGAGCCGCAGTCTTCTGGGACCTGCGAAGTGTCCCACAAGGCTGTAGGGGATTGAGGGGGCCAAACCTCCGGCTGTCAAAATCAGGTACCTGCTCTCCCCTCCCCCAAAAAGGTGCCAAACGTGGCAGCGGAACAGGGGAGGAGGCAGACAAGCGGAGCTTTCCCTTTTGGGTGGAGCTCTGCTTTAAGTATCAAACTTTGGCCTAGCACTACCTATATGTATGGTCTCTTGCATATTTATAAAATAGTATATGTTGTTATTGCAATTTTCAGAATAATTTTGAATGATTTCTATGAACTTGCTTCAAATTTCATAATTTTTCTAAAAGGGTCTACCTTAATTTTGTTATAAAAGGTATAGCATTTTACTTTGTACTGTAAGAAAAGTGGGCATAATATTTGAGCACAATATACTGTATATATATATATATATATATATATATATATATATATATAACATTATTTCAATTAATTGTTGTTATTATTTTTTATAGCATATACTATTCTAATTATCATCCAGTACGAGCAGTCCAAATAATGAGAGTGGGCAAATTACAGCTTCATCAAGAAATGTTTCCCCAAGCCATGGAAACATTAAAGCAGGTCAGTATAATGTTAGACTTTTACTATATCCCTCTTTATTTTTATGCATTGTCCTGTCTTTTACGCTATGTAATATTACCCATAATATAACAGTTTCCTTTGCTTCCTGTGACCCATTCGGTACTCATAAATAGAACCATTTTCATAGCCTTATGTTTTTACACATCCCAGATATTGTGATAATTAATTCCCTGAATAGCATATAACCATTCACTTAAATTATTTATGTATTCATTACAGCCATTTATATAATGCCTACCATTTAGGCAGCGCATTACATACTGTACAACGTACATTCACATCAGTCCCTATCCTTCAGGAGCTTAACCACTTACCCACTGGGCACTAAAACCCCCCTCCTAACCAGACCAATTTTCAGCTCTCTGTGCTCTCACACTTTGAATGACAATTACTCAGTCATGCAACACTGTACCCAAATGAATTTTGTGTCCTTTTTTTCACACAAATAGAGCTTTCTTTTGGTGGTATTTAATCACCGCTGGGTTTTTTATTTTTTGTGCTATAAATCAAAAAAATACTGAAAATTCGGTAAAAAAAAAAATTCTTTGTTTCTATTAAAAATTATTGCAGAGTATTGGCGAGTATTGGCAAGTATTGGCAGAGTATTGCAGTGTTGCATTGTTGCACAGTATTGGTAGAGTATTGCACAGTGGTGGCAGAGCATTGCACAGTGGTGGCAGAGCATTGCACAGTGGTGGCAGAGCATTGCACAGTGGTTGCAGAGCATTGCACAGTGGTGGCAGAGCATTGCACAGTGGTCGCAGAGCATTGTACAGTGGTCGCAGAGCATTGTACAGTGGTCGCAGAGCATTGTACAGTGGTCGCAGAGCATTGCACAGTGGTTGCAGAGCATTGCACAGTGGTTGCAGAGCATTGCACAGTGGGGGCAGAGCATTGCACAGTGGTTGCAGAGCATTGCACAGTGGTGGCAGTGTATTGCAAATTGCTGTCACTGACCAGCACTGTGGGCACTACCCATCCAGCCCACAGCGCTGGTCCCGTCTCCCCCCCTTTCCGCTTCTCCCCTCTCACTACCAATCGGTACAGAGAGCGGAGGGAGGAACCGGCGTCATGACGGGACACCGGTCTGTGTACATGTGATCGCTCCGTCATTTGACGGAGCGATCACGTGGTATACGGCCGCTATCAGCGGCTGTTTACCGTGATCCGTGATGCGCCGGGTCCTCGGGACCTGGCGGTCACGGATGTTCCCGAGTGCGCACCCCAGGGGGCGCACGGGAGCAAGTTTCTGGGAGGACGTCCGTAGGACGTCCACCCAGGATAAGCCGACCACGCTGTAGCCGTCTTTCGACTATGGCGCGGTCGGCATGTGGTTAAAGCGGTAGTAAATCGCCATGCTTCTTTTTTTTTTAAACTGCAGAATAAAGCTAGTATGCATCGCATAGCACATTATGGGAAACTTACCTTAGAACGAAGCCCTCCAGCAACACTCTGTCACTGCTGACAAGGCTTCTATGTTCACCCGGTCTTCCTTCCTCCCACTGTCTGACTGAATGCGCTGCAATGAGGTTATTCCCACGCATGGGCGGGAGCCGCTATTTACGGCATAGGACTCTGGAGGAACAGCACGAGCATGCCGTTCCTTCAGAGTATCACCGGCTCATTCACAAGTAAATATCTTCTAAATGGTTCACGTTTAGGAGATATTTACTGTACTTATAAGTAAGCCTTATTATAGCCTTGAGTATAGGTAAATATTAACCATGGGAGTTTACTCCCACTTTAATTTTCCCTTATCTCACATGCATACATACTAGAGCTAATTTGTACACGAACCAGTAATTCTACCGGTATGTCTGTGGTGAGTTAAAGGAAACTGGAGGACATGGAGGAAACCCAAGCAGGCACAGGGAGAATGTTCAATTTAACTTTATACAGGTCTTACTGTACATCACTTTGTATTTTTCAGTTATTATCTAATCTTGCACCATTTGTAGATGTCAGAATGGGATTTTTTGGGTCCCAGGAAAGTAGGATACATTGTACAGTAGAATTACCTGACAACCATATTTTGGGTTCTGGGACGATGCAAAACTCTTTTCCAGAATACAGCAACAATTGAGATTATACCTTGAATGCTGAGCATGGTAACAATGTTGTGTTAGTATCAGTCTAAGTTCCATTAATGATGTCATAAAATGTAATAATTTTTTTCAAAAAAACTGCTGAAAGTTATAAAGTGCAGACACTTGCATAAAATTTTAGTCCCCATACTCTGCCCGAATGAAAGGCTGTTCTGGCCAGGCTTTACATTTATAATTCCTGCTATGTTGAAGCTGGTGTGCCTCCTCCTTCTTCCCACGGTTAGTAGGAAAACCATCATAGTGCTGAACTAAAAAGAAAAAGAAAAAATTGTATTGGTGGCGAGTTAGAGTGGGCAAGCTTCACCAACTACTGGTAGGTGTTGGATCTACCCGATCAGAACAGCTTGACATTGGATCCCAGCAGGGTGACTGAAAACCATGGTAGGTATATGTAAACACCTCAAGGTACCTGCACATTATACCTGTCAGCAGTTTAACAGGCTGCCATTGCTGTCCTTAGGTTTTGAATATGCTAGTTACCTGGCTGAAGTTCCTTGCTTAAATACTTTGAGTCATTGACCAAGAAAAACTATTAAAATCAGGAGTTAGGACTTTCCTCTGTCTTTCAAAATCTGCATACTTCTCCAAGTCAGTGAAAGATGTCAGCCTCAGTCATTGTAAGAGGTTGAAACTAAATAAAACAATTACCCAGCAATAGTAACATTGTAAAAAACTTTGCATTAATACTCTGCTTTAGTCTGACTGACAGCCAGCATCATTTAACCCACTTACTGTGTTACATCCCCTTTAGAGAAGGGTCATATGGCCATCTGGAGGGGGTCACAAAGACACCTGTCTCCTGCCATCAAGCAGCAAACAAGACCCTTTGCGTTTGCTTTCTATGTGGAAGCAGTGGACTCTATACATAGGTCTGACACTTCTGCTGCTGAGTCAGATGTAGATCTCTCCAATGAATATCAAGCATGAGAGTTTCAAATTGAGAACTCTAGGTCTGATTAGCCTGTTGGACCTCTGCAGAGAGACAACTGCGAGAAAAAATATTTTCTACTGCATGCTAAAAGGGAACAAGCTGTGGTTGCTTTGTGAAGAAAACCAACTGTAAGTTTACACACCTTTTCTTTTAATGCACCTGGTTTAGCCGATTTAGACTGAAAGTTCATTTGGGCTTTAAAGTAAAGCAGTGAGCTGATTTCTGAACACTAAAAAACTCTGACTAAGTATTTTTGCTTGTTAACCACTTGCCCCATCACAGATCCCCCATCACAGATTCCCCCATCATAGATCCCCCCATCACAGACTTCCCCATCACAGATCCCCACATTACAGACTCCCCCAACACAGAGCCCCCCATTACAGACTCTCCCAACACAGAGCCCTCCATTGCAGATCCCCTGCAACACAGAGCCCCTCATAACAGATCCCCCATTACAGATCCCCCCATTACAGACTCCCCCAACACAAAGCCCCCATAACAGATCCCCATAAAAGATCCCCCATAACAGATCCCCCATCACAGACACCCCCATAACAGATCCCCATTACAGACTACCCCATCACAGATCCCCCCAACATAGATCCCCCATTCACAGAGCCCTCCCATCACAGACTCCCCCAACACAGAGCCCTCTATAACAGATCCCACATCACAGACCCCCCCCATCACAGAGCCCCCATCACATATCCCCCTCCATCACAGATCCCCCATCACAGACTTCGCCAACACAAAGACCCCCCATCACAGATCCCCCCATCACAGATCCCCTTTAAAGACTTCCCCAACACAAAGCCCCCATCACAGATACCCCATTACAGACTCCCCCAACACAGAGTCCTCCATAACAGATCCCCCATCACAGACTTCCCCATAACAGATTCCCCCATCACAGAGCCCTCCATAACAGACCCCCCCCCCCATAACAGAGCCCTCCAGCGGCATTACATTCCCCCTTCTATAACATCGCAGCACTCCCCCTCCCCTCTGCTACCTTAATCACACAAGACATGAAGCATGGCAGGTCCAGACAAACGGCGGGACTTTGCAAGTGAGAGGCAGGTGATTGTTTGCTGGTATCGCCCCACTACCTAGTAACCAATCACCCGCTTCTTAACTCAAAAGGTCCCACCCTTTGTTCGGAACTGTCATGTTTCTTGACTTGTATGATTAAGGTAGCAGAGGGGAGGGGGAGTGCTGCAATGTTAAAGGGGCAGTCGGCGGGATGGGTAAATCACTCTGGCGGCCCATATCTGGCCCGCAGGCCGTAGTTTGAGGACCCCTAGTTTAGATGAATAATTTGACAGATACATTTGGCCTGGTTGCCATAGGCAGCAGCTTAATTGAGGTCTGTTTATTTTTGCAGCAGTTTAATAAACATCTCCCGTAATGAATCAATACACAAAATAATACACCAATGCCCTCTGTAAAGAAATGTGTATGTCAATGAAGTGTTTGAAAAAATGGGGTTTTAGAAACTGAAAATCGGTGCCATCACTACCTGTAAAAAGGACATTTCACAGCAGTCCTTTTTTTAATGACTGATAATTTATTAGCAAGCAAAATACCAAACAATGCTGCTATTGAAGACAACACAGTGTAGCAGTTGGTCACCACTTTCCATATAATTGCATACCTAACACAATAGAATTCTTCCCTTCAGCACTTCACAGTTGCAGGATCAGCATTCTTTAAACGTTCCACGATCCATTATTACCATATCCCTGTTGGTGTTAATAACTAGCCACATCTGTATTGTAAAAACAGCAAGTTTATTTGCCAGTAGGAATGACCACTTAATTAGAATGGGAAAACACAAGCAAAGCTGTCTCATCGCTTCTGTGTCCACTGCATTGTCATTTCACATTGTAGATATTAGCAAGAAAGGTATTCTGGGTAATTGCATGCAGTAATGGCATTTCTATCTCACAATGAATTTAATAAGCAGGAAAGGGAAAGTGTTCTACATTTTCTTTTAGATGTGACTACTAAGCTAGGAAGATGGTACAAATTTTAATGACCATTAAAGAGAGCTTGCTTTTGCAATTATCACAGGCGTTTCATGTGAATTTACATCTGAAGGAAACTGGAATGTCTTACTTAAAATAGATTTACAAAACCTCATTAAGAATAAAATAAATATTTGCTTGTTGGTATCTACTCCTACCAATTTATGGTATCTAAACTGGGTACAGTAGCGAATTAGTCTGTACATTTCATTTTATGTGATTAACAAAGATTTAACTCCTCTGAGAGAGTTTGATTTATCTTCCTGTTTATTTTACTTAACAGCTAGCGGGTGTTAATGTTTCACCCACATTACAAATTTGTATTACTTATAGGTTTTTAGGTGGAAAGTGACAGTGGTGTGCAAGCCACAACGATATTAGTCTTATGCATTCTGCTTCATACATAAAACTACATTTTTAGTGTCAAAGCCCTTATCTTTACCACACATATCATCGTGTTGGGTTATGCCATCAGTTAACAGAGGTTGTTACGTAGGGGGAGATTTACTAAAACTGCTGCACTAAAAATCTGGTGCAGCTGTGCAGGGTAGCCAATCAGCTTCTAACTTCAGCTTGTTCAATTAAGCTTTGATAATACAACCTGGAAGCTGATTGGTTTCAGCGCAGAGCTGCACCAGATTTTGTGCTCCCCAGATTTAGTAAATAACTCTCGCAGTGTGAAATTTAATATTGGCAATAATGGTGACCAATTAAAACTGGTATTTAGTTATGATATAAAAAAGTACATAGGCACATATTGTGCTATTTCCCAAACCTGGTAAAGATTTGACGCACTGCTCTTCCTATAGACCTATATTGCTACTGAACTATGACTTAAAGATCCTCACCAAAGCTCAGAATAATGAAAGTGTTATGCCCCGTACACACGGTCGGAAATTCCGACCACACAATCCGTTGGATTTTTTCTGACGGATTTTGGCCAAAACTTATCTTGCATGGGTCGCACAAAGTTGTCGGAAAATCCAATCGTTCAGAACGAGGTGACGTACAACACGTACGAGGGGACTACGTAGAGGCCAGTAGCCAATAGCTTTCGTCTCCAAATTTTTTCTGAGCATGCGTGACACTTTGTGCGTCGGAATTCTTGACACACGATCAGAATAAGTTGTCGGAAAATTTTTGATCCAGCTCTCAAACTTTTTCCGTCGGAAATTCTGGCGGAAATGTCCGATAGAGCCCACACACGATCGGATTTTCCGACAACATAATCTGATCAGACTTTTTTAGTCGGAATTTCCGACCGTGTGTACAGGGCATTACCATCAATTATCAATATTGACCAAACTGGCTTTATGCCTGGCAAATCCACTGATGTTAATATCCACAGGGTTTTCACTCATCTCCAACTTCAGCCTGAAGGGACTACCTCGAGAGTCTTGGTAGCCTTTGATATCGAATGGGCTTTCGACACAGTCCAGTAGGGTTACTTTATGCAGGTGTAAGAGCTCTTTGGTTTTGGTCCGGTCTTCAGGAAATGGATCAATATATTATACAAAGTCCCTGTGGCAAGTGTTAAGCTGAATGGTAAGTTGTCATCTTCTTTCCCAATCCAGAAGGGGACAAGGCAGGGGTGTCCTCTTCCCCCTGCCTTGTTCACGCTGGCTATGGAATCGTTGGTTTGTGGACTGAGGGCATCCGATAAGGTAGTTGGGATTCTTGTAGGTTACAAGGTAGCGCTTTACGCAGATGATTTTATACTCCTTCTATGAGACCCTGGCTCCTCACTCTCGGAAGCACTGCGGATCCTAGATCACTTTGCGGCCCTCTACATACCAATTGGGGTAAATACCCAATTTTACCGATTGATCAGGTGGCTAGGAGGTTGGCTGATCTCAATTCCCCTTTGCAATGGGCGACGACTATTAAATATTTATGGATTATTATTTCTTCCAACACTAATGATTTTAAACAACTTAACTTGTCCCCAGCTTTTCAGTTGTGTAAACAGAGGCTGAAAGCCTGGTCACATCTCCATTTATCCCTTATTGGGAGAATTAATCTAATAAAAATGAAAATCCTACCAGTTCTATTGTACAGCCTTAGGCACTACCCAGTTTGGTTACAGAAATACATTTTTAAACATATAGATTCACTTATATGCTCCTTCTTATGGCAATCCCACCCAGCTAGATTTCGTAGGAAGATTCTATGCAGACCTTGGACACAAGAGGGCTTGGCTTGCCCAGACTTTTATAACTACAATTTGGCTGCCATGTTCACCTATGCTCATAAATGGCTTGTCTCTGATGACACAAATGCCTCAGTAGTTCTGGAAGCTGCGCACTCAGAATCCTATGAGACCCTCTGTAATCTCCTTTACAGGGGTCTGAAAGTCTCTCACCTGCCTCTTACTGCTGCTATGAGGGCAGTTAGTAAGGCCTGGCATGTTGTTATTACTAAACCTAATATAGTGCGGGGTCCACGCTGCTTGGTTTATTCCCATGTTACCAGAATTCCATTCCCGATTGGACCCCGGTCTATGGGCTGCCAAAGGAGTTAGATACATTACAGACATTTGTGATGGGAGTGCACTGTTTACATTTGATAGGTTGAGGAATAAATTTACACTGCCTAAGGCGTTCTTTTTACGATTCCTGCAACTCCGACATGCCTATGCACCCCAATTTGAATCCTCCCTGTTTAGATTGGAGCAGGAGGATTTGGAGGTTCTCCTTCGGCATTACACTCTCAAAAAACACTATCTGTGATCTACAAGTCACTACTGCCCTCTGTTCATGAGGGTCTAGATGCCCTGCTTACCGTGTGGCATTCAGAGGAGCAGGACTTGGACAATGAAGACTAGGAGGATCTCTGGGACAGCCCATCCCAAGCATTATTATAGACCGGTTGATCCAATTTTAAATAGTGCACACAATTTATTTTACACCGCAAAAGGCTACATCGTATATCTACCCTAGTTCCTCTTCTTGCTGTTGGAGGTGTTCTAGCGACCCTGCAGGATTTGCCAATATCTTTTGGAAGTGCCCTCAGATTAGTAGCTATTGGTGGGATGTGACCCAGTTTATATCTACTCTAACTACTATGCATTTCCCTGTAAAGGTTGGAGTGTGTCTCCTGGGGTTAGTTGACTCTTTGGCCGTTAATAGGGCGATGTCTAAGAAAGCTGGACTGGAGCATCATGTATATAATGTTTCACTCTTTCAGTGAGAATAAAGAAGATGTGTGTAAAGTAGGTTTGACCAAGAGGAGGGGTTTTCCTGGGTAGCCCATTAGTTGTAGTCCATGCCTGTTGCCTATTCCGAAGGGAGTTGCAAAATCCAAGGTGACTATGTTGTGTTGAATTAATCTAGATCTAACTATAGGGTATGTAATAACTGTTCCATGATCGTCACAGCCCCTTTAGGCAAAGTCTGATAAATATCAGTATTTTTGATCTGTGATCTGTACTACTTGTAGAAGATTTTGTACCTTTTTCTTTCATAATCATGTTAAAAAAACGTTGAACCCATACATAAAGAAATCAACTTGGTCAATGAACATATCCCAAAATGTTGTGCCAAACTGTCATCAAATAGGGACAGCTAACTATGCCAAATAAGAATGTCACAATCAGGGGATAAGACCACCTGGGACTGTAAGTTCAAGATTTAGCGGACCAGTGGAACAACTAAACAGGTGTACACGGGTACTGGTCGTCACTGATGCAGGAGCAGTGTGATTGCATGCAAACAGAGGTGTTCCAGAGTCGCAGGATCTAGGGAGCCACCCGGTATTCACCAGAGTCACTGGAGATGTGAATGTTGAGCTGTGAGGCAGCCTCCAGGTTGTGGCTCTCTAGCACACCCGTGCAGGCACAGTGCAACCAAATAGCACACTGGTAGGACACAGGGTACACCCAGCATACAAGGTACTATGGGAGACTACTGCAGCATGCTAAGAAAAGACACTAGGGGGAAGGATGCAGGGAACAAGTGTGGAGCACAGGAGAGCAGGGGAACTGAGCAATAGGGCAGAGAGGGATGGACACAGACAGCAGGGCTTGAAGAGCAGAATGCAAGACGACAGGAAACAATACAATGGAGAGCACCCACAGTAACAGAAAACGCAGGGATACACAGACAGAAACCAAAGGAAATACAAGAACGCAGCAAAGGAAAAAACACTGAGAACAGCAACAAAACCAAACAAACAAAGCAAACGTCAGAGGAACAGAGGAGGTCTGGCTTCAGCGAGGAGACACATTGCTTGAACAGTAACACTAAGGATGAGCCGAACACCCCCCGCCCCCCGGTTCGGTTCGCACCAGAACTTGCAAACAGGTGAAAAATTCAGACGAGGCTTATATTCAAGTTATTGATCTTAAAAAGTGTTTGGGGACCCGGGTCCTGCCCCAGGGGACATGTGTCAATGCAAAAAAAAAGTTTTAAAAACTACCGTTTTTTTGGGAGCAGTGATTTTAATAATGCTTAAAGTGAAACAATAAAAATTTAATATTAATTTATTTTAATATTTATTTATTTAATAATTTAATATATCGTTCCTGGGGGGTGTGTATAGTATGCCTGTAAAGTGGCGCAGTTTTCCCATGTTTAGAACAATACCACAGCAAAATTACATTTCTAAAGGAAAAAAGTCATTTAAAACTGCTCGTGGCTGTAATGAATTGTCGGGTCTCGGCAATATAGATAAAACTCATTGAAAAAAATGGCATGGGTTCCCCCCCAGTCCATTACCAGGCCCTTTGGGTCTGGTATGAATATTAAAGGGAACCCCAAACCAAAAATGTAAAAAATTATTGCGTGGGGGTCCCCCCAAAATCCATACCAGGCCCTTCAGGTCTGGTATGGATATTAAGGGGAACCCTACGCCAATTTTTTTTAAAAATGGCGTAGGGGTCCCCCCAAAATCCATACCAGACCCTTATCGGAGCATGCAACCTGGCAGGCTGCAGGAAAAGAGGGGGGATGAGAGAGTGCCCCCCTCCTGAACCATACCAGGCCACATGCCCTCAATATGGGGAGGATGTTTTGGGATCCCCCTCAAAACATCTTGTCCCCATGTTGATGGGGACAAGGGCCTCATCCCCACAGCCCTTGCCCAGTGGTTGTGGGGGTCTGCAGGTGGGGGGCTTATCGGAATCTGGAAGCCCCCTTTTACAAGGGGACCCCCAGATCCCCTACCATTTCACAAAAAGTGTCAAAAAATAGTAAAAAAGACAGGAGACACTTTGGGACAAGTTCTTTATTAAAAGATAAAAATAAAAATGTCCCACAATGTAGATCCATCTCACGCCGCCCGACAAGCCCCAAAAAAAAGCCGCAACAGCACTGCCTCCGTGGGAGGCTCCCGCCAAGTGACGCTTCTTCTCAGTGACAGCTGTTATATAGCTGAGGGCGGGGCCACCCGGTGATGTAAACAGGTGACCCCGCCCCCTCTAATGCCACGTGACACCAGAGGAAGGCAGAGTCACCCGTTTACATCACCGTGTGGCCCCACTCTCAGCTTGCATTCTGTGTTGCCTTATCTTGAAAACAAAAATAGCCATTTTTGCTGTTCATTGATTTTAGTTCAGCATTTAATACGATTTTGCCAAGGAAACTTGTTGCTAAGCTGAACTCTTTGGGATTAAGCCCAATGCTTTGTAACTGGATCCTGGTTTTCTTGGCGGATAGGCAGTAGCAGGTAAAAGTTGGAAATTGTTACTCTTTGACGCTGTCCCTTAGTACAGGGGTGCCACAGGGATGTGTGCTAGGCCTCTTTTTTACTTTATACACTTATGACTGTCTCTTGCTTTTAGGGGGAACTTGTGTTACAACTTGCTAATTTCACTGCGGTAGTGGGGAAAATTAGAGGCAGCGAAGGGTCTGCATATTGGCAGTATATTGAAAATCTAGTTGGTTGGTACAAAGAGAACAACTTATAGCTGAATGTACAGCAGCTAAGACGAAGGAAATTATTATTGATTTTAGGAAAGTAAGCGAAGTTAGCTTTGAGCAAGTGGTGATTGATGGGATGGATGTTGAGAGTGTAGAGGAGTTCTGCTTCCTGGGAACAATAATTAGGAAGGCTCTGTCATGGACATGGCACATATCCTGTCTGGTGGGCAAGGCTGATCAGAGATTGCACTGTTTGAGGAAGCTGTGGAGGGCATGCTTTTCAGAGCGGGTCCGCATTAGCATCTATAAATCTGCAATTGAGAGTGTTCTAACTTATCATATTTCTTTGTGGCAAGGATAATGCACAGTTCTTGACATAAATGCCTTGGGGAGGGTAATAAAAATGGGAGAGACGATTATTGCAGGAGTATTGAGAAACTGGGGGAGGAGAGGTGCCTTCTGAGAGCGATTATTTTTTAGAAGTTATTTCTCAGCCTGGTAATGTTCTATATACATTGCTACCTTGTGGTAGATGGTATAGAAAAAAGTATTTGCTCTTGTAACACAGGATTGCGAAATAGCTTCTTCCTCAATACTTATGGCTCTTGAATGCTAGAGGTGTTTTGGAATGGAGTTGTGAATTTATTATGGTATGTGTAGTGTTTTTAGTTAAGTGTTATGATAAGTGCTGATACTTTTTTTTTTATATGAGAGCTACAACTGTGTTTCATTTTATGATTGTTGTAAAATGACAATACAGTTTTATGATTCTGTAACATGAGTGCCCACTTTGCTCTATATACCCCAGATTGCATAGGTGGGATAAATCTCAGTTTTTCTACTTAGAATGGTAGCTGAGGAAGTTGCATTCATTAAAATACAAAAAGTAAAGAATCTTAAAACAAAATACCGGTTCAGTGAGGATTCCAATACTTCATCCAGGATACACAGACACCGGAAGTGACGTCCTGGACACGTGCTCGCCACTCGTCCCATACAATACACTGTTACAGCGTTTTAAATGTGAGTTTTATTCTTCTGTGCTATTGAAATAAATTGTTTATTAAGAAATACTACACTAGAAGCCCCTTATTCCCTCCTTTATTACTATGGCTGTTGCATGCTGAGCGGTGCCTGGTTTGAACCCTGGAAAGAGACATCCAGACCCATTACCATATAGGCTACACACACCTATGGAAAAATAGAGGAAGAGTGCATACGAGATCCACATCCCCCTGGAGTGACCATCCACCTCCCTGTTTTACTGTTCAATGCTGCTTACCTTGCAGCAGTAAGGTAATAAGTTAGTACACCTACGGGTGACAAACAGCACCGAAGATCCACAGCACGTTGCTCACAGTGCTCACAGTGCCACTATACTGAAGATAATCAGCACTTTTAGATCCGCACTCTGCACTTTCATTGCTGGAAAATTTCAGATCAGAACTCCAGCTGCACTACTTATTTTTTTTCCTCACATATATTTTTTGCACATGTGTTTATGAACTTTATTTTTATATATATATATATATATATATTTTTACTATTTTATATATATATATATATATTTATTCTGGTCATCAATTTATTGGGAACACCATTTTTATTATTGTATGTGATATTTTAGCAATTTTTGCACATTAAAGTGGAGTTCCACCCACTTTTACAACTCTTCAGCATCCCTCACTAAACTGTGCACTGTAAACAAATTGGATATTTTTTTTTTTTTTTTTTTTTAGCACAGACTGTATATCTGCTGTATTCATTTTTCACTTCCTCCTCCCTGGCCGCGGCCCATCGCATCATTTCCTGTTTGCAATGCCTCCTGGGAAGGGGCAGCAACTTCCTCTCAAACTGCCGTTGCTATGGAAACCTGACCTGAAACCTATTACACTGCTTATGCTGCACTGAGCATGTACGAGATCTGCAAGGATGAGATCCAGGAAGAAATACAGTCTGGCTTCAGATGCCCACACTTAAGATGGCCACGGCCTGCTGCAAGTTTATAAAATAACAAACTACTGCTAAAAACTAACAAAACAGACCTTAGTTTACAGACTAACTTTACTAGAATACATTAAGCTTGTGTATTATAGAGGTATTTTTATTTAAAAAGTATAATTTTGGCCGGAACACCGCTTTAAGTCACCGGATCATCTTTATTTGAATAAGACTACTGTATTAGATCTAGCAATTCATGCACACAGTCACCTATGTATTCACTCCTCACTAGTATTTATAATTGTATGCTTATATATATATTGTCACTATTTAATTTATTTATTTTGACTATACATTGAGTAATGATGTAGGGCTATCAGAAAAAGCCGTTAGAAGGGGATCAGGCATTCAGCACCCCTTGAAGTATGTTAGATAGAAAACATTTTTAGCAAGCATTGATCTGCATCAGCAAAGATCGACCTAGGTGATGGGTCAGATATTAACTTTTACATTTTCAAGCTGGGCATTTGAGTAAATGTTTCTATACAATAAAAAAGTAAAGTGAAACTTTCCTGAGAAAAACACATGGGGGCTGCCATTGTCATCCTTCTTTTGAAAATGTTAGCCGCTTGGCAGTTATAATGCGATACTTCAATACATTACTTACAATAACTGACTCTGAACTAGTATGCAGATCAGGAAAGTCAGAGTGAAGTCAAAAGTACTTTTGTGCACACTTGTGGGTTAGTGACTCAAGGTAATGAAAATGGAAGGTCAGTAATACAGCCAGACAACTATTAATGTCAGAATGAGAAGTAAAGATAACTGCCTTTATAAACCTCCTGAAGACAGACTCAACTAAGACAGATAAATTATATGACCAATGGAAGGAAGATATTCCAGACCTAGACCTGGAAGACTGGACTGACTGTCTGGGCGACAGTGCTGCCTTATTAATATCCTCCAGGGAGCGCCTTATCCAGGTCAAGTTTCTGCATAGGGTGTACTACACCCCCCAGAGGCTCCACAGGGTTTATCCTCAGCGGTTGCCCGACTGCCCTCGCTGCCTGAGCAATGTAGGAACGTATCTTCACATGTTCTGGAGCTGCCCTAAAATAGTGGCCTACTGGAGGGAGGTCGTGGGTTCTGTTAACGGTCGCCTCCAACTGAGTCTACCGATGTCTCCCGAGTTGGTGCTACTGGGCATCCAGGATGATGACCAAAGGCCTAAATATACCAAATTACTACTGACCTATCTCTTCTTCTATGCCAAGAGGGAGATTGTGCTGCATTGGAATGCGCCCTCTCCTCCCACAATTAGTGCCTGGGAAAAGTCCATTAACACCGTACTCCCATTGTACAAGCTAACATATATGAATAGGAATTGCCCCAAAAAATTTGAAAGGGTATGGAAACCCTGGACAGGATGAGGGATGTGACCTGAGGATGGCTATGGAAGGCAAAAGGGATCGGGGAGAAGGAACGGGGATTTACTGGATACTAGCACAAGATGTTACTAAATAGCTCCGCTGATGTTGATGCTGTATTACTAATAACCCTTCTGTTGACTACTAGTGTATTTCGCTGACTGTAATGGATATTTGATTTCGTCCATGTTGGACACATGTTGTAACCTGTAAGATACTCTGCTTCAATAAAGGAACAGTTTTGACTCTTAAAAAAAAAGATAACTGCCTTTTTTCCATAAGGAGAGGGCTCCCTAATAGGAAACCTGTAATGAAAGCGTATGATGGCAATGCTGACCTCTCCATCTAAAGAATAATAGTTGCCTGGCTTTCATGTTGATCCAGTAACTTTAATAATTTGAGGCTTTTACATGAAACATGTGCATATTCGGAAATATTTCTTTACTCTGGGTCTCTAATCTGGATCATCCTTCTTGGTTGGACTCATTTTGAATTGATTAATTCCTGCTGGGCCAAAAACATGATTCATGAGCATCATTGAGACTTGACAATTGTGTTTCTTTAGGTTTCTAAATCCTGCAGGCTTTTCTTTCTAATAAAACCCTGTCAAAATCTCTCCCCCTTGCAGGTTTAGGGTGGTAACGATCAAGTGCAAAGAAAGTAATATTAGATGGATCAAAATTATGTTTAAAACCAGTGTGCCCACAAATGGGGGTAGAGACTTGACAACTGTAAATTGCATACAAATTCTCATATATCTGCTTACTAAATTGGCATCTAGTCTTGCCTGATTTAAAGAAACCCACATTGTCAAGACAATAACTATACCACCCCAATCATATTAAATGAGTTGAAGCGTAACGACCTAAAAGTAGACCTATCAGGTAAAGTGAACATATCAACCTCACTGAACAACTGGCACTGGGTGCAAGAGACATACTCTACCTTGTGGTGGGCTTTTTTGAACATTTTAATATCCATGCTTGAGAAGTCTACTGAAATTATTTGCTTTAACCCTAAAATCTTGTTTATTAGTACAATGGAGGCATATAAGGAGATTGACTAAAGACGATACTGCATACTAGTGGTACCAAATGGACACTGGCCACATGCAGTGTAGTATTACTTGCACAATTTTTTTCTGTATAGCCTGGTAGTTATGATCCTCTCTGGGTCAAATTTCCTTATGCAGAAAGAGGACCTTTACTCACAAAAACATTTGAGATTGTACCTGTTACGAGTGCAATAAACCTATCCAGTCCGCCTGATGTTTTTTCTTTGCCATCTGCCAAGCCCTGATGAAGGAGGATCTATTGAGCCCCAGAAATGAATGTAATTAAAAAAATAAAAACTTCTAAACTTTACAATAAATGCCTGGCACTTTACCTCTTGCACACTACAGGATTTTATATAGACAAAGTTTAAAAGAAACCCACAGAAACAGTACATGTTATTGTATATATTTACAGAGTGATCACTTTTAAAATGCCATAAATCCATTATGGCAGTTGTACCAAAATCTGTTCACAGTCAACATAAAGCCGCTTTAGGGCTTAAAATATTCAAACCTTCTGGTTTCAGTGTCTCTGAAACTTAGGAAAACGCTCAAAGGAGCACTCGTTAATAGAGTAGGAAAGCACCAGTATCTCATTTAGTTCACAATTTCGTTTTCCTGTCAGAGACTCAGTGCCCACTCCACTACATGTTCTCATTATGCAGGAAACTGCGCAAAGTCATTTGCTGTGTGAGTCACATCAGATCTCATTCTTTTTAATCAGGCTGGGATGAAATACCAAAAGAGCCTTGGTCTCTTCTATATCATATGTGTACAGCACTCATGGCAAATGATTTTATGTTATCACAATCCAGTATTGTGGTAGTCAGTATGCATACTTCTCTGTGCCTTTGTGATTTTAGTCAACAAAATTGTCATTGAAGAAGGGATAGAATTCATTTCAGTTGTATTCACAGAGGAGCATTTATTTCCAGTCTTTTTATTCTTTGTAATCTTGGAGAATGAAAGATATGCGGATGGCATTAGGGCATTGTTATAATGCGAAAACACTTGATTATGAATATTTAAGGTTTCTATACCACACAGGGTGTCTACCTGTTTCAGGTAGTCTCACAGTGACTTGTTATTGCTAAACTAAAATCTGAGCTAATAATATGAAAAAGATGACAGAGACTTTTTATAAATCAGATAAGCCTGAAGTGCTGCTTTTGTTCTTTAACCATTTCAGCCCCGGAAATTTTCACCCCCTAATGACCAGACCATTTTTTGCGATACAGCACTGCGTTGCTTTAACTGACAATTGTGCGGTCGTGCGGCACTGTACCCAGACAAAATGTATGTCCTTTTTTCCCCACAAATAAAGTTTTCTTTTGGTGGTACAGTGGAACCTCAGATTATGAGCATAATCTGTTCCAGGAGTATGCTCCTAATCCAAAATACTTGCATATCAAAGCAAGTTTTCCCATTGAAGTCAATGGAAATTAAAAATTTTTGTTCCGCATTGACTTCAAATACCGCATGCGGCCAGAGGCGGGGGGCGCCGCAGAGCCTTGGAAATGGCCCAAGCACACTTCGGCTCTGTTCATAAGCGTTTCTGAGGTTTGCCGAGGTCAGCCGAACTGTCCTCGGGTCTTTCCGTGCATTTCCGAACGCCGACGATCAGCGCTGTTTGGCTCCGGCGCCCCCACCTCAGGCCAAAAGCGGTACTGCACACCGCTTTTGGCCTGAATCCTGCTCGTCTTGCGAGACAACACTCGCAAACCAAGTTAGGATTTTCAGAAATACAGTGCTTGTTTTTGCGAAACGCTCGTTAACCGCGTTACTTGCAAACCGAGGTTCCACTGTATTTGATCACCTCTGCGGATATTTTTTGCGCTATCAACAAAAAAAGTGTTGATGTTGATGAAATTAAAGTTGTGACTAAAGACCAATTCATTTTTATTAAAAATATTTTACTCAGATCGCATCCACCGCTCCATATAGGAGACTGGAGGGTCCAATCAGGTCCACCTGGAAAATTGACAGGTGGACCTGATCGGGCAGCCCATGTGAAAGGGGCCTAAGAGAGTGCAACAGGAAGAGGGAGAGAGGTCTAGGTGTCCTTCATCTATGCCCTAGGAGACAGCGTTCTATGTGGAGCATAGTATTACACTCTGCAGCATTTAAAATTGATATGGCAGCCCCCTTCTCTTATGCTATCTTGTTAAGATTTGGTTTAGACATTTATATCTTTGTTTCAGGTTACATATTGATTTCCTATTTATAATTTGTGTTACTTTAGGCAATCACAGTTTTGGTAGGCATGAGACAATCACCTGTGTATAGTCATTTCAGTCACTGGAAGTATGGTGGTTGGCTTGAGTACATACTCAATATATATATACGCAAACACATCTGTATATACAGTACTGTGCAAAAGTTTTAGAAATAGAAGTGTTGATAGTTTATTTTATAAATTAACAAAATGGAAAGTAAATAAACAGAAAATAAATCCAAATCAAATAAATATTTGGTGTGACCATTAAAGCAGCATCAATTCTTCTAGGTGCGCTTGCACACAGTTTTTGAAGGAACTCGGCAGGTAGGTTGTTCCAAATACCTTGGAGAACTAACCACAGATATTATGTGGATTTGGGCTGCCTCAAATCCTTCTGTCTCTTCTTGTAACCCTAGACAGACTCGATGATGTTGAGATCAGTGCTCTGTGGGGCCAAACCATCACTTCCAGGACTCCTCCTTCACACTGAAGATAGTTCTTAATGACATTGGCTGCATGTTTGGGTCATTGTCATGCTGCAGAATAAATGTGGGGCCAATCACACGCCTCCCTGATGGTATGGCATGATGGATAAGTATCTGTCTGTGTTTCTTAGCATTGAGTATCTTGACCAAATCTCCAACTCCATTTCTGGAAATGCAGCCCTAAGGTTGCAAGGAACCTCTACCATGCTTCACTGTTGCCCACAGACACTTATTATAGTACCGCTCTCCAGCCCTTCACAAACAAACTGCCTTTTGCTACAGTCAAATAATTAAAATGTTGACTCATCAGTCCAGAGCACCTGCTGCCATTTTTCTGCACCCCAGTTCCTATGTTTTCTTATACATAGGACATAGAAACAAGGCTCAACTATGCACAAGGTCACACCAAATATTGATTTGATTTGGATTTCTCTTCTGTTCATTTACTTTCCATTTTGTTAATTGATAAAAATAAACGAACACTTTTTTTCTGAAAGCTTTCTTAACCGCTTCCTGACCGCCTAACGCAGATATACTGCGGCAAAATGGCACGGGCAGGCAAAATCACGTACCTGTACGTGATCCTTTAAATGCCTGCCCGTGGGTCGGGAGCTCCGTGCCCCCGGCCGCGGGACCAGCGGACCCGATCGCCGCGGGACCAGCGGACCCGATCGCCGCTGGTGTCCCGCGATCGGGTCACGGAGCTGAAGAACGGGGAGAGGTATGTGTAAACAAACCTCTCCCCGCGCTTCCTACTCTGCCTGTCATTGATTGGCTGTTCCCGGTCATCGGGAAAGCCGATCAATGACGTCAGACATCAGCCCCGCCCCCTAATGTAAAAAAAAACACACACGTCACAGCCCATAACCCCTCCCCCTAGTGGTTAACTCTTTCACTACAACTGTCATTTATACAGGAATCAATGCATTTAAATAGCATTGATTGCTGTATAAATGACAATGGTTCCAAAAATGTGTCAAAAATGTCGATGTGTCCGCCATAATGTCGCAGTCACAATAAAAATCGCTGATCGCCGCCATTACTAGTAAAAAAAAAATATTAATAAAAATGCTATAAAACTATCCCCTATTTTGTAAACACTATAACTTTTGCGCAAACCAATCAATAATCGCTAATTGCGATTTTTTTTACCAAAAATATGTAGAAGAATACGTATCGGCCTAAACTGAGGAAAAAAAAATGTTTTTTTTATATATTTTTGGGGGATATTTATTATAGCAAAAAGCAAAAAATATTGCATTGTTTTAAAAATTGTCGCTCTATTTTTGTTTATAGCGCAAAAAATAAAAACCGCAGGGGCGATCAAATACAACCAAAAGAAAGCTCTATTTGTGGGAAAAAAAGGACGCCAATTTTGTTTTGGAGCCACGTTGCACGACCGCACAATTGTCAGTTAAAGCGACGCAGTGTCGAATCGCAAAAAGGGGCCTGGTCCTTTGGCTGCCAATTGGTCCGAGCTGAAGTGGTTAATTCACAGCATTTTTTCATACTTGAAGACTTTTGCACAGTACTGTATATATCAACTATCCAATCCTTGTACTTTTTCATGATCTTCATGATGATGATTGCTGGGTACTCCACTATTCCACTCAGACTCCTGAGGGTATCTCTTTAGTCCTAATGATGTTTTTTGTTTAGCTATCAAAAAATTTAGACAAGTTAACAGGAAAAAATATATGTAAATGATTTCGAAACTGGGCTACCAGGCTGGTGAGTGCTAAGTGGTGATGTAAAATTAAATCCATTGCAATTCCAGGCTGTGAAACCCCAAAAATACACACACATACATACTGTATATGTTGGCAAATGTCTTTACTTTACTTTTCTTGCATAAAATCTCACAGGGATGCTTATACTATAGCTGCCACTGATATTAAAAAAAGCCTATACACTTGTATAGATCTTCTCCTGCAAAATAACCCAAAAAGCACTAGTCCATGAAGGGACTAACATATGGAGTCAAGCTGTAACTAAAAGCCAAACTCTGTGCAAAATCTAAATTGCTTTCTGGCTCCAAAAAGCTCATAGGTTGCTGAAGCTAAATTTAATTGAATCTAGTTTGTTTATCTTTTCAGTATAATTATGCAAATTTTACTTGAGTTCAATCAGCATACAAGAGAAAGCAAAAAAAATATTTTATTATTAAATCTATTTTTTCTGTATAGAATGTAACGTGCAGCTATGGTGGGTAAATGAGAAAGCATAGCAGTTACAGTCAGGTCCATAAATATTGGGAAATCGACACAATTCTAATCTTTTTGGCTCTATATACCACCACAATGGATTTGAACTGCAGACTTTCAGCTTTAATTTAAAGATATTTACATCCAAATCAGGTGAACGGTGTGCCTCCCACCTTTTAAGGGACCAAAAGTAATGAGACAAATTAACAATCATCCATCAAACTTTCACTTTTTAATACTTGGTTGAGAATCCTTTGCAGTCAATTACAGCCTGAAGTCTGGAACGAATAGACATCATCAGGCGCTGGGTTCCTGGTGATGCTCTGCCAGGCCTCTGTCTTCAGTTCCTGCTTGGTTTCTAGGGGCATTTTGCCTTCAGTTTTGTCTTCAGCAAGTGAAATGCATGCTCAATCGGATTCAGGTCAGGTGATTGACTTGGCCATTGCATAACATTCCTCTTCTTTACCTTAAAAAACTCTTTGGTTGCTTTTGCAGTATGCTTCGGGTCATTGTCCATCTGCACTGTGAAGCGCCGTCCAATGAGTTCTGAAGCATTTTGCTGAATATGAGCAGATAATATTGCCCGAAACACGTCAGAATTCATTTTGCTGCTTTTGTCAGCAGTCACATCATCAATAAATACAAGAGAGCCAGTTCTATTGGCAGTCATACATGCCCACGCAGGTATGCTTTGGATCATGAGCAGTTCCTTTCCTTCTCCATACTCTTCTCTTCCCATCACTCTAATGTTGTTTCAGAACTGTGAAGGCTTTTTTAGATGTTGTTTGGCAAACTCTAATCTGGCCTTCCTGTTTTTGAGGCTCACCAATGGTTTATATCTTGTGGTGAACCCTCTGTATTCACTCTGGCGAAGTCTTCTCTTGATTGTTGACTTTGACACACATACACCTACCTCCTGGCGTTCTTGATCTGGCCAACTATTGTGAAGGGTGTTTTCTTCACCAGGGAAAGAATTCTTCGGTCATCCACCACAGTTGTTTTCCGTGGTTTTCCCAGGTCTTTTGGTGTTGCTGAGCTCACCGGTGCGTTCTTTCTTTTTAAGGATGTTCCAAACAATTGATTTGGCCACACCTAATGTTTTTGCTATCTCTCTGATGGGTTTGTTTTGTTTTTTCAGCCTAATGATGGCTTGCTTCACTGATAGTGACAGCTCTTTGAATCTCATATTGAGAGTTGACAGCAACAGATTCCAAATGCAAAAAGCACACTTGCAATGAACTCTAGACCTTTTATCTGCTCCTTGTAAATGGGATAAGGAGAGAATAACACACACCTGGCCATGGAACAGCTCAGCAGCCAATTTTCCCATTACCTTTGGTCCCTTAAAAAGTGGGAGGCACATATACAAACTGTTGTAATTCCTACACCGTGCACCTGATTTGGATGGTACAATCATGCCTGTGTGTCCGAATGTAGCATCCAGGCAAAATTCAAAACTTTTGGCCCTGGAGTTGCCAGTTTATAGTCCATGGAAAATACAGGTAATCGTAACATGTGCAGAGCACTGCAACAAAACTGGGTGTGCTTTAGCCAACGTGGGCCTTGCACAGTGTGATTTATTCATAATAAGCATAGAACAACAGAAGCATGTTTTACTTAAAGTGGACCTTCAGTAATTTTTTCAACTTTCCATCTATTATTGTTTTAACTTTGGATAGTAAAACATTTCTTTTTCTGCCAGTCTGGTCATTAGCCTAGGCTTATGACATCATGCACAGCTCTCTCACTCACTCCCGTGAGAGTTTGCCAGGAAGTGAGGGGGGTGAGTCATAAGAGGATAAATGAGAGCTGCAGAGCTGGAGGTGTGCCTCTGTGTGTCTGTCTAAATCCAGGAAGTGAACAGGCAGCAGCTTCAGCTGCCCACAGTTAAAATGGATGCAGCCAGACTTAGTGGAGGGAGATTTATGCAGCATATTTGGCAAGTACAGAATCGCAGAATATATAAAATAATATGCAAAGTGGTTGAAGGGAAGCTTCAGAATGGCAAAGATGTTTTTATTACAAATTATGTGAGCAGACTGCAGTTACTAAACATTATTGTAACTGAATTTATTTTTTCAATCTGGTAACTAAGACAGCTTTTAATTCATCAGCCTTCAATCGGAAAAATGCTTTAGGTGATTGTAGTCATATTAGTGCACTTGTAACAAAAATGATTGAGTGCTGTCCATGATACTTTTTTAATTTGCATCAAAATTTTTAGGACACGCGTTTGGGGTGTAGTCCTTCTTCAAGGTCCAAGCAGTACTAATACACAATGTTTCAGAATGTTAAAAAAAAAACAACATACATAGCAATGGTAATTAAACTTGGATAGTTAATGAGATATGGGAGGGGGGAAGTGTCACAGAGGTTAGATGGGCTGTAAAACTTGGATAGTGATTTAGAAAACTGAGTTCCACATTTAGAACATTATTTTTTGTGTCAAATATAACTATTATTCCTAGTTCAAACATTTTCCTTTCCTGAGTAGTTTTTAAGTTCCCTTTAAGAACCAAAACATTTCATAGTATGTCTTTCATAGTGTGTATTTTTTTCAACAGAGATTGGCTTATTAACATTCTGCTAAAACTTTGTTTATTAGTGCACTTTGGAACTTAAATAAGTGGGTACACCACAAAAGTGTGTCCTGAAAATATGAATGTTAGTGCAAATAAAAAAAGGATCATGGACAGTACTGAAATAAAGCCTATTTTTAAAAATGTGTTTGTTTTATAGGGCTCTTGCACATGAGCGGTGGTGTTATCATAAACACAAGTACAGCCAATGGGCAAATGCAAAAAATAGAAAGCACCGCCATATACACAAGTACAGCAGTGCACAGCCATTCACGTCAATGGGAGACTGTATACTACACCTGGGCTTCCTGAGCGGAGAAAATACACTGGCAATTATATTGAAAGCGCTCACCTGCCTATGTGCAAGAGGCACTAGAGAAGCAAATAAATTATTCTCTACTGTAGCATATGGTTAACAGCTTTTACGTTTTTGCAGGCCCTTGAAATTATGAAGGTTACACATGGGCAAGGCCATTCTCTGACTCGGGATTTAACACAACTGCTCCAGGATTGTGAGATTGGTTTGAGACAAACATAAGTCAACTTAACTACAATCAGCATCTACTATCGTCCTCAACAGTCACAATGGTTGTGTCAATCTTCCACAGTTTTTTAGGTTTTTCTGAAAGAAAAATATGTAATAAAATGACAGCATTTGTAAAACTGTTTTCATACCATGTTGAGTCTCTTTTAGTGATGCCAGAACAATTACAGCTATTGCCCCTTGATGTGCAAATAGATATAACATCATTGTAACATTTTCTCTATTAAATGTAACTAAAAACCATAAAGAATAGTATTTGTACATATTGTAAAGGTTGGCCAAAACCGTAAATAGAGGAAACCTTTTCATTTGAGCTTAGAAGTTTGATAAGCTTTCACAATCTCTTCAATTATATATTTGTACACGTTAATATAAAATATATATGAATGAATCAGCCATAACATTATGACCACCCACCATATAAAATAGGCTCTCCTTTTGCCTCCAAAGCAGCCCTGACCCATTGAGGCATGGACTCCACAAGACCTCTGAAGATATGCTGTGGTATCTTGCACACGAGTGGTGGTGCTATCATAAACATATGTACAATGTATGGGCAAATGCAAAAAATAGAAAGCAACGCCATATAAACAAGTACAGCAGGGCACCTGGGCACCGTGGGCGGAGGAAATACACCGGCAGTTATGTTGAATGTGCTCATCTGCCCATGTGCAAGAGGCACTACAGAAATACAGAAATTATCCTTGCTTGTTGCATGTGAATAAACACTTTTTTGCATTTTGCAGATTTAACACAACTCTTGCACATGCTGTCCCTCAACTGTTTGTTCTCCCAGTCTTTATTTTTTTTTTCAATTATAATTTTTTATTAATACGCCCACAATGGGCGAAAACAAGTCATTAAATCTATTCATGCAGTCATTGAAAACATAAGACATAGTATGAACATAGGTAACCATGAACAATCTGTATGTGCTTTACTAGGGAGGGTCTTGAGGAAACATCCATAGAATGTATCAAATTCTTCAGAGAAGTGAACAACCAAGGTAAAAAACTGAAAAAACTGTGACCAGTATGTAATTCCCTTCTGTCTATGGGTTA
This sequence comes from Lithobates sylvaticus, assembly GCA_028564925.1. Taxonomy (NCBI): domain Eukaryota; kingdom Metazoa; phylum Chordata; class Amphibia; order Anura; family Ranidae; genus Lithobates; species Lithobates sylvaticus. The sequence continues at coordinate 116,370,150 of CM053028.1, read as the reverse complement.
CGTAAGATACAATAAGTTGGTTGTGGCATATAACCCCGTCTTTCTCAAAAGACCAGTTTTCCAGTGTACAGAGAAAATTAAGAAAAGAAAGAAGAGAAAAGAGAAAAGGACATGGAAATTAAGGGGGGACAAATAAAAAAAAAGGGATTGAGAAGGGGGTAGGAAGGGTGGGGGTAGGGAGAAAGCGATAGTATGGCGTTGGATTCAGGCCAATGCATGCTAATTGGGCTCCAATACCTAAGCGTACCATCATGTTCCCAGGAGGGCCATACCCTCCGCAGAGACGACAAACTGGTTCCAAAGTCCCCAAGTCTTAGAGTGCCTCTCCTGCTGGTTTTGGGCAGTGAGCACTAGGTCTTCCATTTTCTTAATATCTTCCACCTTACAAAGCCATTCAGCAATGGTCGGCAGTGGTAGTTTCTTCCAATGGGGAAGGATGCAGGGCTTTACAGCATTCAGAAGGTGGGGAACGATGGATTTTTTATCGTTTGACTGAAATCGTGGAGAGATGTAGCAGGAAAAAGGCTGGATCACCAGGAATCTTATATTTCATGAATTTTTGGGGGATTTCTTTAACTGTCGTCCAGAAGTGGGTCAATTTATGGCATGGCCAAATACATGTTGCAATGTTCCTCTGTCCCCCTGGCATCTCCAACAGCAATCAGAAGTGGCAGGATAGTATTTGTGTAAAAGGTGGGGGTAAGGTACCACCTTGTTAACAATTTTTATAGTTGGTCTCTTGGATTTTTGTGCAAATCAAGGATTTCAGTGAAAATCTGAGAATACGTTGTACCTGAGCTGGGGTAAACATACAGTTCAACTATTTCTCCCATTTGTTCAAGAACCATAGAGCTGGTTGTTTGTCTGGGCTGTTCAGGAGGACATATGCTTTAGAAAGAACTTGTGGCAGGATGCCCTCGTCAGAGCAGTAGTGTTCAAAGGTGATCAGGGGACGGTTAAATCCCTGAGGGTTGGGTAGACTAGTGAGAAAGTGGCAGAGTTGGACTGCTGTCCAAAAAGAAAGGTTAAAGGGGCCTGCATTGCTCATTAGCTCCTCTATGGAGGGCCAGTGTCAACCTGTAAGAAAGTGGGAAGCCTAAACCCGTCCTATTTGGTGAAGGGTTCGAAACGTGCGGGCCTCCATACCAGGGGAAAACCGCGGGTTTCCCATTATTGGGAACAATGGGGAATTGGAGGACAAGAAGCAACCCTGTATTTTGACCTGGGAGCATATGCAGAGCGTCGTGCCCACTAGTGGGTGTGACTTTAAAGAGGGGGAATAGCACCACAGCGATCGCGTCAGCGGAACTTCAGTTTGGGCTTGTTCTAGTTGTGTCCACCATTTAAGGCATCAATGACGACACCAGTCTATAATACTACCAAGGTGAGTCGCCTGGTAGTATTTACGAATGTTGGGAAGGGCTAGGCCACCGTATTGCTTGGGTAAAGATAATAAATGGCGAGGGAGACAAGGTTTTTTGTTAGCCCAGATGAACGTAATAAAAAGGGAGTGGACCTGCCTAAAGTAGGTAAGGGGAATCTTAATTGGCAAGTCTTGAAATAAATTTTTTGGCAGGATAAACATTTTTAGTAGATTACATCTGCCGAACCAAGAGTGAAGGCCCTTGTGCCAAGTGTCTAACAGGAGTCGAGTTCTAGTTAGCAGCGGGGGGAGTTAAGTTCAAACGTACGGGATATGCCCGCCGGTAAGTAAGTACCTAGATATTGGAAAGCCGAGGTAGGTCGTTCATTTAAAGTTAAAACTAGATCGCAAGGCCGATAAGAGGGTAGGGGGTATCTCCAGTCCCATGGCTTCCGATTTATTAAGGTTTATCTTCAAATTGGAGAGATCGCCATGTATGTCGAACTCTCGGAGGAGTTTAGGAAGTGATACGGTTGGGTTGGGAGGACGTGCAGTGACGTCAACGCGCCTGAGACGAGGAGGAAGGGCTCCATGCATGCCGGCCGGCATTTTTTAAAAAAGCGTTACTTATCTGCTCAAATGTGAGTACTTTGTACTGCTTGTTTCTTATTAAACCCATTGCTTTTACTGTATCACGCTATGGTCTCCTCATTTTAATCCACATGGTCCATGATGTTACCCATTGATCGCCGAGCATCTACTGACTGCTGAGTTCTGAGGCTTGTGCTTTATTCATCTGGGGAAGTGTGGTCCTGGACGTTCTATCCTGTGTATGAGGAGCTGTGCTTTCTGATAGCTGCTCTCTGGTAAGCAGCTTTAATTACTGGTGGTGGGATTCACCTGTTGGATTTGTGTGCATTAAGGTGGTATCGTGAAGAAGTGGATTCATCATAGATTACATGGACTTCTGTTCACCATCTTTTTTGCCCTTTTCTATGGACTACTAATATGCCTGTGAAATCCCACTCAGTTACTATCCTGTTTAAAGTTTAATTTCATTAGTTCTTTTTTAATTACATGTTGTGGGGCAGTTTTTTTCTGTTATTTGGTTATCTCCCTATTACTGCAGCCTGTGTTTATATATTTTAGGTCTACTTTTTAGGTCAGCGCAGTCTTTTTTACATTATGGTTGGGTTCGCCAGAGAGAAGAATATATCGTCCGCATAGGCCGAAAATTTGAATTGGTTGTCTCCAGAGGTTAAATTTTGGATGTCCGGGTTCAAGCAGATTCTATTGAGAAACGGTTCCAGTGATAAAGCGAAGAGGGGGGACAAAAAGCACCCCTGTCTCATTCCTTTCGTAATAGGGAAAGGAGCTGAGAGCACTCCATTAGATTTACCCTGCGCTATGGGGTTTGAGTATAGTTTGGAAATCCATTTAATTATAGTATCTCCTAAGTCGAGATGGCTTAGAAGATATATTGCCAGTTTATGCGGTCGAACACCTTTTCCGCGTCGGTACTCAGACACAAGGAGTTTGATGTGTAGCAGATTGAGGACCTTGATCGTGTTATCTCTCGCTTCCCTGCTAGGGACAAAACCCACCGGGTCCAGGTGGACTAAGTCCTGTAGGTGGTTAGCTAGACGAGATGCAAGAATCTTAGTAAACAATTTGAGGTTGATGTTCAGGAGGGAGATGGGCCTGTAGCTGCCACATGAGGTTGTATCTTTTCCTTCGTTAGGGATGGCGGTTATGTGAGATTGCAGAGTATCTCTAGGGAGTACCGAGTCCTCTCCAAGGTTTAGCATAAATGGGCCTAAAATCAGGAGAAGAGTCCGATAGTATTGAAGGGTGAATCCGCCCGGGCCTGGGGCTTTACCTGGTTTAGCTGAGCTAATGGCGTGTTCCAACTCTTCTAAAGTTATTGGCGTGTTCAGTTCTTCCCGGATCTCCGGCGAGAGAGAAGGGAGCTGGGAAGAAATAATATATTCATCTATCTGATTTTGGGAGGACGGCATTGAAGGTAAGTTGTAGAGGGAAGAATAGAAGTCCCGGAAGACTTGGGAGATCTGTGTGGGCATAGTAACTTTTTGAACTCCGGAGGAGAATATGTGAGGTATATACGAGCATAGTTTGTGTTCTCTGATGTATCTAGCCAGGGTCTTCCCACATTTGTTTCCGGACTCATAAGATATTTTGCGACATATTTGAAGTGCAGCTTTAGCCCTATAGCGCAGTAGATCGTTAATCTGGATACAGAGACACGTAAGTTTGGTACCCAAGGTCGGGGATGGGGCACGTTTGTGCTGGGCTTCAACAGAATGGAGTTTGGTACATAGTACCGCCAACTATCTGTTCCTTTCTTTCTTGATCCAGGAGCAATGTTTAATGAGCAGTCCCGGATCAAAGCCTTATGGGCTTGCCATATTATCCCCGGGTCACATTCTGGAGTATTGTTCATCTGAAAGTAGAAGGTCAACTCTCTATTCACCTCCTCCAGCATCTCTGGGACTTGTAGGAGGCTTTCATTCAGCCTCCAAAATCGAGACATGGGGAAGAGACGTCTGAAAGCGCATAGGTCAAAGAAATTGGGGCATGGTCAGACCAGGTTATGGATCCAATGGAAGTTTCACATACAGCATGTAGTTGATTATGTGGAATCAGGAAATAATCAATTCTCGTGTATACCTTGTGGGGGGCAGTGTAGAATGAGTAATCTCTGTCTCCCAAATGTTGTAGGCATCATACATCAATCAGTCCAGTCCTATAAATGGATTGTGTAAGTTGCTTGTGGGAGCCAGCGGGGACAGAGGAAGAGCCAGAGGATGCATCTACAGAGAGAATCAAGGTGATATTGAAGTCACCTCCCAGTTTTGACTGGCCCTCCTGAAAATCCAACAGTTTGCTTAAAATATGACGGACAAAGATACCCTGGTGATCATTAGGTGCATAAACCGTTGCCAGTGTCACAGGAACTCCACCAATGAGCCCTTAAGGAAGGCAAATCGCCCCTCCGTATCTAATAAGGACGCGCGGTAGGTCCACAGGAGTGTACCAGATACCAGGATAGAGACACCCCTAGACTTAGTGGACTTGTTAGTAGAGTGATAGGCCAGAGGGTAAAATCTGTTTTCTGAGTATGGGCAATCTGTCTTGTCTGAAATGGGTCTCTTGTATGAATGCTATATCAGTATGGGAGCATTTCAGATCATTTAATAGCATTCTTCTCTTCTCCGTTTATATTAAGGCCCTTTGTGTTTAGGGAGATAATCTTTAGGTTATCCATCGCCAACTATAGGGGAAAAATGGAAAAAATAAATGGGGGTGAAGGGGGGAGAAAGCAGACTCAGGTAGAAAGGAGTAGAAGGTGAGGAAAAGAGTAGGTGAAGCAAGGGACGGCGCACAGTCCACCAATCACTCCACCTCACCAAACTAGGATTGGCAAATACAAATTTGCTAAAAAACACACCCTGGTTGTATCCAGTGAAGTGTGTGAAGGCCTATGTGGGGGAGCGGTGGGAACAGGCTTCCAGAGAGCATTCCCAACCCACTCCAGGCCACCCTGGCCCTGGTGATAAAATGTATCTCACCCCCCTCAAAAGAATGGGGCAGGAGACAGACACCACACAAACTACAGCACCCGCGTTGCCCCAGAGGTAACACAGACCTCCTCACAAAAGTAATCGGTGCATACATAACAGGGCATAACAAGGTAGAACTAAAATCAATTCTTTAGCATTGAAACAGGTATCACAGGAGAGCCCTGTGTGGAGGGTTTTTTAAGGTGAAAAAAACAGACAGAACGCTATGCAATAAAGGAAATTGTTGTTGGGACTTTATATGAGACCATGGCCATCAAGTACACAGGTCTCTATCCCTATTTATATGGAAAGAAGGGCAAATGGGGAAAAAAGGGGGTCTCTATCCCTATTTATATGGAAAGTGCGCGGCGGGCGCGTGCACGTTAGCGTGCGCGTTAGCGCACGCGGCGGCGCGCGCGTGCATGTGCGCATGCGCGGGAACGCAATTGGCGCCAAAACGGGGGGGTAATGGGACTTTATATGAAACAACACACTCTGTTTGGACTACTCTACCTTCTCCTACCCGACCCGGCCTGCCTGACCTTGCTACATCTGTCTTTGGTTACCGACTCCAGCCTGCCTACCGACTCTGCCATTTGCCTGCTCCTATCATCTGATTGATCTGCTGTTGCCAACTGGACTGTCTGACCTTGCTCTGCTGATTCCCACTTGTTGATCCACCTGTTGCCTGTTTTTTTTGTATCCTGCTTCTACCACCTACAGCTGCAGTCTTACATCCTGCCATCCGTATACGGACCTTACCGGAGGACCTCCCTGTTGGTTCCAACACCTTCCTCTACAAACCAGGCACTCCTACCCCACTGTGCTCACGTCACCACTGTCCCCATCTCCAGTGGCACGTGAACCAGCGCTGTATGAGAGGTCTCCTCCTACCAAGTCAGGCTCTACGTCCAGGTACGTAACAGTACAACACAGCCATGACTGAGCCTGCAGGAGAGACCCCTCCCATGACAGATATCTGTTCACACCTGTCAGCCCTCACTCAAGCCGTAAAATCCTTACAAGACGGTTACACCAGATTGGAGGGACAAGTCCAGAACATCATCAACCCCATACACGTGGTTCCTGGGTCCGTTTCCGCCCCTGCTCAGGCTGCGTCCCCTCCTTCTGTCGTTATGCTTCCACCTGAGCCAAGGGTCCCCATACCTGAGAAGTTTTCAGGAGACCGAACTAAATTCCGGGCCTTCCGCAGTGCTTGTCGACTTTACTTCGCCCTGCAACCCCGGACTTTTTCACTTGAAGCCACTAAAGTGGGGTTTGTGGTCTCTCTACTGTTAGGAGAACCACAGATCTGGGCACACCGGCTTCTCGAAGAGGACTCTGTTTTGATTCAATCACTGGCAGCCTTCTTTGAAGCTATGTCCCAGCTTTATGAGGACCCTGAATGGGTCGCCACAGCAGAGGCCACCTTAACTACACTCCAGCAGGGTCGCCGGGCGGCCGAGGAGTACATTTCGGATTTTAGACGCTGGAGTGCGGACACTCAATGGAATGATGCAGCTCTACGGCATCAGTTCCGCATGGGTTTATCAGAAGGACTGAAAGATGAATTGGCCCGGGTGGGCATACCTGATACTCTTGAGGCCTTAATCACCCTAACCATCCAGATTGACCGCCGCCTTCGGGAACGTCGCACTGAACGGGCCTATCAACATAATCGCCCCACTTGGATGACTGCTAAAGCCCCAATTCCGGCTGCCCGCTACTCACCACCACCCAACTTCCAGCCAATCCGTCCTGCACCAGACGCCTCCGAGCCGATGCAGTTGGGACTGATTCGACCCACCTTAACCCCGGAAGAGCGCACACGCCGCCATCAACTTAATCTCTGCCTGTACTGTGGAACAACAGGACACTACGTGCGCAACTGTCCGGTCAAGATGCGTAAGTGCTTTTCCTCTGTTCCTGCCAGTCTCTCAGCACTTTCTGCTAACACAACCCACATTGCTCTCCCTCTCTCATTGCAGCTCCAAGGAAGGACAATTCCAGTTAAAGCAATTATTGATTCCGGAGCATGCAGTTGCTTCATTGATTCTGCCTTCGCTAACCAACACAACATTCCCCTACGGAATAAGACCCATCGACTTTCAGTCTTCCTGGCCGATGGCTCCCGCATCAGCTCCGGACAGGTAACCCAAGAGACTTTTCCCGTACCTGCCATCACCTCCTTCCAGCATAAGGAGCTGCTGATCCTTGATGTGATCTCTTCCCCGTTGTTCCCAATCATCCTGGGCATCCCCTGGCTTCAGGCCCATAATCCCTCCATCAATTGGACTACCAGAGAGATCAGGTTCTTGTCCCCCTACTGCCAAGAACATTGTCAAGATGAGTCTACTCCATCCTCTGTCACCTTATGTTGCATGGACATTGATCAAAACCTACGCCAATCAGTACCCGAACCATATCATGGGTTCCTCGATGTTTTCAGTAAAAAGGGAGCAGACTCTCTTCCACCCCATCGGGCATATGACTGCCCAATTGAACTTTTACCTGGGGCCGAAATTCCCTTTGGGCGCATTTTTCCCCTGTCAGAAAAAGAACAGGAAGCACTAAAAATTTACATCAACGAAAACCTGGAAAAAGGATTCATCCGCCCATCCACATCTCCAGCTGGGGCTGGAATATTTTTTGTGACTAAGAAGGATCAAACTCTCCGCCCGTGTGTAGATTACCGGGAGTTGAATAAAATTACGGTTAAGAACCGTTATCCGTTGCCCTTAATACCCGAACTATTCCAAAAATTAAGGTCTGCTACTATTTTTACGAAGCTCGATTTAAGAGGGGCATATAATCTGGTCCGCATCCGGGCTGGGCATGAGTGGAAGACGGCATTCCGGACAAGGTTCGGGCATTATGAATATCTGGTCATGCCCTTTGGTTTATGTAATGCACCTGCCACGTTTCAACATCTGATTAACGATGTATTCAAGGACTTCTTAGATATTTTTGTAATTGTTTATTTGGATGATATTTTGTTTTTTTCTGAATCCCTCAGCCAACACCGGGAACACGTTTGCAGAGTCTTGGACCGTCTTCGCTTACATGGGCTATACGCAAAAGCAGAAAAATGCGAGTTCGAGCAACAAGAGATCCAGTTTTTGGGTTTGATAATATCTGCGACTGGTATCAAGATGGACCCCCAAAAAGTGTCTGCTGTTCTGGATTGGCCTGCACCCGTCGATAAAAAAGGTATTCAACGTTTCATTGGTTTCGCAAACTTTTACAGGAAATTTATCAAAGGATTCTCTGCCATCATAGCCCCTATTACACGGTTGACACAACAACATGTCAGGTTTCATTGGAGTACAGAGGCTCAAGAGGCATTCGAGAGACTTAAAAGACTTTTCACATCAGCTCCAATTCTCAGTCACCCTAACCCATCTTTACCTTTTTTATTAGAAGTTGATGCATCCGAAGTAGCGGTGGGAGCGGTTATTTCGCAAAGACAGGGTAAGGAGGACTTGATTCACCCTGTGGGCTTTTTCTCCCGAAAGTTATCTCCAGCTGAAAGAAATTACGACGTAGGGGATCGGGAGCTTCTTGCCATCAAAACCGCCTTGGAGGAGTGGAGGTATCTGTTAGAGGGTGCAGTTCACCCAGTATTAATATATACCGACCATAAAAATTTAGAATATCTAAGATCTGCCAAACGTTTGAGACCCCGACAAGCTCGTTGGGCCTTGTTTTTCACTCGCTTCTGTTTCCACATCACTTATCGGCCAGGATCAAAAAACGTCAAACCAGACGCATTGTCACGCATGCATGATAACCCTAAGGACTCACCTGCTCCTGACACAATTCTACCCACTAACAGTTTTTTGCTCTTACACACAGATCTCTTATCTTTAATCAAGGAAGCCTCTTCTCACTCTCCAAAACCTCCAGGAACCACCTTGACATCTCGAGATGGCTTGCTATGGAAGGGAAGTCAAATCTTCGTCCCTGAAGGTATCCGAGTTAAGGTACTAACATTGCTTCATGATCATCCCTTAGCAGGACATTTCGGGGTACGGAAGACTTGTGAACTTGTACAGCGTACTTTCTGGTGGCCCAATTTAAGGGAGTTTTGTGAAAAATACGTCAATTCCTGCTCCATCTGCTCACGGAACAAGACTTCAAAGAACCGAGCCTGGGGACTGCTTAAACCTTTACCTATACCAGACAGACCTTGGAAAATGATTTCTATGGACTTTATAGTCGAACTACCCCGTTCTGAGGGGTGCACAGCCATTTTTGTGGTTGTAGATCGCCTATCTAAGATGGCCCATTTTTTGCCCCTGAAGGGAACCCCATCTGCTACAGAGACAGCCCGTGTATTTATTAAGGAGATCGTCAGACTACACGGAGTACCTACAAATATAGTCTCCGACAGAGGGGTACAATTTACCTCACGCTTCTGGAAGGCACTCTGTGAGATCTTGAAGATTGAGCTTTCTCTCTCCTCAGCCTATCATCCACAGACCAATGGGCAGACAGAGAGAACCAACCAAACCCTCGAGCAATATATCCGATGTTTTACTTCCTTTTCTCAGGACAATTGAGTTTCCCTGCTGCCTCTAGCGGAATTCGCATACAATAATGCCAGTCACTCAACCACTAACCAATCTCCCTTCTTTGCCAATTATGGCTTCCACTTGACTTTTTTACCAGATTTTGTTTCAGAATCCTCAGTTCCGGCAGTTCAGAAGACAGTGGAATTCCTCAAACGCAACAATCAGGTCCTACAAGAAGCTATGTCCAAGGCCCAGGCAGATAGCAAGAGGAACTTCGACCAAAAGAGAAGGGGGGAGCTGGTTCTGCAACCGGGAGATCAGGTATGGCTGTCTACATCCAATATCAAATTGATGTGTCCTTCTAAAAAACTTGCACCTAAATTTATGGGACCTTTTCCTGTTAAGAAGAAAATTAATGAAGTAGCCTATGAACTGTCTTTACCTGATTCTCTTAAAGTTCACCCGGTATTTCACGTGTCGTTGTTGAAACCTGCTGTGCCTAATCCCTTCCCTAACAGAGGAACTGACCCGCCTGAACCTGTTTTGGTAGATGGTAACCAGGAATATGAGGTGGAGGCTATCCTCAATTGTAGAAGAAGACATGGGAAAGTACAATTTTTGGTCAAATGGAAAGGGTACGGTCCAGAAAGTAATTCCTGGGAACCAGACAGTAACTTACATGCAAAACGGCTAGTTCGTACTTGCCTGATTTCCCACCCTGAGAAGGCAAGCCGCCTGGGCATCCGGAGGCTGCCCCTTGTGGGGGGGCAATGTCAAGAACGTTCCAGGCATTTCCGGGCCTTCCGTGCGCACATAGGTGCGCGGCGGGCGAGCGCGCGTGCACGTTAGCGGCGCGCGCGTGCATGTGCGCATGCGCGGGAACGCAATTGGCGCCAAAACGGGCTTTAAAAGCCCAGCAGTGACACCCAGCCAGTGCTGTGTTGTCTTTAAGCTTCCTGCTTGTCAGCCACCCGAAAACCTGATCCAAAACCTGAACCTGTGATCTCCCGTTGCCGACCCGGCTCTGTTTGGACTACTCTACCTCCAGGTACGTAACAGGTAGAATGAGTCAATAAATGTGATAAATAAGATATCATTTTTAATAACATAGTTGAGCATAGTGCAATACATGGTAATCATAATAAATCAATAAGTATGTTACATAGTAACTGTTCCCTTTCTTCCTGTTCTAATTAATTACCATTGATTATGAATTCACCATCTATTACAGGTATTCCCAGGTTAAGCTGCTCCTGATTAGTGGAGACAATCCACGAAACGCGTCGAGATTTCATATTTGATGTCATGTCACAGTAATCATGTTTATACCATGGGTTTGATTTTGTCTGAATCATCAATTATTTTAATATCTATCATGTTTTTACATATTTTGGGTATGCTGCTGGTTTCATCATTAATCATGTGCTACTATGTATATTATGCTATCAATTATATTATTATGTCATTTACCAATCATGTTTTATCATACTCTGTAACATACTTAGTGATTTATTATGATTACCATGTATTGCACTATGCTCAACTATGTTATTAAAAATTATATCCTATTTATCATATTGTTTGACTCATTCTACCCTAGTGTGTTGATTCATATAAAGTCCCATTACCCCCTTTTTTCCCTTCTTGTCAGAACCCTATGCAATCCCTCCCCATCACATTTATAGCAGGTGACATGGGCAGTCTTGGATCTCAGAGGGTAGGAGCCTTATGATGATAGGGTATTCCCGGTCATGGAGAGTCATGGCCGGGAAGGCGAGCCCACCCCCGAAAGATATTACACAGGGGGCAGAGCCTCTCCCCACACCAACTGGATATAACCATATCCCCCCATCTTCACACACCTCGGTAAGACAATAGGGGGTGAGCTATATACAATCTCCACAAAGTGTACCTCTTGGGGGGCAGAGATGCAGTCATTGTATCAGTGCATCTGTACCTAGTAGGGTGGCGGGTAAGTTGCTGAACATGGGGGGTAAAGGCAGTGGTAGTACAATGGGAAGTACTTGTTAGGAAAGTAGACCTGGCAGTCTACGACTCACGTGGACCCTCCGGGGAGATCACCCTGAAATGTATCCTGGATCTATGTGGGCGAGGTTGAGAGCTTCTCCATGGATGTGCCGGTTCCGCTCGGCCTGTGGGCTGTGGGAGGAACTGCAGCCAATTCGGGACTGGTATGGGGGTCAGATTACATGAACTGGAAGAAAGCAGGGAGGTCTTAGGATGCTCGGAGGGTAAAAGTAGGGGTAGCCCCAGCAGTACGTGGCGCCCAGCCGGCGGACTAACTCAATGACCGAGCAGAGTAAGGAGCGCCTGTGGAGAGTGGCCCTTGAGAAAGGTCCGGCAGGATTTTCACCATCCTGCGGGCAATTAGGATCCGTGGGAAGGGGGCCCAAGGCCCTGTGGATCCAGTTCAGCTCCAGGTTTGCAGGGAGGGGGTCATCTGATAACCTCCAGAAGATTTCCAAAGTGGGCGCTGTTAAGTCTTCTGGTCCCATCGCTTCCGAAAGACCCCGGAGCCACAGATTATTGTGCCGGCTCCTGTCCTCCAAATCCTTCATATGGAGTTGCAGGGGGACCGCCGAGACTATGTGGGCATCCTGGAGGGATTCCAGGAATGTCACCGGACCGCCAGAGAAGTCTCCCCTGTGGTTACCCGGGTGGTGAGGGAGTGCAGATCCTGCTTACCTCCTGCAAGGTTTTGCGATGTTGCTCCTCCAGACGGCCAATCAGGGATTCAATGTCCGCCTTGGTCGGGAGAGCATGGAGAAGGACCGGCATCTCTGTGTCCACTTGCAGCGGGTGTATGTCAGGAGTCTTGGAACCCGACTGGAAGGCTGCCGAAGAATGCGAGCAGGAGTCAGAGTCCATGGAGATAGCCGGAGAGGCAGGGTGAGTCTGTGCATCTGTGGACTCTCGCGGCCAGCTGCATGGCTCCACCATCTTGGATTCGGGGAGGCCGCCTGGAGGTTCATGAAATAATGGAATATTTCCCTTTCAGTTATAGCGGGTGTAACTGCCTTGTTTTCCCCCTTTGCTGTCTTTTTCTTAGTGGATGGCATGCCGCATCAATAGTAGTGAATTAGGCCGGGGTGTGTGGGACAGGGTCGGGAGCTCAGCAGCCACACGTCCTCATTCAGACATGTCCAAGCTAAGCCCCCCCAGTCTTACTTTCTACAGACAAACTCTGCAGCTAATTTTCCAAAATGCCTACATTTGCCTGTGTATAAATGCTAAGTGCTAAATTACATTAAGCTTGTTTGGCTGTACTTCTCCTGGGGATCACAGGAGTGCAGTTCGTTCTGTACTACTGTGACCCATTTTCAGCTGACAGCGGACTGAAGTCACAGAGCCTGAGCCAGCTGCTCCCGCCCCCTCCACAGCCCAGCACTCCAGTGAGCAGGGAGAGGGAAGAGCAGAGAGCTGGTGACTGACAGTCCATCTGCTCATGAAGCTTTGAAAACCGAGCGATCTGCGGTGCTGCAACACTTGGTTCTCAGTGTTAGAGACGCTTGTTGGGAAGCATGAAGTGGCGGGGGGGGACAGATGCAGAATCAGACTGCATGCACCTAGGTACTATAAGTATAAATCTGCAAAAACCCCAAACCACATACTTCTCTTTTATATACAATAAAATGTTTACTGTGATTTATCACTAAAGCGATATCACTAGTGTTTTACAGGCAAAGGTTAGGTGAGGCTTACATCATTCAGGGTTCTTTCAGGTGTGAAGATGTTGGTTTATTTTGGCAGAATCATGTTTAAATCATAGATTGTAGGCTTCTTTTCTGTTCTCCTGTCTGTCTCTTCTGTTCAGTAATTGATGCAACATTTTAAATTAGTCATTCTCAAAGCATCACTATCAACCTCCCTTTTAAAGCAATTGAAGTGTAGTAAAAACATACAAAGTGAAATAACACACGAGTCAGAATTATGCTTCACTGATCTTATCTCAGTGATATATTTTGTCATAGGTACATTTGAATGCTGATCTCATTTTATACAAGCTTTGTCACTTTTGTCACCTGGATATCAAAGTAAAATCTACTGCTAGAATGCACTGTGTAGGCAGGATTCACAATGCTTTGCGTACAATACAAAAATTCCCCATCACTCAATCCAGCAATTCAGCACAAAAAAGCCTTTCAGGAAAAAATAAAACAAAGGTTTTGTTGCATATATTTAAAAATACTTATAAAGCCAGACTGCCGCATCAAGACACCACATTTTTATCACTTTTTTCATTCAAATAGATCTCTTTTTCTGTGGTATTTATTCACCACTGGGTTTGTCTTTTTTTACTAAATAAACAAAAAAAAAAGACAAAAAATTTAGAAAGTAAAACACAATTTTCTTTGTTTTTGTCCTAACATTTTGCAAATAAATAATCTTTTTTCATAAATTTAGGCCAACGTGTATACTGCTACATTTCTTTGGTGAAAATAACCCAAATCAGTGTATATTATTTCGTCTGTAGGAAAGTTATAGAGTCTAAACTATGGTATCTGTGGTATATACTCTATATCTAAAAATCAATCAATCCTGATGTACTGGTGGCCTTATCTAATTTCTTGAGACCCGAAAATGCCAGGACAGTACAAATAACCCCCAAATGACCCCCCTTTTTTTTTCTTACAGTGACCACAGCAATACAGTGTTACCATAGTAACTCTGTACTAATTTGGGGAGATGAAACGGGATTTTTTTTACACTATGATTGCTTAACCACCTAAGGACCGTGCCTATTTTTCAGACTCAGTGTTTACAAGTTAAATAATTTTTTTTGCTAGAAAATTACTTAGAACCCCCAAACATTATATATTGTTTTCAGACACCCTAGAGAATAAAATGGCGGTCATTGCAATACTTTCTGTCACACAATATTTGTGCAGTGGTCTTGCAAGCGCACTGTTTTTGGAAAAAAAAAAATTTTTGAATTAAAAAATAAAACAACAGTAAAGTTAGACCAATTTTTTTATATTGTGAAGGATAACGTTACGCCGAGTAAATTGATACCCAATATGACACGCTTCAAAATTGCGCCTGCTCGTGGAATGGCGACAAAGTTTTACCCTTAAAAATCTCTATAGGCAACGTTTCAAATTCTACAGGTTACTAGTTTTGAGTTAGAGAGATCTAGGGCTAGAATTATTGCTCTCGCTCTAACGATCGCGGCGATGTGTGGTTTGAACACGGTTTTCATATGCGGGCGCGACTTATGTATGCGTTCGATTCTGCGTGCGAGCTCAGTAGGGACGGGGCGCTTTCAGTTATTTTTTCCTTATTTATTTTACTTTTTATTTTGACATTGCCCTTTTGCATACCTTGTAATAGAAAAAAAGCATTACAGGACCTCTCAAATATGAGATCTGGGGTCAAAAAGACCTCAGATCTCAAATTTACACTAAAATGCAATAAAAATAAAAAATGTCATTTGAAAAAAAAAAATTCCTCTTTAAGAGCATTGGGCAGAAGTGACGTTTGACCTTGCTTCCGCCATCCAATGCTATGGAGCCAAGCGGGGGCCATCTTCCCCTCACTCTGCGTCCAGGCTCAGAGGAGTGCGGATGTGATCGCCTCCGCCGCTACCGGCGGCTCCGGTAAGCGGCAGAAACGACCAGAGCGCGGCAGGAGGGGGACCCCTCTCCTTTCCCTGCTAAAATTGATCTTGCGGCGAATCCGCCGCAGAGACCATGTTTATCTTAAAGCGGACCAGCCGTTGAAGAAGAGGATACCGGGGTTATGGCAGCTAGCTTAGCTTCTGCCATAACAAAAATATTTCTCTTCAAACTGCTGATGTATAACGATGGCTGGCGGTCCGCAAGTGGTTAAAACTGTGAATTTTACCGTTATAAGCAACCATTTTTTCTAAATGAAAACTATTCGTTGAGTGTTTACTATTGTGATTAGCTGTGATTGGCCACAGCTAATCATAAGGTACAACTGGGCTGTGATTGGCCCTGGTCTGTACCATGTGATCACTGTGGCCAATCACAGAGCTCATAAGAATACTACACAATGAAAGGCAATGAAAAGCATGAATCAATGCCTTCCATTGTCTACAATTGTCATGTGATCTGCTGTGATTGGCTACAGCAATCACATGGTACTGGCAGGGGCCTGGTACAGTAATCTGTCATCAGCTGTGTCCGGTGGACACAGCGGGTTGCAAATCATGCCAAGCGCAGCGCGATCCCAGGGAGTCAGATGCTTTCTGAGCTTTCAAATCGGAACATTTAAGCTAGGTACACACACTCAGTTCAACCCAGTGGCCTGAACAAGAAAAACCGACAGATCCTTGTACCATCACAAGCGATGCTTGTGTGGTACGGTTGGTGCGACAATCTCCCTCACTGTGTTATTGTATTCTGACTGAGTGACTGTCCCCTCTTCCCAGACAAAACACACTGTTCAGTGCTCACAGGTTGGATGCTGGTTTACTAGCATGCCGGTTTAACAGAAGCCAGTCGTGAGAACAGAGAGCTGTACACCTGGGCTGAAAGTCGGCAGCTTCCTGCTGAACCAGCTGATATCTCTAAGGCCCCTTTCACACTGGGGCGGTTTTCAGGCGGTACGGCGCTAAAAATAGCGCCTGTATACCGCCTGAAAAAAAACCGGCCCCATTCACTCCAGTGTGAAAGCCGGCGGGCTTTCACACTGGAGCGGTGCGCTAGCAGGACCGCAACAAAAGTCCTGCTAGCAGCATCTTTGGAGCGGTGAAGGAGCGGTGTATTCACCGCTCCTATACCGCTCCTTCCCATTGGAATCAATGGGAAACCGCGGGATACCGCCCGCAAACCGCCGCTGCAGCGGCGCTTTGCGGAGGTTTTTAACCCTTTTGCGGCCGCTAGCGGGGGTTAAAACCACCCCGCTAGCGGCCGCATACCGCGGGTAAAACGAAGGTAAAGCAGCGCTAAATATAGCGCTGCTTTACCGTCGCCGCCCCGCACCGCCCCAGTGTGAAGCCAGCCTAAATTTTCAGCCTGTGTGTACAAGGCTTAATACTTATCAATCAATTGGTAACACCTGTACATGTGCTCAAATATGTAATTATCTAATTAGCTATTCACGTGGTAGCAGCACAAGGCATATAATCATTCAGATACAGGTCAGAAGCTTTAGTTAATTTCTCATCAAACACCAAAATGGGAGAAGATGTGATCTCAGTTATTTGGACAGTGCTATAACAGTTGTTGCTGCCAAACGGGCTTGTTTAACTTTCTGGTGGACAGTGGTAAATGACTTTTGGAAATTATGTTTTCACCTGATATTTATCATTATCAAACACAGTATATGGATCCCCCCCCCCCCCCCAAGATTTAGGGGTGCCTTTATTTTTAAAATATGGTTCCACAATTAACAATTTGCCCATCATTATAGGAAAATGTCATAGCCCTAATCTTATGGTAGCTATATAAATAAAACAAAACACAATTGGGTTAGTTTGCTTAACCACTTCAGCCCCGGACCAATTGGCAGCCAAAGGACCAGGCCCCTTTTTGCAATTCGGCACTGCGTCGCTTTAACTAACAATTGCGCGGTCATGCGACGTGGCTCCAAAACAAAATTGGCGTCCTTTTTTTCCCACAAATAGAGCTTTCTTTTGGTGGTATTTGATCGCCCCTGCGGTTTTTATTTTTTGCGCTATAAACAAAAATAGAGCGACAATTTTGAAAAAAATGCAATATTTTTTACTTTTTGCTATAATAAATATCCCCAAAAAAAATATATAAAAAAACATTTTTTTTCCTCAGTTTAGGCCGATACGTATTCTTCTACATATTTTTGGTAAAAAAAATCGCAATTAGCGATTATTGATTAGTTTGCGCAAAAGTTATAGCGTTTACAAAATAGGGGATAGTTTTATAGCATTTTTATTAATATTTTTTTTTTTATTAGTAATGGCGGCGATCAGCGATTTTTATTGTGACTGCGACATTTTGGCGGACACATCGGACATTTTTGACACATTTTTGGGACATTTGTCATTTATACAGAAATCAGTGCTATTTAAATAGCACTGATTCCTATGTAAATGACAGTTGTAGTTAGGGGGTTAACCACAAGGGGGCGGGGAGGAGTCAGTGTGACGTGTTGTGTTGTGGTTACTGTAGGGGGGCGTGGCTGTACGTCTGACGTCATTGATCGGCGTTCCCGATGACAGGGAACCGCCGATCACTGACAGTCAGTGTAGGAAGCGCGGGGAGAGGTTTGTTTACATAGACCTCTCCCCGTTCTTCCGCTCCGTAACCCGATCGCGGGATACCAGCGGCGATCGGGTCCGCTGGTCCCACGGCCGTCGTCACGGAGCTCCCGACCGGGTCGCGCGCGCGCCGCTGGCGGAGCGCGCGCGCCCCCCGGGCAGGCAAATTAAAGGGGACGTACAGGTACGTCCTTTTGCCTGCCCGTGCCATTCTGTTGACGTATATCTACAGGAGGCGGTCGGGAAGCGGTTAAGGCAAATACATTGTTCCCTTTGCAAGAGAACTTTCTTTTAGTTTACTGAACTAGATTAATTTCTGCTGTTGTCCGTCATCCAATCATGTGCAAGCAAACATACTTTATTTTATTTTCCCTGAACATGATGGGTATTCTTTGCAAAATTAATTTTCACCACATTCAGTAAGCTACAGATAAATTCCCTTACAAAATGAACAGCCTATTTGCGTTTAGTAAATCGACCCCCATGAATCAAGTGTTCGATTTTAAAAGCCAATTAATGTTAATGAGAATAAAAATGTAAGTTCCTTTCTTTATGTTGACAGATCTGTTTTATAGATAACCGCACAAAAATCAGTATTCCTTCAATGCTGTAAGTGTTTGAATGGCCCTATATTGATATGCTGGTTTTTCATTGCCGAGTGCCCACTGTTAATAGAATTTTTAGGTGCTAAAAACATATTACAAATTAAGTGTGTGCCCACATTTCCCTGAGCCCTTACTTTAAGCAGATCATTAAGATGACTGTACTATTTAACCCTTAACTTCACCATAATCCATAGACCTTTACTTAACACCTAAAATCTGTATTTGAACCTTTTTTGCCTGCCTCTAGTTTAACTGTGGGTATAGGATTGTGTCTATGGGATTGTATGATAATTTTTTTCCCCTTTTATTGGTTGAACTAGATGAACTTGTGTCTTTTTTCAATGAGACTATGTAACCTTAAAACATAAATTAACAAACCCCCACCATAACTTTATTCCCTAGCTTTAAAGCCCACACACTAGCCAAATAAACATTTCTTACCTTGTAAAGCAAGTTATACTCACCTAAGTCTGCCATCTGGGTCCGTTTCCAGGTGCAGAGGACCATAAATCCAATTCTGTAGATGTTGATGTTCAATGTGCTGACATCACAACTGAGACTCTTCTGGACCCTGAGAGAACTCTGCAGCTGAATAGACAATAGGAGATGTCTTTGCCATGCATGCAATGATATACAGTGCATCCGGAAAGTATTCACATTGCTTCACTTTTTCCACATTTTGTTATGTAACAAACTTTTTCCAAAATGGATTAAATTATTTCCCTCAAAATTCTACAAACAATCCCATAATGATTAGTAAAAGAATGCTCAATACTTTGTTGAAGCACCTTTGGCACCAATTACAGCCTCAAGTCTTTTTGCAGGACCTCTAAATTCCATATTTTTTTTTTTTGTATTCGAAAAAGCTCCATCCTTTTCAGATCTCTCCAGAGATGTTCAATTGTGTTCAAGTCTGGGCTCTGGCTGGGCCACTCAAGGACATTCACAGAGTTGTCCCGTAGCCATTCATTTGTTATCTTGGCTGTGTGCTTAGGGTCATTGTCCTGTTGGAAGATGAACCTTCGCCCCAGTCTGAGGTCCAGAGCGCTCTGAAGCAGGTTTTCATCAAGGGTGTCTCTGTACATTGCTGCATTCATCTTTCTCTTGATCCTGACTACTCTCCCCACAGCATGATGCTGCCACCACCATGCTTCACTGTAAGGATGGTATTGGCCAGGTGATGAGCAGTGCCTGATTTCCTCCAGATACTAATCTTGCCATTCAGGCCAAAGAGTTCAATCTTTCTTTCATCAGACCAGAGAATTTTGTTTCTCATGGTCTGAGAGTACTTCCTTTGGCAAACTCCAGACAGACTGTGTCAGGGACCAGTGCGACCAGAAATGTGTGGTCTGCGATAGAGTGAACCAAACGCATGTAAAGTATAAATGATTTATTAAAGGATAAGTAATAAATAAAAGTAAATGCACCTCTAATATAGCAAACAATAAAATAAACCAGCAACCAATCATGGTGACACACAACAATAATTATCCAAACCAAACATATACAGGTGTGAGATACAATCATAATCGTAAAAAAGCCAGGGTCATACACAGGAGATCAAGCAGATAGGGCTGGGAGCAAGACAGGACAGGGAGAGGGTAACAGGAGACAGGGAGAGCATGCGGAAGGCATCAGGCTGCAGGGCAGGGGTCCAGGAACGGATACAGAGTTCAGGGTCACAGGATACAGGAACACAGGCTAGCGAAACACAGGTCAGGGCACGAGGAAACAATACCAAGGCAATGTGTGCAAGCATCTGACGGGTATAAGTACACCTCCTGCAATCAGTCTCAGGTGATGCCTGACTGCAGGAGATGATGTCGGCTCCAGACTGCCGGGAGACACCCGCTGGTGGACACTGAAACTGCGGCCCATTGATCTGGGAGTGACAGCGCCACCAGCAGGTGAAACCTTTCCTGACAGGCTGTCATGTGCCTTTTACTTAGGAAGTGACTTCCGTCTGTCCACTCTATCATACAGGCCTGATTGGTGGAGTGCTGCAGAGATGGTTGTTCTTCTGGAGAATGGTTCTTCTCCTCTCTCCACAGAGAAATGCTGGAGCTCTGTCAGAGTGACTATCGGGTTCTTGGTCACTTCCCTGACTAAGGCTCTTCTCCCTTAATCGCTCAGTTTGGCCGGGCGGCCCACTCTAGGAAGAGTCCTGGTGGTTCCAAAGTACTTCTTGCATGGATTATGAATGATGGAGGTCACTGTGCTCATTGGGACCTTCAATGCTGCAGAAATATTTCTGTACCCTTCCCCAGATCTGTGCCTCGATACAATCCTGTCTTGGAAGTCTACAGACAATTCCTTGGACTTCATGGCTTGGTTTGTGTTCTGACATGCACTGTTAACTGTGGGACCTTATATAGACAGGTGTGTGCCTTTCCAAATCACAGGTAGACTCCAATCAAGTTGTAGAAACATCTCAAGGATGATCAGTGGAGACAGGATGTACCTTAGCTCAGTTTTAAGTGTCATGACAAAGGCTGTGAATGTGATTTTTTTTTTTTTTTATTAAATTTGCAAAGATTTCAAACAAACTTCTTTCACGTTGTCATTATGGGGTATTGTATGTAGAATCTTGAGGAAAATAATGAATTTAATCCATTTTGAAATAAACCTTTAAAATAACAAAATGTGGAAAAAGTAAAGCTCTGTGAATACTTTCTGGATGCGCTGTAAGGACCTGAAGAAGGCTCCTTCCTCCTTTAAGCAGAAGAAGAGTCCATCCAAGAATCTCACATGACCGTTAATTTAGGTGAATAAAAGGGGCAATTAGGTAATTTTTTTCCATGCCAGCAATTAGTTGGGGGTAAAGGGGAGGATGGAACAAAAAAAATTCCCTGTCCTGCCATCCATAAAAAGTTTTAAAGGGTAACTCCACTTTCCTGGGAAAAAGAATTGGCAAATAAAAACATTTTATATAGCGTGTTTAATTGTGACACCAGTCATATTGTAATTGTTATTAAAAATTGCCTTTCCCTTTTAATCGACAGCGCTGCAATCTTCTGTAAAATGCAATGTAATTACCTGGAGGAGTTCTGTACGCAAATATACAAATTAGATTTTGAGCATCCCCTGCAACAAAAATTTTATTTTTGGTGAGATACACTGAAACAGAAATCATGTCTAAAGGGATGCAGACCCTGCAGCTTGCCTCATTAGTGCCCTGAAGGTGCAGCAGCTGCTTGATAATTATAAAACCACTCAAATACAGATTCTCTGTGCATATGGACACAGAAAAACAAACAGCTGTTCTTTTGGAATAATAAAAGGTAGGAATCTGCAACAAAGTTTGTTAAAATCCTTAGATCACCCAGAGGGGAATGTTTTTTTTTCTCAACAAAAGTGAAGTTACTCTTTAAGCATTGTGTAGTGCTGATATTTTTGCCTATTAATGCTTTATAATGTAAGTATATGAGCAGTGTCATAGCTTAGTATTTGGCACAATCTACTGGCCAAAAACAGGAAATGGACTTGAATTATTTTCCTTTTCTATAGCACTGGAAAGATAACCGGAAGTGACGATTGTTAAAATTTTTGGCTATGACCTATCTACCCAGAATGCCAGGTGACCTACCCATGATTACCCTGTACTGAACTGCATGCTGGGTAGGCTATAAAAGAGCCCGCACGGCCGTTTTCTTTCTCTTCTGGACGCATTGGCCTGCCTGTAAGGACCTGTGAGGAGGTATCCAGAGAGCGCGGCCTACTGCCACTGCGGAACGGAACATCTAAAGACTCTGTCTTTGTAGCTGATCGCTGGAGAGACTGAATGACCGGATCGGGAAGGATCCAGAGACACCTGTTGGAGCCATCAAAGGACCCGGTTCATCTTGCGGAGCGGTGTGACGGAGCTGGCCGGTGAGAAGCAAGACTGTGACCAGCGGAGCTGTTTCATTCCTTCAGACCCAGTTTGGTGAGAGGGCTGTTGCCCACAGTTTCTTACGCACTTTCATACACTTAGACTTCAATACAGTGTTGCTGGGACCTGTAGTCCCACGGAAGAGAACTTAATAAAGAGACTGAGTTAAGCAGGCCTCAAGCCTATTCATCACAATACTATTAGCACTGTATTATCCCAAAGCAATTACAGATGTATCACACCACAGGAACAAGTCCAATATTCATCTCAAGTTAAGCCTTGTTATTCCACTGTTGGATTACAAATTGTTATAAAGACAAATAGCTAGCAGAAGAAAGAAGATCAAAGACTGCATCTTGTATTGCAAGGCCTTGCACCTTTATTAAAGTAGGGGGAGCTCCCTTGTAGTTGTGTTGTACCATATTTATCATTCTCATTCCTGTATTCACCAGAGTGTGCTGGAAGTGGGAAGGTGCCCAGAGTAAGGCGTAGCCACTCTGAGCACTAGTCCCTATTGGAGTCACATCCTCAGAGGTCACCTAAGACAACTGTACAGGTACCATAATAATACAATATTTAATATAACCATAGTAAAAATACGTTCTTGGTTAAGTACTTTGGTGTGGAGTGTTGGTAGCAGGTGGAGCCATCGAATACCCAGGTAATAACAAAAGTATACTGTTATTATATTGCATATTGTGGGGTTATCCTTCACCATTAGCTCCACACCAACATTGCACCAAAGCTGTGTCAAGGGGACTGAGCCGAGTCAGTGGGGTTTCACTAGCAGAGTACAGGCCCAAACAAATTCAGCAGCTCCTTCGGGGGTCAGTGCTACAATTGTAATAAAAAATAATGCAAACTGTTGATCTTGTTTTATAAATGATCTTGGCAACAACATTTTCAGTATGAGTGTGGGTGTCCTTTGCGCTGGTATAAGAACTAGATGTTAAAATTTATAGGTGAAGTAATAAATAAACGTGATCTAAAATGGTGAACGTTTCAGATGCAAAAAATGGAACAAGTCCTAAAAGAGCTGCAAAAACTAAGAGTCAACGCTAACCCGTAAATCAGAAATAAATAAGCAGTGTTTTTGCGCTAAAGTGCATCAAGTGTTAAAGTGCTCTGTAACTGCATCAAAAAATAATAAATAAATAAATAAATGAATAATCACTATGTGATCAAAAACAAACAGTGGTCACTGAGTCGTGACTCAGCTGTTAATAAAGTGCAGTGAATAGATCCTTTATGTGCATACAGTGATAAATAAATAAATAATAAGTAGACACTAAAAATATATACAATCACTATTAAAAAACATATCAGTGAATACAAGTGATATGAAAACCCAAGATCTCTAATCGTAAAAAAACATAAAAAAAAGGGGGAGCATAGACAATGAATCGATCAATCAGTGAAAAATAAGTTCATTAAGTGGTTCAGAGAAGAAATGACACCTATAAGGAGCTAAAATAGTCTCTATGATGCAGATAAATTATGCTTTTTCCTTTCTGTTTTCCACACGTGGGGGGTGCTGGGTAGTGAGGGTCTGTCCAACAATAGTGCTCTCTAGCCTCTCACCTCTCTTAGGGTTAAAATCAGCATTTATAGGAACTCCTGTGGCAATCTCCAGCTCTCCAATTCCCCGTATGGCTCTCAGTGCATTCAGCTTAAGGATAAAACGGTACCAGATCGGAGTCTCCACTTCCCCACAGCAGTGTAATGGCTCACCCTCCGTGGGTGGTAAATCAATCAAAAAATGAGAAAAAGTGGAGAGAGGGGACCCGATCGTGAAGTATATCAAAATACGTTTTAATAGAACAAAAGTAAATGCTTACATTAAAAACAGCAGCTGGATGAATGTGTGCGCGGTCTCTGTGTCAAACACTTCCGGTATCCTGACCAATCCCTATGCATTACGTCACGTGACCTCATGACTTCTTCAGGGGATCATCCATTTCACTCGATGAACAATTAAAAACCCGCTTTGACAAATTCAATCATGACATTCTTGCACAAAAGGATAAAAAATTCTTTCGCGACAAGAAAGCCTTTCATGAGGAACGTGCATACAAATGGAGCGACACAAATCGCACAAATCGCTCCGCAAATATTACACGTCCTGGCCTTCGGCCATCGAATCCTCGTTCCTCTACTGTCAAGACCTACACTTCTACTCATGCACCCCACCAACCTAATCTCCCTTTGGGGCTACGGAAGCCCAAACGTGGACGCACACCCAATTTTTCGAGTGACGATGTGTCTGACGTGGAGGGGACCCCTGGCGCCTCCCCCCTTGGGGACTCGCCGGTGGCCCCCTCTAACGCCAAGACACACAGATCGCACTCACTCCCATCTGCATCTCAGCGTGCAGATTTTTTAGACAAAATGAGAACTTCACTACAGACACATCACTTACCCACCCCTCTCAACCCAAAAACCAAACGACCAACACGTTAGCAATATCCTCCAATAACATTATCAACCTTTCTTCTCACACACTCACCAAACATGAAATTTCAGTCCTCGAGAAGGGACTCACTTTTTGTCCAACTTCACAGCTTGATAAGTTCACAGTCATTAAAGATATACATCTTTTTGTCCGTAAATTGCTTTTACATAGCATGTACACCCCCAATCCTTTTCCTGATAATCTTTTGCACACTGCCACTGAGACCACTGCTCTCCAGCAGCTCATTGAACTATTGGAGGAAAACAATCCACCAGATTTGATTGACACTATTGACCTTGATAATGTGCTCAATAACTTAGAGGATGATATTCCTCCTTCTAATTTACACTCCTCACACCATACCACGCTGAAGAAAAAATCAAGCTTTTTTCCCTCACCCAGTACTAACCCACGTGCTGCACTATTTCTACAGTCAGTGACTAACGAAATTCGACATCTACAAATCTATCCCACTCATCGCAAACATAAAAACTTCACCTACAACCAACACCTGGCTCTACAAAATTTAAAAACTAACCCTCTCATAGTGATTAAACCGGCGGACAAGGGTGGAAACATTGTTGTTCTCAACAAATTAGATTATTTGGACATGTGTCTTAACATACTACGTAATCGCGAATGGTATGCCATAATTCCCAGTACATCAATCAGGTTGTTCCAACAGGAATTATATACTCTTGTTGATGATGCCTTTAGACAACACATTATTGACAAATCTACTGCCGACTACGTTAGAACAAAATTTCCGCGTGAAGCCACCTTTTACGCCTTACCTAAGGTACACAAAAACCTTCCCAGACCACCAGGTAGACCTATTGTCTCCGGACGTGGATGTCTCACTGACAATCTCAGTCGATACATAGATAAACTACTCCAACCCCTAGTACAAGCATTACCCTCCTATATACGCGACACGACACACCTACTTCAAGACTTGTCGGACCTTCCCGTCGATGCCAACACTGTCCTGGTTGCCATCGACGTTGAGGCCCTCTATAGTTCTATTCCCCATACCTTAGGACTCACTGCTATCCAACACATTTTGTCCAATGCTAATCTTTACTCCCATGAACTATCGCTCTTTATCATCAGAGCACTCAAATTCATTTTGACTCACAACTTCTTCTCCTTCAATGGTTCCCACTACCTCCAGGTACAAGGCGTCGCCATGGGCACCTGTTGTGCACCGGCGTACGCCAATTTGTACCTGGGGGAGTGGGAACGAAACCTATTCATTACTGATGCTGCTAGCATCTATACTAAACACATAGCGTCCTTTCGCCGCTATATAGATGACATTTTGATCCTGTGGCAGGGCCCAATAGATACCCTACACCATTTCCTTACATATCTCAACACTTCCAATTCCCTCAATCTTAAATTCACAATGACATATAGCTACAGCTCCATCTCTTTCCTTGACCTTACTCTCAGCAAGGACAGACATGGCAAACTACAGAGCCAACTTTTTCGTAAACCCACTGCAGGCAACAACATCCTTGCAGCCTCCAGCTTTCACCCCCAGCCCTTACTCAAATCTATTCCTTTTGCCCAATATTTACGTGCCCGACGTAACTGCTCCACGGATACCTCCTTTGAACACGAGGCCTCCGTATTGAGGGATAGACTTCGTGCACGTGGCTATAAAAACAGCGTTCTAAAAAACGCTTATAAAAAAGCGAAATCTAAACCACGTTCTGCCTTACTGATTTCAAAACCTCTTGAGCTCTCCACACAACCACCCCTTAGAATTATAACGAATTACTGCCAACAATATAATGAAATTACTCAAATATTACTTAAACATTGGCACATCATCTCTACAGACAGAGCCCTTTCCCCCTTTGTTTCGCCTAAACCCCTGATCACTTACCGACGTGCCCCTTCTCTCCGAGATAAACTCATTACTAGTGAATACAAGAGTAGTAACAAATCCCAAAGACAGCTCAAGGGCACCTACCCATGTGGCAATTGCAACTATTGCAAATATTTACCTAAATCCAACCTACACAACCTTTTACCCAATGGTCAACGCCTCTTTCCTAAGCATTATGTAAATTGTCGTTCAGTTGGAATTGTTTACCTTTTAGAATGTGAATGTGGATGCTTCTACGTGGGTAAAACCAAACTACCATTCTGGAAACGTATCTATGGACACGTGACCAGTATAAACCAAAGAGACCCCGA
This sequence comes from Lithobates sylvaticus, assembly GCA_028564925.1. Taxonomy (NCBI): domain Eukaryota; kingdom Metazoa; phylum Chordata; class Amphibia; order Anura; family Ranidae; genus Lithobates; species Lithobates sylvaticus. The sequence continues at coordinate 116,343,335 of CM053028.1, read as the reverse complement.
TTTACCTCTGGGACGACACACCTCTATTGTCCACCCTGATAATACTCCTAAGATCTCATTTAGAGCTCTAGACCATATTCCCCCCCCAAATCGAGGGGGTGATTACAACAAAGCACTCCTCCAGAGTGAACTTCGTTGGATCTTCCACCTCAATGCCACCATACCTCCTGGCCTCAATGAGGCCTTTAATTTTAAACCTTACCTTGAGGGCTTCGAGACCGGAGTCTGTGAATTAGACCTGTGACCTATGGTCTCCCACGTCTAAGCATCCACACCCAGTGTATATTGCCTGTATGATTACTATTCATTCTCTATTTTTACTCTGTGGATTAGATATCTTCTTTATAGCATATAGCAATATATGTCCATATATTTCATATTGTATATGTATATTTTTATATATAACTTCCTTACGTATTACCAATTCATATTTCTTATCCATGTATTATATACGGTGCACTAACATTGATACATGTGTCTCTTTTCCCCTCCTCTCCAAGGTGTTATAGGTCATTATACCACTAGGTTATTTATTACAACAAGTCTGCATGTCCCCCATTGCTCAATTCTATTACTCTGTCCTTTATGGACCAACCCATCTGACATCCCACCTATATTTCCCCCCTCCATTCGAATACCCGGCGCGGGTAAGACCAGGTGCGCGCGCGCACCTGTTATGATGCGCGCGCGCCACCCTCTCGCCCTCCATCTAGACCAGCTCACTGGTCTACTTCCTGTTTGCGCTCCACTGCGGAGCGCACCAGGAAGTTGGCGGCCGTCTGTCCCGCGTCGGTGACGTCACGACGCCGGACGCGACCGCGCCGTCATGACGCGGCCGCGCCCGGCACCGCCCCGTCAGAGGTCCACACTGGGAGGCTATTACAGCGCCTCTTGGCGCCCGCCTCCCAACAACACAGCAGCATACTAACACTGAGGTCTGGGGATGATTGACACACACCCCCCTCAGCTGTTATTCATTACCTGACCACATATAAACTCTCTACACTCTGGTTTCAGTCTCATGCTGCTGACTGACCAGAGATGACCTCCCACTTGCTATTCACCAACTATACTCAGGTAAATACAAGATCTACAGATTGTTTGCAGCCAGACATCCCTACTCTTTTTTGGTCTTTAATTATTCCCATTTTTCTTCACTTTACAGTGATACATCCGCTGATCTACTGTGTTAAATACAGGCCATGGGCTCTCAGCCCTAAATCCTGTATGTTGGACCTTGTATTCGGAGGGGGGTTCTCGGCAGGTCTTCCTTGCCTTAGTGTTTAAACACACTTCGCTTGTTTTTACTGCACATACCTTTGATCCCCAGGATCCCACGCTCAGTGGCTCCCCCTATATGACAATGAATTGAGCTTTGGCAAGACATGTGAGTACTTCTCTCTTTTGAGACAAATCTCCTAGCAATATAGATTTTTAGTGCAAATACAATGTATTGATATTCTGAGACTAATTTTATGACCCTTCATCTATTTAGATGAGTTTCTAAGGACAAAAATTGCCTTGACAAAGGACCACAGTCCGAAACATGTTGGCATTCTCCTTACCATATGTACCAAGCAAGTTTATACCTCTGTCATAAATGCTTTGTATGTTTTTGCCCCTTTGACATGTTATAAACTGTATCAACTGATTGTTATCCTGATTTGCAAACATACTATGCCTTCTGAGCATTCCCTTGTTCACTGTGTACAATTTTGAATAAACGTTTACTCTTTCACATGCATACATCGTTTTAAGTGTCTATCTATACCCCAAGCATCCCCCAGGGGTACTGGCCTTTACTTTATGCACATTATGGCCTACTATTAAAATGATTATTCATTTATTTATTTATTTATTATTTTTTGATGCAGTTACAGAGCACTTTAACACTTGATGCACTTTAGCGCAAAAACACTGCTTATTTATTAACATTTTCAGTATACTTAATGCATTATTTGAGGATAATAGTATGACACATGACTATAACATAGTAAAGAATATTTGGAAAATTATTTTAGAATATTGAACATGTTCTAACAGAATCTGTTACCCATTTAAAAGGACTGTATGTTACATTTACTTGACTCTCTATTATCTATTACAAATGCAGTTTTTTATCAACATAACTAAATCAAGTAAAAGGATCTGAAGAAATATTAAGTAATATTAATAAATTACATTATGTCCTTTCAATTTCCATTTCAATTTTTTTTTCTTTTTGCAAACACAAAATCCGTGTGGATTTACAGAATTTTGAAAATCTTGTATTAACCATTCTATTGCAAATACAAGCAACAAGGACAGTGTGCAAACCAGGTATCATGGGATTTTTTTTTTCTTTCTTTTTGCACGTATTCAGTAAATTATATATTACGGGGCCTTTGGGAGACAACTTCAGCTTTATGAAACCAACATATACTATATAGTAGTCATACATTATTCATGAGATCTTATCACAGTAACACCATGGGATCAGAGAGAGAACTGACCAACAAATTCATACTTATAAACACAGCTGGGAACTTTAAGGTATTTCTAGAAAATAAAACGCTAGCAGTAAATGGTATTTTTCCAAAATTGAAGGGTTATTCTACAAAATTTTTTTTTTTAATGACAGTAGAGGTCATGTGAAATGTCAATGCTTTTGAGTCATCCCTGCCTATTTTTTTTTTTTTTACTATAGTCTCAAAATGTATTTTTATTAAAACATTTTTTTAATAATATGTACTGTACAGTATATTTGCAATGCTTTACTATTGTATTCAGGATTTAGGGAAAGCAACCGTGTAATTGTGAGTCTACGACACCCCTCATTAAATAATTAAGCAATATAAATAGATTTTAAAGGCCAGGAAATACATAAAACGTATTTTTTACTGTATCAAGTGTAACTGGTTTCAGTATAAAACCTGCATCAAATTATTTTCAATATTCTTTTAAAACTTGTTGCATACAACATGAATAAGCACAATAATTACATTACTTCTCCTTTCACAAAATATTAAAGACAGATATAATTTTGGGTACCCAACCTTGTCTATTTAATGCAAGTAGCAGTAGAACTATAGGCAAAACTTTTTTTTAATTTTAAACAAAGTGGGAGGGTTATGATCGCTGTCAGAGCACTGCATCCGGAGCCCACCCAGTTGTGTGACATTAGAAAATTTATATTTGCTAATGTCTTCCTGTTTCTCCTCCCGGCCTGAGACCTGATTGTCCGAGAGTCCTAAGACCTGATTGACCGTGGGTTCTAAGTCCTTGATTGGCCCTGAGGAGAAGCGACCTCCGGGACTCGGGAGGAGACGCAGGGGGAAAGCCGCCGAAGCCGAGAACTGGATGAGGTAATTGCAGGGGCTGGCGGGTGACGGGCAAGCGATGCGTAAATCAAGCGATGGGGAAAGAGGCAATCGAGCAAGCACCGGGGGGGGTTGTTTGGTTGGCTGGGTGGGGGGGTTGATGACTGGCTGGGGAGGCCATGGGCCACCCCCCAAAGATAATTGAGCACCAGCCGCCACTGCTTGGCACTGTAATCACCTCTTACCACTAGTAGAAGCAGTTCATGTGCCTCGACAACCAGACTCGTGGCCTACCCATACTGCTTTTCAAAGATCATGCCCAGTGACCTGGTCTCAGTCTTTGCCACAAGATGAAATTGAAGGGGAAAGCCGTGAGGAGGAACAGATAACAATAATTATAATACTCTTAATTTTACAGACTTTCCTGTGGTCAGATCACACTCCGATAATTATGGAATTGGCGGTGATTGACTATAGGAAACCGCAAGGGTCATGGGGGTTAAATGACAACTTGCTTAGGGATAAAACATGCAAAATGGATATCAATGACACGATAAAGACATTTCTGCAGATTCATGAAATAGATAATACGTCAAACCCCATACAATGGGAAACATTAAAATGTGTGTTGTACGGATTGTTCATTAAACATGGAGTTAGATTGAAGGCAGAGAAATCAGCCAAAATATCTCAACTATTAAAGGAAATTCCAATATTAGAAAATTCTCACAAACAAAATCTTACCTAAAGAAATTAGAATGCGATTAAATGATAAACTCATTGAATTACAAACCCTGTTGAATGAGCAATCCCTGCAAACATGGGATAAAAATAGGGCTAGGTTTTATCAACGGGAATATACCAGGGCAATTGTTAGCAAAAATTTTGAAACAACAACAACCCGCGACCTCTCTTCTGAACCCCCAATACCATGCCATCCTGGCCCTCAATACCATACTCTTCTGAACCCCGAATACCACACCCTCCTGACCGCCCAATACCACACTCTTCTGAACCCAATAATACCATGCTCTCCTGACAACCCAGCCCTCTTGATCCCCCAGTACCATACCCTCCAGATACCCCCAGTGCCATTCCCTCCTGACACCCCAATACCATGCCCTCCTGACACCTTAACCCTCTTGATCCCTCAATACCATACCCTGCTGACCCCCAGTATCATGCCCTTCTGATCCCCCAGTACCATTGACTCTTGGCCCCCAATACCATACCTTCCTGAGCCCTCAGGTTCCATGCCCTCCTGACCCTCCTGACCCCATAAATGACCTCATAAATATAATGCCCTCCTGGCCCCTTTTACTCTGCCCTTCTAATCCCTATACATTGATTTTCATACTGCTCTGTATACTTATCTTTGTCCTACTGATCTCTGCACACCACCCTACATCCCACTGACCTCTGCACACTGCCCTAAATCCTACTGACCTCTGCACACCGCCCTACATCCTACTGACCTTTGCACACTGCCCTAAATCCTACTGACCTCTGTACATTGCACTACATACCTGCAGTTCTCTGTACACTGCTCTACATAGTACTGACCTCTGCACACTGATCTACATACTACTGACCTCTGGACACTACCCTACCTACTACTAACCTCTACACACTGCCCTACCTACTACTGACCCCTGGGCACTGCCCTACATACTACTTACACTGGCCAGAAATCAGAAAAGATAGCTAGGCCCGGAAACTAGTTGAGCAAATCAGCCTGCAGTACCAGATGTTCTGTTTTCATAATGGACTTTGGCATCAGCCTTGTGGGGGTGACCAATTGCTCTCCAGACATGAAAAAAATTGTGAATGAAAGGGAATGCCTAGTTTCTCACTGAAGCTAAACTTTAAGGTAAGATACATTTATATTTTCACAATAAAATTTGTTTTATTGGATTTATCTAAGTTTTCTTTATGGTGTCTTTTTATTGGGGCTTGCTAGTAAATTCTTAAAAAATAAAAGAAAGGGTTCCGCATCCTGGTGATCTTTGATCTACTCCAGGTAGATCTCCACCTCTCAAAGGTTGCCTACCTTGCCATAGGGAGTATTTGATCTCCCAGCTTGTTTCAGTCTGCCATCCTTCATAACAACCTGGCTTATTGTTAAATGCTCCTTTAGATGCTGTATGACTACCTGTCGTTATTGTGATAAACAAAATCAATGTAGCACCGTAATTTCTATATCTACAGGCAACGAATACCCAATTCAGGATTTTATCGATTGTGAATCTAAAAATGCAGTAGAATGCAATATATGTGCACAGTAACATTCATTCAACCAGGTGTTTCAGAGGGTGTTCTTGGAGTTGAGTTGCAGAACAGAGAACTTGAATTACCAAGCAACTTTTTTGGGGGTAGCGCTTCAAATGCTTACAACATGACAATACCTTAGTACAAGCTAGATCCAATAGCTGGCAGTCTTTGAGGTGAAGTCCCAGAAAGAACTTTACCCTTATACACTTAATTTATTCTGATATTTGTTTTCATTCATTTTAAAACACTTATAGAAATTCATATCTTATGAGCATATTATTAAATTGGATAACATTTTATATATCTAGTTGTGATTACCTGTATCCCTTTCATTCCCACATCTATTCTCCATTCGTCCCTATTACATTTAAACCAAGACTATCACAACAACAAACAAGAAACAAAGAAAAAGAAAAAAAAAAAGGAAGGAAGGGGGATACAGTACCATCTATAGATATTGTATCATAGTTGGCGAGGCCCAAAATTTTTCCCATTGTTGCCATGCTTTTTGATTTAAATTATTTAAACTCTCCTCAAAGTTAATCATTTGCTCCATTGATTGCATTTCGTTCATCTCACAGACCCATCCTATTATTGTGGGACTTTTTGCTTTTCTCCAATCTTGAGCTATAATTGTTCTAGCGGCTGTGATCATATGGCTAAGGACATCTGCCTCGATAGCTTTCATTGATCCTGGAATAATAGATAGTATTGAGATACCAATACTTGGTTGTATCTCGCTTCCCGATACCAACTGATATATATTAAATATCTTAGGCCAGAAATCCTTCACCAACTGACACCAGTACCATATATGTATCATTGTACCTTTTTCCTTAAGACATCGCCAACATGTTTCCAAGTTATCTACATTTATTTTATGTAAATTCGACAGGGCTCCAATACCATCTCATCGTAATTTTATAGTTTATTTCCTGATGTTTAGTCGCTATAGATAATTTGTGTATTAACTGAAATGCCTTCTTCCACTCTTGTAATAAAATTGGCCTCTCTATTTCGGTTTCTGATTTTTTCATATATGTTATTTCCTCCAAAGACCCAGAAGGGAGTAGAAGCTTATATAAAATTGGCAAATTATGAGTCGGTTTCTGTTCTTGTATTAAGATTTGCTCAAAGTTAGTTAATGGTCTATCGAACAGGGAAAGTTGTAAACTTGATCTAATATATGTATATAATTGGCAATATTGCATCCATTTTTGTCCGTGTTCATGCCTTAATTCAGCTAACCGAGGAAGCTTTCCATCCATTAAGGTCTGTACTATCCTTGTGTTCTCTGACCTATTCCATTTAATAAAGTGTGTAGCTTCTAGTGCCGGTGGGAATTCAGGATTAGAAAATAGTGGGGTCATAGGCCCATCCGGTGTAGAAAGGCATTTCCTCTTCATCACTGTGTCCCATATCTTTAAAGTTGATGTCACAAAAGTGACAAAAGTGTTAGTTCTTTTTTCCCTGGGTCGAAACTGGGGTTTGAACCATGGGAGTAAAGAAATAATATCTTCTTCAAGGGTTACCCATTGTTTATATTTCACATTATGAAACCAATCAATAATCCTAATTATAGACGCTGCATGCAGGTATATTATAAAGTCCGGAAGGGCAAGGCCTCCATTCTCTTTTGTTCTAATTAGGATTTCTCTTTTTATCCGTGATGATTTTTGAGCCCAAATAAAGCTTTCTATAGCTTTACCTGGCTGTGCCATTAAGTTAATTGAATCCATTTTCACTACATTAATTATTCTCCCCATCTATGAATAGACCACTTTATCATATCTTTAAAAGTGATTTTATAACTTTTCGGATCAATGACGAGTAATTTAACTCCTGTAATTTAACCATATCTCTTGGGATATATTTCCCTTGATATTTAAATTGTTATTTCTTGCCACTTAAAGGAAAAGTTATTTTGAAGGAGTTCCTGAACTTCTTTTGGCAATGATATATTTAGCATCTCTGACTTGTCATAGTTAACTTTAAAGTTACCAAACCTTTTAAACTCATGTATAAGATTAGGTAGTGTTCTCTATCGGATTGGTGATATATAATAATAAATCATCTGCATTTACTGACATTTTATATTCTTTTCCTTTGACCTTAATACCTATTGTGTATAGCTGTAGTAAGATGTTCCATTACTATCACATACAGTATAGCAAGGGGGACAGGGGATAACCTTGTCGGGTACCATTTGATATTTACACATATTTCGAGAGTATACCATTTGTGCATATTTTTGCTCTGGGGTTGGAATATAAGGACATAATCCTATGTAACATCTTCTGATTAACAACAAAGGTTTTTATTAATCAAATGGTAAACCCCTGCTTTTAACGCATACTGTTAGACGGGTTATTTGGTTGTCTGCTGGGCAGGTGGTAAGTTAAGCTTGGTTTTTTCCTTGGATTTGTCCTTGGCCTTGTTTGTACCTGTGTTTAGCCTTCCAATGCTTCTTACTGCGATAGCCAGCTATAGATGGGAGCAAGTGCTGTCTTTTCTGTATCACTCCTCCTGCACTCCCCCCTATGGCAGTTAGGCGACCCTCCACCGGAGCCACAAAGCCCCATGCAGAGAGACTGGCACACCGACCAAGTGACCAGGTAAGCACTGGCTTAATCAGACAGGTCAGACAGTCAAACAGGTCCACACGTGGGTCTGTCAATAGCAGGGTCTTGCTGGGTCTTGTTGGGTCTTGCTGCTCCAGGGACGGTCAGAGCATGGACAGATGCCTGTAGCTCATCTGTTCAGCAGTTCAGCGGTCCAACTGCATACTCCTGTGGCTAAGCCACTCAATGTGTGGCCATCTTGGTCCACCCCCTCTTATTCCGATATTTGGTGGATACATGAAACCACTAAAAAAGCCAGCAAAAGTTTTTAATCCCTTATGAAAATATTTATGCAACCTTTATTAATACTTAGTCCTTTATATATTTAAAACATATTTCTAATGGTACTAAAATATTTCTATACATATTTTACATATTATAAACTATGCATAAAAAATATGTTAAAATGAAACTATAATGCCGCATACACGCGACCGGACTTTCCGTCAGAATAAACTCCGGCGGTCTTCCCAACGGAGTTCCGACCGAACGGACTTGCCCACACATGATCGGACCAAAGTCAGTTTGTTTCGAACGCGATGACGTACGACGGGACTAGAAAAGGAAGTTCAATAGCCAGTAGCCAATAGCTGCCCTTGCGTTGTATTTATTGCGGTTTTCCCGATAGAAATTGATTCCATCTGAAAGGTTTAAAGCATGTTCTATTTCTAGGTCCATCTGAATTTTTTGAAGAAAAACGATCGGATTATCCGACACACGATCGGAATATCCGACTAAATGATTCCGTATGACCTTTTCTGCCGGAAAGTCCGGTCGTGTGTACGTGGCATAATAGTTTGGATTCATTGGTTTTGTTATATCATTACATCATTTTTACAGTTCAGAAGTAAAGAATTGCAAGAAACTTGCGTTCAGCAGACTCTTGAGCTGCACTAAATATGATAAATATGTTTCATATTTAACTGCCTAAAATCAAATAAAAGCTTATGTTTTGAATCTTTAATTCTGAACATAAAAATACAAAATGACAAACTACTTCTGCATAATAGGATTTAGATATGAAGAATTGAATTTACTGCACTTTGCAAAGATGACCCAATCTTTTCTAATTGGTTAATTTTTAGTCTTGTGTTTGTAGAACTCCATTCAAAAGCCACAACAAACCGATGATGATATTTAAGTATTGGATTGAAACCTATAGGAAAAATCAACTACAGACATCCTATTCCTGCGTAAAATTGCAAGAGGGGGTACCGGCGCCAACTCCTATATTAAATTTGTTTATGAAGGCTGCAATCTGGAAAGTAAAAGTACTACTTGTTCAGTTACTGGTTGGAATTGTGGTAATAAGGAGAATTGCGCCAATCAAACAGTTATTTTGTTATCCTCTAGGCCCTATATTTAACGGGCTTAATTTTTACTGCTACTGTCAACTACAGATCCCTTTGAGGGTTCGGCCAGTCCTATGGTATATAAGATGGATATGAAAATTATAAATATTAGCTAGTGAAGTGTTGTATAATAAATATATAATAAAATAAAATAAAATAAATGAAGATAAAAATTATAATGACAAATACTATTAAACCTTAATTTACCATGCACCACTAGACACTCTTATATATAAGTGTGAAATATATAATACAGTCCTATAGGTGATTGTCTACAAGTCAAAACTCTTGTGACAGATTCCCTATTGTTTTGAACAAACAGATGAGAACCCTTCAATCCTACACACCCAATCCTGCAAAGGAAAATTATGGCAAAAATGTATCAAACGACATATAATTTTGTGTCTATAATCCTGTGAAAAGAAAACTTTTTTTGTCCCCCCCACCACAATTGCTGTTGAAGAAAAAACACAGTCCCACAATATCGCAATTCTGTGGAAAAAAATATAAGTGTATCACAATTCTGTGAAGAAATGTTCTGTGAAAAAACTGAAAAAACAAAAAAACACAAAGAAATCCCCCTTTAGTCCAAATCCTGCAAAGGAAATTTCAAACAATAATATATTATATTGTTTGAAATTTCCTTTGCAGGTTTTGGACTAAAGGGGGATTTCTTTGTGTTTTTTTGTTTTTTCAGTTTTTTCACAGAACATTTCTTCACAGAATTGTGATACACTTATATTTTTTTCCACAGAATTGCGATATTGTGGGACTGTGTTTTTTCTTCAACAGCAATTGTGGTGGGGGGGGGACAAAAAAAGTTTTCTTTTCACAGGATTATAGACACAAAAGTATATGTCGTTTGATACATTTTTGCCATAATTTTCCTTTGCAGGATTGGGTGTGTAGGATTGTAGGGTTCTCATCTGTTTGTTCACAACAATAGGGAATCTGTCACAAGAGTTTTGACTTGTAGACAATCACCTATAGGACTGTATTATATATTTCACACTTATATATAAGAGTGTCTAGTGGTGCATGGTAAATTAAGGTTTAATAGTATTTGTCATTATAATTTTTATTTTCATTTATTTTATTTTATTTTATTATATATTTATTATACAACACTTCACTAGCTAATATTAATATTTTTCATATCCATCTTATATACCATAGGACTGGCCGAACCCTCAAAGGGATCTGTAGTTGACAGTAGCAGTAAAAATTAAGCCTGTTAAATATAGGGCCTAGAGGATAACAAAATAACTGTTTGATTGGCGCGATTCTCCTTATTACCACAATCCTATTCCTGCAGTTGTATTTTCTCCATCCACTAATGCGAGGTCATAGAAAAAGTGTAAATTTCTTGCATCTAGGTCAGCCCTCAAATTTTCCACTCGCCTACTCGCATTTTGCGAGTGGAAAATGAGGGCTTGCGAGCTGGGCTGCTTGGGAGTGGTGGGGCTAGCACCGCTGGCAGGCGGGGTTGATTGGGAGCCGTTCTCCCAGTGATCGCTCCGATAGAGAGCATGGAGGAAGAGGAGACCCGCGGGATCGCAGAGCGGTATAGCCATTGCCGACTCAGTGTGCCCCCATTTCAGATTCACTGTGTTCCCATTGGTGGCCGGATCATAACAGGAGGAATTGGAGACCCGCGGGATCGCAGAGCGGTATAGCACGCTATAACAGCTTACATTTAAATCTGCTCTGCTCCGCTCGCCGTGACACACAGCCCCGCCTCCTCCTGACCCTGCGCCTGTGATAGACAGTATGCATCCCAGTATTGGACCCGCATTCTGTCTATCACAGGCGCAGGGTCAGGAGGAGGCGGGGCTGTGTGTCACGGCGAGCGGAGCAGAGCAGATTTAAATGTAAGCTGTTATAGCGTGCTATACTGCTCTGCGATCCCGCGGGTCTCCGCTTCCTCCTGTTATGATTCGGCCACCAATGGGGACACAGTGAATCTGAAATGGGGGCACACTGAGTCGGCAATGGGGGCACACTGAGTCGGCAATGGGGGCACACTGAGTCGGCAATGGGGGCACACTGAGTCGGCAATGGGGGCACAATTAATCTCCAATGGGGGTTCAATGAATCTGCAATGCTGGGCACAATGAATCTGCAATGCTGGGCACAATGAATCTGCAATGCTTGGCACAATGAATCTGCAATGCTGGGCACAATGAGTCTGCAATGGGGGCACAATGAGTCTGCAATGGGGGCACAATGAGTCTGCAATGGGGGCACAATGAGTCTGCAATGGGGGCACAATGAGTCAGCAATGGGGGCACAATGAGTCTGCAAAGGGGGGCACGGTGAGTCTGCAAAGGGGGGCACGGTGAGGCTGCAAAGGGGGGCACGGTGAGACTGCAAAGGGGGGCACGGTGAGGCTGCAAAGGGGGGCACGGTGAGACTGCAAAGGGGGGCACGGTGAGACTGCAAAGGGGGGCACGGTGAGGCTGCAATGGCGGGCACGGTGCGGCTGCAATGGCGGGCACGGTGAGGTTGCAATGGCGGGCACGGTGAGGTTGCAATGGTGGGCACGGTGAGGCTGCAATGGCGGGCACGGTGCGGCTGCAATGGCGGGCACGGTGAGGTTGCAATGGCGGGCACGGTGAGGCTGCAATGGCGGGCATGGTGCGGCTGCAATGGCGGGCACGGTGAGGTTGCAATGGCGGGCACGGTGAGGCTGCAATGGTGGGCATGGGTCACGCTGCAATAATGGGCACAGGTGAGCCTGCATTGATGGACACTGATGAGGCTGTGCTGAGGGGAACTAATAAAGTTGTTAATATTTATTTTTGTAACTTAATTCTGCATAAAACATTTAGGTGTCATTTCACGAGATCATTTGTGAGGGCGTGATTAGTGGCAGAAGTAGGGGCAGGGCATGGTAGGGGTTGGGTGGGGAAACTGGTGGCGAGTAACCCTTGTGGCCTGGCTAGTGGCTCAGGACTTGAAATTTTGAGCCCTGATCTAGGTTCTTCAAATATATGGTAGTTTACCGTAAATAGATACCATTGTTACATCATTTGGCAGCAGAAATTGATAGAAAGCTAAATTCTGATGAAGATACACTATATTGCCAAAAAGTATTGGGACACCTGCCTTTACACACAAATACACTTTAATGGCATCCCAGTCTTAGTCTATAGGGTTTAATAATGAATTGGCCCACCCTTTGTAGCTATAACAGCTTCAACTTTTCTGGTAAGGCTGTCCACAAGGTTTAGGAGTGTGTCTATGGGAATGTTTGTCCATTCTTCCAAAAGTGCATTTGTGAGGTCAGGCACTGATGTAGACGAGAAGGCCTGGCTCGCAGTCTCCACTCTAATTTATCCCAAAGGTGTTCTATCGTGTTGAGGTCAGTCAAGTTCCTCCACCCCAAACTCACTTATCCATGTCTTTATGGACCTTGCTTTGTGCACTGGTCCAAATCATTTGGTGGAGGGGGGATTATGGTGTTGATGGTTATTAGGGGTTGGGCTTAGTTCCAGTGAAAGGAACTCTTAAGGCGTCAGCATACAAATAGATTTTGGACAATTTCATGCTCCAAACTTTGTGGGAACAGTTTGGGGATGGCTCCTTCCTGTTCCAACATGACTGCAAACCAGTGCACAAAGCACAGATTATAAAGAAATGGATGAGTGAGTTTGGGGTGGAGGAACTTGACTGTCCTGACCTCAACCTGATAAAACACCTTTGAGATGATTTAGAGTGGAGACTGTGAGCCAGGCCTTCTAGTCCACAACAGTGCCTGACCTCACAAATGAGTTTCTGAAAGAATGGTCAAACATTCCAATAGACAAACTCCTAAACCTTGGGGACAACAAGAGTTGAAGCTGTTATAGCTGCAAAGGGTGGGGTAACTCAATATGGAACCACATAAGACATGTATGCCATTAAAGTTCATGTATGTGTAAAAAAAGGTGTCCCAATACTTTTGGCAGTATTGTGTATATTGCATTTGTATTTCTAAAACATATAATAAGTTACTTCATCACCATATTCATCACACCTAAAATTTGAATATGAGGCAGCTCTGTGATACTACATGAATATAATGTCCATCATAAACTCCCATATCATGTATAGATAACACCTGTAAAAATGAATTCCAACAAGTTTTGCAAATCCAAATAATGGTGTATCACCCTCTGTGGCATGCACACTGCTCCCAAGCACTTGGTTACACTCACCAAATAAACATACCTCTCAAATCAATGAACGGCATACATGCTTGTACAATCTATCTGGCTATTTGCCAGCCAACAGGGTCCCACGCCTCAGCAGTAACAGTTGTACTCCACAAATATCACACGGAGGGAACAAAGAAACTTTAGAAATAGTGCAACTCCATTAATAAGTAAAACACTTTATTTACACTCATTTAAAATCCTGCTTACAAGCATCTGCAAATTTCAGGCATATCAGACAAAATATCCCATCTAGTGACTGTCAGCACCCTCTGGTCTATGGCAGAGTGATCGGCATCTCACCCAGCCTTAGTGCGATGACTTCTGCCATGTCACTTCCAGCAAGGGTCAGACATCACTTCTGGTACTGCACAGTGCGCTCTAACACGTTTCGTCCTACAACTTTGTCTAATGATTTGGCACACAGTCCTCAGCACTGCCCTATATAGCCTCCTCTTCCACAGCAGTTAACCCCTCCCACTCCACTTTCAAAAACCTGGTCGGTGGTCACAGAATGGCTCCCTCCAGTAGACAAGGGTGAAATCTATTCTCTCAGAAGGACAACCCTTACCATCTCACATTCCACATAATGGTCAGTGGCCATGGAACGGCTCCCTCCAGTGGACAAGAAGAAATATACCATACTAAAAGAGGAAATTCCATCAATATAATAAACACATATTAAGAATATGAATTACCGGTAAATAAAATGAAATTACAATATCATAAATATGAAATTTTAATGTGTTTTATATCAACCATATTAGTAGCGGTCTAATTTCATCATTAATCATTTTAGTATCCAATCTAAAATCCAATATTTTCAGACTGAACCTTTTTACAATATACCCCCTACTAAAAAATATTTAATACCAATACAACATTGATATAAACATTTATACCAAATATAACATATTCTGCATCACTATACGCTCTATTAGTATAAACAAATTTATCTGGCTATATTAATACATCATACCTATACATTACTAATGAAACAATTTATATTGACCTCTGCAGTCAATCCTCCAGGGTTAAGGGTCTTTAGCTCATAAATCCATCTGGTTTCCTTCCTGGAGAGTTCCCTAACTGTATTTGAACCTCTCCATTTGTGATATATCCTGTCAATTTCCCATAATTGTAATCCAGACGGATCCTGGACCATGTTTACTAAGATAAAAATTAAGGTTTCCAAGCAGGTACACAGACAGCAGTGAAATCCTGGGAGGAGTTTTGAAAACCTCCACACTCCATCCAAAATTAAACAAAAAAAATTTGTTTTAAATGCTTTTTTTAATTTATTTTTTAAACCATAGATTTTTATTGTTTTTAAAGTTTGACAAAAAAAGAGAACATGAAAAGGGGAACACACAGTTGTGAATGCATGCTTGTAATTTTACATAGAATAGTACATATGATCAGTGTCAGAAGAACAAATCTTTAGGGCTGAGGACCTGCCCAGTATTCAGTCCAAATTTTCCAGTGTTTTAGATGCATTTTAAAGAAGAACTTTTAGGATCCATTGAAAATAAAATACTGGTCTACAAAGCGTGTATAAATAACCTTTTCTTTGAACTGCAATGATTTTTAGCACAGAATTCATCATTTCTTTATTCCATTCTTCCTCTCTGCTCCTCCCCATGAAGCTTCTTTATCTGGGAATGTTGGTGGCATCTCTCTACTGTGTAGTGAGCAGGGCTCAAGTCCTGTGGGAATGCATGGGAACGGAGTTCCTGTACTTTTTCCACAACAGGAACTCAGTTCCCGTTAGCAGCCTTGTCCTGCAAGACTTTGAAGTATGCGAGCTGTGTGGCAGGTGCTACACCAGCAGCTGCCGACACAGCTCGCAATAGTAAGTCCCGCACACCTGACCATTCAGGCATTGCCAGTAGGGGGCCCCATGACAGCTTCCACTTCGATCTACCTGTCAATCACAGCTAGCTGACAAGTAGATAAGGTCCCTGCTGCTAAGAGATTGTATTTAGTCAGACCTCTCATGATGCGCTCCTCCCCGCCGGCCCCTCCTGATTTTCTGTCTCTTTATCTCCCCCCCTGCATACTTGCTCTGTGTGTCCCGCTGAATCCCCCCCTCCTCTATCTTCAGTGCCATATGATGAAAGAACCCAGAAGAGGAGCACAGCTATTCTGCTCACAGGACATGCAGGGAGAGAGGTGATCTGAGGGAGGAACATCAGTTTGGGGTGGTAAGCTGAGCACTAGGGATGAGCCGAACACCCCCGGGTTCGGTTCGCACCAGAACCTTCGAACGGACAGAAAGTTTGCGCGAATTTTCGAACCCTATTCGTTATAATGGACGCGAACGTTCAAAATCAAAATTTCTAATTACAACGGCCAATATGCATGTTAATGTCATAAAACAGGTTTGGGGGCCCGGGTCCTGCCCCAGGGGACATATATCAATGCAAAAAGAACTTTTAAAAACTAACGTTTTTTTGGGAGCAGTCATTTTAATGATGCATAAAGTGAAAAAAAATAAGTGAAATTTTCCTTTACATATGGTACCTGGGGGGTGTCTAAAGTATGCTTGTGAAGTGGCATGTGTTTCCCGTGTTTAGAACTGTCCTTGCACAAAATTACATTTGTAAAGGAAAAAAAGAAGCCATTTAAAACCACTTGCGGCTTTAATGTGATGTCTTGTCCTGGCCGCCATATGGCTGAAAATCCTTGAGAAAAATGGCATGGCTACCCCATCACCCCCCCCCCCCCCCCAGCCTATTTGGGTCTTGTATGGATATTAAAGGGGACCCCGCACCCAAAATAAAACCCTATACCTACAACCCTATATACTCTGAACAGCACTATATAGGTGGTGCAAACAAGACACGGACTGTAGGTTTGTTCTTAAGTAGAATCTGAACAGGTACATTATGAAGTGTAGCTCCATCCAAAAAAAAATCTATTTTTAAGCTTTTTGGAGAACATAGGGAGGGGTTATCATTTGCTGTCTTTGCACATCTGTTCAGAACATGTCACCTTACTTTCCGTCCCAATGACAAATGTTTTTGGAAAAGTGGGGTTTTAATTGAAACAAGGATTGGTGATAAAGCATCAGTAGAGAGGAGATACCTTTTTCCCAAATTAAATCTAACATGATAGAATTTCCCTTCCTAGGGGTAGATTTCCTCTCACTTCCTGTTTTCTCTTTCCGTTTGCAAGTAGGAGTCGTTTGTAAGTTGGATGTTTGAAAGTAGGGGCCTGCTGTATATACTCTGCAGAAATTTGCCCTGTTAGATGTTGGTGTAGCCACAAGACTGGTGGGCACAGGAATGGGCCCTGCTGTGAGTTAATAGATCAAGATTTGTACTTGCATGCACCTGTTGAACCGGGCAGAAAAATTGGGCCTTTGGTGGTGGTGGTGGTGGTGGACGGTGTTGCCACAAGACTGTAAGCCCTCACAGTTACTCTTGGTGGGCGCAGGAATGGGCCCTGCTGTGAGTTATTAGATCAAGATTTGTAATTGCATGCACCTGTTGAACAGGGCAGAAAAATTGGGCCTTTGGCGGTGGTGGTGGTGGACAGTGTTGCCACAAGACTGTAGGCCCTCATAGTTACTCTTGGTGGGCGCAGGAATGGGCCCTGCTGTGAACTATTAGATCAAGATTTGTAATTACACACCCCTGTTAAACAGGGGCTGAAAAATTGTGCCTTAGGCATTGGTGCTGGTGCCAAAACACTGCAACCCCTCACAGACACTGTACTCTTAGCACAGCAATGAGACCTGTTGCAAAGCATTGCCTAAAAATTGTAATTACACGCCCCAACAGGGGCTGAAAAATTGTGCCTTAGGCACTGGTGCCACAACACTGCAACCCCTCACAGATACTGTACTTGGAGCACAGCAGTCACACCTGTTGCGAAGCATCTTTTTAAAAAAATTGTAATTACACGCCCCTGTTAAACAGGGGCTGAAAAATTGTGCCTTAGGCATTGGTGCTGGTGCCACAACACTGCAACCCCTCACAGATACTGTACTCTTAGCACAGCAATGAGACCTGTTGCAAAGCATTGCCTAAAAATTGTAATTACACGCCCCAACAGGGGCTGAAAAATTGTGCCTTAGGCACTGGTGCTGGTGCCACAACACTGCAACCCCTCACAGATACTGTACTTGGAGCACAGCAGTCACACGTGTTGCGAAGCATTTTTAAAAAAAATTGTAAGTACATGCCCCTGTTATACAGGGGCTGAAAAATTGTGCCTTAGGCACTGGGGTGGCATGGATCATTGAGGAGGAGGAAGAGGATAGTCAGTGAACATAACAGGACAGTCACTCAGCATCAGCATAGGCAGTCTTGAAGGGATGTGACATTATAAATTATTCCGTTATATCCGCTTCAGGTGCCTGGTAGCTGGTGGTGATCCAAGACTGATTCATTTTGATGAAGGTCAGTCGATCAACCGAGGCGGTGGACAGGCGCACCCTATGATCGGTGACAAATCCTCCAGCAGCACTGAATGTGCGTTCGGAAAGAACGCTGGAGGCAGGACAGGCCAGTAGCTCAATTGCATACTGTGCAAGCTCTGGCCAGTGATCCATCCTCAGGACCCAGTAAGCCAGAGAATTTCGGTGGGAAAGGTGTCCAAGTCTGACCTTGCCCCTAGGTATTCCTGCACCATGTATATCAGACGCTGGCGATTGTTGCTGGAACCGATCATACCTTGGGGCTGCGGACTAAAAAATTGTCTGAACGCATCGGTCAGACGTCCACCTTCCCCACCGCTCCTTCTGCTACTGACCGAAGCCTCAGCAACTCGTCGTCCAGGACCAGGAGTTTGTAACCTCCCAGTTTCTGGGAACGCGTTGCACAGACCTTTCTGCAAGGCCTCCCTGAGATGTCTCATCCTCTGCTCCCTCTGCGACGGCAAGATAAGGTCCGCAACCTTACCCTTGTACCGTGGATCAAGGAGAGTGGCCAGCCAGTAATGGTCCCTCTCCTTGATCCGAAGAACACGAGGATCCTTCCGCAGGCTTTGCAGGATCAGGGAGGCCATGCAGCGTAGGTTAGCTGAGGCATTCGGTCCGGAGTCTTCTGGGTCACTGAGGATGACATGATCGCCAGCCACCTCCTCCCAGCCACGTACAAGTCCACTGGTTTGTTGGGACTGTACATCATCCCTAAAAGACTGCTGCTGCTGATGCTGAGTGCCAGGCTCCACCTCCATGCTCACACAATCCTCCTCCTCCTCCTCCTCCTACTCATCCTCTTCCTGTGTGATGGGTGGGACAGAAGGAACACTGTCCGGATAAAGGGGGCCTTGAGAGGCAAGGAAGTCCTCCTCTTCCTGCCTCTGTTCTGCCTCAAGTGCCCTGTCCATTATCCCACGCAGCGTATGCTCCAACAGGTGGACAAGAGGTACAGTGTCACTGATGCATGCACTGTCACTGCTCACCATCCTCGTGGCCTCCTCAAATGGTGAGAGGACAGTGCATGCATCCCTGATCATGCTCCACTGGCGTGGGGAAAAAAAGCCAAGCTCCCCTGACACTGTCCTGGTGCCGTAGTCGCAAAGGTACTCATTGATGGCCCTCTGCTGCGTGTGCAGTCGCTGCAGCATGGCCAACGTTGAGTTCCACCTGGTGGGCATGTCACATATTAGGCGGTTCTTGGGCAGGTTCAGCTCCTTTTGCAGCTCAGTCAGCCGAGCACTGGCATTATAAAATCGGCGGAAATGCACACAGACTTTCCTGGCCTGCCTCAGGACATCCTGTAAGCCTGGGAACCTGCCCAAGAACCGCTGCACCACCAGGTTGAGGACGTGAGCCATACAGGGCACATGGGTGAGCTGCCCCTGTCGCAGGGCGGAGAGGAGGTTGGTGCCATTGTCAGAAACGACCATTCCTGGCTTAAGCTGGCGTGGCGTCAACCACCTCTCGGCCTGCCCCTGCAGAGCTGCCAGAACCTCTGGCCCAGTGTGGCTCCTGTCCCCCAAACACACCAGCACAAGCACGGCATGGCATCTTTTTGCCTGCGTATTTGCGTAGCCCCTTGTACGCCTACGGAGCACCGCTGGTTCAGAGGACAGAGCACTGGAGGAAGAAGAAGAGGAGGGGGTGGAGGAGAGAGGTGTGTCACAACCAGTAGCAGTAGTAGCATTTTGGAGGCGTGGTGGCGGAACAACCTCCAACACTACTGCACCTTGTCCTGCATCCCTCCCAGCTGCCAATAGAGTGACCCAATGGGCCGTGAAAGAAAGATAACGTCCCTGTCCATCCCTGCTGGACCATGAGTCAGCGGTAATATGCACCTTACCGCTGACCGCCCTGTCCAGCGAGGCATGGACATTGCCTTCCACATGCCGGTAGAGAGACGGAATCGCCTTCCGTGAGAAAAAGTGGCGTTTGGGAACCTGCCACTGAGGAACCGCACATTGAACAAACTCACGGAAGGGGGGCGAGTCTACCAACTGAAAAGGCAGCAGTTGAAGTGCTAGCAATTTAGCCAAGCTAGCATTCAACCGCTGGGCATGT
Source organism: Lithobates sylvaticus (assembly GCA_028564925.1). NCBI lineage: Eukaryota > Metazoa > Chordata > Amphibia > Anura > Ranidae > Lithobates > Lithobates sylvaticus. Next base: position 116,323,106 of record CM053028.1, on the reverse strand, counting down.
GGATGGCTGGGAGTGTACTTCTTTCGACGGTCCAGCAGCTGGGGCAGGGAAATTTGCCTGCTACAATTGGACGTCGGTGTACTGCAAGTACTTGGTTGTGACACACCTAATTCTACACCTTCAGTCCTCTCAGAGCAGCTTTCAGAGAGGACTGAAGATGTAGTGGGGATGGAGATCCCAGCTGATGAGGAGCAAGGAGAGGTCCGCTTTGTTCTTTGGTGTGGGTCTTTTATGTGTGCTTGCCAACGAGCTGCATGGCAGGTCGACATATGTCTGCTCATGCTTGTGGTGCCCAAGCGGCTGATGTTTTGGCCACGCGAGATACGCTTGAAACAAATATTGCAAATAGCAGTGGTGCGATCTGATGCACTCGTCTCAAAAAAGAACTTTTCTGATAACGTGCAGAGGCAGCGCCCTGCACAGGCGGAGCTCTGCGGTGTGGTACAGTTGCTGTTCTGGCCTCCAGGGGGCATCCTGCCTCGTTGGACATGTGACGCCGCATCCTCCTCCTCCTTGTCCTCCTCCTCATCCTCTCTCCCTTCAGGCACCCACGTGGAGTCAGTGACCTCATCATCCCCTCCCTCTTCACCACTAGAGCAAACCTGGCAGTAAGCTGCAGCTGGTGGAACAGTACGGCCAGATTGCTGTCCTTCAGCATCCCCTCTCTCTGCGCGCACACTACTGACTTCCTCAAGCTGGGTATCATCACCCGAGCCTTTGAATCATTGGACATCCTCCTGGAGCATGTACCCAACACTGTGCTCAAAGAGTTCGGGGGACTCCTCAGGAGGACATGGTGGGTCTAGGGAAGGGGTGGCTGATGATGCCATTGAGTACACGTTGGCAGCTGCTCTGCCAGTACCCTGAGCCTGGGTGAGAGAGGATGAGGAGGATGAGGAGGGCTTGGTCATCCATTCTACCAAGCTTTCAGCATGATGCGGCTCCACATGTCCAGCTGCCGAAAACAAAGACAAGCGTGTCCCATGGCCACGTGCTGATGACGATGCACGACCACGTCCACGGCCAGCACTGTTGTCTCTAGAAACAGAGCCTGCCTGCCCTGTGTTCTTGCCTCTGCACGCTCTGCCTCTCCTTGGCGGTCTTCCAGCCATTGTAGTCGGTAGTGTATATAGTATAAAAAATAGAGCTCCTATGTGTGATCACAACACACTGTAGGTCCTATGGGTGCTGACACTAACACACTATAGGTACTATGTGTGCTGCTGACAAGAAAATATAGGAGCTCTGTTTGCTGCCACGAACACACTAGAAGTCCTATGGGTGCTTCTGGGAAGAAAATATAGGAGCTCTGTGTGATGCCACTAACACACTAGAAGTCCTGTGGGTGCTGCTGAGAAGAAAATATAGGAGCTCTGTGTGATGCCACTAACACACTAGAAGTCCTATGGGTGCTTCTGGGAAGAAAATATAGGAGCTATGTGTGATGCCACTAACACACTAGAAGTCCTGTGGGTGCTGCTGAGAAGAAAATATAGGAGCTCTGTGTGATGCCACTAACACACTAGAAGTCCTGTGGGTGCTGCTGAGAAGAAAATATAGGAGCTCTGTGTGATGCCACTGACACACTGGAAGTCCTATGGGTGCTTCTGGGAAGAAAATATAGGAGCTCTGTGTGATGCCACTAACACACAATTGAAGTCCTATGGGTGCTTCTGGGAAGAAAATATAGGAGCTCTGTGTGATGCTACTAACACACTAGAAGTCCTATGGGTGCTTCTGGGAAGAAAATATGGGAGCTCTGTGTGATGCCACTAACACACTAGAAGTCCTATGGGTGCTTCTGGGAAGAAAATATGGGAGCTCTGTGTGATGCCACTAACACACTAGAAGTCCTATGGGTGCTTCTGGGAAGAAATAATGGGAGCTCTGTGTGATGCCACTAACACACTAGAAGTCCTATGGGTGCTTCTGGGAAGAAAATATGGGAGCTCTGTGTGATGCCACTAACACACTAGAAGTCCTATGGGTGCTTCTGGGAAGAAAATATGGGAGCTCTGTGTGATGCCACTAACAAACTAGAAGTCCTATGGGTGCTTCTGGGAAGAAAATATGGGAGCTCTGTGTGATGCCACTAACACACTAGAAGTCCTATGGGTGCTTCTGGGAAGAAAATATGGGAGCTCTGTGTGATGCCACTAACACACTAGAAGTCCTATGGGTGCTTCTGGGAAGAAAATATAGGAGCTCTGTGTGATGCCACTAACACACAATTGAAGTCCTATGGGTGCTTCTGGGAAGAAAATATAGGAGCTCTGTGTGATGCCACTAACACACAATTGAAGTCCTATGGGTGCTTCTGGGAAGAAAATATAGGAGCTCTGTGTGATGCCACTAACACACAATTGAAGTCCTATGGGTGCTTTTGGGAAGAAAATATAGGAGCTCTGTGTGATGCCACTAACACACTAGAAGTCCTATGGGTGCTTCTGGGAAGAAAATATAGGAGCTCTGTGTGATACCACTAACACACAATTGAAGTCCTATGGGTGCTTCTGGGAAAAAAATATAGGAGCTCTGTGTGATGCCACTAACACACAATTGAAGTCCTATGGGTGCTTCTGGGAAGAAAATATAGGAGCTCTGTGTGATGCCACTAACACACAATTGAAGTCCTATGGGTGCTTCTGGGAAGAAAATATAGGAGCTCTGTGTGATGCCACTAACACACTAGAAGTCCTATGGGTGCTTCTGGGAAGAAAATATAGGAGCTCTGTGTGATGCCACTACACACTAGAATTGAAGTCCTATGGGTGCTTCTGGGAAGAAAATATAGGAGCTCTGTGTGATGCCACTAACACACTAGAAGTCCTATGGGTGCTTCTGGGAAGAAAATATGGGAGCTCTGTGTGATGCCACTAACACACTAGAAGTCCTATGGGTGCTTCTGGGAAGAAAATATGGGAGCTCTGTGTGATGCCACTAACACACTAACACACTGTGTGAGAAACACCTATGGGTGCTTCTGGGAAGAAAATATGGGAGCTCTGTGTGATGCCACTAACACACTAGAAGTCCTATGGGTGCTTCTGGGAAGAAAATATAGGAGCTCTGTGTGATGCCACTAACACACTAGAAGTCCTATGGGTGCTTCTGGGAAGAAAATATAGGAGCTCTGTGTGATGCCACTAACACACAATTGAAGTCCTATGGGTGCTTCTGGGAAGAAAATATGGGAGCTCTGTGTGATGCCACTAACACACTAGAAGTCCTATGGGTGCTTCTGGGAAGAAAATATGGGAGCTCTGTGTGATGCCACTAACACACTAGAAGTCCTATGGGTGCTTCTGGGAAGAAAATATGGGAGCTCTGTGTGATGCCACTAACACACTAGAAGTCCTATGGGTGCTTCTGGGAAGAAAATATGGGAGCTCTGTGTGATGCCACTAACACACTAGAAGTCCTATGGGTGCTTCTGGGAAGAAAATATGGGAGCTCTGTGTGATGCCACTAACACACAATTGAAGTCCTATGGGTGCTTCTGGGAAGAAAATATGGGAGCTCTGTGTGATGCCACTAACACACTAGAAGTCCTATGGGTGCTTCTGGGAAGAAAATATGGGAGCTCTGTGTGATGCCACTAACACACTAGAAGTCCTATGGGTGCTTTTGGGGTGCAATGCTGTGCTAACAGCACTGCGGTTGGTACTACTGAAATACTGTACTAACAGTAAAACACGCACCAGACTAATCCCCAGCAGCAGCTAATAACACACTAACCAGCAGCAACGGACGATCAATGACAGGTAGCAATGGTTTAGCAAATAAATAGCCAATGGTTTAGAAGAGCAAATCTTTCTGTAGCAATGAATCAAGCAAAGACACAGAATCAGCCTGATCTCTCCTAAAGCCGGAACTCATGTGACCGGCGCCGACGGCGTGGCGGCCTTTTAAATGGTGGGGCGTGTACTAAAGCCCCTGAGCTTTAATTGGCTACAGGCGTCCTGCCTGTAGCCAATTATTGCTCTCCGAGTTTCCGGCGCTGTGATTGGCCAAGCATGCGGGGTCACAGTGCATGCTTGGCCAATCATCAGCCAGCAATGCACTGCGCCGGCCGCGCCGGCCGCAATGCATTGCGGGGCCGCTCGCATCACACGAATGTGATGCGAACGGCCCAAATAGTTCTGGGCTCGCCGAGTGCGCGAACGCCCGGTGCTCGATGCGAACGTGGGTTCGCATCAAGCACCGGGCCCATCCCTACTGAGCACAATAACTGTCAAAGTTTAATGCCAGGAGGGAAGTTTATGTGGAAATATGTGAAGGGTTGGACTAGCAGCGAGTGTGTGTTGGAGCCCTGCAGAGTTTGCAGCCCCCCAAGCTAACAAACATCTCCTAAGCAGGAACACATCACTATCTCCCCCAAGCATCCTGTCCAGTTAATTTATGACCTTTCCATTTAACCCTGTGTTATCCAAACTCTGTTCAATGAAAAGTGTAAACTCACCACATAAACACTCTATATACAAAATAAAATTCCCCTATAAAGATCAGAACATGATGTTCACATTTGCATGGAAGCACAATTGAATGAATGCTGATTATTCAGAGAATTACCGTATTTATGTTTATTGAGGATTGTTTTTTTTTTATGTACGGTTAAGTTTCATACACACAATATGAAAATTGGATGAAAAATACCACTTTTGAAGTGTTCGTGCATATGAGCGTATCATTTTTTTTTTTGGTGGGCGAGTGGATCTTGGGTGGGAGTTCCCACACTTTTTTCCCCAGGACTTGACCCCTGGTAGTGAGTGTGTCAGTAAACATTCAGTGAAAAGGGAAAACTACTCTCTTGTACCCCGTGCCGCTGCTCCAACCTCCAGAGCTACTAATACACCTGGTTGTGGTTGTGGTGAGGTGCTGTGAAGTGCATGGGACTGTGCCGGAACCACTTTGCAGTGGGTGTAATGCATGCAGAACTGTGGATTTTTAAGAGTTAGCACAGGTGTTGAGGAGGAGACATATTACCCCTGAGCCACCAGTCAAAACCTCTAAGAGGTCATCCACCATGGGGTGCTTTTCAGAGGAGCAGTAAACAACGCTGCAGGTCTTAATGAGGCCTTAGAAAGATGGGACAAAGTACTACATGTACTTTGTCCCTTGGGGGAATTCTTCTTTAAACTATGACATGATATCCATAACTGTTCAGAAATCTGAAGTAATCTGCTTCATATTTTTATTCAAGACAAAATCTGCTTAACCACTTTCAGACCGGACCAATTTGCAGCCAAAGGACCAGGTCCCTTTTTGCGATTCGGCACTGCGTCGCTTTAACTGACAATTGCGCGGTCGTGCGACGTGGCTCCTAAACAAAATTGACGTCCTTTTTTTCCCACAAATAGAGCTTTCTTTTGGTGGTATTTGATCGCCCCTGCGGTTTTTATTTTTTGCGCTATAAACAAAAATAGAGCGACAATTTTGAAAAAAATGCATTATTTTTTATTTTTTCCTATAATAAATATCCCCAAAAAATATATAAAAAAAAAAAACGTTTTTTTTTCCTCAGTTTAGGCCGATACGTATTCTTCTACATATTTTTGGTAAAAAAAATCGCAATATGCGATTATTGATCGGTTTGCGCAGAAGTTATAGCGTTTACAAGATAGGGGATAGTTTTATAGCATTTTTATTAATACTTTTTTTTTATTAGTAATGCCGGAGATCTGCGATTTTTTTTTTGTGACTGCGACATTATGGTGGACACATCGGACATTTTTGACACATTTTTGGGACCATTGTCATTTTTTACAGCAATTAATGCATTTAAATGCATTGATTTCTGTATAAATGACACTGGCAGTGAAGGGGTTAACCACAAGGTGGCAGTGTAACAGTTAAGTATGCCTAGGGGTGTGTTTTTTACTGTGTGGGGGGGGGGGGGCGTGGCTGTCAGCTAGTGAATGCTGATCTCTGCTCCAATCACAGGGAGCAGAGATCGGCGTCACTAGTTGCTAGGCAGAACGGGGAGATGCTGTTTATCTTGGCATCTCCCCGTTCAGCCGCTCCGTGAGACGATCGCGGGGGTCCCCGCGGCGATCGAGTCCGCGGGGACCGCGATCGAACTCACGGGGGGTCCCGACCGGCGCGGGAGCGCGCCGCTCCCGGCGCGCTCCCGATGGCACAGGCAGGCTAAAGGAGGGACTTATATATACGCCCTCCTGCCTGTACGTGCCATTCTGTCGACGTATATCGTCGTGCGCCGGTCGGCAAGTGGTTAAGAAACTTAGCATTTATCAAACCCTGGAAAGATAGCATTATCATGCAGAACCAAACGTGTTGCTGAAAGACCCAACATTAAATGTGTCTATTACTTTTTTCAAATACTTGAAAGTCTTAATGAAAACAGGAGCTTAAGATCTCAAATGTCTATATTCTTTCTTTGAGATTCAGAGCAAATATTTCCTTCTGGAGGCAATATCCTGAAGAAACGGTCATAGTTTGAGCTAGTTATTGTACTTATATCACGCTTACTTTATAATTACATGCCTTTTTCCTGTCCTTGATAGTATAGAAACTGTTTCTTTTCTGTCTTTTGAAGTCAAATAATTCAAATTTTTCTGTGCTTTTCTTAGTATTGCTTTAAAGTAAAATGCAGCAGAAAGGTAATTTTTGCTCATCCTCTTTAAATGTCTTGAGCGCTAGTAATGGCCTGTGAATGATTAACTAATCAAACTGGAAAATCACAGACCATGTTGCCGTGTGCAAAAATCTTTAGAAAAATAAATACATTGCAATATTGATTGACTTTAAAAGGAAACTTTATTGTATTTTCAGTGAGCAAACATTTAAAGTTAAACAATAAGTTCACTTTAATTTAGCCCTTTACAGCAGTACACACTTTTTTTTTGGTAGCTCACCACTCCATTCAGACACTCAGGAGCAAAGGAAAGTCCTGTGTAAATGTTGTTGGGGTCATAAATTACATGGGGCTATGGTCTTCCCATGTCACAGTGCAGATTTTTCCAGTAATCAGCAGATACAGTGGTGTGAAAAAGTGTTTGCCCCCTTCCTCATTTCCTGTTCCTTTGCATGTTTGTCACACTTAAGTGATTCGGAACATCAAACCAATTTAAACAATAGTCAAGGACAACACAAGTAAACACAAAATGCAATTTGTAAATGAAGGTGTTTATTATTAAAGGTGAAAAAAAATCCAAACCATCATGGCCCTGTGTGAAAAAGTGATTGCCTCCCTTGTTAAAACATACTATAACTGTGGTTGTCCACACCTGAGTTCAATTTCTCTAGCCACACCCAGGCCTGATTATTGCCACACCTGTTCACAATCAAGGCATCACTTAAATAGGAGCTGCTTGACACAGTAAGGTCCACCAGAAGATCCTTAAAAGCTACACATCATGCCGAGACCCAAAGAAATTCAGGAACAATTGAGAAAGAAAGTAATTGAGATCTATTATCTATAGGGTTATAAAGCCATTTCCAAAGCTTTGGGAATCCAGCGAACCACAGTGAGAGCCATTATCCACAAATGGCGAAGACATGGAACAGTGGTGAACCTTCCCAGGAGTGGCCGGCCGCCCAAAATTACCCCAAGAGCGCAGCGACGACTCATCCAAGAGGTCACAAAAGACCCCACAACAACGTCCAAGGAACTGCAGGCCTCACTTGCCTCAGTTAAGGTCAGCGTTCATGCCTCCACCATCAGGAAAAGACTGGGCAAAAATGGCCTGCATGGCAGAGTTCCAAGGAGAAAACCACTGCTGAGCAAAAAGAACATCAAAGCTCGTCTCAATTTCTCCACAACACATCTTGATGATCCCCAAGACTTTTGGGACAACATTCTGTGGACCGATGAGACAAAAGTGGAACTCTTTGGAAGGTGTGTGTCCAAGTATATCTGGCGTAGAAGAAACACTGCATTTCAGAAAAAGAACATTATACCAACAGTAAAATATGGTGGTGGTAGTGTGATGGTCTGGGGCTGTTTTGCTGCTTCAGGACCTGGAAGACTTGCCGTGATAAAAGGAACTATGAATTCTGCTGTCTACCAAGAGATCCTGAAGGAGAATGTCCGACCATCTGTTCGTGTACTCAAGCTGAAACGAACTTGGGTTCTGCAGCAGGACAATGATCCTAAACACACCAGCAAGTCCACCACCGAATGGCTGAAGAAAAACAAAATGAAGACTTTGGAGTGGCCTAGCCAAAATCCTGACCTGAATCCTATTGAGATGTTGTGGTATGACCTTAAAAAGGCCGTTCATGCTCAAAAACCCTCTAATGTAACTGAATTAGGACAATTCTGCAAAGATGAGTGGGCCAAAATTCCTCCAGGACGCTGTAAAAGCCTCATTGCACGTTATCGCAAACGCTTGGTTGCAGTTGTTGCTGCTAAGGGTGGCCCAACCAGTTATTAGGTTTAGGGGGCAATCACTTTTTCACACAGGGCCATGATGGTTTGGATTTTTTTTCACCTTTAATAATAAACACCTTCATTTACAAATTGCATTTTGTGTTTACTTGTGTTGTCCTTGACTATTGTTTAAATTGGTTTGATGTTCCGAAACACTTAAGTGTGACAAACATGCAAAGGAACAGGAAATGAGGAAGGGGGCAAACACTTTTTCACACCACTGTAACAGCAGCAGTCTGCATGTAAAAACAAATCCCATTCTAGTATGCTGTAGAGAAAGACTCTTGTTCTCTATATGGAAGCTATGGTCTCTCTCCAGAGGTCTCATATGCAGGGCCGCTTATAAGCCAGTACAACTGGCCCTGCTGTACCGGGACCGGCCACCAGGGGGCCCGAGCAATCTGAACAGATTGCAGAATGAAAAAAAAAAAAAGTCTTTCTCCAACTCCCCTTCCTCCGTTCCTCCCTCGGCAGCTGTTCAGCTGCTCTCAATGAGCACTCACTCCGGGCTAAACATCTCAGAGGCAGAGAGGTGGAGCCTGACTAGGAGATCCTGTAGTTTGAGTCTGTGGGAGGGGGTGTGGCCGGCTTCCAGGATGATAGTTCCTGGCTTCTTCTGGTGGGCACACATGAGCTGCATTATGGTGACAGTGGATCTGGATTCTCAGGGGACTGCAGATTAGCCAAGTCACATTAACTGCAATGTAAAATCTAATGTCTGCTTTTTCATGTAGCACAGCTGTCCTGACTGTGAGAAATTGGGTTTTATACTGCACTGCCCAATTTCTCACAAGTGCTACATGAAACAGGAGATGCCATCAATGTCAGCAAACCCCACTTTTTATTACTTCTATTTAAATTTTTAGATCACTGGATCACACCATGCCTGGAGCTGAATTGCACAGTAACGCACTGTGTGTTCCTGTGCAATTCCCATGTGGGTCTGTGCAGTGCAATTTCAAGCTCATTCATTGTGAATAGGCTAAAATTGCAATACACCAAAAGTAGTTTATGCACTACTTTTTTTACATGCACTGCAACCAGACCACATGGCAGGTGCAGGGCAAACACACCGTGTTTGCGACCTGCGTTTGAGGTTTCTTTAAGTTTTTATTGACACCCACTGCAGATCGCAAAAGCAGTGCGTTTTGCATGCAGGTTGAATTGTACAGGAATCCACAGCACATTCCTTCGCAATTCAGATGCAGGCATGGTGTGAACCGCCCCTTAGACATAATATTACTTATTAAAAGTTTAGAAAATTATATTTTTTTAAAAGTGGGTTTAGCTGACATAAATGGCATATTCTTTTTCATGTAGAACTGTTTGACTGTGACAAATTGGACAGTGCAGTTTTGAACGCAGCACAGTATCATCTGTATCCTACACACAGTCATCCTAGACTAACCACACCCCTTTAAGCCATGCTCAATAATTAAGCGTAATTTAAACCATGTTCATTTTCCAGCTCCGTGTAGTGCATATTTTTAAATTAGCCACGCCCACAATTTAGCCTTTATGTATACCCTAGCCTCTCTTTATAGGGGTGGGTCCAGGGGTGGGGCTGAAGGAGGGGCCAGGGGTGGGGCTGAAGGGGGCCCCGTCAGGTAGCCTGTACGGGGCCCCTTGATTTCTATCAGCAGCCCTGCTCATATGCCCCCCTGTTGAGTCAGAGCTAGGGCTTTCAAATGAGCACGGATTATCTCTACTGATTGCAGTGATTTAGGCTAGTTTTGTACCTCTGCAGAGAGACCACTTCTTATATAGAGTAAAGGTCTATCTTGCATGTTGGCAGGGGACAGACCTTTTTACTCAGGCTGCTGCTGTTTTCTGAAGAAAATAAACTGTATGACTTTAAACACATTTTATTTCGATGCACCTGTAATGTATGTAATTCAACTGGGCCTTAAGAATTGTTAGTGTTTACCTTGACATCCATGTAACTGCTAAAATTAAATAGCCAACCTGTGTAGCTCAGTGCTAAGCCATTTCTATAGAGTATTATGGGCTAGTTCACCAAATGTCTGGACAGAATGTTGTGCGTTCACATTTTGTTTCAACTTTGAGTTGAGACTTCTTCATACTGTAATTAGTACTGATTTTTACATAAAATAGTACATATGATCAGTGTCAGAAGAACAAATCTTTAGGGCTGAGGACCTGCCCAGTATTCAGTCCAAATTTTCCAGTGTTTTAGATGCATTTTAAAGAAGAACTTTTAGGATCCATTGAAAATAAAATACTGGTCTACAAAGCGTGTATAAATAACCTTTTCTTTGAACTGCAATGATTTTTAGCACAGAATTCATAATTTCTTTATTCCATTCTTCCTCTCTGCTCCTCCCCATGAAGCTTCTTTATCTGGGAATGTTGGTGGCATCTCTCTACTGTGTAGTGAGCAGGGCTCAAGTCCTGTGGGAATGCATGGGAACGGAGTTCCTGTACTTTTTCCACAACAGGAACTCAGTTCCCGTTAGCAGCCGTGTCCTGCAAGACTTTGAAGTATGCAAGCTGTGTGGCAGGTGCTACACCAGCAGCTACCAACACAGCTCGCAATAGTAAGTGCCGCACACCTGACCATTCAGGCATTGCCAGTAGGGGGCCCCATGACAGCTTCCACTTTGATCTACCTGTCAATCACAGCTAGCTGACAAGTAGATAAGGTCCCTGCTGCTAAGAGATTGTATTTAGTCAGACCTCTCATGATGCGCTCCTCCCCGCCGGCCCCTCCTGATTTTCTGTCTCCTTATCTCCTCCCTGCATACTTGCTCTGTGTGTCCCGCTGAATCCCCCCCTCCTCTATCTTCAGTGCCATATGATGAGAGAACCCAGAAGAGGAGCACAGCTATTCTGCTCACAGGACATGCAGGGAGAGAGGTGATCTGAGGGAGGAACATCAGTTTGGGGTGGTAAGCTGAGCACAATAACTGTCAAAATTTAATGCCAGGAGGGAAGTTTATGTGGAAATATGTGAAGGGTTGGACTAGCAGCGAGTGTGTGTTGGAGCCCTGCAGAGTTTGCAGCCCCCCAAGCTAACAAACATCTCCTAAGCAGGAACACATCTCCCCCAATAATTCTGTCCAGATAATGTGCAGTTAAGTTATGACCTTTCCATTTAACCCTGTGTTATCCAAACTCTGTTCAATGAAAAGTGTAAACTCACCACATAAACACTATATACAAAATAAAATTCCCCTATAAAGATCAGAACATGATGTTCACATTTGCATGGAAGCACAATTGAATGCATGCTGATTATTCAGAGAATTACCGTATTTATGTTTATTGAGGGTTGTTTTTTTTTTTATGTACGGTTAAGTTTCATACACACAATACGAAAGTTGGATGAAAAATACCACTTTTGAAGCGTTCGTGCATATGAGCATATCATTTTTTTTTTTTTGGTGGGCGAGTGGATCTTGGGTGGGAGTTCCCACACTTTTTTCCCCAGGACTTAACCCCTGGTAGTGTGTCAGTAAACATTCAGTGAAAAGGGAAAACTACTCTCTTGTACCCCGTGCCACTGCTCCAACCTCCAGAGCTACTAATACACCTGGTTGTGGTTGTGGTGAGGTGCTGTGAAGTGCATGGGACTGTGCCGGAACCACTTTGCAGTGGGTGTAATGCATGCAGAACTGTGGATTTTTAAGGGTTAGCACAGGTGTTGAGGAGGAGACATATTACCCCTGAGCCACCAGTCAAAACCTCTAAGAGGTCATCCACCATGGGGTGCTTTTCAGAGGAGCAGTAAACAACGCTGCAGGTCTTAATGAGGCCTTAGAAAGATGGGACAAAGTACTACATGTACTTTGTCCCTTGGGGGAATTCTTCTTTAAACTATGATATGATATCCATAACTGTTCAGAAATCTGAAGTAATCTGCTTCATATTTTTATTCAAGACAAAATCTGCTTAAGAAACTTAGCATTTATCAAACCCTGGAAAGATAGCATTATCATGCAGAACCAAACGTATATAGAGTATTATGGGCTAGTTCACCAAATGTCTGGACAGAATGTTGTGCGTTCACATTTTGTTTCAACTTTGAGTTGAGACTTCTTCATACTGTAATTAGTACTGAAACACAGTACTGGTTTTCTATTGTTCTTCAACAAAGGAGCATTGAATCAAGTGCTAAAATGTCACTACTTAGCAGTATTCTTCCATTTGAATTTAATTTCTTTGTCAATGCACTCAACACAGCTGCAATTTAATAATTATCATTCAGACTCATTGAAATAAATAAGAGATGTGTATCAGACTTTGATTGTTATCATATGACCTTGAAAGCAAATAGATTAAAATGTAAATCACGGAAACAACTTGAGTTTGAGATAATGGAATGTTTACCAGATTACACAGCATTAGACAAATTAACAGACTTGTTATGGTACATGCATATAAATATACTGACTTGCAGCAATCCATGGTTTATCAAAAATAATAATTGGTTCTATCCCTTTTCCAACCACTCATGAATTGTGCATCACAGGTATCAGTTCTGTCATCACACCTGTTTGTTCTAAGATCTTTGATCTACACCTATTCCACACTATGGGAACTGACTTAACCACTTAAGCACTGGGAGATTTTACCCCCTTAATGACCACGCCATTTTTTGCGATACAGCACTGCGTTACTTTAACTGACAATTGGGCGGTCGTGTGACGCTGTACCCAAATAAAATTTATGTCTTTTTTTTCCCACAAACAGAGCTTTCTTTTGGTTTGATCACCTTTGCAGTGATTATCAGGAACACTAGTGCTAGCGCCTCTGATTAGCAGGGACACTAGATAAGAGTGTCCATGCTTGACAGCACGGCGGTCTGCTTGTTTACATCTCTGCGTGTAGCGATCATGGGTGTCCTCCGGGCCCGCTTTCTGATTCCCTGTGTGGCCAATCAGCGCGGGATCGCTGCTCTGGTGGCGTGCGTGTGCCCCCCCAGTGACTATTGTCAAAATCACCTTGCTGCAGTATATGTACAGCAGGCAGTCGGGAAGTGGTTAAAGCCTAAGTTTAATCAGAAATCAAGAAACAAAAATCAGCACACAAATTACATTATTTACAGTCAGTAGGACATGTCCCTTGTACTACTTTTTCCTTTATTATTGGTTTTCTCAACCCCACCGCCCCTGCTGCCATAATCTTTCGGTTCACTGGGGGTTTATAAAGCCCACCGAGATGTGACAGGCACTGACCAAGAATGCCTGACTATGCTCACGCTTTTTGCCCAGCTCCTCCATTCATAGAGGCCATACTAGCTTTAGGATCAGTGAATGGAGGACAAATAGATAATTGAAAAGTCTTTCCCCGGCACTGATAGGTCATGTTTCATTCAAAGCAATAGTACATCAGTTAAATCTCAATTTAAAAACCTGTAAGTGCAAAAAAAATGAACACTGGCCTAATACCATCTCCATTTAGGGTAATGCTACTACTTTGTAGCAACCTCTCTACCATGCAGTTTCTGCATGAGCAAGAGCAGATAGAGCTTAAAAAGGATAGCTGTTTTTCTTTCTTTGAGGTCTGAGATTGCTGTCCAACTGCTTTTACTGCCTTTGAGATCTTCTGTCTACTGCTGCCCAGCACTAAGGATTTAGGATTCAGCTGTTGCTTAGGCATAGGTGATGCCTAGGCAGTGCTGGAGAGAATTTGTGGATTTACATTAGGGCAGTCAAAGCAGCTGCCTAGGACCCCATGCCTTAGAGACCCCTACAATGATGCTTATTTAAAACTCCAAGCATCCCAGACTTTGCATCAGCCCATATTACAGGGCACCAGTCCCTTATCTCCCTTTCTTCATTATCAGGCTCTAAGGCCCCTTTCACACCCGGGCGTTTTTCATGCGGTACAGTGCTAAAAATAGCGCCTGTTCACCGCATGAAAAAATCCGGCCCCTTTAACTCCAGTGTGAAAGCCGGCGGGCTTTCACACTGGAGCAGTGCGCTAGCAGGACGGCAAAAAAAGTCCTGCTAGCAGCATCTTTGGAGCGGTATAGGAGCGGTGTATTCACCGCTCCTATACCGCTCCTTCCCATTGATTAGAATGGAACACCGCGGTGAAACCGCGGCAATACCGCCGCAAAGCGCCGCTACGGCGGCGCTCTGCGGGGGGTCTTTAACCCTTTTTCGGCCGCTCGCGGGGGGTAAAACCGCACCGCGAGCGGCCGAAAACCGCGATTAAAACGACGGTAAAGCAGAGCTAAATATAGCGCTGCTTTACCGTCACCGCGGCTCCCCGCCCCAGTGTGAAAGGGGCCTAAGGCAAGTCTAGTTTTGCTAGGATACCTTTGGCTCATTCTCCAGTTATGCATTTCAAAACAGGGGACCTGCAGACACATAGTTACATAGTTAGTTACATAGTTAGTTAGGTTGAAAAAAGACACAAGTCCATCCAGTTCAACCACAAATAAAAAAAAAAAATATATATATATATATATATATATCATACAATCCCATATACCCCATTCTATACCCACAGTTGATCCAGAGGAAGGCAAAAAAACCCCAGCAGAGCATGCTCCAATTTGCTAAAGCAGGGGAAAAAATTCCTTCCTGATCCACCGAGAGGCAATCGGATTTTCCCCGGATCAACTTTACCTATAAATGTTAGTACCCAGTTATTATGTACATTTAGGAAAGTATCCAGGCCTTTCTTAAAGCAATCTACTGAGCTGGCCAGAACCACCTCTGCAGGGAGTCTATTCCACACCATTCAGCCTGATCTGCTTGCAGCACAGCAACTGCAACAACACACTTCCCACTCTCCAAGCTCATGGGGGAGTGCAACAGATCTTTTGGGCACGCTCTCTCTTCATCAAACGCACACCTCATAGCAGCCAATGTATGTCCAGGCACTCCCTCAACAATTTTTATTTCCCAGGACACAGAGCAGATCAGTGGAACATATGGGGTCCTCTCCTAACCCAGAGGCACAATGAGTATCCCACAATGGACCTTGACCTCTCTGCAACCAATTGTTAGACCAAATCAGCCTTAAAGGTCCTTATCCCTCTCTGCCAACCTCATATTTCACCAAACACCCCTCCACCAAGTATGCATTTACTAATGGAATGTCTGCAGATTGCGAAGCAGACGTAGATAATCTTATAAAATATCAGAAACAACATGTGTAACTGATCCCAGCGCTCCAAGTAATAAAGAATAATGCACTATAGAAGATATTATAAAAGTACAAAATATAAAAAGAAATATGCGTAGATAAAAATCGCAGCATTAACGCTAGCAAAATATACTAAGACATTCAGTGCAATACGATAGCATTCAGTGGGCTAAAGACATCAAACACAAATGAATGAGTATATAAAAAAGTCCATGCAAAAGTCCTTAAATAAGTGTACGGTACTGCGTCCCATCAGAGATTTAAAGCATTCTTATCCTGAATACCGTCACCGATCCCCCACGTGAACACCCCTTTGGTGATGTACTCACCACAATAAAGAGTTAACTGAGCCTACTATCTCCACAGGGATATAAGGTCAAGCTGGACGCTTTCTCAAGGTAACCAAAAATCTTTCCTGGGACGGTCAGCTCAGCGGGTGCAACTTAGAAAAACACAAGGGAATGCTCTGCATAGCGTAATGCTGTCATTTATTAGAAACACAAAACCCTGCATACAAAATGTGCTTACAGGATGAATCAATAAAAAACAGCGTGTCAGATTTAGCCTGTACAATACAGTGTAGCGTCTTCTCACCACCTGCTGGAACTTAATAGAATCACTGGCCGCAATGAGACCCAGGATGACACGCTCTGTGATTGACAAGGGAAAGCCGCGCAGTCACATCCTAACACGTTTCGTCATCACATCATCTTCAGAGAGCATGGCCATGTGGCACGGCCAGTCCATTAAATACTATAGGAGGGCGGGCAATCAACCCTGCATGTGACGAGGCAAATCATGAGCGTCACCGCTGCCAGCAACACCCAGATGAGAACACATTGTGCACAATATCCCATATGCAGAGACTCCAGCGTGACTGCTATAACATGATCACACATAACATCTCGTACATCGTATATCATGCTAAGCCCCAACTTCAAATCAGTACTAAAGGACATACACAGCTATGCATAATATTATACAAAAAAGTGAATAAAGCAGGTCACAGAACTCCTACTCACATATCATGATATGTAAATATAAAATATCAATATGAAATTGAAAAAAAAAAAAAAACTGCAATACAGCTAGAATAAATATGTGTGAGTACAGCAACTCCACAACAATAATATGTAGTAAAGAAAAGATCATTACAAATAAAACCATAATCGATCGTGAAAAATGTAAATAAACAGACTGTATATATTAACCCAGATAAATAATCAAGCGTAATCCAATATATATTGAACCAGCTTGAATAAACGCCAGAATCATATTGAACATATATATATATAATATATATATATATATATATATATATATATATATATATATATATTTACCAAGATCCTTATGAATAACCGATACACAAAATTAAACAAATCAAAAAGGATCTTGCTAGCAAAGTATATGTATCGGAATAGAGATTTAGAAACACAATTTCAATTTTTTTTTTATTAATTTAATTAAACAGGACGGCACATCCTGAACTCAAGGAAAAAGGCCAAGCCCATCAATGAGGGAAGGACTCACAAAATGCCCATTACCACCAAAGGGGTCTAATAATTACTAATAAAGCTTAAGTTTAAATCAAGCTTGATATTCATTCCATTCGCATTTGGATAGCTCTCGGACAAGGTTGGCGCCACTTCAATTGGGGTATAACTTATCTATCCCCCAAAACTTCAGTCCTGTCGGATTCCTGTCATGTTTATGTCTGAATTGCAAAGAGACAAACTGGGGGTTATTTACTAAAGGCAAATCCACTTTGCACTACAAGTGCAAACTACAAGTGCAAAGTTAGATCCGAGGGGGACATACAAGGGAAATAAAAAACAGCATTTTAGCTTACACATGATTGATAATAAAATCAGCAGAGCTTTTAATTTTTTTTTAAATTCGGTTTTAAATCTCGATTCCGATACATATACTTTGCTAGCAAGATCCTTTTTGATTTGTTTAATATTGTGTATCGGTTATTCATAAGGATCTTCATATATATGTTCAATATAATTCTGGCGTTTATTCGAGCTGGTTCAATATATATTGGATTATGCTTGATTATTTATCTGGGTTAATATATATACAGTCAGTTTATTTATATTTTTCACCATCGATTATGGTTTTATTTGTAATGATCTTTTCTTTACTATATATAATTTTTGTGGAGTTCCTGTACTCACACATATTTATTCTAGCTGTATTGCAGTTTTTTTTTATTTTTATTTTTCAATTCGTATTGATATTTTATATTTACATATCATGACATGTGAGTAGGAGTTCTGTGACCTGCTTTATTCACTGTTTTTATGCATTATTATGCATATCTGTTTATGTCCTTTAGTACTGATTTGAAGTTGGGGCTTAGCATGATATGCGATGTACGAGATGTTTTGTGTGATCATGTTGAAGCAGTCACACTGGAGTCTCTGCATATGGTATATCATGCACAATGTGTTCTCATCTGGGTGTTGCTGGCAGAGGTGACGCTCATGATGTGCATAGTCACATGCAATGTTGATTACCCCCCTCCTATAGTATTTAATGGACTGGCCCTGCCACGTGGCCACGCCCTCAGAAGACGTGATGACAAAACGCATTAGAAGTGACCACACAGCTTTCCATTGTTAATCACAGAGTGCGTCATCCCGGGTCTCATCGCGGCCAGTGATTCTATTGAGTTCCAGCAGGCAGTGAGAAGATGCTACACTGTACTGTACAGGCTAAATCTGACACGCCATTTTTATTCGATTCATCCTGTAAGCACATTTTGTATGCAGGGTTTTGTGTTTCTAATAAATGACAGCATTATGCTATAGAGAGCATTCCCTTGTGTTTTTCTAAGTTGCACCTGCTGAGCTGAGCCGTCCCAGGAAAGATTTTTGGTTACCTTGAGAGAGCGTCCAGCTTGACCTTATATCCCTGTGGAGATACCAGACTTAGTTAACTCTTTATTGGGGTGAGTGCATCACCAAAGGGGTGTTCACGTGGTGGATTGGTGACGGTATTCAGGATAAGAATGCTTTCAAAGTCTGATGGCACACGGTACCGTATACTTGTTTAAGGACTTTTGCATGGACTTTTTTGTCACTCATTCATTTGTCTTTGACGTCTTTAGCCCACTGAATGCTATCATATTGCACTGAATCTCTTATTTTTATATTTTGCTAGTGCTGTTAATGCTGTGATTTTTATCTATGCATATTTCTTTTTAGACATAGATAATTGCTTACCTTGAGGGATTATATTAAACATATACCTACTAAAAAGGACTTCCACCTTTTAATTTAAAAAAAAAAAAAGTAAAAGAGTCTAACAGAACTGATAATAATACCTACTGCCAAGAACTCTATCACCTCTCCAATTGAAATCATTAGATAACCAACTAAACACACACACTATAAGACCAGGTCTAAGCACAAGTTTTCACCATAAGAGATTTCACACAAAATCTGGAGGTTTTGGACAACTGAGAGTGACAAAAATATATCGGGTTTAGGTGTCTACCTGAAGAAACTGAAGAAGAGGATAGAATACGTTTCTCTTGCAAACCATGTTCAACAATATCAGCCTTCTACTCAATTTACAAAGTAATAATAGGCTATTTCCTTTCCAAGGGTATTTCCCTTAGCTTAGTGAGTAAGATTAATCTCTGCTGACTTCCATCAATCATGTGCAAGCAAATATACAGTTTTTTATTTGCATTGCATATGGTTGACTGTGCTTTGCAAAGTGAATTTTCACTACATCCACAAAACTAAAGGAAAGCTAAAGGAAAACTCCCTTGATTGGCCTATTTCCTTTAAGAAATCAACCCCACAATCTCTGCAACTTATCCATGCATTTCTCTCATATTTATGAATAGACTATTATGACAGCCAATCTTGACACTAAAGGAACGCAGACCTGTCCACCACAAACAAAACACATTAACCTTCCAGACACTATCTGATCCTCTCTGACCATAAGATTTTTTTAACAGAAGAGAGGAGAGACCATAAGATTTAGTGCATTGGGCTCAAGTCCCTTTGTTTATTTATTTTACAACATTGCCTTCATTATCCAAGATATCCACAGTAGAGTATAGTACCAGAAATGATTCACAATGTTTTTCTTTCTACTTTTATTACGTACTGCTTAATCCTCAAATAGATACTTACACCTAAAAAAAATCCCCTCCTCCTCTGTCTCAACAATCACGCCACTTTAAAGAAATTCAGAAAATAAGGAATTTTTTAATGCTGTACTAAACAGAAAAGAAATACTCTTCTTTTATCTATACCTCACCATATGCGCACAAGGATTGATTACTTTTTCGTTAAAGTGGAATTCCAGGAAAAAAATTATAATCTACAGTTGATTTCTCTGATTAGTAATATCAATTTTTGTATTATGTACTTTTCAGTTTTCTAAATTGCTGATTAGAAGCAACTGTCTAATCAAGCTATTCAGCAACCCTGACCAGCAACGCTTGATTTGTGCAGCCGAATATGACTGCTTACTGCCACTTACAAGTAGCATTGTCGGTCTCCGTTTTCCTCCACTGGCTGTCCTCACCTCAACCCCCCCTCTCATTTCCCCTTCTTATGACATATGTAGCACCCTCCTAGTTTAGAGTAGGCTGCTAGGTAAATTCACTGTAATCAGTGGAGCAGGTGGTTGATTGCTTATGGTTGCTCAGTGTTTCACAGGCTGTTGTTCTGCCACTTCCCCCTGTCTTCTGGAGACCTCTAGAAGTATAGTAGGAGGGAGAGCAGAACAGGCAGCCTGAATATTTATCAGACCACAGCCAAACCCTGGTAAGTTGTGCTCAGAAGGTGGAGGGAAAGCCCATAAATAGTGTGAGGACTGGGCAGCAAGTGCAGTTCCTTTGTCCAATCCTGTTAGAGGAGACCCCTGTGCAGGGGCTCTCCCCCAGGCAGCTTTCTGGAAGGATCTGTGAGGAAAACACTGATGTCCCAGCTAGGCTTAGCTGGGGGACTTACTAACAAGCTGAAAACCAAGGATCAAGTGGGGGTCTCAAGATGCTCACTAGATAAAGCCAGGAGGAAGTTGGTTGGAAAGAGTCCAGCTGCCCTATGGTGATGTGAGTCTGCAGCTCTTTCACTAGGAAGAGCCTGGTGGATATCAGCAGGAGGTAACCGATGATCCTGTGGCTAAGTGAGTAAGGTACTTTACTGCTGAGGAGTTAGTGATTTTGTGTAGCTTTTAAACTCTGGAGGGAGTACAGGTCACTGCCAGCACAGGAAATCTTATGGGACATTCAGCAGTTGTACAGTACAGCCTGCAGTTTGTGAAGTGCAGCCAGCAGCCTGTAAAGTGCACCCAGGGATTGAGAAGTCCTCAAGTTATCCAGTTATTCTGCAGTTTTGGGGTATCCCATACTTCCTTTCCCATTCCAGTTTATCATTCTCAATAAAAACACAATAAAGAAACATTTAAACTGTTCTTTGGAGCAAGTGAAAGAATGCAGGGAATGCTGTGTGCCTAGCTGTGTGTGCTCTAAGGGGGCGAAATAGGACCAAAACATCCAGCAGCTATTTGGGGTGGGGACAGTGACTTTTCATTTAGACTGCTGACTGGCATTTTATTCTTATAGAAACAGCATTGAGCAACAGGAGCAAATTACTTCTGGAAGTGATGGCACTAGATCAGAATATACATGTCCATAGTCCCCTATTTTATTTGCCAATGCAGGGGGATTACAATCATGTGACAGGGAAAAATTATATATAAAAAACAAAGTAAAAAAATTGGCTATTTATATCAAGAAGTTTAGTTATCACATACTGTATGATTGTGGTGGTCCATTCAGGGCATTAAGGGTATTCAACCACTTTATTATCCCATGATATCTAGGAGACACTCCTCTGAACTCCCAATAAGCTGGTTGGATCATGCGGCTATAATTCTAACCCTCTATTCTCATCCTAAACCAATTAGGATATATCACTGGCACTTAAATAACTACATTTGAGCCTACTAAACTTTGCCTACAACAGGCGCTAGACACTTATTTCTGGGAGAATCTGCACACAGTCCTTCACATATACACAGTCTGGGAAGCACATAAATCTGTCAATAGGGGCCTTTGCATTCATGAACCATGCACACTTAAGAAGAATAACTTGGTGCTCTGATCTGAACAAAATCACAGATTTATCCCATGCTGTAAAAAATAGTGTATCTTCATATGCAATTAAGGGAGATAAACCTGGGCAAAGTAGAAATAGCACTGCTATGCCATTAGCATGTGAAACAACTTAGGGACAAAACCCAAAACAATATCCCAAAATCTAATGCTATTAGAGATCCCAAAGGTTTTACCACGTACGACATAGAGCGAGAAACAGAGATTTTTGTTAAATCTGCGGTGTGGTGTAACGCATTAGATGTTACTGGCTCAGTAATGCACCACACTGCTGTACAGAGACATGAATGAAATGTACTTATTTGACACTTCAAATAACGTTGAAAAAATAAGCAGTGTAAAACAAGCGAAACAAGCTTTGAACCACTTCCTGCCAGAGCTGACACTGACGCTAGCTGCCACAGTAAAACTGCATACATCTGGTGGCTAATGCCTAACTTTTCCCCTCACCTTGTTTGTCTTTCTCCCTGAAGGTGACATATTTTCCCCCTTCAGATATATTTCATCACTAACTGCCTTTCTAAAGTCTTAAAAATATACAGTATATTGCCTGTCAAATATTAGTTCAGTGACATGTAAACTTCTAATGCTGCACCTAACCTCACAAAAATGTTATAAAAGACACTCCTACATATGGGATTTATAAGATGTCACATGTAGGCATGAAAACAAATGCAGTCTATTTTATGATAGATTTATTAAACTCAATCATTGACATCCTGATGTTACACCTAATGTGAATATTGTCCACGTATTATTCAGCATACCGATTTTATCTTCTGCTACTTGAAAACCTAAATAAACATTCAAACACAAACAGGGCAATTTAAAATATATAATAAAGTTAATAGCAAAGAAGAGCTGATGCCAACTTCTACGACTCAAAAGATGTTTGGTAATCTGCTCTTCCTTGTCGCACATTTATCACAGAGGACTCTTGGGGTAACTTGCCCCTTCCCAAAGGTCAATAAACTAAGAATGACCTCTGCTACCCTTGGTGATATAGGCTACCTACCTTCTGAGCTACCTACTTACTTCATTCCCTGCCCAGTGCCCCTACTAAAGTCTATGTAACCCCCTCCCTCTTCCGTAACAGTCTTTATTTTCTCTTTCTACTATTTTCTCTTCCAGCTGCAGACAACCTCACAAACCTTTTAATGCTACAGAACTAACATCTAATATTAAGTCACTTAAATATACATTCCAAAACTTTAAGGGATTAAACACTCCTGCAAAATGCCCCATGTTCTTTTGTAAAAAGTGGAGAATGTGAACACATATTGCTATCTTCCAAGGGACACATTTTCAATCATTCATAATACCTAAGTTAGATGATCACCATTTCCTCGTGGTAATAAATATTACAATCCATCCCTAAATTTGAAATCAAGAGGAGCTAGTTTTCTGATTGCAAAGTCAATCCCCTGGCACCGCTTCACCCATGAATCTTGTTCTTATTAACAGGTTATTGAATAATTATGAGCTGGAAGCTTCTTATTTCAGCAATTAGCTTTACCTCCATGGAGAAATACTAAGGCTGTGGAAATTAAAGATAAATTCCTCGATTAATCGTAAAATTTTTGATTGATTAAAATGTTTTTGATCGATCAAAATTCTTTTGATCAGTTCTCACCTCTCCGCCAGCTTCTGGGTCTTCAGGGAGTTCCATCGGAGATCCGGTGACGTCACGGACCTTAACGTCACCGGACTCCTGCCCCCTTCCCCAAGTGCCACCGTCTGCTAATGAAGGGAAGGGGGGAGGAGTCTGGTGACGTTGAAGTTCTGATTGAACGTAACGCATACAGGGGTGGGGATATATGCATGACGTAACCCGCTGCTGCCCTACGGAACTAACGCGATTGTCGGCTTTACATGCTGTGTTTTTATCATCTTTATGTGAGTAGTTTGTGTTTGAACACAAAAATGTAATCTTATACTCAAGCAGTGAGCACTTAGATCTTTTCTTTCTACCCATGACCTGGCGTCCTTGCTGAGATCTAAGGAGACCTGAGAGAAGTTTATGGTCCGTGTTAACCTTTTTGATACCCACTTGCATGGCCACCTGTTTGCACAGGGGTCCATGCCATAAGGTGAGAGTGATTAGTTAGACCAGAGGTGGAGGGATTGTCACGCTACTGTGGAAAAAAAAAATGACTTACGTCAGTGCTACAGTTTGAATTTAAAATGTGTTTGTGTGAACTGTGAAGTTAAGTCATGGATTGTGGAAACTAACTAGTGTCAGTGATTGTATATAGTGTATACCACATTTACCACTGACTAATGCAGAGTTGCAATGCAAGGAGATCAGCTAAAAGTAGTTGGATCTGTATGTGCGTTATAATTAATCGAAATTAGTTGATTAATCGATTAAAAAAAATAGATTAATCGAACACGAAAATTTTAATCAGTAACAGCCCTAAGAAATACATTACATACCTTTTATCATAGAACAGGAAGAGAACACAAACAAGTGCATACTTAGATACAGAGGGTACTTCCTCTCATATCATAGAATACATGAAGTATACACTATAATACTACAGACCGTAGATGCTCTTCTGAAGTTTACACACAAGGTTATCTCCTTGCTCAAACCCTGGTGGTTGCTCCATGTAGAGATCTTCCTTTTTGTCTCCATATAGGAAAGCAGTTTTAACCTCTAGGTGTTTCACTTGCATGCCCTTGCTGGCTGCAACGCTATGAAAGGGCTCTGATGGTGGAGTGTTTTATGACAGGAGCGAATGTTTGCTATAAAAATGCACTGATTACTGTATAAATGACACTGGCGAGGGGAAGGGGTTAAACACTAGATGGCGGATAATGGGGTTAAGTGTGTCCTAGGGAAGTGTTCTAACAGTAGGAGGGAGGGGCTACCACTGACATGACAGTGATCACTGCTCCCGATGACAGGGAGCAGTGGATCTCTGTCATGTCACAAGGCAGAACAGGGAAATGCCTTGTTTACAAAAGCATCTCCCTGTCATTTCTCTCCACACTGCAATCGTGGGCTGCCAGCGAACATCGAGTTCTCAAGACCCATGGCGTGCGCAATAGGCGGCTAATTCAAAGGGATGTATAGGTATGCCCATTTGCCTGCCTGTGCCATTCCGCTGCCGTACATCTGTGTGCGGCGGTCGGCAAGTGGTTAATAAAGCCTCCAAATCTTCCACACGCACTACCATACCTGAGGAGCCAAACTGAGTCTGGAAGGCGTGTCTAAACTGTAGGTATCTAAAAAGGTGTGAATTAGGCAGCCCAAATTGAGCTTTCAGAGCATCCAATTTTATACCACAGTGCCTACAGTCTTCACCCAAAATTTAGTCCAAATGACAGGCTCTGAATATGTATAAAATTGATGCAACTAAGGGTTTTTCTATCCTCAAGCTCTGCCCGCCCAGTCGCCTCCCAAGCCCGAATTGTGGCTCGCATAGTTACTGTGAGAGAATAAGGGGCCTTACCTCCCCAGAATACCAAATGGGACAATGCCTCATAGGAGCCAACCAGAGCCACCTCCAAAGGCACTGCCCCATCATTGTCTGGAAGAGTCAACTACCTATGGGCCTAGACAATTGACCTGCAAGAAAGTAACAAAAAAAAGTGGGAACCACCAAACCCTCCTCCTTCCATGGTTGTTGAAGTATCTGCAATTTGATTCACGGGGTAACCCCCTGCCACAGAAAAGTAGATATGAGTTGGTCAATAGTCTTAAAAATAGTTTTGGGGATCCAAACCAGGGAATGTCTAAAAATATATAAAAAGAGGGGAAGGAATTACATTTTTTATTAAATTGACCTTCCCAATTAGGGAGAGCGGAACATTCCACAAAGCCTAAAGTCTATGTTTAGGAGTTTGGATAACAGGAGTAATGTTTAAGGGTACGAAGTCTGATACAGTGTTAGATATCACAACTCCTAGGTATTTCAACCTATTAACCCACTGTAGCAGGCAGGGATCTGGGGGCCACATGCTGGGTGAAGGAACCTTCAGAGGGAGTATCTGGGATGAACTCCAGTTAACTTTGAGACCAGAATATTTGGAGAAATCATTCAGGATGGTTAAGGCTGAAGAGAATGAGGTATCTGAGTCTTGGAGAAATAGGACCATATCAGCTGCATATAATGCCATTTTTTTTTAGCTAAACTACCTACTTGAATGCCTTTAACCTCTAGGGAAGCCCTTAACGGCACAGCCAGTGGCTCGATCATCAAAGCAAATAACCCGGGCCCCTAGCTACCTGAAAGTGCAAAAAAATCATCCCATGGAGTTTTATAGAAGCCATTAGACAATTAGATCAATTTTTGGAAGCTCAGGCCTAGCCCAAATGCAGCCAAAACAACCCCTATAAACTGTCAATCCACAGAGTTACATAGTTAGTAAGGTTGAATAAAGACACCAGTCCATCCAGTTCAACCTGAGTGAGTGTCTACAATTGTCCCTATCCCTGTACATTGCACACTCACATTGGACCCTACCCTCAAGGAGCCTACAATCCAAGGTCCCCATTTATATACTAGGGCCAATTTTGGACAGAAGCCAATTAACCTACCAGCATGTCTTTGGAGTGTGGGAGGAAACCAGAGTACCCGGAGGAAACCCACGCAGGCACAGGGAGAACATGCAAACTCCAGGCAGGTAGTGTCGTGGTTGGGATTCGAACCAGCGACCCTTTTTACTGCTAGGCGAGAGTGCTAACCACTACACCACTGTGCCGCCCGAGTTGAATCCCTTTTCAATATCGAAAAATACAAGGACACCCCCACTAGATATTTCCTGGCCTAATTGAATATGAGTAAAAACCCTCCGGAGGTTGAAATCTGTTGGGCTAGGCTAGGATTTTTGTAAGAACCTTAAGGTCCATATTCAACAACCAAATGGGCCTATAAGATGCACACTGAAAGGGGTCCTTTCCCAGTTTAGCTATGAGCACTATATGGGCCTCGTAAAAGGAAGAAGGGAGACAACCACGCTGAAAGAAATCCTGTTATAAACAGGTTGTGGCAAGAGAAGCTCATTGTAATGTTTATACCATTCACCAGGAAGCCCACCTGGGCCAGGCGCCTTGCCCTCCAAGCTCTATTAAAGGAATTCCTCTTGCTTCAAAATGAGATGACAAAGTGATCAAGTACCTTGGACTCACATACCAGCAAACTGAACTTCCTGACACTCCTTAGCATGTTGGGAGAAGTGTAGCTTTCAGGTGGTTTAAAAGTGGTAATGTATTAAACATTAATACAATGTCTGTACTCATTCTACAAACCCTACCAGGACATGTGTCACAACACCTTCTTGGCTCTTTCAGATTAGGTTTAATCAAATTCATCTGGCAGGGAGAACTTGCTAGATTCAGCAAAGATGTCTTACCCCTGTCATTTACCATATGACCATTCATAAATTGACTATTGATAGGTGTGTTCATAAGGAAACTTAGCTTTGGATTCTTTAGCTCTTCGGTTTTTCTGTTGGAGTGCAGTCTGTAAGCAGGACCCAGGGCATTATGTATCCTATGAAGGCACCCCCTGATTGAGCCCACATTAGGTGAAACCCTTAAATATTTTAAACTTGCCAAAATAGAAAACTACCCTTCTCTTATAATCTCCCTCTAAGGACACCTTCAGTTTATACCTGGTGCAATTGACAGGCAATTTTGAGTATGGGCCACCAATGGATTTCTGTGGGCAGACAAATTTATAGTAGGAAATACCTGGAAGACTGCATGGGAACTCCATGCTGAGCACAACACACTGTCCACAGGGCGCTTTGTGCGACTGGCCGTTCGTGTATGACCTGCGCAATGAGTTGCGCGCGCATCCACTGACCCCTTAGCATTTGTGGTGTTGTAGGCGAGCGCGTATTCGCTTCTGCGCATGCGCGGGAGGCTTTTTTGCCCGCCGCCTAATCACGGACAATCGTGATTAGGTGTGGTAGGACCTACATAGCCTGCTAATCCACACCTCTATGGTGTTGGATATTGGAGCGCCAGTACACCCAGATCGTTGTTGAAGCAGGTTTGTGAAACTTTTCTCTCCCTTTTCACTCCTTTTTAAATGTATGTTTTTTTGAATTAGCCTCATATATATATTTTTTTCTGTTTTTCTCTCAGCTACGGGCATTCACCCCTTGCTGGATGGGCTTTCCTTTCCATCAATCCAATCCTTATTGTTTATAGCCCTCACTGGGCTTTCTCAGCCTAGTTTCAAACACATGCAGGTGTTTGATTTGCGGTAAGCTTTACCCCCCTCTGTTTTAAATAGCTGGTCCACTATTTTGGACCTACATGTAAACTCAATGTCTCTTCTCCCTTTCCCCACAGAGACCCTTAGTCATATTTTCCTATCAACCTTAGCTTCATCCCTTTAATCTGGCGCTCCTCCTCATTTATAATAAACTTTTTATATAGGTAAGTTTGGTATGTTTTAGGCTATGTTAGCCATGTATGGATATCAACTTAGCTTGATAACCATTTTGTCTTTATATTTACGTTACCTCCATTTTCCACCAGGCTCCCTGTAGGCCCTCGACAGTCCCCTGCAGTAGGTCTTTGCACATGACTATATTGCGATTTTTTTTGCCTGGCGCTGTCATTGGCTTTGCGGTACGTATTGCCATCCTCGGCTGGGATCTGGGATGGACTTGACCTGTATGAGCTGTGGGGGCATGCATATAGCCTCAAAGTGACATGTATGATGAACGATAGTTTGGCCACATATGTTTTTTGATCATGTATAATTATATTTTTTCTTTTGCTTCTTTGTATCTCATTAGACTCATTTGCGGGTACAAACTGATACAAGTGACCCTGAAGAAGCCATAGTCTGGCGAAACATGTCGGTCAATTCTATCCTCCAGCTTCAAATGTACCCATGATCTATACAGTTGTATAGACTCTTTTAATTCACCCTTTAACATATATGTGTTTGTACATGTATGATCCCTCGATCGCCCTGGGGGCCCTATTTCCCACTTCCTAGTGGACCCCATTTCGATTGATGGATTAATTTTATTCATATGCACCTTTTTTTCTTTATTGTATGTCTTTATTAACTAAATTTTCAATAAATTGTTCAAAAACTTTTTTACAAAAAGTCACGAGTGTTCCAATTTGTACGTAGTACCGCTATAATCCCCTGCTTCTATCCCTGTTCACCCAATTGCCATTTAATCGGGATGAGGTACATTTATATTTGAGTATCCCAAGCCTCCCTGCTCCAACTCTTTATCCGCGCTTTAATGCGCTTTTTTTCTGGCTGGATATACTCAATATTTTTCTTTAATAATTTCTTTATACTCGTGACTTCTTGTTGCCTATTTAGATTAATGCTCCACATATCGGTGTATTGTATTAACTAAATACTATCTGTGTTACTATTTACTAAAACTTTCTTTTTTCAAAATAATTGGCTGTCGGTGCCCGGTCGCCCCCCCTACTGGCCATCGCGCCATGGCGGACTATTGTGGTGATGCATGGAAGGGTTTAATGGAAAAAATACAATTTTCACAGAATGCTGCTAACATCTCTGATGATGAGTTGGATAAATCGTTTATGAGACTTCAACGTCTGCTAGAAAAAAAGGTTTGTGTCTATTGGCATAAAACCTATTTCGAAAAGTATAGTACTAATCAGATAGTCCCTTGGGGCCTAAGAATCCAGATTTTTCCGAATATCAAAAAAATCAATGATAATCTTAAAACATCTTGGGAATTTAACTTACAATCTTGTTCCTTTAGTATGATTTCAATGCTTTCTAAACAATATGAACATGAATTGGATCTATTAGACACGGCCATTAGTTCCTGGCATGATGATCATGCCCTTTTGGTCTCCTCTACGAGATTTATAAAAAGAGATAAATCATTACGAATTCACCTTGAAACCTATACTACTGATATTATTAATATGAAAGAAAACAAGTACCAGAGAGACAAATCCGCATATGATAATAATTATGCATACAAATGGCACGATCCTATGGCTCGGAAATTTGTACCAAAATCGCAAAATTTCCCTACACAACCCAATACCAATGAACCACCCAATACCCCATTTACCTCTTTTTCCTCTAGTACATCCACCATATATCAGGACCTATCACAAGATCGTAACCTTAAAAAACGAAAGGGAGACCGATCCTCCATTTCTGATCCACATACCCGCACTCCTACACCTGTATCCCAGGCCCCTTTATCCACAACACGATCTAAACACATTAAAATATCTACTCCCGCTTTACAGACACTACCCAATATCTCTAATACACAAATCAACACTACCCACTCGTCACATTTACTTTCCACTATTCCTGCTTCCATCTCCTCACCAACCACTAGACGTGGCAGTGAACCAATATTACCTTCAATGTTCCCTCACAATGGCTCCTCAATGGACCCCAAAATAGCACCTATTTTTTTAGCCATAACCGCAGACAATTCACCCAATCCCACCTAATAGCCTCACCCGCACTACTTGCACAACCTGCAAGTTCAGACATTGTGAACCTATCTTCCTTATCGCTTACCACTGAACAGGAGAAAATCCTGCAACTAGGACTAACGTTTTGTCCATCATCGAATTTTGACAAATTCGAATTTATTAAGGATATTCATTTATTCGCTCGAAAGTTAATCTATAAAGTCCTATATGATAAATCCTCTGATAAATCCATTGACACTAATTCCAGCTCTTCTAATCAAGCACCCACATTTGAAGAAATGCAGGCCATTGATGAACTTATGTCCCTCTGGGAGGAAGGAGCCATTGATGCCGACGAAGCCGACGAATCGGCGGTCGTCGCCCTCGGTGTCTCCTTCCCCCCTCCAACCACTTTTAAACCCAAATCCAAGAATTTTCCTGTGCTATCTACTAACCCCAATATTTCTGCCTTTGTACAACAAACGTGTCTGGCAATTAAAAACCTCGAATACATTTCCTCAGGTCATTCCAATTTAACACAAACAAGCTCTCAAGCACTAAAATCCCTTCAAACCCATCCAGATCTGGTCATTAAACCGGCAGACAAGGGTGGAAACATTGTAGTGATGGACACTAAAGCTTATGAAAAAATGTGCTACAACATTCTCGATAACCGTGAATGGTATCGCCCTATAGCACCGTCAGTAATTAAGAATTTTTCTCATCAATTTGATCAACTTATATTTCATGCTTATCAAGCTGCTATCATTGATCTCAATACTTGGAACTTTT
Source organism: Lithobates sylvaticus (assembly GCA_028564925.1). Lineage (NCBI taxonomy): Eukaryota > Metazoa > Chordata > Amphibia > Anura > Ranidae > Lithobates > Lithobates sylvaticus. The sequence goes on along the minus strand of CM053028.1, from coordinate 116,292,242 downwards.
TGAAAATTAATGAACCCACTATACCAACCTTTTATGCCCTACCCAAAATTCATAAATCAGTAACCAGTCCTCCTGGACGTCCTATAGTTTCTGGCTGCCATTGCCGGCAACGGAAAATGCCAGCACTCTGGTAGATAAATATCTTGCACCTCATGTCAATGCGTTGCCTTCTTATGTTAAAGACACAATTCATCTTTTGAAAATATTACAAAATATGACTGTATCCCCAAATGTTTATTTGGTAACTTTGGATGTCGAATGTTTATATAATTGTATTCCCCACCACAAGGGTTTAGAAGTCATTCGTGGCCTTCTCCTTGAATGTGGCCCTCAATTTGACAACTATGCCAACTTTGTACTTGACCTTTTAAAATTCATCCTCACAAAGAATCATTTTATGTTTGGCAGTTCCCACTTCCTCCAGGTGCAGGGTGTGGCTATGGGGACCAGATGCGCGCCCTCATACGCCAACCTGTACCTGGGGGGGTGGGAAAGACATCTTTTTTCTAATTTGTGTTCAGGTTACAAATCCATGATCCTACATTGGTTTAGATATATCGATGACATCTTACTATTGTGGTCAGGATCATTATATGATCTAGAACAATTTTATGAATCCTTGGGCTCCAATGACTTCAATCTAAAATTCACTATGGAATATAGTCAGCAATCCGTAAATTTCCTTGATCTAACAATCAACATTGACAAAAATGGTGTAATTAGCACATCCTTATTTAGAAAACCTACTGCAGGTAATACCATTTTACATTCTCAAAGTGCTCATCCTCAATCTTTACTCAACAGTATTCCATATAGTCAATATCTAAGGATTAGACGCAACTGCACTTCAGACGTTGATTTCCTTAAAGCATCCAAGGAACTCTACCAGAGACTATTAAATAGAGGCTACAGCCATGCACTATTGAAACGATCTTTCAATAAAGTAAAACATTTGGATAGGACTAAATTAATTTACAGTATTAAAAACTCAAATGACACTCAACCAGTCAGACTTATAACCCGTTATTCTTCTATGCATGCCCATACACGTCAAATAGTGAATAGCTTCTGGCCCTTACTTCTAGCTGACCCTACAGTCAGCAAATTTATTGGTACACGCCCTGACATCACCTATAGAAGGTGCCCCTCACTTCGTGACCGTCTCACGAGAAGCCATCATGCCCCCTTAGCGACTCAGATACGTCGCGAAAATGGTACATACCCTTGTGGGTCATGCGACATATGCCAATTTATCGCAAATTCCAAAGTTACTCAGTTACCTAATGGATCTTTCCATCAAATTGCACACCATGTAAACTGTAGAACAATAGGTGTTGTATATCTTGCCACATGTACATGTGGTTGTTTTTATATTGGCAAAACTAAACGACCCTTCCAAGTTCGCATTCGTGACCACATTAAACCCACTCTGAAACGCACCACTACTACAGCCATCAACAGGCATCTTGGCCAAGTACATAATTTTGACCCCCAACATATATGTTTCTCGGCACTTGAACATGTCGAGACACATATTAGAGGCGGGGGTATTGATGAAAAGCTTCTACAGCTTGAAACTAGATGGATACACAACCTCAATGCTGTTCAATTCCCGGGCTTGAATGAATATATTAGTTTTAAATCATTTCTATAATAATTAACCCAACGGGTTTTTGTCTGTTGTTTTGTGTTTTGCTTTTTGCTTCAACTATATGATTTGGTACTTCCATTCATATATTTTTCTATAATTGGTTTTTTATGCTTATGCATTTTTTTTTTTGTTTTTTTTATATGTAAATTATTCTTTCCCTGTAAGGGCCCTTCCTATGCTGCACCTCTGGCCCATAACCATGAATGTGGTGGACTCTTTTTGGGGGCGAGACCGGGCACCTATACAGTCTTCATTTATGTACTCTCCATTATACTTTATTTTCTTGTCATTACAGTAAAAACCTTGCCTGTATAATTATTACTTGACTCATTGTACATCCAAAATTTGACCTTTTGGTCACTACTAATTGGGTACAGTGTCATATAATTTGTATTCTTCTTGGTCTCAAAATTTGTATGTATTATTATTATTTGTTGTTTATGTACCTTATACTGCAAACTCTACCCTCTATTGTTAAGTGAAGGGCCAATTCCGTCCCTCTGCATGTCACCTTAATTGGGATCCCATCAATAGTGGGATTTTTTTTGGGGTCCCGGCTCCCTCTGCCCTCCTCTCTGCATGTCTCTGTCCCCTTCAGTCCCTTGTCCCGGCCTGTGTCTGGCGATTGTTGCGGCGTTGCTGTCAGCTTCCATGCAGTTTTGCATTTTACATATCTGGCCATGTCTGTATCCGCTTGCTAGGTGATTTGTTTGCCAGCCCACTTCCCATCTATCCCTCATTTCAGCAACCTGGATTTTCCATGTTCCTCTTTGAAGTAAGCGCATCAGGTACATTCTGATGTTGCCATTCACCTGCAGTACACACACTGTCCACAGGGCGCTTTGTGCGACTGGCCGTTCGTGTATGACCTGCGCAATGAGTTGCGCGCGCATCCACTGACCCCTTAGCATTGTGGGTGTTGTAGGCGAGCGCGTATTCGCTTCTGCGCATGCGCGGGAGGCTTTTTTGCCCGCCGCCTAATCACGGACAATCGTGATTAGGTGTGGTAGGACCTACATAGCCTGCTAATCCACACCTCTATGGTGTTGGATATTGGAGCGCCAGTACACCCAGATCGTTGTTGAAGCAGGTTTGTGAAACTTTTCTCTCCCTTTCCACTCCTTTTTAAACGTATGTTTTTTTGAATTAGCCTCATATATATTTTTTTTTTCTGTTTTTCTCTCAGCTACGGGCATTCATCCCTTGCTGGATGGGCTTTCCTTTCCATCAATCCAATCCTTATTGTTTATAGCCCTCACTGGGCTTTCTCAGCCTAGTTTCAAACACATGCAGGTGTTTGATTTGCGGTAAGCTTTACCCCCCTCTGTATTAAATAGCTGGTCCACTATTTTGGACCTACATGTAAACTCAATGTCTCTTCTCCCTTTCCCCACAGAGACCCTTAGTCATATTTTCCTATCAACCTTAGCTTCATCCCTTTAATCTGGCGCTCCTCCTCATTTATAATAAACTTTTTATATAGGTAAGTTTGGTATGTTTTAGGCTATGTTAGCCATGTATGGATATCAACTTAGCTTGATAACCATTTTGTCTTTATATTTACGTTACCTCCATTTTCCACCAGGCTCCCTGTAGGCCCTCGACAGTCCCCTGCAGTAGGTCTTTGCACATCACTATATTGCGATTTTTTTGCCTGGCGCTGTCATTGGCTTTGCGGTACGTATTGCCATCCTCGGCTGGGATCTGGGAGGGACTTGACCTGTATGAGCTGTGGGGGCATGCATATAGCCTCAAAGTGACATGTATGATGAACGATAGTTTGGCCACATATGTTTTTTGATCATGTATAATTATATTTTTTCTTTTGCTTCTTTGTATCTCATTAGACTCATTTGCGGGTAAAAACTGATACAAGTGACCCTGAAGAAGCCATAGTCTGGCGAAACATGTCGGTCAATTCTATCCTCCAGCTTCAAATGTACCCATGATCTATACAGTTGTATAGACTCTTTTAATTCACCCTTAACTACCCTTCTCTTATAATCTCCCTCTAAGGACACCTTCAGTTTATACCTGGTGCAATTGACAGGCAATTTTGAGTATGGGCCACCACTGGATTTCTGTGGGCAGACAAATTTATAGTAGGAAATACCTGGAAGACTGCATGGGAACTCCATGCTGAGCACAACTTTCTTTAATTGGGGTTCTGGAGACAGTCATGACTCTTATGCCGCTGTGTACACACGATCAGAAATTCCGCCAGCATAAGTCCGATGAGAGCTTTTGGTCAGAAAATGCAACCGTGTGTATGCTCCATCGGACTTTTGCTGGCGGAATTCCAGCCAGCAAAAGATTGAGAGCAGGTTCTCAATTTTTCGGTCAGAAAAAGTTCAGATCGGAAATTCCGATCGTCTGTACCAATTCCGACGTGCAAAATTCCTACGCATGCTCGGAAACAATTTGACGCATGCTCAGAAACATTGAACTTCATTTTATTGCCTCGTTGTAGTGTTGTACGTCACCATGTTCTTGACGGTCGAAAGTTCAGCAAAATTTGTGTGACCTTGTGTATGCAAGCCAAGCTTGAGCGGAATTCCGTCGGAAGAACAATCCAAGATATTTCCGACGGAAAATCCGCTCGTGTGTACGCAGCATTACACATTTTTCACTCCCTCCCTAAGCCCCACTACACACACACTTCTGTAGACTTCTCATGGTTTTCAAAGGGATACATAGAGAAAAAGAAGAACTAAGAGGGGCTCTTTCCATATCATAAAACCTACTCCTACAGAATAGCTAATTTTCAGAGCCCTCTTTTCTTAAAAGATGGAAGAGTGTTTTGCAAACCACATTCTCCAACATCCATGAAAATAGTACACATTTGCCCACAGGCCCTTAATCTGTTTCAAGTATTAAAAAAAACAACAGGATTTATCCCTTTATGCCTGTGGTAGTGATCCATCCTAGCAACCCATTACCATTAGATCTTCAAATTCATGTGAATAAAGACCCCCCCCCCCCCCCTTCAGCTGTACCTTTGCTTATGGAATGTAATAAATAAAATATTTTTAAAAAATCTGGATGAAATTATTCTTTTTTTTCATTGAAAAAGTGTGAAAAAACTATTGGATGCAAAAGAAAACCTTGTTTGTCTCTCAAAAAATATTTATTACTTCAGTTTTATGAGCAATGAAAAAGTTGCTGTCAAATCAATTTGCCCATGGATCAAATGTAAAAAAACTTCTGGTCAAAGGGCAGGTGCAAGCCCCAAAAGTGCTTAAACAGTGTGTTGCTGATACTGACCTTATCTCCAGGAAACAAGGGAAAACTTTTTGAATATCTTTTGTAGATGATCAAGGATGACTGCACAAGTTAGGAGAAGCCATTCAATAACTTCCTAAAACAACTGTAATCAACCAAATTGGCAATCACCAGATGTCTGTGAATAGTAGTCTAGTAGGTCTAGTTAGCATGTACTACGTAAGTTAGACATTAAGAGTTTACAAGATGAGAAGCATGTCACCAGGCAGCCTGTTACTTTTAGCAAGATGGCACCCAAGGCACACCTGCCTCTAGTCTGGCTGCAGTGGCCCACTCAACTGCTTCTTCCTTTCAAGTTCAGCCATAAGAGTAACACTACTTGTCAGAAGTTTTATGAATGGTACAGGGAACCTAATTGCATTATTTCATGTGGTAAAGGCATCTCTTCATCCTGCCATTATTAAACCTACTCTGGTGACCTGACAAACTGTGAGTGAATGAGAACCTGAGAAGAGGGAGTGGAATAGGAGCAAAGTGAATAGAGAGGTGTAGGAGAGAGTGGATAGAGAGATGTTAGGGAGAAATTGTAATTGCGTAAATAGGTTCTGCCAGGCAAATTTGGGTAATCTCCTGATGTAAAAAATTCTCTAAGAAGTTGTCACCTTGAATGAAGAAAAAAGCCATTAGACCACAGGAGTCCTGAAAAACCCTCAGAGAAAACTGCGACCATAGCGAATTGTCAAGGGGATTCATGTGAAGACTTAACAGGTTCACAGCATTCAAGATACAATGATGGCAAGGTTATGTTCGCAAGACTAAACTTCAAGTATGAAAGTTTATTATATGCTTGTATGATTTCCCCTTGTTTGTGTTGGTTTTCTGTGAGAGTTTTGGATTCTACTGCACCCCAAAAAGTAAAAGTAGTTAAGTATAATAGTTATTTATTTCATAGTGCCCACTAATTCTATATCTCTTTACTGATTGCACAGACTACATGACCCAGTGTTCCTACGACACGCATACAGAAAGACACATGCACACTTGGGTTGTTTTGGGCAGGAACCGCTTACTTCACTACTTTTTACTTTTACGCTTACTTCACTACTTTTACGCCTGCACAAACCATCGTAGGTGTACGTCAGCCGATTTAAGAGCTATAGGGGCCACATGCGCGCCATTGGTGGTGCTCAAGCCCACGGCGCAGCACCGGAACCGATGTGCGTGGCCGACTGCAGCGATGTCCACCGGCAACCCGCGATCACTCCTCAGAGAGCCGGAACAGGGATCTGTCAATATAAACAGACAGATCCCTTTTCTGTCAGGGAAGTAGAGAGAGATCTGCTGTTTCTAGTAATCAGGACCAGCAATCTCTCTCTACTCCCTGTCAGTCCACTCCCCCCACAGTCAGAAACACCTCCCTAGGGAACACTTAACCCCTTGATCGCCCCTAGTGGCAACCCCTTCCCTGCCAGTGACATTTATACAGTGATCAGTGGCAATTTATAGTTTGATAGTTATGATTGCTGTATAGATATCAATGGTCCCACAAAAGTGTCAAAAGTGTCCGATCTGTCCGCCGCAATGTCACAGCCCCACTAAAAATCGCTGATCACCGCCATTACTAGTAAAAAAAAAAAATATAATAAAAATGCCATAAATATATCCCCTATTATGTAGACACTATAACTTTTGCGCAAACCAATCAATATACGCTTATTGCAATTGTTTACCAAAAAAAATTAGAATACATATTGGCCTAATCTGATAAAGAATTTTTTTTTTTTTGTGGGATATTTATTATAGTAAAAAGTAAAATTATTGTTTTTTTTTTCAAAATTGCCCGCTCTTTTTTTGTTTATATCGCAAAAAAATAAAAAATGCAGAGGTGATCAAATACCACCAAAAGAAAGTTCTATTTGTGGGAAAAAAAGGGCACAAATTTTGTTTGTATACAATGTTGCATGACCGCGCAATTGTCAGTTAAAACGACGCAGTGCCGTATCGCAAAAAAATGGTCTAGTCAGGAAGTGAGTAAATCCTTCCAGTGCTAAAGTGGTTACAGCCACTTACTATTTACTACAGGTAACAGCTGAGTTTGTCAAATATAGTAGGTTGTTAATAATATCTAGTGGTATAAATGGTGCTTGCCAGTAAATATCTGAACTCTTCTGAAAATATATATTAAATTTAAAGCTGAAAAAATAGACATTCTCACTAATCTAAATTTCAACACAACCTTTAAACCGACATCCATCTGTCTGCTATCAAAAGCTTTCTGTGATTAGAGAAGATTCATATGCAAGTTCCGTAGTGCAGTAACCTAAAAGTAAAAATAAATCTTAGTTTAAACAAATAAATAGTTTTTCTAGGAAAAACAAATTATACATTTTATGAATCCTTTTTTTAAAATTAGATGTTTAATTATGAAGGTGAAAAGTTGAATAATTAAGTCAAGATGCAATACGGATATCTCCCTAGAGCACAAATGCAGTCTGTGAAGTTACCATGGTAACCTCACATTCTAGACAGTCAAGAAACAATTATTTTTTATTTAATATAAAAAATATAAAAGAAAATAGCAGGCTGAAAATGGATGTTATTGCTTTTTTTGTGTGTAAACCACAAATTCTAAATGTACAATTTTAAATTTAAACAAACGAAAAACTGTATATAAGATTACTGCAACTGAATTCTTGCCCAATAGTGTTAGGTCTCTATGTTCTTACATGTTTGGTTATCATTTCAATAATGACCTTTGGAATTTTTATACTACATTCCACCACACTGCCACCTTTCTTTCCTGTGCTCTCATTTACCTATTCCTAAACAGTTTTGAGCAACTGTATTCATGCTTGTATGCCTAACTGGAATGTGAAAACAATGAAAAGTAATTTTTTTGTTTGTTATCCAAAGAGCCCAGGAAATAGGCAAAAAAGCAGCACACTCTGTGGATTTATTTTTATATAGATATTGTGGAGGTGGGTTTATTAAAAAGACACATGGAAGATACCTTGAATAGGAATTGACTGAGGAAAATATGTAAGTAAGGCAAATAGATGAAAAAAATAGGTTAGGAAAATTAGAGAAAGTGGTTGACAGGGGGTGAAATATTGTAAGGGTTGGGAGTTCATGGATAATATAGGAATGCTAGATAGATACATCCAAATAACATATGGACATCCATCCTGTGACAAAGCAGAGGTGAAGCATGATAAATAAAAACATGGAATAGTTAAAAATAACACTAAAGCCATAGAATGCACAAGCCAAGTATATAGGAGTTACTGTAAAATCAACACAAGACAAGACTAGAAATTATCTTCATTGTCTCAAAGCAATTGGCAAGCACTAGGTAGCTCTTCAACCATTGCTATCTGCTACATTTATTTTTGGCATAAGCCTAGTTGAAGGAGTCTTCCTTTTTTCTATGTGAAAGAGAAGCATCATCATTCAAACGCCTATGCTTAGATTGCTTGTGAATACCATATAACACATTACCACGCAAACATGTGGGGCACAGATGGGGCTAGAAAATCTGGCAACTGGAAGTTGAGGCTACAAATGGGTGATCACAAACAATCATATAAAGTGCCTTGCAAAAGTATTCATACCCCTTGAAATTCTCCACATTTTGTCATGTTACAACCAAAAACGTAAATGTATTTTATTGGGATTTTATGTGATATAAAGTGGCACATAATTGTGAAGTGGAAGGAAAATGATAAATAGTTTTCACATTTTTTTACAAACAAATACAGTGGTGTGAAAAAGTGTTTGCCCCCTTCCTCATTTCCTGTTCCTTTGCATGTTTGTCACACTTAAGTGTTTCGGAACATCAAACCAATTTAAACAATAGTCAAGGACAACACAAGTAAACACAAAATGCAATTTGTAAATGAAGGTGTTTATTATTAAAGGTGAAAAAAAATCCAAACCATCATGGCCCTGTGTGAAAAAGTGATTGCCCCCTAAACCTAATAACTGGTTGGGCCACCCTTAGCAGCAACAACTGCAACCAAGCGTTTGCGATAACGTGCAATGAGGCTTTTACAGCGTCCTGGAGGAATTTTGGCCCACTCATCTTTGCAGAATTGTCCTAATTCAGTTACATTAGAGGGTTTTCGAGCATGAACGGCCTTTTTAAGGTCATACCACAACATCTCAATAGGATTCAGGTCAGGACTTTGGCTTGGCCACTCCAAAGTCTTCATTTTGTTTTTCTTCAGCCATTCGGTGGTGGACTTGCTGGTGTGTTTAGGATCATTGTCCTGCTGCAGAACCCAAGTTCGTTTCAGCTTGAGTACACGAACAGATGGTCGGACATTCTCCTTCAGGATCTCTTGGTAGACAGCAGAATTCATAGTTCCTTTTATCACGGCAAGTCTTCCAGGTCCTGAAGCAGCAAAACAGCCCCAGACCATCACACTACCACCACCATATTTTACTGTTGGTATAATGTTCTTTTTCTGAAATGCAGTGTTCCTTCTACGCCAGATATACTTGGACACACACCTTCCAAAGAGTTCCACTTTTGTCTCATCGGTCCACAGAATGTTGTCCCAAAAGTCTTGGGGATCATCAAGATGTGTTGTGGAGAAATTGAGACGAGCTTTGATGTTCTTTTTGCTCAGCAGTGGTTTTCTCCTTGGAACTCTGCCATGCAGGCCATTTTTGCCCAGTCTTTTCCTGATGGTGGAGGCATGAACGCTGACCTTAACTGAGGCAAGTGAGGCCTGCAGTTCCTTGGACGTTGTTGTGGGGTCTTTTGTGACCTCTTGGATGAGTCGTCGCTGCGCTCTTGGGGTAATTTTGGGCGGCCGGCCACTCCTGGGAAGGTTCACCACTGTTCCATGTCTTCGCCATTTGTGGATAATGGCTCTCACTGTGGTTCGCTGGATTCCCAAAGCTTTGGAAATGGCTTTATAACCCTTTCCAGACTGATAGATCTCAATTACTTTCTTTCTCAATTGTTCCTGAATTTCTTTGGGTCTCGGCATGATGTGTAGCTTTTAAGGATCTTCTGGTGGACCTTACTGTGTCAAGCAGCTCCTATTTAAGTGATGCCTTGATTGTGAACAGGTGTGGCAATAATCAGGCCTGGGTGTGGCTAGAGAAATTGAACTCAGGTGTGGACAACCACAGTTATAGTATGTTTTAACAAGGGGGGCAATCACTTTTTCACACAGGGCCATGATGGTTTGGATTTTTTTTCACCTTTAATAATAAACACCTTCATTTACAAATTGCATTTGTGTTTACTTGTGTTGTCCTTGACTATTGTTTAAATTGGTTTGATGTTCCGAAACACTTAAGTGTGACAAACATGCAAAGGAACAGGAAATGAGGAAGGGGCAAACACTTTTTCACACCACTGTATGTGAAAAGTGTAGCGTGCAATTGTATTCAGCCCCGAATCAATATGTTGTAGAACCACCTTTCACTGCAATTACAGCTGCAAGTCTTTTTGGGTATGTTTCTACCAGATTTGCACATCTAGAGAGTGACATTTCAGATAGTTATTTGTAAAAAAAAAATTGAAAACCGTTTATCATTTTCCTTCAACTTCACAATTATGTGCCACTTTGTGTTGGTCTATCACATAAAATCCCAATAAAATACATTTACGTTTTTGGTTGTAACATGACAAAAAGTGGAAAATTTTTAAGCGGTATGAATACTTTTTCAAGGCACTGTATCTCATCTATCATCAGCTGTTGTCATTGTGATAGAGGTACTGTCCATCACAACTCTTTAACTCCATGAGAAATTACATCTAAGCAGTGTTGGTCATCTTACTTTAAAAAAGTAATTAGTTAAGTTACAAATTACTTCTCCCAAAAAGTAATTGCGTTAGTAACTCAGTTACTACATTGGAAAAGTAATTAGTTACGCAGCAAAGTAACTGACTTTTTTTTTTAAATATTCTATAAGTGTAACTAAGGGGCGGGTCTAGTATTACTGTAACCAAGGGGCGCATTTATTATTATTGTTATATATCGTGTAACCATGAGCTGCTCTATTATTACTCTAACCAAGGGGCAGATCTGTTATAGCGTGTAAGCAAGTTGCGGGTCTATTATTATATCGTGTAAGGGGCGGATGGCTACAGAAGAGGGCGAATGTTAAATTAATGGGCAGAGCTCGATCTATAACAATAATAATAAATGCGCCCCTTGGTTACAGTAATACTAGACCCCCCCCTTACTTACACGATAGACGCCACTTGCAGAGTAGCACGAGCATCGGGAGCGTGCGGCATCGCCTCGTACAATTACATGTTAACTGCACCTGCGCGGTGTAGAGTTCACTCAGAGCTGTTTAGGTTCGGCAATTTTCGTAAGCTCCGTAGTCCTTCGTACTGCGCAAGCCCTGCGCAGTACAGGGGGTCCTTATCCGGCGGGGGAACTTTTTCGGCAGGACACCGGAATTACACTACTCCCATCTAGTGGCGGTAGATGTAATTGGGGTAACTAAGCCAAAGTAATGGGAACTGAGTTACCATGAGGGGAAAAGTAATCAGTTAGATTACTAGTTACCCTCTAAAGTAACTGCGTTAGGTAACTCAGTTTATTTTAACTCAGTTACTTACATCACTGCATCTAAGTGGATAGATTTCTGGTGTATAAAAAAATTAGGATATACTTTTAGTAATGATGGAACGTGTCCAAAATATGTGAAAACACAGTAGTTAACAAGTACTTCTGATATTCATATTTTACCGATACATGATAAAGTTTATGTATGGCCAAAACTTTTTTTGTTTAGAATAGAGTAAGGAAATTTTTGAAACACAACAAGAAGTTAGAGGAAATTTCTCAGACAGCTGTCCCGGTTGTGTCTCCATGAGAAGATTTCCCCTTACTTCTTGTTCTGAGGACAACTCTAAAATTTGGGATTTCCCCTTACTTTCTTTCTATGTGACAACCGTTACAAATGGAGGATTTAATCTTCCAGTGAGGGCACAGAAATCAAAATGCCCTTCCCCACTCTCTGTAAAAAAGTTAAGTAAAAGAAATTAAATTATCATTTATAATAACAATGCTAATAACAACTGGTTGCGCTTAGGAATTGCGCCATCTATGGCTACTCTTACTTTTAGAATAACTTCTCAAGAGAGATATGGTTATATTGCAAAGGACAACTAACCTGTAGAATGCCTTTATAATATGTTGCAGGTATACTATATGGTAAATATCCAGGGTAGACATAATATGAAGAAAAGGCACATGCAATTGATATATTTATAAAAAAAAAGGCAGCAGAAAGTGCTGGGGAACATAGGCAAAGTGCTACAGAAAGATCTGTCATCTCTGGAGGCTGTATGTATATTATCTTTGGCACCCAAAGGAACACTCTTCTGATAGCATTAGATATTTTACAGAAAACTTACATATTTTCTTGTTTTACATCCTTACAGAGGAATTCTAGGAATCTTGGCAAAGGAGGCTGTGAGAACTTTGGATGTGACCAGCAAGCACATTTTGGGTAAAAATATGCATAATATCTAACAACATTATAACTTCCACCAAAAACATAATAATTTTATATCACCCAAAACTTGGAGCATCATAAATACCCCTAGTGTCATCATACTACAAAAATATTATTTGCCCCTAGAATGGTAACACTGTTGTCTCCCAGTCTAAAGAGACACTCCCATACACACATCAGTCACACCCTGAGATACCGGCGGTATTTATAGGAATGATATTAAAACCTGCTAAGATGCACAAGGTCTGCAATTAGGCAGGGCCTAATCAGTGTTTGTACAGGAACAATAAAGCATATGTGTATAAGCGTCCTTGGTGATCACTTCTGTTTATGGCCACTGCATTTACTATATTCCCTCTTGCAAATTTATGTGCACCAGTTATATAATTTTTTTTCCTGTTTGTCTGCTCACTCTGATTAGGGCATTATGGTATTTACTCTAAGTAAGGTTTAAACATTTTTCTTAATTACGGTACATGCTACAATTATTGCTGATAGCTGGGACCTGGGTGGTTGTTAACCTTTAAAGTGCTTAAAATCAGAGAATAAACATGTTACAGCAGATGGAATCATTTCCAGTGTATCAGTATATACAGACGCTATATAGAAGGCAGAAGAGTTTATAACATGTTAGGTTGCAAATTATGGGAGGGTCACGATCCAACCAACAGTGAGTAGGCCAGATCATATTTTCATAAACTTTTTGAAAATTATATTACAAGTCTGCCATGATTTTAGCATTATAGTATCGAGAAGAGGACAAATGTTTAATTTGTGCGCTTGCACAGCAAGAATCCTTTTATTCCATAAACGTGTGTTCTTACTGGACTCTTCAGTCGATATGTCTGCATCCCAACTTGTAATGTAAAATGTAATAACTCTCTTCCTGTGCAGTGCACAATCATAAAATGTTCTGCAAAAGCCTGTTTGAGCAGGGAGAAGACTTCAAAAGGGCCAGTTTTATAGTAATCTATAGGAGAGTTTTTATTATTTAGGTCTTATGCTGGTACTGATTTTGCTAGGCATAAAGTGTCTGTAGTTGGTGTGCATAGTAGAACAGTGAAAGTTATTACTCTGGATTCATTGTTCATAACAATTATGAATGTTTAAACATTTTAATAACTAAAATCCTACTTTGGCTAATTGGGTGAGAGGCAAAAGCCAGCCTCCTCCATCCCACTGGATAGTCTAATTGGGTTCACCTCACTTATTCTAAGGCATAAAAATGAAGATCTGCACTTAAAACGTGGTTATATCTGAGGGGTCCCATCTATGTTAGAGGTATGATCTATGTATTAGATCCAACCCCGGAAGCAGGAGAACTATTTTGTCCTGTAAGATGTATCCTTTTTTTTTCAATACTGTTTGCGTATAAATGTCTTACTTTTTAACTTTTTGTTTTAACTTTTGTCCAGTTTTACAGCCAAATGGGTATAACTACCTTATAGTTGTTACATGTTCCCATTCATATAGCATAACTTAACTACTTGCCTACCGGGCCAATTCTGACGCTTCTCTTCTACATGTAAAAAACATAATTTTTTGCTAGAAAATTAATCAGAACCTCCAAACATTATATATGTTTTCTTAACAGAGATCCTAGGGAATAAAATGGTGGTCATTGCAACTTTTTATCTCGCACAGTATTTGCACAACAATTTTTTTCGAGTTTCATGCATTAAAAAAACAGTAAAGTTAGCCCAATTTTTTTTGCATAATGTGAAAGTTGATGTTACGCATAGTAAATAGATTCCTAACATGTCACGCTTTAAAATTGTGCACACTCATGGAATGGCGCCAAATTGCAGTACTTAAAAATCCCCATAGGCGACGCTTTAACATGCAAGTTACCTGTTTAGAATTACAGAGGAGGTCTTGCGCTAGAATTATTGCTCTCGCTCTAACATTCGTGTCGATACTTCATGTGTGGTTTGAACGCCGTTTACATATGTGGGCGCTACCTACGTATGCATTTGCTTCTGCGAACGAGCATGTGAGGCTTGTATTTTATTTTTTTTATTGTTTATTTTACTTTTATTTTTCTATTTTGACACTTTCTTTTTACATTTTTTAAATCACTTTTATTTCTATCCTTGTAATAGGAATAGGGTATAACAGGTCCTCTTTACAGCAAGATCTGGGATCTATAAGTCCCCTTGTCTCACCTCTAGGCTGGAAAACCTGAAATAAAAAATAAAAAAACGATCTTGGCTTTTTAGCCAAGGCGGCAGCATTTTTTCAAATGCAGAGGCTGAACGTGACATCATAATATCGCGCCCGGCCTCCGAAAGGTCATAGAGACTTCCGGGGGCCATATGGCCCGGCAGATTCTCTATGGTGGACTTCTGCCGCTGGCTGATTCATTCTATGGCTCGCTGTTCACACGGGCAAGCTGGTAGAAGCACTGGAGGGTGGTGGGAGGGGGGAGTCCCCTCCTGCTGCCTGTAAGAACGATCAAGCTGCTGAACAGCCGCTATGATTGTTCTTACGGTGATGGGATTCACTGGCTGAGAAAAATAACATCTGAATGATGCCTGTAACTGCAGTCATCATTCAGATATCACCACTCAAATTCTGCAATGTCGTATGATGGCATGTGAGTGGGAAGTGGTTAAAGAAGATATAAAAACATGCGGGTTACCTTTTTAAGTTTAAACCAGCTACCTACTGTAGCAGTTCTGTTTATAATCCTGCTCCAAACAAACAACTAGAAAGTTTATATTTTTTTAAAATAATTTCTGTGTATGCTGTCTAAATGGGAACACATAACTTTAAGGAAGAACTAAATTAAAATGTTCTTTACTTCACCTAATAATATAAAGTGTACTAGAAATAATTCTAAAACCACAAAAAATTATCGTGCTATCTAAACAAACTCTAGTACATAAAACAAACAAATAAATATGTTGCTGCTTGCCACTGTTGTCGTTCCCACACCGGTGAATCAGAGACTGTTAATTTGACATTCCTCTTCATATATTCTGTGCTCTCTCTCAGTAGTATCTAGTGCATTCATAGCATGCGTGCATGTTCCACAGAGAAATATATGTGCTCCACCAACGTGTATCACCACCTCTCAATGCAGCTGCTTACCTCTATAATTTACCCACACTCAGGTAAGGTCCATATACGATTGCCCAATAACCTGGGTCAGTTAACTGCATCAATTCTTCAGGTAGATCTGTAACTGGTCTACAATCCTCTATGGAGCACAATCCAGGTCCCAGCCCATTCAACAGGAAAGAGAAAATAAAGCTCTCATGGTGTAGTAATTCCAAGTAGCATCAGAAGCTACTCACAAATAAAGTGCACTGAGAACTCCAGTGCACAAGACAGAATCGCTTTTTTAAATGCCATCACATTGCCCCTTAAGGATAAACATCAGTAGTTTTGATATGTAAGATATTCTGTTTCCGGCTTGTGGACATGATGACGTCACATGGCTCCACCCCTGATGCAGAGATATACAGGCATATACTTATCCATCATGCCATACCGTCAGGGAGATGTGTGATTGGCCCCAAATGTATTCTGCAGTAGGACAACGACCCCAAACATGCAGCCAATGTCATTAAGAATTATCTTCAGTGTAAAGAAGAACAAGGAGTCTTGGAAGTGATGGCTTGGCCACTACAGAGCCCAATCTCAACATCGGGTCTGTCTGGGATAACATGAAGAGACAGAAGGATCTTAACTACTTGCCTACCAGCCACGAACACCCCCTTCCTGACCAGGCCATTTTTCAGCTTTCAGCGCTGTCGCATTTTGAATGACAAATGCGCGGTCATGCAACGCTGTACCCAAATAAAATTTTTATCATTTTTTCCCCACAGATAGAGCTTTATTTTGGTGGTATTTAACCTCTGCGGTTTTTATTTCTTGCGCTATAAACAAAAGAAGAGGGACAAGTTTGAAAAAACATAATATTTTTTTATTTATTATAATAAATATAATTTTTTTTTTTTTTTTAAATATCCAACAATTTTTGGTAAAAAAAATCGCAATAAGCGTATATTGATTGGTTTACAAAATAGGGGATAGATTTATAGCATTTTTATTATTATTTTTTTTTTACTAGTAATGGCGGCGATTTGCGATTTTTATCGTGACTGCGACATTGCGGCGGACACTTCGGACACTTTTGACTCATTTTTGGGACCATTCACATTTATACAGCGAGCCGTGCTATAAAAATGCATTGATTACTGTATAAATGTGACTGGCAGGGAAGGGGTTAACGCTAGGGGGCGCTGCAGGGGTTAATGTGTACCCTATATGGTGATTCTTACTGTGGGGGGAGGGGACTGACTGGGGGAGGAGACCGATCGGTGTCCCTATGTGACACACCATCGGTCTCCTCTCCTCTGACAGGACGTGGATCTGTGTGTTTACACACACCGATCCACGTCCTGCTCGATTACCGGGCAATCGCGGGTGCCTGGCGGTCATCGCGACCGCCGGGCACGCGCACCGAGGCCCCAGCTACGCGGCGGGCGCGCGCGCGCCCCCCCCCCGGCGCGCGCGCGCCCCCCAGTGGCCAAATTTGAGACGACGTCATATGACGGCGTCCCGCCACAGTAGCTGAACCGTCCCGCCGTCATTTGACAGTGGGCGGTCAGCTAGTGGTTAAGCAGCCTACATCCACCAAAGATCTGCAATGAGTTCTCCAAGCATTGTGGGACAACCAACCTTAAAAAACGGTGTGCAAGTGTACCTAGAAGAATTGATGCTGATTTGAGGCCAAAGGGTGATCACACCAAATATTGATTTAATTTAGATTTTATTTCTGTTTACTCATTTTGCGTTTTGTAAATTGATAAAAATAAACAATTAAAATATATATTTTAGAAAGCATTCTTACTTTACAGCATTTCTTCACACCTGCCTACAAATTTTAAGCCCCACACACACTATCAGTTTTTCTGCTGAGTTTTTCTTTCAGGTTTACCAAAACCATGTAGTGCAAGGACCTGCCTGATTGCATACAAATTGAAACTTCTAAGGTTTGACCTCCTATTATATGGCTTTGGTAAATCTGAAGGAAAAACTCAGCAGAAAAACTGATAGTGTGTATGGGGCTTAACACAGTGCTGTATATAGTTTTTCCTATTATATATAGTATTATTTTTATTCAATAATACAAACCTATTCCGACTCAAGGAACCACCCAGGTTTGGAGCTAACTGGTATACATTTAAAGTATATATATATTTATATGCCTTTTCTATGTGCAGCAGGAGGTGGGCTCCTTAACCCCTCCACACCAAGCACTGGTGTCCCTGTACACCTGGGGGGTGGGAAGGATTTGCAATCATGTGACCACTGTGGCTAATGTTTGTTAGTGGGACCGAGAGTTGTCTTTGACAGCACAGTCTCTGTGCTGGGAGCACGCAGTAAGCATGTTCCCAGCACAGAAACAGCAGCCGGCAAGCTACTATATGTACAGCGTGTGGTCATTAAAGCTCAACCATTCGCTATTGCCCATATGTGTTACGCCAGCGGCAACAGGTCAAGAGAGACAGCATGGGTTAATGAAGCAGGGCTGATAAGGGAGCACAAGAGACAGTTTATGGCAGGCATGTCCAAAGTTCCGGTTTCAGTTCGGTTACGGCCCCACTGGTAATTTGGATATATATATCTTTTGTGGCCCCCAACGAGCCCCCGAGCGCCACGGGGGGGGCACAAAAGATATATACTAGTATTTATCAGTGCCTCGGAGGCGACAGGGAAGGGGCAAGATGAGTGCTGACAGATTACATACAGGAGAATCTCCGGCTTACTCCACGGCCTCTAATAGGAAGTCCCATCTCCTGGGCTGCAATTGGACGACTGTTCTGTCTATCATAGGAGGCGGGACTTTATATTAAACAGGCTGCCGAGTAAACAGGAGATTCTCCTGTATGTAATCTGTCAGCGCTCGTCCCGTCCCCCCCCCCCCTTCCCTGTCCCCTCTGAGGCTGCAGATGGGCATTGATCAGGCTGCACTGATGGCAATGGTGAGGCTACATTCATGGCAATGGTAAGACTGCATTCGTGCCAATGGTGAGGCTGCATTCGTGGCAATGGTAAGACTGCATTCGTGGCAATGGTTAGGCTGCATTCATGGCACTGCTGAGGCTGCATTCATGGCAATGGTGAGGCTGCATTCATGGCAATGGTGAGGCTGCATTCATGGCACTGGTGAGGCTGCATTCATGGCAATGGTGAGGCTGCATTCATGGCAATGGTGAGGCTGCAGATGGGCACTGATTAGGCTGCATTGATGGGGACTGACCCTTATTTTGCTTCACAGTTATTTATTTATTTAAGTTTTTTCCTGAAACTTCCCTCTTAAAGTGAATATATGTATATCCAAATAACACGCCCAAGCTCATCCTTAGTCCTGAGTGGCACTTGGGAATTTGTTGGGGGCCACAAAAGATATATATATATATGTCCAAATAACACACCTTTGCTCATCTCTTCACCACACACAGCCACAAAGGCAAGAGAATTCTTGTTGGGCAGTGTATTAGTGCTCAGACGAAAACGCTTAGTGTGTTCAAAGAATGTCAGGCAAAATGGTCAGCCCTCACGCATGTTCACTTCATCAAATCTGGCACTGTTTGAAAAAAGTTTGGACATCCTGGTTTATGGGGAGTGTTGGGAAGTCTGCTGACAGCTGCACCTATGAGAGCTTTGGAGACACAGTGTAGAAACCTTTACTGCTGGATGGTCTCTGTTATTCAAAATTGACCTAGCTGATGTAAGCATTTTTCTTTTATGTTACTGAGACTGTGTTATTCTTTTTGCCATTATGGAATTTGTTTGTTGCATGCAACTGCAAGCCTACTTTGAGTTGATTAAATAGCCTATTTCAAGAAGTCTGTGTCCTGGGATCTCGCTGACCCCCAAACTTTACAATGCATATGAGAAAAAATGTCTTCACTTATATTAAAAACAACTGCAAACAGTGTTTGTCTCCCTATGTATATTCAGGGACAATTCTACTAAAGTCTATACATAAAGAGTTATTCAGAGTGACTCTTTATCATTCAGCCTATGTATCCTCAGGAACAATTCTACCAAAGTCTATACATAAAGAGTTATTCAGAGTGACTCTTTATCACAGTAATCAAGGGAAGAATCGAGAAGCAGCATGAGAGCATCTCCAGTAATAATTCTCCTATCCAAGTTAACCTTTGCAAATAAAATCAAGTATAAAATCCTAATACAGACTGTCTCAATGTCTATGGGTCGTGATGTGTATGACAGTAGTGGTGATTGGCATATGAACAACTAATTCAGCAACTCCCAAGGAGGTAGTGCGTTGCAATGGAATTTATAGGTAAGTCAAAATTCCTCTTATCTTGCACATTACAGGACACAGGCAATTTCACAGACCCTGTAACATCCCCAAGCAATGAATGAGAAGGGTGGGAAACATCTAGGCAAACAGAAGCTCCACACCACTGCTAAGAGTGGCTGGCTGCCAAACCATCTGCTAACAAGACCTGTGCTTGCAATTACACTAGAAAAAATAACAATATAGGTCCAGTTTACTTCTAGTCTATTCACATTATTGTCAATTAAGCCCTGATGAAGGAGGCACTCTTGGACCCCCAAAACATGTTAAATACTTTTTGGATTTTCCCCTCGCTTTTTGGAAAAAGTTGTATCTGGACTTTCAATATTCTTTTTTCTTATATTACTCCACAGAAGATTGGACGTCCACCTGGTAGAACTTCAAAAAGTTGTGAACAGGGGGTGGCCTTAAAAAGCTGGGCTACCAAGGCCTAGTGCTGGAAAGCCCAGGAATTGCCCACCAATATGGTGGAATTGTTGTGTAAAAGTGCAGGAGGAGATTTGGCCTTCAGAGTGTAAGCTCTAGCGATTAGTCCAATCACCTTAAGGTACGAGTCTATAACCCAACTTCTATGAATACTTTGCCTTTGTCCTGTACTATACTTTTATGAAATTTTATATTAATGTTAAAAGAAAAAAAAGTGGCAGAAAAATAATAGAGGATAATAGGAGGGAGGACTAGTTGGGCTAACCAGTGCTTATTAAGGGGTTAAATACATTTTATGGAAAAAAGAAAAGAAAATCAACTTGTTCTTTAACTGATTTCATATGCAGATGAAAGTTTGTACCTTTGATCTACATATGAATAAAATAGCAATTAGAAGAAATGTATTAATTTATTGTAGAGATGCACCGAATATCAGGTACCATACAACATGGTTTGAGGCTTGTCTCTGTGATGTTTGATGTATTGTAAGTGGGATACTTTGTGGCATTTGTGTAGTAATGGCTTTCTTCTGACGACTCGACCATGCAGCTCACCTTCCTTCAAGTGCCTCCTCCTTGTGCACCTTGAAACAGCCACATCACATGTTTTCAGAGAGTCCTGTATTTCACCTGAAGTTATTTGTGGGTTTTTCTGCATCCCAAACAATTTCCCTGGCAGTTATGGCTAAAACTTTAGTTGGTCTACCTGACTGTGGTTTGGTTACAACAAAACCCCTCTTTTTCCACTTCTTGATTAGAGTTTGAACACTGCTGATTGGCATTCTCTATTTCTTGGCTATCTTTTTATATCCCTTTCCTGTTTTATACAGTTCACTACCTTTTCACGCAGATCCTTTGACAATTCTTTTGCTTTCCCATGCTCAGAATCCAGAAACATCAGTGGAGCACTGGATGAAAGATGGAAGGGTCTGCCAGGAATCCAGAAACTCATTGACCTTTCAACCAAACACTAACCATGAGTGAAAGAAATGTTTTTGTATTTATTGTATTTACTCATTGACACTTGCAAACTAAGACTGTAAGTGTCATTTTACAAATTTTGACAGCTGCTCCCGCTGTGTAATCTAAAGCAATTATTTTGACAACCAGTAACGTCTGTTACTACCATTTCAAAGATTAAGGCTACCACAAATATTATATTATTGCTAAAGATAAAATTTGATTTGACCAATGCATAGCATCTAATATAGTCATGGCCAAAAATATTGGCACCCCTGCATTTCTGTCAGATAATTCACCACTTCGCCCAGAAAATTGCTGCAAATTGCTTACAAATGTTTCGGCATTCTCATGTTTATATGGTGAAAAATGTACCCAACCCTTCTGTTGTGTGTCCCTGTGTGCCACACGGAACATGGAGAAGAGAGAGAGCAACAAAGAATTGTCTAAGGATTTCAGAACAAAAATTGTGGACAAGCATGGACAATCTCAAGGTTACAAGTCCATCTCCAGAGATCTTAATGCTCTTGTGTCCACTGTGCGCAACATTGTCAGGAAGTTTACAGCCCATGGCACTGTAGCTAATCTCCCTGGATCTGGATGAAAAAATAAAAATTGATCAAATAATGCAAAGAAGGATTGTTCAAATTGTGGATAAAGAACCTCAATGAACTTCCAAACAAATTCAAGCTCACCTTCAGGTACAGGGTGTACAGGGTATCCACTTGCACTATATGTCGTCATCTGAATGAATAAAGATACTATGGTAGGAGACCCAGCAGGACCCCACTGCTGACACAGAAACATAAAAAAGCTATATTGGAATTTGCCAAAACATATCACAGGAAGCCAAAAACCTTTTGGGGAATGTGCTGTGGACAGACAAAAAAAATTACAGCTTTTGGTGAAGTTCATCATTCTACTGTTTTCAGAAAAAGAAATGAGGCCTTCAAAGAAAAGAATACAGTCCGTACAGTCAAACATGTGGAGGTTCACTGATGTTTTGAGGTTGCTTTGCTGCTCCAGGCACTGGATGTCTTGACCGTGTGCATGGCATTAAGAAATCTGAAGACTACAAAAGAATTATGGGTTGCAAGGTAAGGCCCAGTTTCAGAAAGTTGGGTCCCTGTCTGAGGTCATGGGTCTTACAGCAGGGCAATGACCCAAAGCACACGTTAAAAAGCACCCATAAATGGTTTAAGACAGAGCACTGGAGAGTACAAAACTGGCCAGAAATAAGTCCAGATCTAAATCTTATAGAGCACCTGTGGAAAGATCCCAAAACAGCAGTTGGGGAAAGGAACTCTTCCCATCTGAGAGACCTGGAGCAGTTGGCGAAAGAAGAGTGGTCGAAAATTCCAGTAGAGAGGTGTAAGAATCTCATTGAGGGTTACAGGAAGCAATTGATTTCAGTTAGATTTTCCAAGGGTTGTGCTACCAAATATTAAAGTGAGGGTGTCAGTAATTTTGTCCAGTACATTTTTGAAGTTTTGCATGGAATGTTTTAGATTTGGCTTTTTGTTTCTCCACTTTTTTGTGTCCTACCAATACAAACAAAAGAAATAAACATGAGAATGCCAAAACATTTGTAATTGCAACAATTTTCTGTCTGAAGTGGTGCATTATCTGACAGAAAAGCAGGGGTGCCAATATGTTTGGCCATGGCTGCAGTAAATGTTTTAGCTGAAATAGTATCCAGTTTATACTATGTTAACCAATCTGTGAAAGTGTAATTCTAGAATACAGTTTATCATTATGGGCACTATACATAAAAATCCTAAATTAAACTCAAAATGTAATCATGATAAAAATAACCAATCTCCTAAAAAATACTAAACCTCAGACTATCATTCAACATGCAGTAAATGCATTGTTCTGAAAAAAGGCTATTTATTCAATCGAACCTTTAAGTTTTATTTAATTTTTTTTACTCTGTGATATACAGAAGGCCATGCAAGCAGTGTACAGTATGAAATATCAAAATGATAAGGAAGGTAAAAAAAAAAAAACATATAAGGGATATGTGAGCTGATATTCCTGCCTCCTATGGGAAGAACCAAAGTTTCTTTCACTTCATCTGATGCTATTTCAGAAGGACAGCAGTTTTGCACCTACTGCATGACACATCTCATGGCCACTGGCCATTTTGCATGTGTGCAGATGTGGGTGTGAGAGGCATATCATGTCATTCACATATGTGTGTTGGCAGGAACCCAGTATGTTACAATAGGAACTTTTATATGCCAGGACCAATATAATTTCCAAAATCATTTTTTTTTTTTAAGACCAGAACATCAACAACAAAAAAAAAAAAATTGCTGTTAACCGGCCATCTTAATTCTAAGGGCAGGTCATGGCTGGTTGGACAGATTAAAACAAGATATAAGGAAAATAACACAGCAACAAAAGAGATCATGAACTGTATCAAAGAGAGCTCATGGTGGAAAGATCAGCAGCGTGTAATTCTTTAATACCATTATGTGATGAAACTGGATTATTCTATAAAAATCTAACCAGCACACACCCTTACCACCAAAAGCAATTTTTATAAATGAGAAGCTTTTGTGCAGAGAAGAGGCCAAGTTACTCTTTTGATCTATGTCAACACATTTGGAAGGCAAGAGGCCAGACTTCTGATGTCTTTTTGATGAATTCTAATGGGAGTGAGAGAGATCTACAAATCTCTATATTTAAAAATAAAAAATATTGGAATAGCAATCTTGTACTTTACATTAAATATGAACTCAAAATATGCATCCACTGAAAATGCCTTATACTAAATAACATGAAGCCCTTTACCGTTCATAAGAAATAATATACAGATGACTAGCTTCATATTTGAGGCCTGGTTCAATAAAAATGATGGATTAGCTGTTTGGGTTAATGTAAAAGAGAAGGGCGGGAATAATAAAAAAAACATTCATACTAACCTAGATGAATAGAAGAATTGATACTATGCTGCAGCTGTCCCCCGCTGGCTCTACACTTAGCGATCAAACACAGCTAAACGCTCAGTTCTCTGGTCCACTCTGAGAAAAGAGTGGTGACTGTCAGTCACCCGCTCAGTGCTCTGCCCTTCCAGCACTCACTGGAGAGCCAGGCTATAGAGGGGCGGGAGCAGTTGGCTCAGGCTCTCAGTGGCAACCTGAGAGGCCAAGCCAGCTGCCTGTAACACATCTGGGTGGATCCCAACATTATTGTTGGGATCCCTGCAGAGCCTGGACCGTCTCTGTGTCACCAGCCAACAGCAGACTTTAGCCCACTGTTGGCTGAATCTGGGTCACAGGAGTGCAAAACTAAGTGCACTCCTGTGACCCGAAGTAGAAGTATGACCAAAAGAGCTTTGGCCATACTTCTCCTTTATGCATGAGCAAAAAATATATTTCACAATGAATTAATGAATTACTAATTACAGCAGGATTAAAGTTTAATTTCCCCAAAAAGGCTATGTCACAATTTTAGCTCTTGGTTTGTAGCATCACATCTACCTCTGAGCATGATTACTACCATATGATTATTAAGTGGGCGATAGCAATAAAGGGTGGTCCTAATAAGGCATATTTGTCATCATTCAACCAAGAGAAATCTGCTACCATGGCGGTAATACCTGGAAAGCTATATATGCATATGTCTTTGAAAAATGCTGTTTGAAAGAAACAGGACCAGCATGTTCACCTTCTACAGATAACAATTGTAGCAACAAGAAGTCCAAGTGAACAGGATTATTGAGGATGATAGGTTTATCTGAAGAAACATTCAGAATCTGGGAACATTTTTACCATAATGTGGGCTTTGGCTGGTGACATGTTTTAAAACTAAATGGGACGCTTACATAGCTCTAGCTTGATATTTAAGCAATACTGAAAAATGGGTTTTGGCTCTTTTGATCAAGCAGTAGCTTTATAAACCCACAATAATGTTGAAGCAGCACTCCACCAAATTTTTCATTTTACTTTTGGCAAAATGCCTAAACACTTCTTAGATAACAAAATAACAAGCATCCCAAAAAAAGAGGTAAAAGGAACAAAGCCTAAGTCCAGGAGCATCAATTATGAACATGAAAAACTTGACAATCTAGATTTCTTTTTTTGAAATGTTAGAAGCAGCTGAGAGTCTAAAAGCTAGACTGTGCTGGTTAGAAAGATATGAAATTCTCCATCTTAAAAGCATTCTTGATTTTGACAGAAACCAGCAGTGTGCAGGATAGAGTCAACATTGGACAATGTACTTACTTAAGCTCTACTTCATGTAAGCTATGTGAGCAGAAAAAGGAAAGCTTTTTGATCTTGGACGTGGGCCGGTGCTTTCATTAAGCGAGATTCACAGTAAAAGTGAAAGCAGAGATCCAGTTTCTAGTTTCCGATGATAAATGTGTTGAATAAGTGTTTGAAATCAAGCATATATGAATTGTAAGTCTACATTAACTTCAGATAGATGAGTAAAGTATCAGTAAAGCCTTTCTCTTCTATATACAGTGTTCATAAACATGTACCAATTGCACAATTGTGGGGGCCATATAATATTGTGCTGAAAGCACCAATTAAAAGTACAAGTGCAAACAACTACAGTAATGTTCTGCAGTATGTTTGCTTATATATCGGAAGTGACTACAAGCAAAAGTTTTACAATAGTTTCCTTGTGTGGTCACATCACACAGTTCACAAAAAGTTTAAGGTAACTGAATTAAAACAATAACAGTATTAAAACACTTGAGCTTATGTAAACCAGTATGAAATATTGTGTTTGAGGATGTTCTGCACTGGTAAGAGTCTACCCAGGTTTCAAAATCACAAATAATGCTGCTGAACTGAGCTCTTTTCTGTTTTAGAAAAATAGACATATGACGCCAGAAAAAGACCTGGTAGTGCATCAAGATTGCCCTTCTATCTAGCATTTGGGGGTGTGCTGCTTTTACATTTATGCCAAACATGTTTAAATTCTGGACTCCAATGTTGACTTTATTCAGTAAAGAATGCTAGCTCTTAAAAGCACTAATCCATAGCAATCAATTAGAATTAGAACGAACAGTCCATCATGTGATCATTCTGAATGGTCACACTAAATAACTAACACTCTGTTTTCAACAAGATTCTGCTGTACTGGTAGAAGTGATTAGCAGTCATGATAGGTTTTACTGTAAAGGAAATATATAGTGGTTTGTACATATGTATTTATTTTAGGTAGATATCAAATATTTCAACTTAGTCATAGAAGTGACTCATGGTAGTGACTGCTCCCTTATCTGACATTTCAGTCCAAAATAATTTCAATCAGACAGACCAGCCTAAAAAAGTGCCAGTTTTTGCTGAGCTGTCTTGTTTGCTAAGGCGTAGAACTCTGAGAATCCTTTATTACGTATTAAACATGTATTAAAAAATCATCAACTTCGAACAATTAAAATTAAATAAAATCATTATAGTTTCCCTTTAAAGTCCAGCCTACTCAAAAATAATATCTCACTCATTGCTGGGTCTATTGGGTAGAGTCACCTGTTAACGTCTTCCATCCTTGGAGGATTTCAGCAGGAAAATTGTCCTACCATAGTAGTTCCAGACAGAAACAAGTTTGTTTTTTTAATGCACTCTCTAAAAATTGCATGGTAAAAATAGTGCATACATGTTACTTGCAAAACTATATAACTTATGGCTTTCTCAACAGGGTGGCCAGATACTGTGCAGGCTAAAGTAAAAAAAAAAACACCCACACTTTTGAAAAAATACTTTATTGCACTGCTCCGGGGGTCTTCTTCCGTCTTGGGGGTCTTCTCGCCGGATGGGGGTCTCGATCCGCCTTCGGGGGTCTTCTTCCGTCTTGGGGGTCTTCTGACCTCTTGGCTTAATATCAGCTGGCTGCAAAGCTCAGAGGTTGTAGGCTTTCCGATGAGCGGCAAGTCCGTTCATTTCAAAAGTCCCGCGGACTTTCCAGATCTTTCTCCAAATGTTATTATACTCCTAGAGTAGTAAGAAGTAGTATATTACTGCATAGTATATGGTCCCTGGCAAAGAATAAAAGTATTTCCTACAGAGAAATTCTTCTAAAAGGTAAATTACATCACTTCCCTCAGATGGTGACACCACCGTCACCTCCAACTAATGCTGAGAAATTAACCAGAATAGAATAATATAACATATGGATAAAGCAAAAACTAATACATTTGAGATATTATGCATGCATGCACTATTTTGGACTTGCAATTTCAAAGTGTTTGCGTTAAAAATTACTTTAGATTTGCTTTAAGTGTGTCACTGTGTATGTTATGGCAACACAATTCTGCCAGCCAATTTTTCATATTTTTTTTAATTCAATTATTTTTTTCCTTAGTTTCACAATGCACATTTATCCTTTTAGTTATATTATGCTATAATTATTATTATTGTGCCCTGAATTTTAGAAGATTTCAATTCTGCAACTAGATGCCCAATACAGTTATTTATAAATTAATAAAGAAAAACAAGACTGACAAACTTTTCTTTTCTTTAATACTGTATAGAGCTGTGCCCATCATACATTTAATACTGTATACCTAAACATGCATATACAAGCTGTATATCATCTGTAACTGTGACACAAATCTTTACCAGGTATTGACCATGTGAATCCTTTGCATTGAGAGTCCACATGTTTAACAGACAGTTCACGCGTAGTCATAAGCTATACTGATCAGAAAACATTGCAACAAACACAAGTACTTAAAACAGCAAGTCAGAGTTCAGATAATACACAATGGGGAGAACAAGCTGCAAATACACCTAAAAAAATTGTTTTTCAGATTTTTTTTCTTTTCTGTGACTAGCACCATCTGTACACAAGAAAATATGAACATAAATGTTTGGATATTAAAGATTTAAAAGGCACTTAGTCTCACTAGATTCTTCTCCTTTGTACAGTACTTCTGAAGGTCCTTCTTTCTTCATACTTCACTGCTCAGAGGAAAAGTTTAGTTCTGCTACCAGTCCTTATATACAAAAATTAACCTTTAAAGTTTCTCAAAGTGCTCTCTTCAATGTTCAACTTGTCCTTAACTTTTTATTAAAAAAAAAAAAAAAACGTTTGCGAATGTGCTCAGCCTCACCAAAAACTCCTTCTTGACCCCTCTTTACACATTCTCCGTCAAATTTCAACATGACATTGTCCACCTGAAGTCTTGTATTCCAAAGTCTTTGGGTGTTTTGAAAGGGTGAAAATAATTATGGGACAAGTTTCTTTAATTGCATTTATTTTTTAACTTCAGTTCTACCATCCAGTTTTACCGGCGTCTTGAAGTAATATCAAAACAGGTGATCATCATGAGATGAGCCTTGCAGAAGTTGACTCTGTTTTCCAAACGTTCTGTCACACATTCCAGTGCCTCTAAATATTCTATGGAGTCCACTTCATATGTTTGTTCCAAATCAACTGAACAAAAAAAAGTGTGTGTTAAAAAAACATCAAACATGCTTACTATTTTATAGAGAAAACTTATTTTTGATCAATCATTGAAAAAAAAGACCACAAAAGGTCCAAGGCAAGAATCAGGCCACAGGTCAGAGGCCAGCAATCTGAGAATTCTGTACACAAAACTGTACTGATTTACCCACATGTAGGTATCTCCTCCTCAGTATATGTCAATCTGAATGATGAAGGCTAAAAATATATTTATTTCTATTTTACCACCAGTGTAACCCCTGTTATTTGCTATCTTTATTGCCACTGGGGGGGGGGGGATTCACACTCTGTATTTGTGGTCTGGTGACCATTGTTGGCTAGAAAGAGAGTTTGAAAATCCAAACTGTCACTAGTGCAAGAGGGGAGATGAAATCTTCCTAGTGGGACACCTGTTCTTGTGACAACTTTTGAAGAGGGGAATTCGCCTCACTTTTACAGATTTCCTCTCACTTTCTGCTGCATCTGCGAGACAGGAAGTGAAGAGAAATATCCTCAAAAGGACAGACAACAAAAAATTAATTACAGGGGTTTTATTCGTTCCTTACTCTATCCAAAACAAAACAATAGTTTGGGCTATACAGTGGTGTGAAAAAGTGTTTGCCCCCTTCCTCATTTCCTGTTCCTTTGCATGTTTGTCACACTTAAGTGTTTCGGAACATCAAACCAATTTAAACAATAGTCAAGGACAACACAAGTAAACACAAAATGCAATTTGTAAATGAAGGTGTTTATTATTAAAGGTGAAAAAAAATCCAAACCATCATGGCCCTGTGTGAAAAAGTGATTGCCCCCTAAACCTAATAACTGGTTGGGCCACCCTTAGCAGCAACAACTGCAACCAAGCGTTTGCGATAACGTGCAATGAGGCTTTTACAGCGTCCTGGAGGAATTTTGGCCCACTCATCTTTGCAGAATTGTCCTAATTCAGTTACATTAGAGGGTTTTCGAGCATGAACGGCCTTTTTAAGGTCATACCACAACATCTCAATAGGATTCAGGTCAGGACTTTGGCTAGGCCACTCCAAAGTCTTCATTTTGTTTTTCTTCAGCCATTCGGTGGTGGACTTGCTGGTGTGTTTAGGATCATTGTCCTGCTGCAGAACCCAAGTTCGTTTCAGCTTGAGTACACGAACAGATGGTCGGACATTCTCCTTCAGGATCTCTTGGTAGACAGCAGAATTCATAGTTCCTTTTATCACGGCAAGTCTTCCAGGTCCTGAAGCAGCAAAACAGCCCCAGACCATCACACTACCACCACCATATTTTACTGTTGGTATAATGTTCTTTTTCTGAAATGCAGTGTTCCTTCTACGCCAGATATACTTGGACACACACCTTCCAAAGAGTTCCACTTTTGTCTCATCGGTCCACAGAATGTTGTCCCAAAAGTCTTGGGGATCATCAAGATGTGTTGTGGAGAAATTGAGACGAGTTTTGATGTTCTTTTTGCTCAGCAGTGGTTTTCTCCTTGGAACTCTGCCATGCAGGCCATTTTTGCCCAGTCTTTTCCTGATGGTGGAGGCATGAACGCTGACCTTAACTGAGGCAAGTGAGGCCTGCAGTTCCTTGGACGTTGTTGTGGGGTCTTTTGTGACCTCTTGGATGAGTCGTCGCTGCGCTCTTGGGGTAATTTTGGGCGGCCGGCCACTCCTGGGAAGGTTCACCACCGTTCCATGTCTTCGTCATTTGTGGATAATGGCTCTCACTGTGGTTCGCTGGATTCCCAAAGCTTTGGAAATGGCTTTATAACCCTTTCCAGACTGATAGATCTCAATTACTTTCTTTCTCAATTGTTCCTGAATTTCTTTGGGTCTCGGCATGATGTGTAGCTTTTAAGGATCTTCTGGTGGACCTTACTGTGTCAAGCAGCTCCTATTTAAGTGATGCCTTGATTGTGAACAGGTGTGGCAATAATCAGGCCTGGGTGTGGCTAGAGAAATTGAACTCAGGTGTGGACAACCACAGTTATAGTATGTTTTAACAAGGGGGGCAATCACTTTTTCACACAGGGCCATGATGGTTTGGATTTTTTTCACCTTTAATAATAAACACCTTCATTTACATATTGCATTTTGTGTTTACTTGTGTTGTCCTTGACTATTGTTTAAATTGGTTTGATGTTCCGAAACACTTAAGTGTGACAAACATGCAAAGGAACAGGAAATGAGGAAGGGGGCAAACACTTTTTCACACCACTGTACATACACTGCTATGTTTTGCTTTGCTAAAGGGATGTTTGCGCTTCGCAACTAAAAAATATCTGTTCTACAGCCTGCTCATCCCATCAACTGGATGAACCATTGGCTTTTGATCCCATCTGCCTAATGCAAGGTAAATATTTATTACCTACACTTCACCACTTGTACAACAGCAGAATATTACATGCAAATATTTGTTTCTATGTTGAATTATGAGGAATACAGCCTATAGTTATAAATTAATGCTATTAAGTACTTAACGATTCCCTGAAAATCTGGAAGCTTTGCCTTGTTTTGTTCTTAATTGATTTACCTGGAGGCACTCTTTGAGCTTCTAATGCCAATCATGTTGTTTTCATGTTCTCCATAAATATCTCTATCTATCCATACTGCTAGTCATAGTTAATAAAATAATTGTATAAAAATAAAATGTTCTTACATTCACTGAGCCATTTATTTGGATCCAGCATCAGGTATTGTTTTGTGGTCTCCAGTTCCTTCATAAGCCACTCGTATTTGGCCTTGACCTCTGCAATTCTCTGCTGGCGGTGTTCTAAGATCTTAAGCTTTGAACTAAATTTAGCAACCATCTAAAAGAAAAAAAAAACATTGCTCTTAAAAATAAAATTTTTGTCCTTACTGAAAAATCATTTTCTTGGATGTTTATTAGGGGACACAGGATGATTCGGAGACAACTACGTTTTACTGCCAAATACAGGAGTATTTTGACACTGGGGAACAAAAAAGTTACCAGCCTGGTATAACTCCTTCCATTCCCAGCATGCCTCCGTTTTCTAACAAGCAATGCTGAGACCAAGAGCATACACACAGAGGTTTAGGGCCTTCCTCTCAATAAACTTTCAAGAAAAGGGTTTTACAGAGTACAAAAATCCCAAAAATTGTCTTATTGGTTGAGAACAGGTTTCAGAGACAAATGGAACATTCCAAAATGTCCACCTGAGGGGTGGGTAACACAGCAAAAAATTGTTAACAGGTACAACTACAATAAGAAAAAACTTGTGACTGCCTGTAGCTTAAACATCTGCCTGAGGGACCCAAAGCTGATATCACATAAGCCCTGAACATCCACTTTGTCTTCTCTTCATACGTTCTTCAGGTTTTACAAAGTGGCAACATTGAAAAGCTGGGGACAATTGCCTGACGCAGAGAAGCTCCAGAAGAACTCACAGATCAAGTAGAGTGTTCTTTGAAAAACAAGAGTGTAACCTGATCCTTAAGACAATAGGCTTGAAAGATGTTTTTTCTGAGCCACCAAAAATGGTGAAATGAAAAGCTGGTTCCCCTTTAGCATCAGTCTTTCTAATGGAAGCAGTGGCTGCAAGGTAAACACACACAGCTCAAACTACATCAAGACAATGAAGTTGAATCCCCTTCTGATGTCCCAAGGCCAGACAGAGGGGTAGAAATACAAAGTCCTGGCTGAGGTGAAAGGCCAAGACCACCCTGGGAAAGAAGTAGACTCCAGGCCTGAATACCACTTTGTCCTTGTGTAAAATGAGAAAAGATTCTTTACAGGACAAAGCCACAGATTCAGACACATACTTTACAGAAGTGATTGTGACAAGGAATGCAACCTTGTGAGTGATCTTGGAAAGAGGAATATACTTGATAGGTTCAAAGAGTGGTTTCTAAAGTGCCGAGAAGCAAATTCAAATCACACAGGGACTCAGGTAGGCGCACAGAGGGAGCAACTTGAGAAACACCCTGTAGGTCTTAATCAAAGATTGGGAGGCTAGCAGTCCCTGTAACAAGACTGCAAGCACTGCAATATGACTCTTGATATTACTCAGGGCCAACTGTTGATTCAGGTCTGTTTGCAAAAATGTCAAAATTCATACCATGGAGTATTTTCTGAGATTAAGGGTTATTACCTACACTAGGCAAATATGCCTTTCCTGTATGACGGAAAACTTTGTAGAAGGTAGACTTCATGGCTTTTAATATTGTGGGAATCACCAAGTTGGACAGGCCCCTGTCCCTCAAGATATGGATTTTAACAGCCATGCTGTTAAAGAAAACGACCATGGTACAGGATGGTAAACTGATCCTAGGATATGAAGATATGACACAGGTTCAAGTGCTATCAGCGGAAGTAGTCTGCCTGCCAATTTTTCAATGCCTGGAATGTGAATGGAGGACAAGGCTAAAACTTGAAGTTCTGCCCAGGACAAAAACGTTTCTATTTTTCTTGCTGTGGCAAGACTTCTGGTTTCCCCCATGATGGTAGATAGACACCACTGCTGTGGCATTGTCCAACTGGAATCTGCCAAGACCCTCCTTTTGAGATGTCCAGGATAACAAAAACTGCTTAAAACTCAAGAATGTTGATTGGGATTTGGGATTCCTTAATGTCCAGGATAACAAAAACTGCTTAAAACTCCAGAATGTTGATTGGGATTTGGGATTCCTTAAGTCTCTTGCACCAACACGGTGTCTAGGACTTCTCCCCAGCCTATCAAGCTGGTGTCCATTTGATGATCTTCCAAGAGATCAGAAGGGAGAATTTCTCCAACGCAAGAGCTGGCTTACTGAGCCACCAGCCACCAGGCCTGGTCATTGGTGTCAGGTGAATTAGATTGTTCAGAGGCTGAACCAATTTGTCCCTATTTGAAAGGATGTTAAGATGCAGGGGCTTTGTCAGAGAGGTTACCTGGCTGGATGACTTGCTGGCCGCTCTGGCGCACGCTGGTGCGCGCTCCCGTGCGCGCGGGTATAGGCCCTCCTGTGGGCACTGGTGTGCATGTGCTGGTTGGCCCTGATGCGCGCGCGTGTTCCTGTGGGCACTTGTCCACGTGCTTCTATGGGCGCCGGTGCGTGCGCTGGTGGCCGGGCTCGTGCGCGCATGGGTGTGCGTGCGCCTGTGCGCGTTGGCGCACACACGTGCACACTATTTGGCGCCGACCGGTCTATTTAGTCCCGCAGCACCCTTTGCTCGGTTCTGCCTGATTATCAGCTTCCTGTGACCTTGCTCCTGTACCCGTATCTGTGTTCTGATCTCCTGATGACTCGGCTTGCCTCTCGGACTCACTGGATTTCTGCCTGCACCTGACCTCGGCCTGATTGGCTCCGCTCCTGCCTACTCCTCTGTACCTCACTGCCCGCCCGTTGCTGAACCCGGCCTGAACCCGGACTTGCCTGCTCTGCTCCTGCTCAGCACCCGTTGTCTGTGTTCCTGTCTACCATCTTGCTGTCTGAAGATCCCCTACTTCCTGCATCAGGATCCTCATTACCAGGCTCTCATACGTTCCCTACTACCATGCTTCCTGTCCTCTCTACCAGGGGCCGCGAGTCGGATACGTAAGGGAGACCACCCTCTGCCTAAGCGGACTCACCGGTCAGATATGTAGCAGTCTGACAGGCTTGGAGTCAAACAGGGCCAGGGACTGCCTCTAAAGAAGCTACTACCAACACAAGCACAGGGACTAGAACATTGCTGACTATGTGGGGTGTGGATACCAAAATGAATGGCAGGGTCACTGATTTGTTGGAAAACAGGGGCAAGCAAATTTACTTAAGTTCTACAGAGGCCATAATGTCTCCTTGATGGAGTATGGATATGACAAACCAAGTGGATTACAAGCAGAATTTGTAGGACCAAATGATGGCCTTGACATCCAAGATGGGACAGTTGATTCTTTTGGTTTTGGAACTGTGAAAACGGTGGATAAAACCCCTGAAATCTTTCTGATAACCCTTTGCTAAAGAAGACCCACTAGCAAAACACTAGTTTGTAGCCCACTGAAACCACCTCCTTTACCCCAGCATCTGAGATGCTGTCTGTCCAAGTGCGCACAAAGGCTAATAGACATCCCCCAACTTTGGAAAGTGGGAGCATTCATGTCAAAGTGATGTCTGCGGGTTTGGGGGATTTAGGGGCCCAGGGCTTGGGGTGAAACTAGGCTCTGGGCTTGGCCTGGGGGTTGGAGTGGGGGGGGGGGCTGTTCTGCAGCCCAACATTTCAATCAAGGAGTTCCCCAATGCTTAACTGACAGGAGACTTATACAGGAAAAACGAAGGGAGACATCCACTAGCCCATTTACACAGCAATGCAAGGCTTGAACACTTAAATACTCTACAAGTAGAAGATCAGTGTGGAGGAAAGCTGGATCTCTTCTAATGAGTTTATTAATTCTCTTAAAGCATGATAGACTAACTTCATGGGCATGGAAGATAGCAGTGCAGGGCCTTACAGGGAGAATAAGATTTTGGAGAGAGTGTAATTGTTAAATACTGGCATATCCTCTACAGGAATTTCCAATGCTTTATTAGGATGGGCTACTCCTGGATAACTTTTTTTCAGCCCATTTTTTGATAAAGGTCTCCTATTAGTGTTGGACTGCAAATGTTAGGGTGGTGTAAACAGCTTTTCAGAAGTTTCTCAGTCAGTCACCTAGGAATAGTATGTGCACAGGAAAGGTTTTAGTAGCCTATGGGTTTGTAGACTGGTAGCAGCACTAGAAAGCTACTTGCTGCTCTTCCATTGTTAATTTAGTACACACTGCATTAATAAGAGTCAACTTGTTAGACTCTTCATCAGATAGACCCTACATATCTGAAGGCTCATAAGCTGCTAAGGTTGCAGGCAGGTAAGATAATGATTCTGCAGAGTAAGGTATGCTTATGACCATAGTTATCAGAGTCAGTAAAAAGTTGCCTTTGGTAAAATTCTCCTGGGTTAAAACCAAGGAGGGACCACACTTGAAGGAGATAAGGAGGACTCAGAGGAATGCAAGGACTCAAACATGGGACAATGTTCAAGGCTTTCAGTGTCAGGTTCTTAATAGAGAACGCAAACAAAAAAGATAAACCAAGGGTTTAAATAGAAGCTTCAGATGGAACACACTGCGGTATGAGTACAAAAAACTTTAATTGATGCAAAAAAAGCACATAGAAACATTACAGATAGCTAGTGAGCCAAAATGATAGAGAATACTGCAGGCCGATGTGGAACTATTAGTGGATCATTAGCTGGAGGGAGCCAAAACAATGGCACTGCTCCTTTAGTGTTTGAGATTGGACATGTTGAACCTCAAGCCTGGACAAGCCTCTTACAAGATAAAGCTCTAAGCACTAATGAACTGACTTCTGGAAGCAGAAGAAGCTTAAATGGCCAGAAGGCGGCAGCAAGGACTAGCCGAAAGTGAGACTGCATGTCTCTTGCGACAAAGTGCAGTTGTAGGAAGATGCTACCTAATGCTTAATGGTGGTAAAAAAGCTCAGCGTATGACTGTGACATTCCACCTAGAGATGCAGCACCTAATTCCTTCATTTTTTTAACCCCTTCTGAAGAAACCAACAGAAAAAAGGAATAATAATTGTGCCCAATAGCAGGGTCTGGGTATGGCCTCCAAAGCTATTGTTGAGTATGCACTGAACTGGATATCTGCATAAAGAGACCAGATCAAGCTACATGTAGCTGAAGTCTTGATTGAAGAAAGCAATAATCTTGAAAAAATTAAAAAAACCTAGTAAAATGTTAAACTTTTCTCAGTAGAGGAAGACATTCGAAAATAATAATAAATTCTTTTCCTAGGATTCTATGGTGACGCCATCCACCAATTCACTACAGCATGCTGCATAAGCCATGGGCAAGCCTGTAAGGTGTGCAACTGATACAACACAATTCCTCAGTAAAGAAAAGACATTCATCCTCTTAGGACACTAGCAAAACACTGCACTGCTGGGGGTGGTTATACCAGGCTGGTCACTGATTTTTGTTTGCCAGTATCCAAATCCTCCTATAGGCGGCAGTATAACCCAATTGTCTCTGAATCCTGTGTCCCTAAATTAACGAGAAAGTATATTATGGAAAATATACAGGTATACAATAAGTACCCTCATTTCCACAAAGAAGAGACACTTTAACAATGTGCCCAACATAATCATATTAAAAATCCTAGACTAGAGAGGAAGATAGAAGTTAAATCATATATACAGGAAAATACATCATCTGTCACTTTTGTTCATCGTAATAGCATTCTAGTGTATGGGTGCAACACTATATATCCTGCCTAGGGTACATAGGCAACAAATAGCTATCTAGTGAAAAATTAACCCCTTGTTAATAATTTCCCTAGCAATGTTCCAAATAAGAAATTAAATAATATGTAATCCCAACATTTCAGATTTCTGATATGCGACTGCTGTACCATGAACTTGTATGAGGAACTATAAACTATGCTGTTCTCTTTGTATTGCTTCCTTTGTGAGAAATACCCCATGTCCCTGCCAGTCTCTCTGCTTTCCTATTAAAAACTGACTACACTAGGCATGAGAGCAAAGTGTGGTAATTTCTCTAGCTGTGCTGGAAACTCAGTGTACTCTCCTCCAATGATCAGACTTCTGCTCACATGCCCCCACTGCACAGCTATTCAATGGGAAGATCAGTGTACTGCTGCTTCTCCCCCACCTGTACTCTGAACTCCTTATGCAGTTGAGACCAGAGGGTATGTGATCACTTTTAAAAAAGGCGAAAAAAGGTATTAATATTTTTTTTTATATGTATATACAAATGTTTTGCCTTTCATTTCTATTTTAAACTGAATGGGTTGTTTTACAGAGGGAGGGTTTACATAAACTTTAATCTAATGCTACTAGGCATTTGAAAATCTTACATTTACTTTAGACTTAGCACACAAATATGCATCCAATTTCCCATAATTGCATAGCAAGAGACCCATCACTTTATAGCAAGAGACTCAATGGCAAAATTATTGAAAATGGAGCAATAATTACTTGATGGAAATATTATGTTATTAAATGAACAAAACATAATTTAACCCCTTTTTGTGCCTGAGAGATTTGAAGCACCTTTTTAGAAGCTTGTCAACGCTGAAAAACAAATAAGCATGTTACTATATTGTGCCCGGTCACATCTGAACGCTCAGAAAAAGTAGAGGAGCTGCTTTGGGAAGTGATCACGTTTTTGCCCAAAAATATACCTTACTTGAAAATTGTGCGTAACACACATTTTTCACACTTTCCTAGAAAGCAGCTTTCTATTTACTAAAATGCTTTAGCCTAAAATGCATGATCATGTGTAAATTCAGGCTTACAGCCCAGCCCTTTAAAAGTGAACTGAACTCAAATCAGTGAAGATTTGCTAAATCAGCCACCACATCTAAGCACTTTAGTATATTACATTTTTATTTTTGTGTTTAGATACGCTTTAAAGAAAATCTGTCCTCAAGTAAAGGGGGCTTGAATAAACAGAAGTTCACTAATAACATAAAGTAACGTTTCTCCTATTTCTGTTGGCATTCTCATTACTGGTAAATCGCAAGATTGTACTCACCCTGGACATCACTATATTAAATAATTATCTGCAAAGTTCTGGCACAGAACAGCACCAACAAAAATGATTTACTTTTAGAGAAAATATTGTATCTTTACACATACCAGTGTATTGCTGACAAGAAAGCACTTGTAGCCTAATGACATACTACAAGCAGACGGTGGTGAAATTGTTTTTGTTATTTAGTCACTGTTACTAGTCTTTCATTGCAACTCATTCTTGTGTGACAAAACAGTAACTGCTGCATAGAAGAATAATATTGCTGGAAAATTCCTATTATGGATGGTACAACTACCATCATTAGTTGTACAACAATATCGATTGTCAGCTTTATCTCCCTAGAGGCTTCCCCTTTTTTTTTTAGCATTGTGAAATGTATTTAGGTAGTGTTATAGGGAGGGAAGTATTAATCTAACACATAACTATGCTCTTGGGCGTGCAATATTCCATTCCGAAAGTGTTACATGTATAGTAGTTCCAGCCTGGAACCATTCTTGCCGTTTAGTAACATTCCTCCTGATAGGAAAATCTATTACATGTAAACTGACGGAAAGGATGTTGTAAATTTGAAAGTTGGGGACTTCACCAAAAGATATTTCTAACAGTATACTGAAGGACTGG
Organism: Lithobates sylvaticus; assembly: GCA_028564925.1. NCBI lineage: Eukaryota > Metazoa > Chordata > Amphibia > Anura > Ranidae > Lithobates > Lithobates sylvaticus. The sequence goes on along the minus strand of CM053028.1, from coordinate 116,253,589 downwards.
GAGCATAAACATACCCTGATATGTATATATCACCATCCAATGAATACATTTCCCCAGGTTCTGCTTTAATTAAAAAAAACTATTTACCTTGCAGTCTTCACCACGACGCCGCTGGAGCCTCTCTACATCGTCTATTTCGTACACCTTTATTTCAAATGGTTCTCCCAGGCCCCGCTGACCATTACATAAAGGACCATCTACCCAGCGCACTCCAGGGCTGTTGGCTGGTTTTCTAACCGGAGAGGTGGCATCAAGTGATAATGCTGGAATAAGTCGACGCCTCTGAGATCCTATTACAGAGGAAAATAATTGATTACTATTTTTTCAATGGATTGCTTGTACCATCTGCAGACATTTTTACTAAAACTAATAACCTAGTAAAAAAGTTTTATATTTAGATTGAGAGCATGGCAGCAAAGTGGTTAGCACTGGCAGGAGAACGGTTGAAGGATAACAAAATCCAAGAACAAAAACTGAATATATTGCTGCCTACCAGTTTTTGTGGTGGCTGCATTAATTTTCTTTTTCAGGGGAAGAATATTTTCAGCAAGTACAGGAGATACCTGTTAGTCTTGCTAGAAATGCAGTATTCTTGTCACTTCCGGTGAGCTGAACTAGTAGTGTTATTTTCCTTTTGTGAACTAACCATTTGTCTATCCCCATAACAAAGTTGAATACTGTTTGCTATACTTTTTTATTTGCACTGACAGTTCATTTTTCTATGACAAGCTTTCAGAGGTCTACCCCTTCTTCTGAGTAGAAGTAGAAGGCAAACTATAAGCTTCACTTTTTTTAATAAGCTCAGTGAAGATTCACTTGAATTCGCTAAGTGAACAGTCTCATAACTCTGTGCTGAAGTGGGTTGCAGTGCGTTGCATAAAAATGCAAGCATGCTGTATTTTTACACAATGCACTACATCTCACTGCATGTCATAGAGTTAGATGAAGTGTCATTTTGTGATACTTTAATAAATTAAAAAAAAAAAATAGTATAGTATAGAGCAGGGGTCTCAAACTGGCGGCCCTCCAGCTGTTGCAAAACTACAAGTCCCATGAGGCATTGCAAGGCTGACAGTTACAAACATGACTCCCACAGGCAGAGGCATGATGGGACTTGTAGTTTTGCAACAGCTGGAGGGCCACCAGTTTGAGAGCCCTGGTATAGAGAATAAAAGTAAACACATTATACTGCCCCTACACAAAATAGAAAGGTGTGGACACATTCGGGCATACAGGCTGGTGTAAAAAGGCCTTTAGTATATAAACCCCACTGCATGCTCAAGCTGCATGTAAATTTACAACAGCTCTCAAAATTTCCACTTGCCTGTCTGCATTAGGCGAGTGGAAATAAGCTGAGGGTGAGTGTGGAGACACATCGGAGGTAGGGTGGGCATCGCTGGCAGGTAGGGTTACATGGGAGTGGATTGTCCTCCCAGCTTCCGTCCCGTCACTCTCTTAGCAGGGCCTGGCATACAGCGGAAGTTGTCAAAGAACTAGATTAGGTTGGGGAGGGGGGTTAGGCGGGCACTGCCAAAATTTACTTTTCCTATTAACAGTCTGGTGATTGGTTGCTCTGACCACCTAGCAACCAATATCCAGCTTGTTAATAGGAAAAGTTAACTTTGGCAGCTCCCGCTCCCCTGTCCAGTGCTGTGCTCCGCTTTAAGTCTCTCTGCATCCTAAATCAGTGAAAATGTAATTCATCGGTTATATTTAATATAGCATTAAAATATTTATTTAACAAGGCAGTAATGATGTGTACAGTGCCTATATAGCCAATTATACTTTATCTTTATTTTATCACAGTCAAATCAATGAAATATGTTTTATGTTAATATTGTTAAAGTTGTTAATATTTTATTTTTGTAACTTAATTCTGCATAAAACATTTAACAGTGTAATTTCATGAGATAATTTACAAGGGAGTGTATAGGGGCGGGGCAGGGTAGAGGTTGGGTGGGGCAACTCACCACGAGTAACTCTTAAGGCCTGGCTAGTAGCTCAGGACTTGAAATTGTGAGCCCTGTTTACAGTGTATTTTCTTATTTAAAGCGGAGTTCCACCCTCAAAAAAGTTTTTTTTAAAAGTCATCAGCTACAAACACTGTAGCTGCTGACTTTTAATAAAGGACACGTACCTGTCCAGGGATCCCACGATGTCAGCCCCCGAAGACAATCCGTCTATTGGACCGGGTGCAGGTGCCACCATTGTAACTAATGGAAACCGGCAGTGAAGCCTTCAGACTTCACAGCAGGTTTCCTACTGCGCATACGTGAGTTGCGTGGCGCTTTCCCAATGGCCCCATCATCTTCTGGGACACACACTGGTCCCAGAAGGCAACGGGGGAGAAGGAGGGCTCACCGCAGAAAAGGACATGACGTACTGCACCGCGGCCGCGCTAGGACGGAAGTACACTATGTACTTCTAAAAAGGTTAGAAAGAAAAAAAATAGATATCCAAAAACGAGGGGTGGTCTTTAGTTTAAGACCACCTTGTAAAAGTGTGTGGAACTCCGCTTTTAGAAAGATTTGTTTACACATGGATTGAGTACTATCAAATGATTTCTTCTTAAAACCCACCAACACGATTTAAATGTAGGTCACATATCTCATATCAATGCAAATAGCTTCCATTAATTTAATGCTCATTACATTAAATTTACATTTTTACTCATTAAAGTCAGAACGCTTTTCTTTCACTTCTGCAGGAACATTGCAATCTGCAGGCTATAGTACAATCAATATTACCCTTATTTATTTACAAATGAACAACTATTTCATTCATTGCATTTTAAATTGGATCAATCAATGGTAATGAACCAATTAAGCTTGTATTATTAGTTTACTTTGTTGCCTTTGTAACTTTACTTATGGCAGAGCTTGCATGCTATGTTTGCTAAACTAGTCTAAACTCTTGGAACAGAATATCCTATGCGAGATATTGACATTTAAAAAATATATTTTATTATTTTTTCTTTAAAATACTGATTGGGCATTAAATAAACTGTGCAGAAAAATACTAACCATATTTCTGAGCCCAAGTACTCAACAAAGCGAGAAGTGACAAGACCGAGCACAAGGAAACAAGAGCTCCCCACTTCTTGTGGTTTTACTAAGTAGGAAGACGCTTAAAGTATATTTTTATGACACTGTGACTGACATTATCAGCATTACTTAGCTGAAAGATTGAATCAGTTCCCTATTTGTGAATTCCTTTTGGATTCCTCTCATCACTCCCTGATGTTTGTGGTTTACATGACAAACAATTGATAAGCTTAGCTAGAGAGACACAGGTAACAATGAAACAGTGTTTGGTATAATGCCACATAACAAGACAGAACTTGTCTCCTCGCAGAGAAGAAACATGAGCCACCACTGACTGTTACACGTGGGGGGCCAATATAAATTACTGGCTGTGTTTTAAAGTGCTTGAAAAGTGATATTATTCAAACGGATGCAATGCCAACTGAACACATGCAGAGCCATAAAATAGGATGGCAACAGTGACAGTGAGAAAAATGTTTACCTCAATATATTAAACTGGACAATGCATGGCTCACAAAGGTCTAACATTTATGAAATCTTGAACATCCGATTACTAGAATAAAATAACTACAGGAGTCAGTTCTGAGAATATTACAGGCTACAAGGATGTTCCACAACCACAGGAAAGCGTAGAACTTCTAATTTCTACTGTATAGCACTGGGTGCATTATCCCTTATAATACACCTTTAAAGCCAAACATTAGACATACAGCTAAATACACATGATGGAGCCGGATGTGACGTACTTTACTCCTAAAAGGAAGGTACCTTCAGCAAGACCTGGGGCTTTTATACCTGCTGACAACCCAGAGGGACACAGAACCCTCCAGAAATGATTTATGTCTGCCATACAGCAGATAAAACACACTCAAGTGTGAAAACATCTCCTTTGGTGCAGAGGCCACCAAACTAAAGAGATCCAGATGCCAATGCATAGTCTCTAGGGGGGAGGCAGTGCACATCTAACTCAAAATGACTCAACATGAGATCCCTTGGTGAGGGAACCAGATTGAGCCTTGGGTATGAGAACACCTCAGCAAGTGGGGTCCCTCTGGGATGATGGTAAAAAAGACCACCCCACACATCTGAAGACACTGATGAGTTATGCCAGGGACTTCCTGGTTCATAGAAACCACCTGGATGTCTTGCCCTGAGCCCAGGCCTGCAGCAATAAAGGCTGAGGCTGAAAAAGGCTGAGAGCCAATAAGAGAAGATGAAGTGATGTTTGAAGCCCTATAGACCCCTAATAGAGAAGACGGAATGTAGAGTCTAAATACACATAGGTATAGACATTTTTAGAGCAGAACAGCCAACTGATAACCGATACAGTTCATCCGGAAAGTATTCACAGAGCTTCACTTTTTCCACATTTTGTTATGTTACAGCCCTATTCCAAAATGGATTCAATTCATTATTTTCCTCAAAATTCTACAAACAATACCCCATAATGACAATGTGAAAGATGTTTGTTTGAAATCTTTGCAAATTTATTAAAAAAATAACACCCCTCACATTTTTGTAAATATTTTATTATTTCTTTTCATGTGACAACACTGAATAAATGACACTTTGCTACAATGTAAAGTAGTGAGTGTACAGCTTGTATAACAGTGTAAATTTTCTGTCCCCTCAAAATAACTCAACACACAGCCATTATTGTCTAAACTGCTGGCAACAAAAGTGACTACACACCTAAGTGAAAATGTCCAAATTGGGTCCAAAGTGTCAATATTTTGTGTGGCCACCATTATTTTTCAACACTGACTTAACCCTCTCGGGGATGGATTTTACAAGAGCTTCACAGGTGGCCACTGAAGTCCTCTTCCGCTCCACCATGACGGCATCACGGAGCTGGTGGATGTTAGAGACCTTGCACTCCTCCACCTTCCGTTTTGAGGATGCCCCACAGATGCTCAATTGGGTTTAGGTCTGGAGACATGCTTGGCCAGTCCATCACCTTTACCCTCAGCTTCTTTACCAAGGCAGTGGTCCTCACTCATGCAGCCCCAGACCATGACACTCCCACTACCATGCTTGACTGTAGGCAAGACACACTTGTCTTTGTACTCCTCACCTGGTTGCCGCCACACACGCTTGGCACCATCTGAACCAGATAAGTTTATCTAGGTCTCATCAGACCACAGGACATGGTTCCAGTAATCCATGTCCTTAGTCTGCTTGTCTTCAGCAAACTGTTTGCGGCCTTTCTTGTACATCATCTTTAGAAGAGGCTTCATTCTGGGACGACAGCCATGCAGACCAATTTGATGCAGTTTGCGGTGTATGGTCTGAGCACTGACAGGCTGACCCTCTACCCCCTCAATCTCTGCAGCAATGTTGGCAGCACTCATACGTCTATTTCCCAAAGACAACCTCTGAATATGATGCTGAGCACGTGAACTCAACTTCTTTGGTCGACCATGGCGAAGCCTGTTCTGAGTGGATGTCCTGTTAAACAGCTGTATGGTCTTGGCCACCGTGCTGCAACTCAGTTTCAGTGTCTTGGCAATCTTCTTATAGCCTAGGCCATCTTTATGTAGAGCAACAATTCTTTTTTTCAGATCCTCAGAGAGTTCTTTGCCATGAGGTGCCATGTTGAACTTCCAGTGACCAGTATGAGAGAGTGAGAGCAATAATACCAAATTTAACACACCTTTTTCCCATTCACACCTGAGACCTTGTAACACTAACAAGTCACATAACACCATGGAGGGTAGATGGTTAATTGGGTCCAATTTGGACATTTTCACTTAGGAGTGTTCTCACTTTTGTTTCCAGTGGTTTAGACATTAATGGCTGTGTGTTGAGTTATTTTGAGAGGACAGAATATTTACACTGTTATACAAGCTGTACACTCACTACTTTACATTGTAGCAAAGTGTAATTTCTTCAGTATTGTCACATGAAAAGATATAATAAAATATTTACAAAAATGTGAGGGGTGTACTCACTTTTGTGAGATACTGTAAGTATTCACAGCCTTTGCCATGACACTCAAAATTGAGCTCAGTTGCATCCGATTTCCACTGATCATCCTTGAGATGTTTCTACAACTTGATAGAACTCAACGTTTGGTAAATTCAGTTGATTGTACATGATTTGTAAAGGCACACACCTGTCTAAATAAGGTCCCACAGTCAACAGTGCATGTCAGAGCATGAACCAAGCCATGAAGACCAAGGAAGACCAAGGAATTGTCTGTAGACCTCTGAGACAGGATTGTTTTCAGGTACAGATCTGGGAAAGGGTACAGAAAATTGTTTGCAGCATTGAAGGTTCCAATGAGCACAGTGGCCTCCATCATCCGTAATTGGAAGTTTGGAATCACCATACCGCCCAGCCAAACTGAGCGATCGGGGGAGAAGGGTCTTAGTCAGGGAGGTGACCAAGAACCTGTTGGTCACTCTGACAAAGCTCCAGCATTTCTCTGTGGAGAGAGGAGAACCTTCCAGAAGAACAACCATTTCTGCAGCACAGGTACAGTGGCCAGACAAAAGCCACTCCTCAGTAAAAGGCACATGACGGCCGCCTGGAGTTTGCCAAAGGGCACCTGAAGGACTCTCTGGCCATGAGAAACAAAATTCTCTGGTCTGATGAACTCTTTGGCCTGAAAGACAAGTGTCATGTCTGGAGGAAACCAGGCATCGTTCATCACCTGGCCAATACCATCCTTACAGTGAAGCATGGTGGTGGCAGCATCATGCTGTGGGGATGTTTTTCAGTGGCAGAAACTGGGAAACTAGTCAGGATCGAGGGAAAGATAAATGTAGCAATGTACAGAGACATCATTGAAGAAAACCTGCTCCAGAGTGCTCTGGACCTCCAGACTGGTGAGAAGGTTCATCTTCCAACAGGACAACGACCCTAAGCACACAGCCAAGATAACAAAAGAATTGGCTACGGGACCACTCTGTGAATGTCCTTGAGTGTCCCAGCCAGAGCCCAGACTTGAACCCAATTCAACATATCGGGAGAGATCTGGAAATGGCTGTGCACCGACGCTCCTCATCCAACCTGATGGAACTTGAGAGGTCCTGCTAGGAAGAATTGGAGAAACTACCCAAAAATAGCTGTGCCAAGCTTGTAGCATCATACTCAAAAATATTTGAGGCTGTGATTGGTGCAAAGGTGCTTCAACAAAGTATTGAGCAAAAGCTGTGAATACTTATTTACATGTGATTTTTTTATTTTTAATACATTTTAAAGATTTCAAACAAACTTCTTTCACATTGCCTGTATGGGGTATTGTTTGTAGAATTTTGAGGAAAATAATGAATTTAATCCTTTTTGTAATACGGCTGTAACATAACAAAATGTGGAAAAAGTGAAGCACTGTAAATACTTTCTGGATGCACTGTAGTTACCAGTGATATACCTAGGAGGCCCTTTCAAAGGGTTGTGACTGCAAGGGTCCAAAAAGCTAATTCTCCTCAGGGAAGATCATCTGAGCATCTCATAATGGGTGTGCCAGGAAAAGGGAATCAGGGAAGACTAAAGGTAAGAAGCAGTGGCTACCTCTGAAAGACACTGAGAAGTCAGGTTCTTGTAAAGAGAAGGGACAGCAGGAACTGGTCCCTGCTGACCTTGTAGGTCAGACGATCCCTCTGGAGAGGATGTATTCTGAGGGATACCAAGTACCATGAAGGAGTCTTCTGAAGAAGGAAGTGGCAGTCCACATGGGGTGCAACTCCAGAAGCCAAATCCCCACTTGGATATGAACAAGGAGTCCAGGGTGCATAGAACCTAGTAACAGCTGAGAAGTTACTAATCATGGTGTGAAGAGCAGATGACATCCCTTGAAGGATAATCAAGTCATATACATCCTGGATACATCAGCATCCCAACCTTTAGCTAGAGTGCTGGCCACCTGTATTCACATTAGTCCCATGCAAAACATAAGCTTAGATTTTATAACAAGCCATCACAACTGAAGCACAAGGTTTTGGATATTTGCCCCAGTCTCTCTATGAAATAGGGACATATCCTGGTGGTAGACTGATCCCTCTTGAGGGAATCTACTCAACCTGACATGGTCTGACGATAAAGTTATTGCCAAAATGGGACAGGGGGCAAGACTATTCAAATAAAATGGGATATAAGGAGGGGCTTTAGCTGCCTGACACTGGAATCCTGAAAGGTAAGTATCATTTAATGGTTTAAAGGTTTTCCCTATTAAGATGGATAAGAGGTCTACCTACAGGGTGAACATACCAGCGATTTAAAAATTCTTATTTAAAAGATATTGGATCACAGGACCCTTCATGTGGTTTGCAATCTACATAAAGGAATTACTGAAATAGTGGTTGTAGTGGAAAGGTCTTTGCAGCTGGGGGAGCTCTATAAATCCAAAGGCCTGGAAAAACACACTGATTCTATAGATGTAGGGTAATATGCACTGCATCAATAAGGTTTAAAAAAAAGCCCCTGTACATAAGAATCAAAAGCAAGAGTCTGCAGTGCCTAAAAACAGTGCTTTTAGAGACAGACTGCTGGGGCTCTGAATCAGAGATGGGTACAAGTTACAAGGACCCAGTTTGGTTTAAGTGCGTAGGATGGTCAGTGCAAGACTCTGCAGGGGACTGCATCATAGTGCGCTTTAGAGCCTCTGTGGGCAGAATGCAATAGCTGAGAACATACAATTAAGAAGTCTTGAGTGGACGTGGGGAAGACTCAGCCATCACCGATGGAGTTGAGGAAGACACAGGACACAGATGATGACAACCTTTTGACATTAGGGGTGCAGATTATAGGTGAAAGTTCCCTCATTAGGTGAGTATGGGCTCATCCATGGCAGTGGGACTGTCATCTGTGTGTCTTAGGGAACACATGTTGTGCAACAGTTGTGAAACTAGGCCCAAAGTGAGGTAAGATCTTAGGTATTCACATTATATATGCTCTGACCGACCAGCGCATGCCGATTTACGTCAGCAGAATGGCAAAAGGGTGTACAGGTACTTCCCCTTTAAGAAGCGGTGTCGCGCACGTGCGCGCTGCGGTCTCCAAGACCGCGGGTCCCGTGGACTCGATGTCCGCCGGGTGACCGCGATTGTGTCACGGAGAGGAATAACGGGTAGATGCTTTTGTAAACAATGCATTTCCCCCGTTCTGCCTAGTGACAGGACAGTGATCACAGCTCTCTGTCATCGAGAGCAGTGATCACTGTCCTGTGTGTTGAAGCCCAGTCCCCTCACAGTTAGAATCACTCCCTAGGACACACTTAACCCCTTAACCGCCCCTAGTGGTTAACCCCTTCACTGCCAGTGTCAATTATACAGTAATCAATGCATTTTATAGCACTGATTGCTGTATAAATGACAATGGTCCTAAAATAGTGTCAAAAAGATCCGATGTGTCTGCCATAATGTTGCAGTCCCGATAAAAATTGCAGATTGCTGCCATTACTAATAAAAAACATATTTATAGTAAAAATGCCATAAAACAATCCCATATTTTGTAGATGCTATAAATTTTGCGCAAACCAATCAATATACGCTTATTGTGATTTTTTTTACCAAGAATATATAGAAGAATACATATCAGCCTAAACTGAGGAAAAAAATCGTGTTTTTATATATTTTTGGGGGATATTTATTATAGCAAAATGTAAAAAATACATATTTTTTTTTAAAAATTGTCGCTCTTTTTTTGTTTATAGCACAAAAAAAGAAAACGCAGAGGCGATCAAATACCACCAAAAGAAAGCTCTATTTGTGGGAAAAAAAGGATGTAAATTTTGTTTGGGTGCAACGTTGCACGACCGCGCAATTATCAGTTAAAGCGTTGCAGTGCCAAATTGCAAGAAGTGCTCTGGTCATTGAGCAGCCAAATCCTCCGGGGCGGAAGTGGTAAAATAAGGTATGTGACAGAAATGATCTTTCTTTCAGGTATGTTATCATTTCAGAGGTGTGATCACAGTTAAGGTTATTTAAATTCCATTAAGAGATATTTGTGGAAGTGTTACATGTAATGAAAGTATGTAGAGGTGATAACTAGCAAACTAAATTTTAAATCTTGACTACAAGATCTGCTACTTCAGGAAAAGTGCTGGCCACCCTGACATCCATTACTGTTAAGTGCAAAGTTACAATTTAGCATGTGCACGGTGAAAAGATTTTTTCCATTTTCCTTTGGTCAAGATTGGCAATATCAGGTGTCATAAACTGTGCATCTGTCTAAATATATGCTAGAGTTGGTTGTATCATGTAAGTATATTACATATTTGGTTATGGGATATTAGAAATTATTTAGATCCATTTGATTAAATCTGTAGAAAGAGCTTCATCCAGTTCATTTAATGAAACCAACCCCTATTAACAATTATGTCTTAAGCCCCATACACACGGTCGGACTTTTTCATCAATTTGGTCCGATCGGACAAGGTTGTTGAAAAATCAGACCGTGTGTATGCACCATCGGACAGTGTTCGTCGGTTTGTCCGTCGGACAAAGTCTTATCTCCTGCTGGAAAGATTTGCCGTCAACCCGGTCCGATCACACCAAATCCGAGCGTGTGTACGCTTGTCCGACGGACAAAGTGCTACGCATGCTCAGAAGAAATTCTGTGACGGAAGCGCTCGGTCAGGTAAAACTACCTTTCCTAATCGACACAGCACATTCGTCACGCTGCAATGTTAAAATGTCTTTAATGCAGCGCATTCTCTTTTTCTTTACAATGCAACAAGAATGACATCTTTTAGCTGCTCCTATTCACCCGCACTTCTCACAAACTTACTTCTTTATTACTTTGCACCATTTATACACTACATGTTTATTTTTACTCAGATCGTAAGACAATCTTTCTTATTTTTTGACCCAGATTTTTTTTTTTTGGGGGAATACATATTTGAAGGAGGTTTTTTTTTTTTGGAGGGGGTTTGTATGTCTCAACTTAGCAAAACCACATTATTAACATTTGTATTTCTTGCTTACATTTACTAGGAGTTTGTTGGTTGTTGGTGCCCCTTGTTAATTCTAGGATTAGTGAAATGTACCTGCCTACTCAAAGAAAAACTGTCATTGTAGAAAAGTAAAACACAATAGTCAATGATTATTTCAAAGCAAAAAAAACTTTATTTAGGTCTCAGCAACAGACCAAAGAGGAACGCAGCCATGGTGAAACTTGGGGAATTTGCAAAGCCTTGGACACCCATGGCAACCATCATTTTACAGACGTAAACAATTGGGGGCATGAAGACTACCTATCTAAATAATAAGGGAGCGCAATCTGGTCCTGAAGTCCAAAACATCCGGAACTGCAGCAGATGCCATCTAGGTCCCCAGGCTCTGGTACTACGAGAGGCTCCATCTTCTCTCAGACCAGACTGAGTCCAGGTTGTCACTCTCTTGTCTTCCTTGTACGCTTCCTTCCACGCCGTGGTGCTGGTGCTGGTGGGGTGGCAGAAGGAGGAGGAGGAGGCGGAGCAAGGTCACTCTCGCAAACATGTGTGAGGGGAGTCATCTCCCCAGCCATCCCCTCATTTAGGATTTTGAGGATGACCTCCTCACACATGCTGCGTTGCCCCGCCTCCATACCCGTAAATTTACTTGTAACCAAGGAGGCAAAGGCCTCCTCGTAGGTGGGTGTGGCATAGAGGGAGGCTGAGGCATCTTTTATCAGCTGGAGCGCTGACTCTCCCACCTCCCCCATGTTTTTTCGCCCTTCTGTAGGGAAGGCGGAGGGGAGAGACTTGGGAGACAGTCAGGCTCCTACGCCTACCCCCCTCTTGGCTGCCACTACCCCCTGCCTCCTCCTGACTGCCACCTTCCACAGCCACCTCCTGGCTGAGGTCTTCCTGTGTCTGAAAAAGGGACATAGTTTCAGTTATTTGTTCATCAAACACACACAATTCTCATCTAGTGACTGTTGCAAAAAGTTTTCAAATACAAAACCATACAATTCTCAGCCCTGCAGTTTAGATTCTTCCCAAAAATGTCTCCCACACCACTGTCTGTTGATATGTCAATCACGTTAGGAAATAAGCAATTGGGGATCCTGAATTAACTGAACATCATTCATTATTCAACAAACTGGTTCCAAAACTACTATACCTGGAACAAGCTGGGCACCTGCACATATTCCTGACTGGAAGGCCCAGGTTGGTCCTCGGAAGCCTCATCAGGGGTGGCGTGCGTGGAAGGACGCGTGCAAGGAAGAGTCGAGAGTGACTTCCTGACAGTAGCCTGGTCTTTGAGAAAGTGGAGCCTGTCATAGTACCAGAGCGTGGGGACATGGACATCAGCTGCTGCAGCTCCAGATGCTTGTGACTTCAGGACCTTATTGCGCTCCCGGAAATAGGTAGTCTTCATGTTGTTTATCTTCACTTTTAAGTTTGCGACGGTTGCCATGGGCAGGGTAGGCTTTACAAATGCCACCAGTTTCAGCAGGGCTGCGTACCTCTTTGGTCTGTTGCTATAATCCCTGTGTTTTGCCTGCCATAAGAGGGGGAATTGCCGGTATTTATCAATGAAGTGTGGGAGAAAGCTGACGTTGTAGAACGCCTCCATCACCTCTGCAAGACACAACGCCACACAAAACAATATAAATAATGTCAGCCTAAACACTCCTAATCTTCTCCATAAAGAAGCCTCAAGTTCTAATCAGTCTAGGCTAGTTATGTACCAACGTCAAATTGTACCTTCGTTTGTAGCGATCGTCTCGTGCGTGAGCTTTCTCTCCCCTCGTCTCCCAGATCGTGGCTACGACACAGGCGTGTGACGTTTTATATACAGTGCGCATGCGTCAAACTCCGCCCGCCCCTGACGATCTTTCTCGTCTATTCCCCACCCCTTCTCTTTACGGCGCAGTGGGGAGAGCACATGGCGGGGACACAGCAGGTGCGCCCCAAATATCCCCCCAACGAGGAGGAGGACGAGGAAAGGCCGGAGGCAGAAACGTCCCGATCCCGGAGCCTGAAATTCAAGGCCTCCAATATGTCATTTGGAGAAATGTTGGAGATGGTGGACATATTAAAGAGGAGCGACTATGATGGGAAGTATGGGCCTTACCTCAACCCCAATGTCCGCAAGGCCAAGATCATGTCTAAAGTTGTGAGGAGGCTGTACAATCATTTTGGGGTACAACGATCCAAGGAGCAACTGAGGAAACGCTGGTCAGACCTGAAACTGAGGGAGGCCGATCAGTACAGAAAGATCAAGAGAATTCTTCAAAAAAGTAAGTAGTTGTGTTTTGTGTTTGATTTCTTGCTTGCATACTGCTCCATGTGGTTTGATTTTTACAAAGTTGTACATTCCAAAATGGCCACTTTCATGTTCGTCTGTGCATTCGATCGTACTCAGCCTCGATCTTTCTGCCACTGTCATGGTCGTGTGTGTCCATTCGATCGTACGCAACCTCGATCGTGCGGCCACTTATAATACGATGTTTGGTTTTTTTTTGGGGGAAAGGAAGTTTGTTCTCCCTAGAAATGTCATCCAGAATGTAAAGGCAATTTATTCAATGTAAAGGAGAGGTCACCCAGTAGGTGTTTACCCATCTGGACTCGAGAGCACTAGTGCTGGGACACCCAAACCCCCTTTTTATTAGCCTTTTCCACACATGTGCTCCAGTGGATACTAGAGGGGGGTCTCCATCACACAAACTTCTACCAAAAAGCTAGTCAGTTTAGCACCTTTACAAAGTGACTACATTCATGTAGTTGACATTTGTAACTGGCCAAACTAAAATAGTGTCCGTCACTTTCAAGCAATGTTTGTCATTTCCTATTTCTGCCCTCAATAGTTTGTGTTGCTAAATCTTCCTTTTGGACATTCTCATAGGGGAGCGAAAACTTGGGCCGTCTGAGGAAACCCCCAAACCAACACCTCCCAAAAAAGGGGAAAGAGCAGAAGCAGAGGAGGAGGAGGAGGAAGGAGAGATCATCGAACTTGGAGAAATTGTCACCACAACAGGTGAGTGTGGGAGAACACAGCTACTGGTAAGCTAATCCATGTATGGCTGCCTCATTTCCAACACCCCATTTTTTTTGTTTGTGGTTTTTAGGTGACGTGGATGTTGTGGAAGAAAAATCGCACTTTACCACAGAGAGTGCCCACGTACTCATCGGAGAGATAATGGTCTGCAATCGAGATCTAGATTACATAAAGCAAAACATCAATGATGTTCAACAAAAATTGAAGAACATCATTGATGTTTTAGGAAAAATATGAAAAAGCACCAAGTAATTTACACACATTTGTGCCAGCTTCTGAACACATTTGCAACTTAAAAACTGTGTGAAATTTGGAACATGCACACATTGTGTCCACATGTGCTAGCTCCCATCATGGTGGATGAATGGCAACGTTTTTTGGGGGTGCAAACACTTTACGAACTACGAAAGTGGTTGTGGTGAAGGGGTTGCACCCCCAAAAAACGTCCATTCATCCCCATGATGGAAAATGGCACTTTTGAAGCTTCTAGGCATGTGTTTTACCATCTAATGACCATTTTCAGAACCAAATTGTGTGCATGTTCCAAATTTCCACTTTTCGGGGGTGCCCCCCCCATGTGATGAAGGCAAGATCAAACACACTTTGAACATATAGTCATGTCTGATCTTGTCTTCACTTTACAAAGTTGAACTTTCCTACTTCATAGGTTCTGCTTAGCTCCATGCCTGGTTTTACAAATTGCGTAATCTTTGTAAATAATGTTGTAAATAACCAAGATGTTGTCAGTTTTGGCGTGAAGATTGTAAACGCACTTGTGAATGTTTTCCAAGTAAACTTTTTTAATTTTCCAAATGTGTGGCTTCCTTATTTAAATAAAACAATGCATTATGTATGTAAAATGTAAAGGATATGGGGGGCAATGGGTGTTATTTACTAAAGGCAAATCCACTTTGCACTGCAATTTCCTTTCCCAGGGAACTTTTTCAATGCACTTGTAGAGCATAGCGGATTTGACTTATGTAAATGACACCCACAGTGCTTTGTACGAAAACACGGAGCACAGCATTTTGGAGAATACACACATGTCACACCTGGTGCTGAAAAGGAGTATTTTGGGTGTCAGTTATGCAGGACAAACCTTCTCTAGACCAAAGATTAGGTAGCAAACACACATGAGAATAATCTTTTTGGGAAGAAGAGACTGTTACCTCCTTTTGCCCAGAAAGTGCATTACCACTGTCGAAGGCAAAGGGAAAAAATGTCAAAGTAAAATAAGCTAAAAAGAAGACTGAAATGACAAGAAATCAGAGGTTGGTTAAAATATCAGATTTAATAAAAAATGCCTCTCACACATCGTCAGGCAGAGCAATGGCCCCCCTACCCACAAAGTATTCCATATATTGGTCCCGGACCACGCGGGCATTGAGAGGGGGCAAGCCTGGACGTGCCACTCGAAGGGCTGTGAGTTCGGCATTTGGAGGGCCCTCCACATCTGGGCCAACGGGCACCACATAGTTCCTGTTATGTCTTTTGAGGAAGTTGTGCAATATGCAACAGGCAAGAACTATGTGGTTCAGTTTGTATTCCGCCAAGTTAAATGCCGTCAGGAACAGGCGGAAGCGGCTGGCCAGGATGCCAAAAGCGTTCTCCACCACTCTTCTGGCTCTGGACAGCCTGTAGTTGAAGACCCTCTGGTCCGGGGTGAGGGTCCTCATCGGGAACGGCCTCATCACATGGGGAGTCAGCGCAAACGCTTCATCTGCGACAAAGACGAAGGGGAGTCCTTCGGCATTCTCCTCTGGAGGTGGCAAGCACAGACTGCCACTTTGGAGACGCCAGTAGAACTCCGTGTGCGTAATGGCCCCACCATCCGATATCCGGCCGTTCATCCCCACGTCCACATACATAAACTCGTATGTTGCCGACACCACCGCCAACATCACTACACTATTAAACCCTTTATAATTATAATAGTAGGACCCCGAGTTGGGCGGTGGGACGATGCGGACGTGTTTCCCATCAATTGCCCCTCCGCAGTTAGGAAAGTCCCAACGGCTGGCAAAGTGGGAGGCCACAGTCTGCCATTCCTGTGGCGTGGAAGGGAACTGTGGAGTGAAACAAGAAAAAAAAATGAGTCACTTTGCACCTAAACATTGCAAGCAGATTAGACAATCAACATCTTGGAACAAGAGCATTGTATAAAATTGGAGGCTGGAAAGTATTTACACAGAAAAGTAGAGGCTCCCCTTCACAGATTACTCACCCCCCCATCAATCCCCCCACTTCTGATGGGACAGTGGCAATAACTGTGGTTTTGGGGGGGGGGGGGGGGTGGTGGACAGGTAACCCTCTGCACTTCATTGATTGGCAAATGGCTCAATAATGTGGGCTAGTTTGGCCAGACCCTCTGTACTTAACACTATTGGCAGGCCACAGGAAAGATCAAATAACATTTCCCCCCCCCCCCCCAAAAAAGGCAGGCACAGTGTGACATTATTAAATTACCAAGCAAGCTAATAGGAGGGAAAGAAGACAAAAAAATAGGAAATGGAATGTATGGAGGCAGTCCCTTGCACTACATGCTTTGCTGAATTCATCCCTAAAGATGCGCACTATAAAGAGGTAGGTATATAGTGTGTATGGACCTTGGGAAAGCCAGCAGATAAAGGATTGGTACCATCTGACAGAGCAGTTGGGGGAGGGGGTTCCTAATGAGTTTGCCCCCCCCCCCACCAAAAGAACAAAAAAAGGGGGCTCTACATGAAGTAAACCACACAGCAAACATTTGTGCATATTTTAGGGGGTGTTTTGGGGCAAACAATACTATGCAGCAGACAAAAGACATTGCTTAAGTGAGTAGGCCATAGGTGTCTATTGGGGCAGAAGAGCATGCTGGTGAGGTAAGTGAAGGGAAAAATGCATGAAGGAGAAAAGGGGCACAGCATATTAGAACATATTGCAATCATGGTAATTAGGGAAGGAGGTCAAAAATACAAGTCATTAGCAAACAGAGCATACATAGAAGGGAATAGTAAAGTAGAAATGTTACCTTAATATAGTCCTCCTGCAGGACCTGAATGATGGCAGAACAGGTCTCTGGAATAATGATTCCCAGGGCCTGGGGAGAGATACCTGAAGAGAACTTCAAATCCTGAAGACTTCTCCCTGTCGCCAAGTACCTCAACGTGGCAACAAGCCTCTGCTCCGGAGTAATGGCTTGTCTCATGCAGGTATCCTGCCGGCTGATAAAGGGGGTCAGCAAAGCCAAAAGACGGTGAAAATCGGGGTCCGTCATCCTGAGAAAGTTCCTGAAATCATCAGGATTATTCTCCCGGATCTCACGAAGCAAAGGCATGTGCGAGAACTGGTCACGCTGAAGCAACCAATTCTTGGTCCACATACTCCTCATCACTCTGTTCATGGACGGGTCTTGGGTCAAAGCTAAAAGCCCGACACCAATTCCGCGTACAGCACGAACTCGGCGACGAGTACGCACGGGAAACATCGCTCAGAAGGTCACAAAAGGTCGGCTGGTCAGAACGGACAAACAGAAAGCACCGATAAACAGCAAGGCCTGAAAGAACGAAGTGAATACCAGCAACGAGCAGACAATAAGCAGTGCAAATCAAAGCGTCCTATATCAAGATATAGGCCGCAATGACCAACAAATGCGAACTGACTACACGCACTAATAAACAGATACGCACGACAAGCACAAACTGAAGAGCAGTAACGATCTGAGTCAGAAAACTGAGAAGCGCGAATCTTAAGTCACCAAACTTCCACTAACTCTCGATAAACACGGGATCAGCAGAAGGAGCCCAACGGGTGCCTGACGTGGTGCTGAACTTCCCTTTTGTAATCTCGTGGACGACGACTTACGTCACAACGTTCTTCCGGACCGGATATTCCGACAACGTAGTCCGACCGTGTGTACGCAACGCCAACATCGGACAAAGTACGTCGGACAAAGTCCGACCGACCTGGTCCGCGGATTGTCCGAGCGTGTGTATGGGGCTTTACAGTTACAGGCTGAAAAATTTAACTTTTTTCAGAAAACAGCCTATACAGTCAAGAGGTCCTAGTAGGTATTAAAGAACTGTGCAGCTATGCAAAATGTTCATTAATGGTATTGTCATACCTGTTGACCATTTGGACCTCCCTGGAAGCCTGGCTGAAAAACTCCCAGTTAGCAACCTCCATTTTCTGTCTTGTTGCTAAGATGGGAAAACCATTGGTCTTCGCTCCTGTAATGCTGGGAGTCAGAGTCCAATGGTTTTCACTTCCTAGAAACAAATCAGGACATGGGGGTTGATAACAGGTTTTTTGGCCAGGTTTCTGTCAGGGTCCAAATGGCCTACATGTAATACAATAAAATGAATCAACATTTTACAAAGCTGCACAGTGTTTTTTAAAACTTACTGGAGCCTGGAGCTTTTCTGGAAAAGTTTTATGCAAAGTTACCAGTCTCTATTCCTTTAGTGAATCAATACTTTTTTTCATGTGCTCCTATAAGAATGACTTTTACTGTATATCCAGATGTTATTACTTTATTAATAGTTATGTCTTACATGTCACTTGTGCACTTTGTATTGATAACACACGTTAATTAACATCTATGGTCATTGAGAATAGCACTTAACGTAGAACTATAGGTAAAAGTTTTCCATTTTAGATAGAGCAAGGGAGGGTTATAACCCCTGTCAGATTTTTTTTTCGCCAGCTGTGTTCCATTGCAGAGATTTCCCTTCACTTCCTGTCCCATAGCCAAACAGGAAGTGAGAGGAAATCACTGCATATTAAGGGAATTCCTTGGGGTCCCCCAGGTCGTCAGAACTAGTGTACCCATTGGAAGATTTCCCCTCTATTACTTTTCTGGGGACAACCAAAAATGTGGGGTTTTCTTTTACTTTCACTTTCAATGAGAATGGTAAACAGGGTAAATAGAGAGGGGGAATCCCCTTAAAGGGGGTATAGACCATAATAAAAACTGACAGGTGTTTTAATCCTTCTTCACTCTAGCCAAAACCCCTCAAAAAATGTTGCCTTTAGTTAAAGTTTAAGTATGCTGGCTACAACTAAGTCACAAGTATGCTGAAAGTATGCTGAAAATCTGTATCTGGATGTCTTCTAATGCCCGAATACAGCTTACAAAATAAGTCATAACCATTTTTCAGTTTTCGGAAGGGAATATACTGATATGAGATTGGTGTCTATTGGTTAGTGAGCATGGCACAATTTTATTGATTCTTGCAAGCCTGTAAGTTTAATAAGTAACTTTAGATGAAGTTAAGCCTGGATAGGACACTGACAAAAAGTCCATCATCTTTCATTATGTGCATCAGCTCAGTAAAGCTTGCGCAGGATAAGCTGTCATCACATCCATCAGTCCCATGTAGACAGTTAACACTGCTATGCAAAACATAAATGAACAGAAGAAGAGTGCAGGAAACGTGAGAGCATTCCAAGCACAGGCTGAAACATAAAGAAACAATTAGATCTTTCAATAGCTGTGTCATCCTGCCGCTAGCACACTGTCAACTTATGTGGGATAAAGGAAACAGCTCATGGGGAGACCAGAGTGATCTTATGGATAATGAAAATGTCCTATTCCTCCTCTTAAATTGATTGGATGATCTTTTCCAAACCAAAGATTGATGATCATCATCTGCAATAAAATAAAATCCCCTGCGGATGTTGTTGTGGTAGGTCAAGCATGCACATTCTACACGTCTGCACTCGGGCTGACCTCGCCCGTTTTATTGAAATGGCTCTATCAATAAGTGTAGAGCATCAGCATTTCATTTATTTCACCAATTCAATTACGGGAGCTGTTAATGACAGATATAAGCATTCACACAAGAGATGCACCTAGAGTATGACCTTAAATCCAGAGCGTAGACATGTGGTCAGTCAGATTTTTATCAGACTAATATATTCTAGAGTGATGTCACTGAACTCCTTTTCTTTACATGACAGTTACAGAAAAACACAGAAAAATTAGACGATGGGATACATACTGTATATGGCTGGGGTTTACACCAGAATAAGGGTGGTAATACATATACAATCTACAATCTAGATTTGGATCAAATATTAAATCATTTTTATAGGTTACCTCTAGGATGCATGTGTCAGTAAATATACTGATTAAATTACTGAAAATGTACTATTGTAGTTTGAAATACACCTGCTATAGTAATATAATAGAACAACCCTGTAACTTTAGGGTCCAAAGTAAAGCCAACCTGTTAAATTAGATGATATACACTTACGTTTCCAGTTAGCCTATTACTTAAAACTCTGCTGCGTTGCACATTTCCAACCACTGCAGGTATCAGCACTTCTGTGTGTGTTGAATACCTGCTCCCCCACCATGTGCTGTAGTTTTGTAATTACATAGGAGGTGGTGGGAGGAACCACAGCACAATTCAGGAGGAGTATAATGAGTATTATTATTTGAATACATCAAATACAGTTATTATCACATACAGTTATCAAAATAAAATGTTTTTTCACAACAGTGGTCCTTTATATGTCAGTTGATTTATCAGACAGTAGAGACAATTCCAAGAGCATTATTAGCATTTTTTTTACCATATAGAGTCAATTTGGCTAGGACTCCACAGGCAGTTTTTATTCTTAGAGACGGAAAAAGTCTAGTACAGAAATCATTCTCTGCAGGAGACTGTTAAACCATTGCTAGGATATTCTCATGAGATTAATCTCATAGAGTATAGCTGAATGGGAAAAAAAAATCGCCCAAGAATCTCCTAAATGAAAGATCATTCAGCGATTAATCTCCCACTCCCATTCCAGTCTGTGGAGGAGCAGGGATAAGATTAATCATTAATAGTTTCAGCTATGCAAATAAATTGTGACACTATGTAATAGTGGGGGGATTAATAACTGAATCGTGCTCCTAAAAATAATGTAACGGCTAATATTAAACGTAATGCGACACAAACAAAAAGATCAATCCCATGATATTCAAGTAATAAAATTAAGCTACCAAAGATCACCAATGTAGCACTGGCTTCAAGCTGGAGCACATAGGACAGATTTGCCCCATCACTATGGAGCATTTAGGCTCAGTTTCGCAGGGGAGCAGATGCATGTTTTCACATTCCTGACAAATGGAGACAAGGTCAACTATTCCAGATCATGTCTTAGACTGTATACTAGCTTTAATATATCTGCCTCATTGTTTCTATGCTTGCAGAGTTCTAATATTGTTAGTGATACAGCCCATCATAGTGCTGGTTTATTACAAATGTTTCACTGGTTTTACAAACAGAGCAGGAGCACTTAAAGCTGTCTACGCACATTTGGGGGCCTGCTCTTCATACATCTTGTCAGCTTGATTTTATTTAAAGTGACAAAATCTTAACTCTGGAACTTGCAGATGTCTGAAAGTATCACAGGGAGTCTTAGGTGAGCTGTGGCACTTAATACAACTCATTATGTATGTTAAAAAAGGGATAATTTTTTGCTGTTTTCTTCTTGACGCTTACAAACCACTATTATCAGTCATATTATCATTGATTTGTGCTTGCACATGATTGAATGATTGTCAGCACAATTTTACCTCATTCATTAAGACATGTAAAAAAAAAAAAAATCACTTAATCATATAGTTACATAGTAGGTGAGGTTGAAAAAAGTCCATCAAGTCCAACCTATGTGTGTGTTTATATAAAATCATCATAAAGCGATCATAATGTGATTTTTCACTTAACGTAGTGAATAGTGAAATTTTGCTTGACTTCCAATCATGGGAGCAAAATCGCATTTTTTAAAAGTTAACTCCGGCGGACTTAGTAAGAAGTTTTGACTCAAAATTGTCCGCCGGACTGCTGGCCGTCTGTGTGCTAGTCCACGGGACTTTTGAAAAGAACTTGCCCACACACGGAGTAAAGTTCGTTCATTTAGAACGTGACTCCAGATAGATGGGACTAGCGAAGGAAGTAAATGCCCTAAATGCCTTGATCAGCGAGATTGACACCTCGCTAGCCCCCGTCACCTGGTATGGATTTAAAGGGGAATCCCTACGCGTAAAAAACAGCGTGGGGGTCCCCCCAAATCAATATCAGACCCTTATCCAAGCAGGCAGCCCAGACAATCAGGAAAGGGGGTGCAGACGAGCGAGCGCCCCCCCCCCCCCTGTCCTGAGCCGTACCAGACCAAGTCCCGGCGTGTGTGGGCAAGTCTGCACGTCACAAGAGTAACTGCATTAACTGAAGTTGATGCTTTGATGTGCAGTACCACTTCTCAGACTTCATAAGGTCACAGTAAGGCCCCTTTCACACTTGTGCGACTTCAAAGTCACACGATTTTACCAATATTTTGCCGCAATTTCAAGGAATGCCTGTGTAAGTGGCATCAAAATCTGACCAAAGTAGTGCAGGGACAACTTTGAAGTCGGAACGACTTGAAGTCATACTAATATGAATGGCTGTCATTGGAAATCATGGGGAACAACTTGTCATGCTACTTTGCAGTCCCAAATCGTGGGACAAGTCGTATAAGTGTGAAAGGGGCCTAAGTGATAATAGATCACAGTTTTACTGTTCACAAACATGTCAGGGTTATTTGTTACCAAACACCATTTTGTATCACCATAGTACATTAAGTAAGCCATAAGCTAGAAAGGTGGAATGCCAACACAGGACTTTGTTGAAAGCCATTAAAAAGGTAAAGAAAAAAAGTAAATATAGCAGTTTCTTTTTGTGTGCTAGACAACGTCTTATGCACCGATAGGGCTAGGTCCTGCAGAAACTTTTTTTAGTCATAAGTCTAGGATGAAGTTGGCATTGTAGACCACCCTTCTAATGCTACTGTTGATAAGGGCAGGAAGTTTCATGGCCAGAAATCTGCAGGTCAAAAACACTCCTGTAAGCCTAGTGTCCTCCAACAAGAAAATAAAGTACCTTTCCAAAGGGACCATTCTGTCAACCTATCTCTTTCCTATGAACTGGAACCATACACTGTGCAAGAGAAGTAAGGTACCAATATTGTTTTGGATAATCCAAAGTAATAGACAATTAATTAGAACTCATCAACTTTTGTTAAAAAAAAAACATCTGTGTCCTGAAATAAGCTATAATCTTCCTGAAACCGATGCACCAATAACTACATCAGAACCAACAAGAACTATGTATGCAGTTGATCAAGTCACCAGAATACCTTAAAGGATTTTTTATTGATAAGAGTTTTATTTTTGACATGTTATTTGTTTCTGTTTATGGTTAGTAGAGTGACCCAGGAACTGTACAAAAAAAAATATGGGTTGTGTGGATAAGTACCAGTTTACATTTGTGTTAGTGGCTACAAATTTACATTAAAACATTAAAAGAATCCTAGAAATGCAGTGTAAATTTCTCTACTGCCTCCAAGCTGGGAATATTGCTGAACTATGCTTATCACACCTGACAGAAGCTGTTTCTGGACACAATACCTATAAATAAACCGGACAAGGTTTCATGACCTGAAATGAGCATATCTTTACTGACATATTCTTTGGAGCCCTATGAATTGTGGGTCTTAGGATACAAGACTCAGGGGTGCTGAACATCAATAACAATGATGTGATCCTTTCATACAGCTTGCCCTTTTTATGATTAGCTGTAATGAAAGAAATCCAATTTTTAAAAGGATAGGTTATGGGAGTTGTCTCCTTTAACCCCTGATCATCATACTGCCATGGGGCATCATTCTCATAGCTGAACTATCCTCTGCCTCTGAGATCACCTGATACGGGAACTAAATTACTTTGAAACAAAAGATAAGAGTTCTTCATATGATATAACAGGCCTCTTGTGGCTGCTAATATAGGAAACATGCTACAAAAAAAAGTCAGAAAGAACTATAATTGTTTCTGCTGTAACTGATGTATTTCCTATCATAGTAATTAAAAGCAAACATAAAGGCTACAACACCACAAGCTATTTATAAGGAAACTCAAAACCAATCTAGGAAGCCAACAAAATGATAGGAATGTTCTCTGAAACTAGATTCGCCTTGATGTTCCCAAACCTCCCTGGCAATCTTTGGGGTTGATTTACTATAGGTAAATATGCCGTTCACTTTGCAAGGGATTTGCCACATTGCAAGGGTATTTCCCTTGGTTCAGTGAATAAGGTGGCTCTGCTGACTTTACTCATCCAATCATGTGCAAGCAAAAATGCTAATTTTTGTTTCCTATCACATAATTGGGTATTCCTTGCACAGTGAATTTGCAATACTCTCATTAGGCTAAGGAAAAAAATCCTCTGCAAAGTGAAAATTCCTTAGCAAAATTGATTATTTACGTTATTATTTTAGTAAATCAACACTATTGACCTCAGTGAGCAGTTTTGATTCCCCTCTTTGCTAGGTGGAGGCGCATCTGTATGGAAATCTTGAGGTCAAATGGTCCTGGAATATCTCCATTATTGTAAAGCACTGAAAATTAAGCAGAGCTATACTTACTTTTTATACTGTATAAAATATCACTGTAACAGAATTGCTAAACTAACCTAAAACTATATTTATGGATTTTTTAACTTGGAATGTAAATCATGCCAAATGGTTCTTTTCTAGTTTTAGAGTAGGGGATGTCATTTTTTAACTTCTAATTGGCTCAGTTAAAGAGATTTATTCTCACTTTTTTATCCTGCTGATGTCTTACTAGACAGGGACACAGAAATAAAAACCTGGCAGGGATATTGCCCCCCTCCCCCCACTCTATTAAATAAAATAATTTTAATTTCTGCCTGTTTTGCTGTGGAGTTACCTTCATTTACTGTCTAGTATAATGTGGTCAAAAGGATAGAAAATGTGGGTAAACTTCTTAAATTGAGCCTCGGATAGCAATGAAAAACTGAAGGGGTTTAAGCCTTTTATACGCTAACCAAAACTAAGAAAAGGGTATTGGCTACAGCCTAAGCAATCTTTGCTAAGTGAATCAAAACAGGTGTACAGATAGGTAATGTGTCCTTGCTGAGACAATGCTACATCAGCCACTTTAGCTAAGCTCCACATAGACTCGAAAACTAGATGAAAAGCTACATACACCTCCGAACGAAAGGGTCCTTTACCCAAGAGGTTAAAGTGTTGTTGAAAAGTCAAGCATGACTTATGTATCTGAATAAAAGTTGTATCAAAGTGTCTCCATCAGTGCTCAAATTTGCACAATAATAATGGGTCACTCATACCATAGTTGGGCTACATAAGACTACTTGTGCCTAACACTATACATTTTTCAGTAGGCTTTTAGAATATAATATTCCAGAGACATATTCTAGACAAAGTGACAGTTATCTGCTTGAGGCCTTGCCAAGGACATATTCGTTTATTAGACATCTCACCTACCATGCAGAGGAGGGAAGTTTCTCCTCTTTTCTGCATGTCAATCAGGAGTCCTTTAGCCTTGTCATGTGATTTGTGTTGTCACCTATGGAGCTACAAGACTCTGAGGGCCGTCAGAAAACAGGAAATTCCCTATGCAGCCAAGCTTGATGGATGAACTGCAGGACACTCACTCACTCAATAATATGTCCGTCTCTGATTCACAAGGCTTTATCGGTCTCTCTCTCTGACACATAGATGACCACTATTACAAGACAACGTCTCGCTCACATACGGCACTGTTACTGAACAGTTAAGAACAGTTTAAAGCATGCCTTAGACATGGAGGGGCTCCAAGGCCTACAGCAAAAGGACTTGTTCAATAGTAAACAAAAATGTAGTCTTTGGCAAATCATGAATTAATAATAAGGGAAGTAAATTAATCTCTGGCTCTTTGATAATCAAAATGACAACTCCATACAAGAAAAATTTAAAAATGCATGCAGACAGTATGCTTTGGTCAAATTGGCTAAGTATAAGTCATACTGAAATATCCTCAATATTGACTTCATGGTACATAATCTGAAATACAGTAATTCATGTTTTGGGTTCCCCTCCATAGGTTAAGAACCTCTAAGGCAGATAATAATCAAAAAACATTTTGCAACCAATGAATCTACTATAGAGAGTCTGCTGTGCTATGGCCTTTCATATTTTAAATGAAAAATGACCTACAAATTACACATTTTTAAATCATAATGTGTGCAGCGTACAGTATCCCTTCAGTCAGCATAATCAATTTTATTGCCTAATTACTGTATATCCAAGGCTACTTTCTCATACCCCCTTTTCCTGTACGATATTGATTACTAATATAGCATACAGCTCCAATTTTATGGTTGCCATCTGGTGTTCTAATCAATTTCTCTACTGGTGATGTCAGCAACAGTGCTCATGGGTGTGATACACTACCATGCTTGTCCTCTGGCACATAATAATAAACTAAGCAGATATTTAATAAAACCACTGTGCCCTGACTGTCATGTTTTTACACTGTAGTGCTGTGCTCATAGCAAATATCTAATGCATGTGGTAATCCTACTAAAACAAACACGTGTAAACGATCAAACACAAACCATACATTAAACATTTTAAATGACCATAGACCATAGCCACTTTTTAAGCGACCTGTTATCTGACCATTACATTATTTGCTATTGCCAAGATAACAAACATACCAGCTTCTTCAAAAATAACAGTAACATTCAGCAAAATGAACTTTACTTAAGCTACATCAGTGTTAGATTCTCATTGATTGCTACAGGTACTATACTTTGCACTCTGTTCCCTATGCTGCTTTGAATAAGCCTAATTAACACTAACATCCTACAAGCTTAGCATAGGTTGTGTGCCATTTTGCTGTACTTATCTCTACATTGGCAATAAAGAACAGTGAGGATCAAATGGAAGTTTCCATCTGGTGTCCCAGGCTAACTGTTCTGCCTAATTATATACTGCCTAATTATCATCAAAGTGTTTTTAAACTAAGGCATCATTTGAACAGCATGCATCAATTGATCATTAGATGTCAATTTACAACCCTCTCGCTGCCAGACCAAATCATGCATTTTCTGAAATGAGTATACTTATAGAATTAAATTGTGTATTCATGATACTGTACATCCCACTATGCTTGCAAAGTATTATGGAAAGCCATATTTGTAATTAAAATGTTATATTAACATGTTATAATAAACTCCAAGCAATTTTTCCTTTTTTGAGGAAGCGTTAGAACCTTTCACAGGCTTTTACTGCACTTATTGTTTTTGTTTGAATACATTTCTCATAAAGTAAGCGGGACAGGAATGATGGAATTTCTCACCAATGGGGACAGAAATGGCAACAAAACACATTATTTAGTACAGTGGGGAAAGGTTAGAACCTTGGTCTTCTTTTATTGCTGAATGAAACTCCAGGTTCCGGTGACCCTATTCACATTCTTTCTTTTTCTAGTGTCATAGGTGGTTACTGAGGGGAATCTCCCCAAGAGCAATAAAAACCTGATTCCCATCATTATTCTATTAAAAATTATTTAAAAAATCCTGGCTTTATATAGGAAAGAAAAGCCTGTGTAAAATGTTTAACCAAAATATAAATCTAGCTTTAATTGTCCACACTTAAATAATCAATACCTTACAAGCTATTATTTCTTCAGTTTAGAAACTGAATTCCAGGTATGCTAAATTCCAGCTTGGACCAATGTAAGCATGCATGTACCATACCTGGTTGATCCCTGTGGAAGATGTAAATCACTGAAGCACCGCTACGACAGTGATAGCCGCTAGCTTCCAGGTCCTGTGCTGAGCAGCTGACATCACCACCCCACTTTGTAAAATCAGAGAATGCTTTGCATTCACTGAAAAAATGCAAAGTGTTCTCTGAATGGTGTCCATGCCAAGGGAGCAACCTCCTGTTCTCACAAAACAGAAGGCCAGCCCCCCAGCATGGGGACTGGAAGCTAGCAGCGATCAGTGTAGTAGCATTAAAATCTCCTGTTGACAGCAGAGTGTGTCGGGCAGAGATGAGTCACTGGTTGTTAAGACCCAGTGGCTACTGGCATCCTAACAATTAGGTGGAAGCTGTTACATTTAGCAGTGGTAATAATACCACTGCTAAATGTTTCATTTCACACTGCAGATGGAGGTTCGTATGGCTGAACACCCATTCATTTGGCATTGTTTGCACAGTATTCTCCTTGGACAGTACAAAGTGAATAAATCTCCTTCATATTATTTCCCCTGCTGGTCGAAGGTTCTTAGCCTATTGTTTTAAGCTATTTTCTCTATTGTGAATAAGCAATTTTTTTTTCTTTTACACTACTGAAATTAGGCAAGACAACTTAACCACTTGCAGCAAAATCACATACCTGTGCATGATTCTGCTTCAAGTGGTTCTACCGGGGTGATGACTGCAGCAGTACTTTTTTTTAGAACCGACGGTCGGCTTTCTTGTAATAACAACGGATGCCGACAGTCGGCTTTCTTGTAATAACAATTGATGCGGCCAAGCAGCTGCTCAAACTGTTATCACAAGCAGCGGGAGGCGACACCACCCTCCCACCGCACGTCCACCAGCTGGCCGGAGATCCAAACAAATCCGGGATTGAATCTAGTAACCCAGAAACGATGTCATGACATCACTTCCAGTTTACTAGAGACCTAAAGACGCCAGATTTTAAAAAAAAAATGTCAGTATTCAAAACAGCCAAACTTGTCGTTTTGAATGCTTTTAAGTGCAAAGGAGGTATTTGGGGTTTTTAGACTCCAGATCCCTCAAAAAAAATTACCTGACATGTGACTATTGCTGTCACAAGGGATGTTTACATTCCTTGTGACAGCAATAAAAGTAATCAAAAAATAAAATTAAAGGGACAGTGTAAAAATAAAAAAAGTTAGAGGGTAGTTGGTTACCTTACTACTGGGAATGCATAAAGGTAAAAAAAACTCTCAGAAATATGGATAATTAATGTACCCAAGTTCTACTGTTGTATCTGATGTCCAGGAGACCAGTGCTCTGGCTGGGACGTTCAACTCCAAAACTGGCAAGTCCTCATCAAGTAAAAGCTGAATTGGATTTTTCCTACAGCTTACTTGTAAAATACTTTTCTTGGAATAAATCAGGGGACACAGATCAGCCATAATAATTACTAATTATAGAGTAATAAAAACAGGAAGTCCTCCCGCATATAACCCCTCCTACACAGGAAGTACCTCAGTTTTGTAGCAAAGCAATGAATATCCCAAAAAAGAGGGAAGGGACTTCTGTGTCCCGTGATGTACTCCATTAAAAGGATTTTTTAGGTAAGCTGTAGGAAAAATCCAATTTTCTTTATCATACATCATGGGACACAGACGGAGCCATAATAATTACTATGTGGGATGTCCTAAAGGAATGCCCCTGAGGGGAGGGAGACACAATCACAGAAACTTCCACCTGAGAAGGACTTATTCTGCCACCTGTAATATACTGTGGCCAAAGCAGTATCCTCCATGGCTTTGATATCCATTTGGTAAAATCCTGTGAATGTATCTACCAAAGACCATGTAGTGGGCTTAAAAACCGGAGCAACTGACCCCTGATGGGGGATGGCCTAAGATGCCCCCACACACCTGGTAGCGACCACTCTCACCAAAAAGGGGTGGGGACCTTGCCTTTTAATTAACTGGCAGATCCAATGAAAAAATAGTTAACTTGGATGCCTCCTGCCCTTCCTGGGCCCTGCTGGCAGCACAAACCAGGATTCCTGACCTGTGCTGACAATTCAAGTAAATCCTGACCGCCTGAAGTACCTCCAGAGTATGCGGCGATCTTGCTCCTGCCAACTGAGGATTAGAAAAGAAGGCAAGACACTGTTCTGATTCAAGTGAAAACTAGAAACCACTCTAAGCAATAAAGATGGATGAGGACGCAACATCACTTATCATTATGTAAGACCAAGAACGGCTCCTTGCATGAGAGAGCCGTCAGCTCTGACACTCCACTTGCTGAGGTGATAGTAACCAAAGAAGTCACCTTCCGAGTCAAGGACTAACAATTGGTTCAAAAGGTGCCAAAAGGCACCAAAAGGTGAGCTCTGCAAGCACCGTCAAGAGCAAATTCAAGTCCCAAGGACACAAGAGTGGCTTGACAGGCGGAACTGTCTGCGTTACACCCTGTATGAAGCATGGTTCAAGGAGTAAGAAACAACAGCCTCTGACAAAAAATGGATGGGGCGAATCTGACCCCTATTTGTACTTAAGGCCAATCTCCTTTCCCATACCAATTGGAGAATGGAAAAAAAGACTCCCACTCACATATATCTGTGGGTGCCTCTACCTGGGTTCACCTCAGGCTTAAAATATTTCCAAGTCCTGTATTTTAAGCTTCCTGAAGCCAGCTGCCAGCGCTCAACAGTGCGGACACAACAGGACCCAAGACCATTAGTTCCAGCTGGACTGGAAGTGTCCAAGGCTATGTCAATGTACCAAGCCCTTCTGGGCTTATTTGGCTAACACTATTATTAGTGTTACCACCTCCCAGATTCAAAGATGCTGCAGTAGTTGAAACAGAGGGAAAGTGACAATTAGGGAGCACTGGTCTCTAAGGTGTTACCAGTGCATCTACCTCTATTGCCAGTTGGACTCTTGTACTGGACACAACCTGTCCAACTTGTTGTAGAATTTGGAATCCAGTAGACCCACCTGCAGAGTTCCCCAACATTGGCAGATTGCCCAAAAATGTCTCTGGAAGCAGGGACTGCGTGGTCCTGGCATCAGTTGCTGATGACTGGAAACCCCCCTGTCATTTCTCTATACCTGGAATATGTACTAATGACAGAGACAGCACCTGTTGTTCTGCCCCAGACAGAATGTGGTTCACCTTCCTGACCCACGCAACTCCTGGTGCTGCCCTGGTGGTTATTATATGCCACTGTAGGGGAATTGTTGAATTGAATCTACAACTGATTCGTTCAATAATCCAGAGCTAGGTATACTGGCCAAAAGTTTTAAGATATTGCAGGGCAGTATTCTCTCCTGTGGAGACCAAGTCCATTGAACTTTAGTCACCTTCAAACCAACTGGAGAGACTAGCACTAGTGGTTATTATCTTCCAAACTCCTGAAAGGAAGAATTTCACCTTCTCCAGATTCCGAAAATATCAACCACCAATTTGAGCTCTGCAATACCCCCGAGTCCTCCGGCAACCCGATGCTTGGATCCTCATGTTTCAGACAGAAAGAATATTCATCTACAAAAGACCTGGAGTAGGACTATATGTAGAAATGTATCAAAGGAGAAAATGGAACCGACTGCTTCCTGAACAAAGATTATTGAGGTATATTAAGATTGGCACCCCCTTCGTTTTCCGCAAGTCCAGCACTGGGGCTGGGAGCTTTGTGAACCATCAGAGCTGTGGCCAGCCCGAAGAGCAGAGTCACAAAGATAAAAAAAGAAGACTTTGCACTGCAATTGCAAAAACCCTTAATGAGCCTGGAAAAAAGCGGCACATGAAGATGCGTCATTGATGACTATGGACCCCGAAATCTACCTCTACCGGTTGAGTTTTTTTTCTTCTTCTTTTTTAATAATGAGCCCATACCTTCTGCTCCAAGAGTCAAATGCAAGGCAAAAGTCTGGCCACTATGTGGCAGACCCAGAAGGCCCAAAGAGGCGTACCTAACCTACCAAGCTTTTTCCGGCTAAAGATGGAGCAAACCACCTCAGAGACTGCCCTAAGATCTACTGGCCTGAGATACTCTCAAAACACAGCAGCCTCAGATGCCTCCATCATACAGGTGGGGAAAAGCTTACAGCATCTGGTATTCCCGGGCAGTCTCCCATCCATATACTAACCAGGCTTGATCCTGCTTAGGCTTTGATCAACAGAGATCAGGCATGATCAAGGTAATGCAGCCGCAGCCCATCTGACGAAAAATTAATTTGTCAGGAAACACTGCAATGCCGAACACCACAGTGGCTCAGATGCACCTGACATCACTGTCCATCTGGATATGTGGACACTGCCAGATCACTGAACCTGAGAGTGGTGCACCTGCCCCCCCTGGCTGCCTCTCTTTTCTTGAACCATTTAACTGGTATAACATAGCAACTATATTAGCCAACCTAATACACAGTCCTATGAAGGTACTTAAGTATGCCTGCAAACTCAATGCATTTATGTATGTAGTTTAAGGCAAATATGCACATATGTATGTATCCCAAGGCAAATAAGCACATATGTATGTATCCCAAGCCAAATAAACACATATGTATGTAGTCCTAGGCAAATAAGCACATATGTGCTTGTTTGCCTAGGACTACATACATATGTATACAGTTTAATGTAAATAAGCACATATGTATACAGTTTAATGCAACTAAGCACACATGTATGCAGTTCAAACTAAGCATATATAAGTCCATGATTCTTAACAGAACCCTCCAGACCTCCAAGTATGCTCCAAGAGCACATGTATCACATCAGTGACCACCACCTTACAGGCACTGGCAAAAAAACTGAGGTACTTCCTGTGTAGGAGGGGTTATATAGGGGAGGACTTCCTGTTTGATTGATCTGCCAGTGTCTGTTCACCTCTAGGTGGCGTATAACCCACATAGTAATTATTATGGCTGCTCTGTGTCCCGTGATGTACAATAAAGAAAAAAGATTTACTTTGCAAAAGCACTCTGAGTTGCCAGCCTTTACTTAATTAAGAAAAAACTCTTAGACTTTAGAACCACTTCAGAACCATGTAAGATAAGAAAACCATGTGAAGCAGCGCACCAGCATCTGCCAAAAACCCATGAAATTAGCAGTTTTAACCAATGAGTAATTTTTTTTTTAGAATAGCAAATTAATATCATACCTGTATTAGACCGTTTTTTTGAGGACTTAAGACTCCGGCACCTTCCACTGACAGAACTACTGTTTTCACTCATAGAGTCTTGTGCAGAGGAACCACTTCCTGTGGCTTCACTGTCCCTCATCATGCTTTCATAACCACTGCTGCCTCCACTGTGGTAAAACAGGGCTGTTTTGCCCATTGCAGGTGGCAACTCCCCACTAAGCACACTGCTGTTATCACTTCCATGACCACTGCTGCAACGGTGGGGTTTTCGTGGGGGAGTGATTTTACTGTATGGGGAGGGGAGCGTGTGTACAGTGGGCTTCTCTGCATGGTGAGTTACACGTTCATCTGAGTCGGAATTTCCACGTGAATGCACACTTCGACCACCTGTGCTTCCCTGGAGTAGCTCTGAGATCCTGCCATTAACAGCTCTTAGAGGCAGCTTGGAAGCAAGCCCAGAGCCTCTGTTTCTGCTAAGAGATTGTGTAGACCAAGACATATTTTTACCATTTGGAGGTAGGCTTGAACTTCTTCCAACAGACTGAGGGAGTGACTTGGTTGAGAAGCTGAGTGTTTTGGTTGCAGATGCTGAAAGGCTACGAGCTTTAGGACTAGCAAGTAGTAGTTTGCTTACTGCTGATATTTTTGAAGGGCTACATTTAGGTGAAGTACCAGCAGACTGTGGGGTGTTAGTTGGAGATGACATCACATTTCGATTTAAACTTCTCCCAGATCTTGGCAATGTGCTGTCTTTACTAAAGACCATTCTGGAACTGACTGATGAAAGACTTCCAGCTCTTTCTAAAGATAGACATTCATAATGACTTCCACTGGATGTCCCTAATGAGTTTGCCCTACTGGCCAACTGCTCAAGTTTGGCACTAAATAACTTGCTACTACTGTTGCTTCTGGTGTCCATGCTAAATCCAGACAATTTTCCACTAAGTTCATCTGGAAGACTAGGAAGGGAAGAGAGAGATTGTTTTGAAGGGCTGCTTGCAGCATGCTGGGGACTTGCTCTATTCCGATGATCTAGGCTTGACTTCCTCACTGGAGGCAGGGGTGGAATTCCTTTGGGACGAGTGAGAACACAATGTTTGGGAGATGCAACTCTTCTTTCTAAAGTAGATCTGGATGTTTGTAGTGAAGGGACAGAATTAATCTCTGCATCTTGTTCCTCCAGCCTATACAATCTTTCTAAACCTCTAGGGAGGCTACCGGTCAGTGAATAGTCAGTTACATGGGTGAAATTTTGTGTGGAAAATGTCATTTCACATCCATCTACAATTCTTCTAAGGTTCTCAGAGATTGGTGAGAGAATTGCTTCTCCACTGCTGCTGCTTAATCTGTCTTGGGTATTTTGTTTTTTATGCACATCATGGTCAGTTACACAATTAGCAACTTCTGGCATTTGTCCTTCATCTGTTGAATTAACGTTTTCCCCCTTGATACCATCTTCACGTTTTAGCCAGGGATCATCAAATACAGCTTTCACTTTACAATCAACATTATTGTTTTTTACAGAGTATGCAGACTTGTCAGGTAGATTTAATCTTTGCAGGGATTCATTAGTCTCTTGAGTTTTAAAGGGACTCACTGCAATGCAGGGGTAAACAGTGATGTTTGTTTTCATTGGAACATAGTTTTCACAGCTACCAAGAGTTGAAGTGTTTGATATAGTAACTGTGGTTTTCCCTACTGCAGAAATTTTGCAGCCCTTTATAGGGGATACATTATTCTGTACGGTTTCTGCCATTTCAGACTGAATGAGCACATTGTCCACTCCCGGCTTCTGTCTGTTTGAACACATCACACTGATATTCTGCAAAGCGCTTGTAAATTCTGAAATAGGAGGGTCAGCCATTGCTTCTCCATGGCCATAACATGCTTGAGCAATAAAACTGTGGCATGATTGTTCTCCATCACTACCTGTGCTCATTTCACTCAACCAGGAACTAATGGAAGACCGCCTGCTACTCCCTTCCTGACATTTCTCATCTGTTCCAGACTTAGGAAGGGGTAAGAATTGTGTGATACTGACCTCAGAAACTGGTGCAGGATTAGAATAGCATTCTAGGTCCTCACTTATGCTACTTATAATACTTACAGGTCTTGACCCAGAAGCTAAAGCCTGCACTGAACAATCACTGTTAAAACTGATTATACTTGTAGGGCGGCCATTGTTCAGGACTCCACTAATTGTTAACTCTTCAACTAGCGTGAAAACTAACTCATCCTCTCCATTCAGCTCTAGAGGTTGTTGCACGGTGACCATGGTTGTACTGATGACCTCCTTTTTGGAATCTTCAGAACCATATGTCTGTTGATCTTCAAGTGCACACTCTGCAGAAAAGCTACTTGAATTAGACATAGATCTCTTCATGATTTGTGGACTCATTCCTACAGGAGGAGTTCGAATTTCTGGTTGTGGGAGAGATTCTAAAAGTGATCCCGCATCCTTATTTAAAGGTGGTGCTGAAGTTGGTAAGACACCCTTCTGTGTATAAACTTTACACCTTTGGGAAGGAGAGTTGGGCGGCTTGTATTCTGCAGTTTTAGCTAAACTAGCTATTCCTAGTCTTGGTGATCCCATTGATCTTGGTTTTCCTTCTACAAATCCACAACTGTTGAGGCTTTCCCTGCTTCCTTGCAAACTGGAATTCTGGACCATCTGGGATGATCCAGCGTGCAGTGCACAACTACCTGTAACACTCCTAGGAGATAATGGTGTAGATGTGTCAGTGACATGCCCAGCGGGAATGGGTGAGTGGTTTCTTTGCGTTTTGTATGCTGTTCCAGTATTATTTTCTCTCACCTCCTTGTCGGACTGTATACTTTCACAAATGCTTTCTTCAATATTTTCATCTATTACATTTTTTGGTTGAGCCAATGGACACAAACCTTTGGCTGTTTGCTCTCCACTATACTGTGCAGGAACCTCTTCAAAAGGGAAACTATTTATTTCTTCACTACCATCTATACAGTCCAATCTTTCCTGCAGTTCTGCAAAAGTATTGCACTTTAAACAATCCCTTTCTGGCTTGCTAGGAGCTACTTCATGTACTTCCTCTACTTTTGCCTCATTCTTTGTCTTCTGCAAAACTGGAACTA
The DNA here is from genome assembly GCA_028564925.1 of Lithobates sylvaticus. Classification (NCBI taxonomy): domain Eukaryota; kingdom Metazoa; phylum Chordata; class Amphibia; order Anura; family Ranidae; genus Lithobates; species Lithobates sylvaticus. The sequence continues at coordinate 116,217,830 of CM053028.1, read as the reverse complement.
TTGGAACGAAGTCTGGTGGTCCCTCATTATCTGTGAGCTCTTTGTCAGATAAAGCTGTTCCATTGGGACCAACATAAATAACTGTATCACATGATTGTTCACTGCTTGAAGAGTAATCTGGGTCACTGGATAAACTAAGCAGGGGAAAATCAGGATCAACTACATTTCTTGAATGGAACGGTCTCAACTGAGTTGGCCTGCGCATTCGGCCTTCTTCACAGGAACTCTCTCCTCCAGATGAACTTGAAGTATACTGTAAAATAGGGATTCCACATACATGATAATTATATTACCTGAAAACATACTGATCTTCATATTTATAAGCATCATTTTTGCTACATTGGTAAACAGGTATTTAACTGCTTTTAATAGCTCATAATTTGATGGAACCAGACCTTTAAAAAGTTATCTATAACATAATCTACTAATGTTGCACTCATTAAGACCTGTAAAAATGTATCTATAAGTGCGTATACATTTAATAAAGTTCAAGTATGAATATCTGTTCTAAAATAAATAAATTTCTTATAGAAATAAATCTATACATTGCGTATACACTTGAGAAAGTTGAAGCATGAATATCTGTTCTAAAATAAATAATTTCATATAGAAATGTATTATCAATGTCACAATTCTGGGTCACTTAAACATGCTTTAAGTGCTTCTAGCAAAAGTTAATGCAGATGTGTCCTAGATCATTAAGTCATGGGGCTAAAAATGGAAGGAGCTGTTCTAAGTTAGCTGTGTGATATCTGCAACTGCAACTGTTGACAAATATTTTACACTCTATTGTGCACAGCAAGAATATAACCTAGCCTAATTCTAGGTCTATAGTCCTTCAATCTACCTTGCACATGATAACAAATGACGCCAATCTCATACAAACCAAAACCTTGACTGTCTACACAATCTGTTACATTAATGAACACTTCCTCCCACATATTTATCTTAATAGTGGCCACTGATTTATCCCACAAGTCCTTACCTTGGTTTTCTTTTTCTTCATTCTCAGCACTCGGGAAGCAATCTGGATAGTGGACAGCGTCTCAGCGTAGTTTCCTGCAGCAGCTGAAATGTGAGCTATCATTGTTGTGCGGCAGTTCATGTTCCCCAGGGACTCCCGAAGAAGCATTGTGAGCTTGCTCTCTCTACAGAAACAAAATGAATTAAGGCTGCATTAGTGAAACATGTTTCACTTGTACTGTCATGATATGACTTCAGAGCCCTGAAGTTTTTTCCCTTTTCCTAATGGCATGCTAATCAGCTTCATGCTGCAGACACACATGGCACCCCATCTAAGGGATGAGAAATATAAAGGACAGGTCAATTAGGTTTTTTTTTTTTTTATAAAATGGAATCAATTCCTGACCATATGACTTGATACTGCATCTTACCGCTGTAAAAAAAAAAAAAAACTACTAGCAACTCAACTCTTAGTGTAATTTATTGCTGGCAACTTTGCTTTATAAAGCAGGTTACTTAGTAAATATTTTATGTTTTGACACACAATTTTTTCATTTTATTAATGTACATTACTGATATCTGTATGTCCTGCCATTGTCAACCTTTCAGATTCTTTTTTTTCACCTTGCATTAGAAAACTAACAGTTGGAGACTGATTTGTATGCTGTAGGTAACATGTCTTATTTTTTTATAGATCAGTCTTTTTTCTTAAAAAGATTGTATTTTTTTAATATACCAAACATGCTTAGAGTTGCACAGAGTGGCCTTGATCCTTCTATTCTGAGGTCCCTGCTGGCACTCCTGGCTACTCCTCTTCTCAATGGTGGCACACCTGTGGGCTTCCTGCTTCCTATGGTGACACACCTGTGTGGTTGATCCTGAGCTGCATTGCCTGGGTCCATAGACACAGACAGCATGGCTCAGCCACACCCTCTGCTGGGGTGAGGGGGCGATACAGGTACTTGAACATTTTTTACGTTAATGTACGGAAATGCATTAGGATAAAACAAGTTTAGGCTTTAGAACCACTTTAAATACTGTACATTGCAAAGGAATGAGTAAAATAACAAAAATGAATGAGTTGTTTAAGAAAGATGTGATTAAGACATTCACTTTATGTGCTATAATTACTTAATACCCAATTACACAGCCAGATAAAGTAGCACATGAGCTCATTTGGGTTCTCAGTTCAAAGTCTGTCTATGTTACACTGAAATGCACATTGAACAGTTTGGCCATAACATTTGGGGCCCATTCACACTTTGCATAAGCACATGCACACTAAAGTAGTATTAAACCATAAGCATGTTAGCTTAACACATTAAGCACAGTAAAACAAACCTTTCCCAGTAAGCTATTTGTTAAAATTCTTATCCCCCTCCAGTTTACACTTTCAATGCTACTGGCTCATTTGCTCTCAATACTGCTTCCCTGAACTTCTAGTCTTCATATGAAAGTTTTTATAGCACACAGTGCAGTCTCCATCCAGTTTGTTGACTTGGAGAAGGGGGTGGGGGGGGGGGGTAGGGAGGAACAGAGGAGTACCTTGGCATCCTAGGCTAAGGGGTTGTGTGTTTCTAATGATGCACACAGTGTAGGGAGACACTACTCTTGTCCCTGCATGCAAATGTGGCTCCATAGGATGGTACAAGCGAAAAGGAGCCATCTAAAACAGGAAACCTGGGGCAGCAGTTTACTATAATCTGTTCAAACGCGAAATGAAGATGCTGCAACAGGAACATTCTTGCCTGCTTTTATACTATAGGTGCGAAGTGTATTACTGAACTGTACCACAGCCCAGCCTATTTCTGTTTCACATGGAGAGCAATACAGTTTATTAAGGCAAAATGAGCTTATTTCTGATTGCCTCCTCTTCCTTATGCAATTTACCCACACCATGAGATAGAAAGGTGTTGTCTACTGAAATTCTTTATGTATCCGGATGAAATAAAAGGATGTGTTAAAACCAAGAATGCAGGATCTTTATTTGGATACCAAAATTTACCTATCGCTTATGCCAGTCACCCGCGCTCCATCACGCTATACACAGTGGCTTTACACCGCTGATGTTTTTTAGTTATTTGTTTTCATTGTGCTCTATGTATGTGCTGTATTCAGTGCAGATGCCTGCTTGCCCTAATTGCTTGTACAGCCTATACTCATCAGAGCTCTAATTGAGTTACTGGGCTCCACTGCTGTGCTGTTTTTTATGCAGAGGTATCACGTACCTTACAGTGGAGTCCGGATGCTGGGGATGGCCTCGTGCACGGTTCTGGTCCAAGCACCCCTGGTGGTGGGAACAGGGAGTGCTGGGGCACAAAAGGGTGCAAGTGCCTGCGGCTGGTAGACTGGTGCTTGGAAGGACTGGTTCCTCTGGAGAGCTGGTGCACACGTTGGTATCCAAGGCTGTGCAGGAACGGCCGAACAGATGGGTGTAGGCACTGCGAGGTCAAGACGGAAACAGGTCGGCAACTGGCTGGCAAACAAGGTACAAGGCAGATGGCAAGTCCGTGGTCAAGGCAGGCAATAGGTTGGCAACAGGCTGGCAAACAAGGTACAAGGCAGATGGCAAGTCCGTGGTCAAGGCAGGCAATAGGTTGGCAACAGGTAAGTGATAAAGTACCGAATCAGAGAGCAGAGCCGTAGTCCAGAGATCCAAGCTGAGGTCAAACCAAAGGGAGCAGTCAGTAAGCGGGGTCAATCCAGGAAGGGAAACAGGAAAACCAGGTGAATCAGGACCAAGGTAGGCAGGAACTTCAGGCAGGTATTCAGGAGATAAGACTGAAGACGATCCAGCACTGACACCATGTGAAGGCCCTGTTTATATAGGGCGCCTTGTGCTGGGATTGGTGGAGGCACGGGTCCGTGCGTGATTACGCGCACACGTTCGTGCTGACGTGGAAGTGCGTGCCCTCGTTCGTATTGACAAACGAGGGCGCGCACAGGTCAGCGTTGGTACGCGGGTACGCCCGCACGTTCGGTTTCGTTGAGAAGGCTGCGCATGGGTATTGGCGTTTGCCGAACGGAGATTAACCCCTACTGGACGAGGACGGGCATGGAACGCGTGAGTTCTCTGACATTGCCCCCTCCTTAGGGGCAGCCTCCGGATGCCTCTTTGAAACGAACCCTGGGAGCGGGAACGATGAAAAGCCTGTATAAGTCTCTGGGCATGGAGATTTGTTCTTGGTTCCCAGGAATTTTCTTCTGGGCCAAAACCTTTCCATTTAATTAAATATTGGTCCTCACCTTGCCGTTTTCTGTGATCCAGGATAGCTTCAATTTCAAATTCTTCTTCAACATTTACTCGGATAGCTTCTGGAGGTCCTACTTCACGATCTGGAAAGGAATTTGGAACATCAGGTTTAAGTAGGGAGACATGAAATACCGGATGTATCCTGAATGAGGCAGGGAGTTCAAGTTCATAGGCCACTGGGTTGACCTTTCTCTTGACAGGGAAAGGGCCCAAGTATCTAGGTCCCAATTTCTTGGAGGGGCATGCTAGTTTTAAATTTGTAGTAGATAGCCACACACGATCTCCTACCTCCAAGTTCAATTCTCCCCTTCTCTTTTTGTCGAAGTATTTTTTATCATCCTCCTGTGCCTTAGCAATAGTTTCCCTGAGCATCTGGTTGTTGGAGGAAAGGAAATCCAGTCTATCCTGAACAGCTGGTACAGAGGATTCGGGCACAAGTGTGGGTAGAAAGGAGGGATGAAATCCGTAGTTGGAGAAGAATGGTGATTGGTTTGTGGTGGAGTGGATGGAATTGTTAAAAGCAAATTCTGCCAAGGGAAGCAGTGAAGCCCAATTCTCTTGGGAAAACGAGGAGAAGCAACGTAGGTATTGTTCCAACGTTTGGTTAGTACGTTCGGTCTGCCCGTTGGTCTGTGGATGGTAAGCAGAAGAGAGACTACATTTAATACCTAGTGCCTTGCATAATGACCTCCAAAACTTGGACGTGAATTGCACTCCACGGTCAGAGACGATGTCACTGGGAATTCCATGGAGTCTGACGATTTCTTTAATGAAGATCCTGGCGGTTTCAATTGCTGAGGGTGTCCCTTTCATGGGAATGAAATGTGCCATCCGAGAAAAGCGGTCTACCACCACAAAGATGGAAGAGAATCCTTCAGAGGGGGAAGCTCCACAATAAAATCCATGGCAATTCTATCCCATGGCCTCTCGGGGATGGACAGTGGTTTCAGCAGGCCCCATGATTTATTTTTACTGCTTTTATTTCTGAGACAAATTAGACAAGAGTTAACATAATTCCTGCAGTCCTTGGCCAGATTTGGCCACCAAAAGTGTCTCTGAATTAGATCCATAGTCTTGTGGCCCCCAAAGTGACCCGCCAGAGGATAGTCATGGCAGGCCTGTAAGACAGTGGTGCGTAGGTCTTGAGGGATGAAGATTTTATTGTTGAGCCAAAAAACCCCATCCTTCTCCTGAAGGTTGATGCCCGGAGGTAATTGTGTTCCCACGGATGTCTGGCGGAGCTGGGTCATGAAACTGGATTGAGTCAGGAGAAAATTCCCTGCTTGCAGGATAGTATCCGGTGGAGACGGGGTTTCAATTTCTGTGAACATTCGGGATAAGGCATCGGGTTTAACGTTTTTAGATCCAGGGCGATAAGTAATATGAAAATTAAAACGGGAAAAGAAAAGAGCCCATCTGGCCTGTCGGGGTCTAAGACGTCTGGCAGTTCTGAGGTATTCTAAATTTTTGTGATCTGTGAAGATCAGTATCGGATGTGTTGCCCCTTCCAGGAGATACCGCCATTCTTCTAGGGCTAGCTTTATTGCTAGGAGTTCTCGGTCACCTACGTCATAGTTCTTTTCTGATACACCTAGTTTCCTGGAAAAGAAAGCCACCGGGTGCATTAGAGACTTGGGTCCTTGGCGTTGAGACAAGATGGCTCCTACCGCACTCTCCGAAGCATCGACCTCCAGAGTGTAGGGTAATGCAGGGTCAGGGTGTTTTAGTACTGGAGCGGAGGTGAATGCCCTTTTTAATTGGTCGAAGGCGGCTTGGGCCGCTGAAGTCCACTGGAAGCGGCTTTGCTTCTTGGTGAGCTGAGTGATCGGAGCGATGATCTTGGAGAAGTTCCTGATAAATTTTCTATAAAAATTTGAGAACCCAACAAAACGTTGTACCCCCTTTTTGTCATTTGGGGGCGGCCAGGACATGATGGCAGAGACCTTCTGGGGATCCATGGCTACGCCCCCAGTTGATATAACCAGGCCGAGGAAGTGAATAGTCTGGCGTTCGAATTCGCATTTTTCGGCCTTTGCGTAAAGTCCATGTTGCCTTAATCTGCCCAGAACTTGTTTGACATGATCACGATGAATTTCTAGAGAGGTGGAGAATATCAGGATATCGTCCAGGTAAACGATTACAAAGGAATCTAGAAAGTCTCTGAAAATATTATTAACAAAATGCTGAAAAGTGGCCGGGGCGTTGCATAGTCCAAATGGCATGACTAAATATTCGAAGTGGCCAAAACGCGTCCGGAATGCTGTCTTCCATTCGTCACCCTTGCGTATTCTGATCAGGTTATAGGCCCCACGTAGGTCCAACTTCGTAAATATTTTTGCTGAGCGGAGTCTCTGAAATAATTCCGGGACTAGTGGGAGTGGGTACCGATTCTTAATTGTCACTTTATTCAGGTCCCTGTAGTCCACACATGGGCGGAGCGAGTGATCTCTTTTTTCCACAAAGAATATTCCGGCTCCTGCTGGGGAGGAGGAATGCCTGATGAATCCCTTTTTGAGATTCTCATCGATGTACTCCTTGAGAACCAGGAGTTCAGGTTCAGACAGGGGAAAGATCCGCCCGAAAGGGATTTCGGCCCCAGGTAGTAACTCAATCGGGCAGTCGTAGACCCGATGGGGAGGAAGGGTGTCCGCTTTCTGTTTATCGAACACGTCCAGGAAGTTGTGGTACACTGGTGGCACCAACTCTTTGAATTCAGAGTCCGTTCTTAGGCACCCAATGACTGGTGGAATCTGGAAGGATTTAAGACAGTTCTGTAAACAGTAGGAGGACTGAAAAGTCACCTCGCCGGTGACCCAGTTGACCTGGGGATTGTGGGCCTGTAGCCAAGGCATTCCTAGGATGACAGGAAACAAAGGTGAGGAGATGACATCTAGACGGAGTAGCTCCTGGTGACCTGGTGGGATACTGGTGAACAGGGGTTGTGTTTCCAGGGTGATAGGCCCGGACTTGATATTTGACCCATCTGCTAGCCGTATGGAGAGCTGATGCTGCTTAGGTGTCAAAGGGATGTTATGTTGTAGAGCGAAGGCATGATCCACAAAGCAGCTACATGCACCAGAGTCAATTATAGCCTGGACTCTGAGTATTTCTCCTGGGAGCTGTAAGGAAATAGGAACAGCGATGTGAGCGGCTTTTATTAAAGACAAGGCAAAAGGCACACGGGATGATGAATTGAACTTACGGATCTTATTCGGGCATGTGTTGGCGTAGTGCCCAGATTCCCCACAGTAGAGGCAGAGGTTGTTCTGGCGACGCCGCTGTTTCTCCTCGGGTGATAATGGTGAGCGGAGTAGGCCGACTTGCATGGGCTCTGGTGCTCCTGAGTTGGCAGCAGGCACGTTGGAAACGGAAGTAGGAGGGTAGTTGGGACCCTTGGGTAACACCCATGTGGGGCGTGTCAAGCTGGACCTCTCGGACCTCCGCTCTCTTAAACGACGGTCTATCTGGATAGACAGCTGAATCAAATCCTCCAAAGTACTAGGAATCCCCACTCGGGCTAGCTCATCCTTCAGAGCTTCAGAGAGGCCTATGCGGAACTGATAGAGGAGTGCGGCGTCGTTCCAGGAGGTGTCGGAACTCCACCGCCTGAAGTCTGTTACGTAGTCCTCTACTGGCCGGCGCCCTTGTTGGAGGGCATGGAGGCTGGCCTCTGCTGTTGTAGTGCGTTGAGGATCATCATACAGCTTGGCCATTTCATCCAAAAATGAGTCCAGGGTATCCAGAAGAGGACTGGCTTGTTCCAACATACGGTGGGCCCAGGTCTGAGGCTCCCCTTGGAGTAGGGAGACTATGAACCCCACCTTAGTGCTCTCTAGGGAGAAGGTGCGGGGTTGTAGCAGGAAGTAGAGCCGGCAGGCATTCCTGAAGGAGCGGAACTTACTGCGGTCCCCTGAAAACCGTTCCGGTGGGGGCACACGAGGTTCTGGGGGTGGCATCATTACTGTGGGAGCTGATGCAGAGGTTGCTGAGCCAGAAAACCGGGATCCCAAGGAGGCCTGATGAGTTGCAGAGCCCGGGGCCATGGATTCCACTCTCTGTTCCAGTTGATGGTAGCCATCTCGCAGGCCCTGGACTGCCAGGGTAAGGGCCGACATCTGTTGGCACAAGGCTTCCAAAGGCGAGGCACCCCCTTCGGACTCCATTCTGGCTGGATCGTACTATCACGTACCTTACAGTGGAGTCCGGATGCTGGGGATGGCCTCGTGCACGGTTCTGGTCCAAGCACCCCTGGTGGTGGGAACAGGGAGTGCTGGGGCACAAAAGGGTGCAAGTGCCTGCGGCTGGTAGACTGGTGCTTGGAAGGACTGGTTCCTCTGGAGAGCTGGTGCACACGTTGGTATCCAAGGCTGTGCAGGAACGGCCGAACAGATGGGTGTAGGCACTGCGAGGTCAAGACGGAAACAGGTCGGCAACTGGCTGGCAAACAAGGTACAAGGCAGATGGCAAGTCCGTGGTCAAGGCAGGCAATAGGTTGGCAACAGGCTGGCAAACAAGGTACAAGGCAGATGGCAAGTCCGTGGTCAAGGCAGGCAATAGGTTGGCAACAGGTAAGTGATAAAGTACCGAATCAGAGAGCAGAGCCGTAGTCCAGAGATCCAAGCTGAGGTCAAACCAAAGGGAGCAGTCAGTAAGCGGGGTCAATCCAGGAAGGGAAACAGGAAAACCAGGTGAATCAGGACCAAGGTAGGCAGGAACTTCAGGCAGGTATTCAGGAGATAAGACTGAAGACGATCCAGCACTGACACCATGTGAAGGCCCTGTTTATATAGGGCGCCTTGTGCTGGGATTGGTGGAGGCACGGGGTCCGTGCGTGATTACGCGCACACGTTCGTGCTGACGTGGAAGTGCGTGCCCTCGTTCGTATTGACAAACGAGGGCGCGCAATTTACCTGCCTGGTGTCTATTAAGAAAAATTAAGAAAAATAATTTTTGAGCACCTAGATTTATTAGACAATAGGAAGTGGAGCAGGCATAAATAGGGAGAAGTTGGTTTTTCGGAATAACATCTATAATTGAACCTACCTCAAATAACAACGCTCAAATTTACCAGTCTTAATACGAGCCACCTAATGTTCTTACTCAATATAAGAAGTATTTGGGAAATCATGTATAATGCTAAGCCATAACCATGCTTTTTAAAATCAGTTAAATATCTAAGGCTGGGTTCACAGCAGGGGTCCGGTGCATCCCCATTCACTGTTTCAGATCCGATTTCAGCCTGAATTTTTGGCTGAATTCAGACCTGAAATGGACCAAAAGACACACGGGCTCCTGTGCAAATTTGAACTGGAGCCACAGCGGAGATATCTAAACTGGCTCCATAGAGCCAGTCAAAATCTCCTGCTATTGTGAATTGGATGTGGGTAACACAATGCTAGTCAGCATTTTTCTTCCTCCAAACACGGCGAGACGAGTTAATGCCAAAGAGCTGAATTTTGCTCTGATCCGACCACAGCACTTTCTCCCAGTCCTTCTCTGAATCAGTTAGATGTTCATTGGCAAACATCAGATGAACCTGTACATGTACCTTCTTGTGCCGTGTTTGGTGGAAGAAAAATGCTGACTATGACCTAAGGAACACCATCCCTACAGTCAAGCATGGAGGTGAAAACAGTTTGCTTTGGGGCTGATTCTCTGCTAAGGTTACAAGCTGCATTGAGGTTTGTACATTGTCACATTGAGGGGCCAAAGGACTGTATTGTAAAATCTTGGACGAGAACCTTCTTCCGTCAGCCAGAACATGGGTCGTAGATGGATATTCCAGCATGACAATGACCCAAAACATACCATCAAGGCAACAAAGGTGTGGCTCAAGAAGAAGTACATTAAGGTCATGGAGTGGCCTAGCCAGTATCCAGACCTTAATCCTACAGAAAATGTATGGAGGGAGCTGAAACTTTGAGTTGCCAAGCAACAGCCAAGAAACCTTAAGGATTTAGAGACCGATCTGTAAAGAAGAGTGGACAAAAATCCCTCAGCAGATCGTGGGTGCTATGCACGGCTCTGTGTGTAAACTGTTTGGCTGTACATCGTATGGCCAAGCAGGTACACATTAATAGGAAACATCAATGAACTACCACAGCGCTCAGCAGCGGCGTGGTAGTACATTGAGAACTACAAGCCGACAGCTGCAAAGGCTGCCAGACCTTGTAGCTTTTAATTCACAGAACTCTGCGAATCAGTGACGCATTCTTTGAAGATTCTCACAGAGAGCGGGGGAGAAGATCCCCCCGCCGCTTGTGACATCGGAGGGGGGAAGGTACAGAGGAGAGTGGATTTGCAATATGCTGCATGTTACACCTTGAATATGGGCGTAACATGTAACATGTTACAAAAGGTGAACTTATCCTTTAAGTGTGGTATATTTTGGATTTTGGGTTGGCCTTCATATTTATTGCATTTGATTAAAGTGGACCTATCAATAAAATGTATATTACACATAAATCAACGGTAAACATTGAGCATTAAAATACCTCTTGCTTGCCATATACGGAATACACTGATCAGCGCTGCAACCATTGGATGAAAGTTCTGATTGAATGCGAGTTTCTCAGCATAAAAAATTTTCAGAAGCCTAAAGACTGGCTTCTGCTAAACAGTCAGTGGTACACACAGACCTAAAGTCAGCCGGTTCCTGCTGAACCAGACGAGTTTCGGTACATGTATGCCCTTCTTAAGACCACTTGGTTTCTGGATACCAGGCTACCACTTTTCATTAGAGACTTCAGAAAGATTTTCTTTGCCTTGAACAAGACAGGCACTGTCTAGAACACTTGCAATAAAATAAGGGAATAATCTGGACAAAACCAGGAAGAAGATCTTGCATGTGTAATAAAGAAATATGGACCTCCTCATATGCATACGATGTATAAATCTACGTTATATATATCGTATAAACAAGGTTAGTTTATAAATACTATCTGATAACATTATTAGGCCTATCCCTTTGACATGTACAGCTCTAAAACCTTCTATTTTAAATTAAATCTATTAATCAAACGAACATTCTCAACTCTTGAATTTTTATTCTATGTGCATTGTAAACTATGACAAGCTCAATTTACTTGTTAACGGAAATTGATGTGAATAAACACGGATTAGGTTTTCAATGCATTAATGACTTTAGACGCAATACTTTCCTATATACTATAAAACATACACAAGCATTTAGCCATAATACTAGTCCTGAACAATACTTGCCCCTTTTATCACAAGACAATTCATACTACATTTAAACCCTGCTCTGTTGATAAAAGCTGGTTTATAATGAATATACATTTTCTATTAAATTCACTAGGGAAGTTTTATTAAGAAACCATTAATTACACTTATCAGCATCTCTGTAGCTATTTAGGCTCTAAATGCAGCTTGTACTGCTTCCATGTTATCTCTTGCTTTGTTCCTCACAATGAAGAATCTCAAAATTCATTATCACATGGCATTGTTAATTAGATGGCTTCGGAAATGGGCACTTGCACATCAACTCTACAGTAAGAGTTATGTATACCTTTCGCACAAGAATGTCTGCTGTCAGTGCTGTTACTATAATAGCATATACTGCACCTGGCAACAATTTTCACATTGTTACTTGTGTAGTATATATGGTGCCGTCATTAGTCAGATAAAAACCATCAGGCCTAATTCTTTTTAATCAATATCTTGCTATAGTTTGGACCTGAATAGAAGAGAATTAGCTGTGTCAAAGTGTATTTGAATCCCAAAACAAAAACATAATATATTGCAGCTTTGCAGTCCTTAGATGTGGTGACTGCATTGTTTTTTTCTTTCAGTATTTTTTTCTCTTTTATTTTAACCCAGAAATAATATACACTATAATGCCAAAAGGATATGGTCACCTACCTTTACACACACATTAACTTTAATGGCATCCTAGTCTTGGTACGTAGGGTTCAATATTGAGTTGACCCACCCTTTGCAGCTATAACAGCTTCAACTCCTCTGGGAAGGTTTAGGAGTGTGTCTATGGGACTATTCTTCCAGAAGCGCATTTGTGAGGTCAGGCACTGATATGGATGAGAAGGCCTGGCTCGCAGTCTCCACTCTAATACATTCCAAAGGTGTTCTTTGGGGTTGTGGACAGGACTTTGTGTAGGCCAGTTAAGTTCACCCACCCCAAATTCGCTCATCCATGTCTTAATGGACCTTGCTTGTGCACTGGTGCGCAGTCATCTTGGAACAGGAAGTGGCCATCCCCAAACTGTTCCCACAAAGTTGGGAGCATAAAATTGTCCAAAATGTCTTGGTATGCTGATACCCTAAAAGTTCCCTTCACTGGAACTAAGGAGCCAAGGCCAAACCCTTAAAAACAACCCCACACCATAATCCCCCCCCCCCCCCCACCACCAATTGATTTGGACCAGTGCACAATGCAAGGTCCATAAAGACATGGATGAGCGAGTTTGTGGTGGAGGAAATTGACTGGCCTGCACAGAGTCCTAACCTCAACCCGATAGAACACCTTTAAGAAAAATTAGAGCGGAGGCCTTCTTGTCCAACATCAGTGCCTGACCTCACAAATGCGCTTCTGGAAGAATGGTCAAACATTCTCATAGACACACTCCTAAACCTTCCCAGAAGAGTTGAAGCTGTTATAGCTGTGAAGGGTGGGCCAACTCAATATTGAACCCTACAGACTAAGACTAGGATGCCATTAAAGTTAAAGTGTGTGTAAATGCAGGCGCCCCAATACTTTGGTAATATAGTGTACTTCTTTCCCTAGGGGGACAATGCTCACTAACTTTGCTGCATTTATGGAGGAGCAGTGTTGTCACCCTAGGATATGACTACAGAGCACCTACTCCTAATTTCTCCATAACACAGGGGGAGGTCTCCTGTAGGTTAAAGAAGTAAACTGTGAAAGCTAATAACACTTTCCCAGATTTAAGTTCAGTGCACAGGAGGTAACAAGGTAACAACATATCTGTCGAAATCAAAAGATATTATTCTGTAAACTATGGGGTTGATGTGCTTAAAGCAAATATAGTGTGCACTGCAAGTTCACTTGCTCCAGAGCTTAGTAAATGAGGTAAAGCTTCACTTTGCAAAGAATACTCAATCGCATGCAAGGAAAATAAAAAATAGCATTATTATTTGCACATGATAGAAATCAGCATAGGTTCCCTTAATTTCAGATCTTCCCCTTAGATCTAGAGCAAATGCACTTACAGTGTACTGTAAATTTGCCTTTAGTAAATTAACCTCTATGTGTATGAGGGGAAGGACAAGTCAACAAATCATAATAAAGTTAAAAGAGGCCGGGGGGGGGGGTAAAATAAAAGGAGTTAAAATTTATCTACAACTTTTTTTTTTTTTTTTTTTAGTTTGGATTGGGTGTAGAATAGTAAAAACACTATCTGGATTTTTTGCTGCCTTTGTCCTATTGGGGAAATGTTCCTTTATTTGGTATCTCAAGACACAATGAGAAGTGAAGTGAGATAAAGGAGATTCCCGCCTGGACAGCTGCCACTGGTATACGTTTCTGCATTCGAAGATTTCCCTTCTATTTTGTGTTCTAGTGACAACTGGTGATTTAGCCTCAAAGTTCCAATGAGTATTCTGTTAGAGCCCTGCCATCACTACAATAAACCAATGAAAGCTAAAATCTGAAAACACTACTACTCCTATACAAAGCTAGCAAAGACAGCCTTGAATAATATGTATTGCTGTATGTTACTACGATTTCCTTTAAAGTGTTTGTAAAGTAATGTTTTTCCTTTCAAATAACAAACGTGTTATACCTACCTGCTATTGCACAGCCCCAATGCTCCTGTTCTCGGGTCCCCCACCAGCACTCCTCCTCTTTTCGGCGTGCCACTAGAGCAGGGATATGCAATTAGCGGACCTCCAGCTGTTGCAGAACTACAAGTCCAATTAGGCATTGCAAGACTCTGACAGCCACAAGCATGACACCCAGTGGCAGAGGCATGATGGGACTTGTAGTTTTGCAATAGCTGGAGGTCCGCTAATTGCATATCCCTGCACTAGAGGAAGCCGCTTCCTATTGTGGCACACCTGTGGGCTTGTTACTAAGCCTGTGCTGCCTGTGTCTATAGACACAAACTCTGAGTCTTGGCCTGGCCCCTGGCTCCCTCATCACAGGATTTGACTGACAGCAAAGCCTGTGAGAGCGGGGAGAAGAGGAGAAATCCACAGCAGATGGGCACAGCCCTGGATCGAGAATGGGCTCAGGCAAGTATAATGGGGTGAGGGGGTGATACACATACTGAAACATTACCCTAATGCAGGGAATGTATTAGGGCAAAAAAATGTATAGGCTTTACAACCACTTTAAGCTCATTATCTCTTCCAGGCCATTCCACAATGGAAAATATGTTCTGATGACTTCTGGAGGCTGGAAAACACTTTCCAAGACCAATCAAGACCAAAATTTCCTTAAATATCTTAAAGCAGAACTTTGCTTGAAAAGGGAATTATGCTTATCCTCTTCCTCCTTATTGTAAACAAATTTCTTTCTGCGAGCGAGTACCTTTTTTGACAGGTACCCTCTCCCACTTCTGCTTGGCTCATCAAGGCAAGCTGAGCAGAAGTTCAGCCCTCCCTCTGACTGTAACCTCCTGGGACATGTCACAGGCCCCCAAGAGGCCGCAGGACTATTCAGAAGGAGCAGTGAAACTCACATATGCGCAGTTGGAAGCCAGCTTCCCACAATCAACATGGTGGTGCCAGGGATCTAAACACTGGAGAAGAACAGGGTGACGACAGCACTGGTTCCCTGGACTAGTAAGTATATCTTTATTAAAAGTCACCAGCTACAGTATTTTAGCTGCTGACATTTATTTTTTTAAACCTGACCAGAGTTCCTTTTTAACAGCAAGATCTGAGCATGTAGGCCCCTAAAAATGACAGCCGAGTGCTAGTCATGGGGGACAAGGGGGAGGGAATCTTTAGTTCTGTGTTAAAAGAAACATGACTTACATGACATACAAACATTGCCACAAATGTCACAGATATACTACAGTGGCATAACATTCATACTGTGTACGCTGTAGCTAAGCATTCCCCAATGTAGCTAATGGTCAATTCCCAAAGACATACAAGTCAAGTCAATTATGTTTGTTATTTTATTTCACAATCATTTTCCCATCAAAGTATTCCATCCATATACTGCACATGAATTAGTATTTTCCCCACAGATCATTGTTATAAACCCTACAAAAATGGCTCCTTTTTCAGCTCTCCTCAATAATACCTCACAAAAACTAACAATTAATGGCAGCCAAAAACTTGTGGTATTTCAAAGAGTGAGGACCCTAGTAATGCAACAATTCTAGTTAAAGTACAACTCTAAATAAATGATGTCTAGTCTGCTAAAGCACTGTGTATTACAATGTATAATACATTGCTATGTTATCAAATACATGTTTCCACCATTTTTCATCCTTTG
The DNA here is from genome assembly GCA_028564925.1 of Lithobates sylvaticus. Classification (NCBI taxonomy): domain Eukaryota; kingdom Metazoa; phylum Chordata; class Amphibia; order Anura; family Ranidae; genus Lithobates; species Lithobates sylvaticus. Next base: position 116,202,168 of record CM053028.1, on the reverse strand, counting down.
TTGCATCCTTAGTGCTTCGGATCTCGTATTTGCAGCCACTTCCTGTTTTTTGAGCATTAAATCCATAGATGGCTGTATGGCATTTCTTGAGGTAGGTTTCCTGACAGTGAATCATTCCTTTGCAATGTGTCAATGTAGGAGAACAAGTAGGAGTCAGGGACTAAGTGCTGGTTCACACTGGTGTAATTTCTGATGCAATCTGAGTTATAAAGAATCGCATGAAAAAGGGAAATCACATTATTTTCAGTGGTGCCTATTCACATCAATGTGACTCGGTGCAGTGTGATTTTTGGAAAAGGTTCCTGTGCTACTTAGGTGCAATTTCAGTGTGATTTGGCTCCATATAATATGCTAACCACATTCAAAGTTGCATCAAAGTGACACTACATAATTGTACTGAAAAGTGTATCACAGTAGTGTGAACTGAGCCTAAAACTTTGTAGTGCAAAGGCCTGCCTAATGGATACAATTGAAAATTGTTTAGTTTTGACCTTATATAATATGTTTTTTGGTAAATCTAAAGGAAAATTGTACAAGAAAATTGACCATGTATGGCCAGGCTAAGTGTTGTCAAACTATGCCAGGATGTGCTTGAACAAATAACTTTATTACAGAACCCAGATAATGCAATAAAAAAAATATTATATGCGTTATTGTCTTAGTGAATTAAACTTATATTACCTAGACCAGTGTTTTCCAACAACTTGGTCATGGCCCCCCTCCCCACCAGGCCACACCCTTGTGTCTGCTCCCACAATTAGAATTTACAGCTTGAATAGCCCCAAATACTGCATCAAGGGTCATGTGCGATTTTAGGTGCATTAGGGTGAGTTAGCAGCCCACTCATTTTGAATTGACTACATTAATACATTGCCCAGTAACAGGTAACATAGCTCGTTAATAAACCACAAAGGATGAGAACCACTGACCTAGACACACTAGATGATTGGGCACCTGAAAAGCAAATAATTTTAATGAGGACATAGTCCAGAGTTTTGAGAATAAAAAGAGTAAAAGTGGAACATGTGAATAAGGAGCAGGAACTGATTTTATTAGCTTTTATAGATTGTTTCCTGTAAAATTATTTTTATAAAATTTTTAAAAGAATAACAATGAAGCATCCAATCTGCCCCCATGCAGGGGCTTGGCATGGCAATTATAGATTGTTTCAAAATAGGGTTGGATGGTTCCTTAAATGAAAAAATACAAAGGGCTATAAGAGATGTTGATCCTGATATGTATCTTATTTAAAGCAATTGGTGCATGTTTCATAATGTTTTCTTTTTTTCCTTTAGACTATCAGTGATTCTGTTAAGAATCTCACTGTTAAGAGGGAGGGGGAGGGGGGGGTAGGTAAGTAACTTTAATGCACAAAAGACAAAACATGTCACTTCTCCAATAAAAATGCTGCCTGTCCGCCCATTTTAATTTTCTAGCATAAAGTTCCACTTTAAATACCATGAAACTGAAAAATACTGTAAGTGTAGTCTCTATGTTCCATTCCTTATTAGCACATCTTTGTCTTCAGTAATACAGATGTCTTTTAACCGCATGCCGACCGTATTCTATATATATATATATATATATATATATATATGGCGGCAAGGTGGCTCTCCTGCACAGGATCACTTCCCTAGTGTGATTAGACACAGCAGGAGCTGATTGGCAGGTACGGCAGGCTCGATGTCCGCCAGCACCCGCCGATGCTTTGGTATACAGGCAGAGTGGCGGTCTGCCTATGTAAACAAGGCAGTTTGCAATTCTGTCACTACAGAAGACATGGATCCTGCGTCTCTGCAAGGCAGGGGCACCGATCCATGTCTTCTCCTAGTGCAAGCACCTCCCACACAGTAGTAAAGCACTGGTCAGGCACACATTTAACACTTTGATCGCCCCTAATGTTAACCCCTTTTCTGCCAGTGTCATTGGTACAGTGACATTTGTTTCAATTGGAACAATTATTTTTTTTAGCACTGATCACTGAATTAGTGTCACTGGTCCCCAAAAAGTGTAAACCGTGTCAGTTAGTGTCCCGACTGTCCACCGCAATATCACAGTCCCGCTATAAGTCGCTGATCCCTGCCAATTCTAGTAAAAAAAATAAAAATCCCATAGTCTGTACATCCCACATCTGTAAACGCTCTAACATTTGCGCAAACCAATCAATATACGATTATTGGGATTTTTTTTTACCAAAAATATGTAGCAGAGCACATATTGGCCTAAATAGATTTCAATTTTTTTATTGGATATGTTTTATAGAAGAAAGTAAAAAATATAGTTTTTATTTTCAAAATTGTCTGTCTTTTTTTGTTTATAGGGCAAAAAATAAAAACCGCAGAGGTGATCAAACACCACCAAAAGAAAGCTCTATTTGTGGGGAAAAAAGGATGTAAATTATGTCTAGGTACAGCATTGCATAACCGTGCAATTGTCAGTTAACCTTCCGGAGCTTAAGTGGTTAAATAAATATAAAGCGTATGACAATAAACTGTTAAACAAAAAAAAACATATCAATCAATTAATTGTTTATGATAAACTCATGAACTCTTTAAAAGAAAGTTCTCTGATGTTCTCTGAAGCTGCAGTAAACAAATTCCTGAAAGGGGAACTGCCACATGCAGTGTACACTATGAAACTTTTTTTCATTCAGGGAGAGAAACTCAGAGAAATGAGAAAATTATAACAACTGTTTCATAGTGTACACTGCATGTGACACAATGGGGTAGATTTACTAACACTAGTACACCCAAAATCTGGTGCAGTTTTGCATGGTAGCCAATCAGCTTCTAACTTCAGCTTCTTTAATTAAACTTCTGCAATAAAACCCTGGACACTGATTGGTTTCTATGCAGAGCTGCACCAGATTTTTCACTCATCAATTTTAGTAAATAAACCATAATCTGTGAATAGGGGAAAATCTGATGAGTCCCAAGATTCTCTCCCCCGATTCAGTGATTGTGCTACATGCAGTGTAAGCAATTAACACAACTTTTCTCAAAGGAGGAGGGAAGAGCCAGGAGCGTGTTCACTGCAGCTTCACAGAAGAGACTTGGTACTAATAACTTCCCCGGTGCTAATAACTTCCCCAATGCCAGAAGTTGAACAGCAGGAAGGGGATCCCTCATCGCTGCACATGGTTTCTACAGCATCCTGCTCCCTGAAAGATGTGGGGCATACTTAATTACAGGTAAGTTAAGTTCCTAAACCTATACTATAGAGAATTTATTTTTTATTTTTTTTAAGCTAAACTTAAAATTTATGCTTCAAATTGGCGAATGCTCATGTAGTCTATAGGTAAAAGGAAAAAGGAGAAATACCCCCCACCCCTCCTAAAGCTTTCTACAGGATTCAGCTGCGTTCACAACGTGGGTCATACTTCATTACAGGTTAGGTCACTAAAGCTATAGAGATATAGGAGCTCTGCTTATCTTTACTGTCCGTTATAACAAAGAAGCAAGAATAACGTATATACAACATATGTACATAAGAACACGTCATTGCAGACCACTAGTTAACATTATACACAATATACAAAGTATGATGTGTTCACAATTAAACTTTTCCAATAAAAAAAAACCCTATCCAGGGGACCACAATTTTTTTTTTTTGTAAAAATAGTACATATTTTGCTAGAGGTCACAGAAGACATTCAGACCATCATACTAAATTATAAGCCAAGAAAAAACAGATGGATTCTAGATTTGCAATGAAATCAGATCAATGGAAATGTAGTCCACAGGGATTTAAAGACATACAGGGGTTTATTTACTAAAGGCTAATTCACTTTGACATTCAAGTGCATTGCAAGCGCACTTGGAAGTGCAGTCGCTGTAGATCTGAGGGGGACATGCAAAACTGAATTTTTGCTTGTACGTGATTGGATTATAGAACAGAGCTTCCCAAATTAAGGAAGCAAATTAAGGCTAATTAGTGTAAAGGCTACACCTTCAGTAATTTAGACCGCTGTGAATTGCAGCGGCAGAAATCTTTGATTCCTACTACTGCTCTGAGTGGCTAGGCACGACTGTCGCCCCGTTGTCTATAATGACAGGTCACCGACAGCCGTATCTATTTGCGTCTGTCCACACTGACCGTGCTACAATTATCCTGCGTACTTTGATCATTTTTTTGGGGGTGTGTGTCCAATGTGGAATTCTACAGTTGAATTCTAGTCAAGGCATTGTACCTGCTGTTATAGAAATGAACATTAAGATGCATTTAAGAACAGAAAAACAGAAAGAGAAAAAAGAGATTAAAGAGAAAAAAGAAAGGAAAAAAAAGGTTAAGTAAGGTAAAGAAGAGGTTAGCAGTGAGCTGCAGAGGGATGTGGGGAGGGACAGGACAATGGCTAGGAGATATTTGATTCAGGAGTCTTAACCACTTGCCGACCGTCTCACGCCGATATACGTTGGCAAAGTGGCAGGGGTGTGCAAAATGACGCACCCGTACGTCACTCCGTCATCGGCGGCTAGCGGGCACGCCACTGAGCACTGCAGGAGCGTGCCCGCAGACTCGATGTCCGCCGGTGGCCCGTGATCATGACATGGAGAGGAAGAATGGGGAGATGCCTGTAAACAAGGGATGCCTGTAAACAAGGGATGCCTGTAAACAGTGATAGGGAGCAGTGATCTCTGTCATGTTCTAGTAAGCCCACCCCCCTACAGTTAGAACACACTGAGGGAACACACTTAACCCCTTGATCGCCCCCTAGTGTTTAAACCTCCCTGCCAGTGACATTTACACAGTAATCAGTGCATTTTTATAGCACTGATCACTGTATAAATGCCAATGTTCCCAAGCTAGTGTCAAAAGTGTCCAATCTGTTTGCCGCAATGTTGCAGTCACATTAAAAATTGCAGATCTCCGCCATTACTAATAATAATAAAAAAATAATAAAAATGCCATAAATCTATCCCCTATTTTGAAGACGTGATAACTTTTGCGCAAACCAATCAATATACGCTTATTGTGATTTTTTTTTACCAAAAATATGTAGAAGAATACATATTGGTCTAAACTGAGGAAGAAATTAATTTTTTTATATATTTTTTGGTGATATTTATTATAGCAAAAAGTTAAAAATATAACTTTTTTTTCAAAATGTTTTTGTTTATAGTGCAAAAAATAAAAAACGTAGAGGTGATTAAATACTACCAAACGAAAGCTCTATTTGTGGGAAAAAAAGGACGTCAATTTTGTTTCAGTACAACATTGCACGACCGCGCAATTGTCAATTAAAGTGACGCAGTGCCGTATTGCAAAAAAGGCCTTGGTCAGGAAGGGGGTAAATCCTTCCGGGGCTGAAGTGGTTAAAGAATGTCCATGAATCCCAAACTCATTTGTAGGTAGGAGAGTATTATAGCTTCCATGAGTTTGATTTCTTGAATTTGAGAATGGAGTTCAACTGTGGATGTATTCATCAGGGCCGGGTGACATCACTTCTGATATGGATCAAAATCAGAAGCGGGTGTGAGTTACTGGAATTGAGTTTTTCGGATCACTACTGAGTAGCTCCTTAAAGCTTACCTTTGTGCATATTTATTTTAATAAAGTAAATTGTTTTTAATAATATTGCACCATTGGCAATATTTGTTTCTTGCCCATTATGAAGATGTAAAATCTGACCTTTTAAAGGGAACTATCACCCCCCCCCCCCCCCCCCCCCCACACTTGAAGGATCACCCAGGAGAGGTTGATTTCCTTTATGATACGCAGTGAGGGATCAGAAGCCTATGTGACCAATATGATATAATTTGTATAGTTTCCAATATCAGAGATAAGCTTTTCAGTGCACAGAGGTGTAACACAGTCATTCAGGAGTGGATTTGTATGATTAAAGTGGACACTGTAGTACTTGGAAATATTGTTTACAAACAGATTTATTAGAATATGTTTCTGGACAGGTAAAAGTGAGGGTGCTACCTTCAGCTTCATTGCAATTATTGTGATTGACACTGAGAGAGTATATTGTGGAAATGCTAGTCACAGTAGGAGTGTGGTATTATAACCATTACTATATTTGTGGTCATTTTTGTGGCTAAAAAATAATAAATGTAAAAGATTTTGAAATGTATTTATTGACAACACATTTGTGTGTTTATTCACACATTAATTATTTTATTAAATACAAATATACTTGTATAACTTTTATTATTTCAAATATGTTTTGATAGAGATAGATAGAGCAAGATAGAGCAGCGCTACACCCAGTTATTTTTATCATTATTTTATGGATGTGATAGGTGGTAGCAGCAGCACATAAAAAAATTATAGGTTAGGTGTGTTGGTAGCGCAGGAAGTCTTCAATATACTTTTTGTCCTAACACCTTTTCTCCCTCATGGGCTATACCTCCTATTCAGAACTCCCTATTGGATTGCAATGCATTATTTATATTGTCTCATGATTGTATTACTGTATGCACTGTACTTTTGCTGTTCATTTGATGTGCCTTTGTTCAATCTGTATGTCTCTGCGACCGAGAGTTTCTTGAAATAATAAAAAAACATTCTTAAAATTTTTTTTAAAAAAAATAG